>CP126894.1:21627500-22227500 GCA_030440675.1 Furcifer pardalis
AATTGCAAACCATCTACATCAGAAGGGCCACAAATTGCCCACCTGTGCTTTGTGTTGCAATTTCATTTGTGGTACCCACAGAAACATCCAAAAGAGGGATCTTGAGAGCAGAAATGAATAGACCAATCAGAAACAAATCTTGTATCAAAAAAAATGACCTTGGTCCAGTCTTCAGCTAGAAATATGTCAACTGAACTTGTAAAACCAAGGGCCTGATTATGCATATGTATGTAAATAGGAACTGTAATTAGTTCTTTTGACATCTGGGACAGAAAGCACTGGCCCAGAGACATGAGTGAAAGCACCCACTTTTTTTAAAAAAAGAGAAATGTCTTGGTTTAAAAAAAAGGAGTGAGTGAATAGGACTGACAGGTGATGCTGTTTAATAGACTCCTATTTACATTAGAGGGACTGCAGTGGGTCAAGTGGTTAAGACGCTGACTGGGAGGCAGAAAGTCAGCAGTTCAAAACCTGAGTACTGTATGACGGAATGAGCGCCCATCTCTGTCCCACCTCCTGCCAACCTAGCAGTTCGAAAGCCAGAAATTGGAAGTAGATAAATAGGTACCACTTCAGTGGGAAGGTAAACAGTGTTCCATGCACTTCGGTGTCTAGGCATGCCTGCCACATGTCCATGGAAACATCTGCAAACACGGACAGTGCTGGCTCTTTGGCTATAAACAGAGATGAGCACTAAACCCTAGAGTCAGATATAACTGGATTTCGAGCAAGGGTGTCATTTATCTTTACCTATTTACACTTTCAGTGCCCTCTACACTTTGTTGGGAGTGTGTCAGAGAAGCTTCTGGAAGACAAGGTAACTAATGGCTGGTAGTTATTACGAAGTGCAGCATCATAGTAGTAATTTTTTGAATACCAGTCACTAGAGAGAATAAACAGGTGCACCCTGTTGCAATATCCTCATGACTTTCCTGGGGCTGCGGTGGCTTAGTGGCTAAGATGCTGAGCTTGATGACTGGAAGGTCAACAGTTCAAGACCTGAGTGCTGTCTGATGGAGTGAGCTCATATTATATGCACCAGCTCCTGTCACTACCACCTTCTAGTCCCTTTGATATGCATGGCAGAAAAACCATCTGGAGCGTAGATTTGGGGAAAGGTTATGCACCTTCACTTGTATGGCTGTCCATGCTACTTCTTCTATAACGTGCTTTCCGAAAGTTTTTCCTGGAAAGGAAAAAGCCATCACAGTTGTGCTAATATGTTTATGTGTAACATGTATTTAGGTCTTCAATTGCTATGCAAACAACCCAACAAGGAGAATTAGCAAAGAATGGTTAGATGTGTAATGAAGATACTTGGAAGTACTGTATTTACATAAATTAAGCCCTCTATTAAATTTTGAAAAGAAATGGAGGCAAGGATTGTATTTCAAGAGAAACACAGTAAAGCAGGAACACGTATCTTATCACCTCAAGCATATAGTTATATTTTTCCCCCACCTCCATTCTGCAGGCACAATAACTACAGGAATGGAAGCACTACCTGCCATTTTTTGTTTCCTTCACAATTCAGAGAGCTGAAGAACAATGGATCTGAAGTTTGGTTCCCTGTTTGTAAGGAAACAGCCAACCTGTGTAGCCTTCAGAAAGCTGTGCAGTCCCAGAATGCCCCCAGAAGAAGAAACTTCTGAGTGCTTCATACCTTTAAAATCCTGGACGGATTTGCTTAAGTACAAATCAATTTTGTGGCATATTATTAATTATGGTCTCTTACAGGTAGAATATAGTTGGGGCATTGACACATCAATAGATTTCTGCTCCTTCATTAGATTGGGGAGTGGCCTCTATCTTGAAGGTGTCAACTTTAATTCCCAAGTCCAGTCTCAGCTTGTCTGAGTCTCAATTGCAAATGCCCAAAACTACTGTTCACATTTTTTTGTAGATGGATTAGTAAAATAGTTTTTTTCAGTGGAAGTGGAGACAGACTGTGGAAAGATCCTTAAAGGATTGTGGAGTGTAGCACTGCTAAGTCAGCAGCATCTCCGCTTCCATGATTAACAAAACCTGGGGCCAGAGAGACAGATCCTTGTGATGTGACAGGGTGGGTCATTGTGTCATCGGAATGGCAAGGCAGGCAAACACTGAGAGAGGCAGAACTGTTTCTGGGTGCACTCAGTACAGAAATAGGCATGAGGGGAATCTAGGCAAATGGTGCAGAAACCGGTTGATTTGAGTAACCACATAATATGGCACCCAAGCCAAGAATGGATCGTGGTGGTGGAAATAAGAGCCAGGCAGGCTATGAAATACAGCCCCATGGCTGCTGTCATTGTTGCTACTTCTGTTAGAGCTCAAATCAGAGCCCAAGTGGCCTACAGTCCAAGTGACAAGTACAAAGTTTTCTCAGCATTTCATTGCTACTGGGACTTGAGAAAGGTAAACTGTCAGCCCAGGTGAAGTTTTTCCAAGACCCTTACACCACCGCCATGAGACTTTGTGCAACAAGAAGATTTGTGGGATGCAAAGCTTGCTGGTGCTTACCTCTCTGCTTTGCACCAAATGACACAATGGGGCAAAGTCAGCGATGGGATGTAACAGGTTTGCACCAGTTCGCCAGAACCGGTAGTAACTTTTCCCAGTGAAACCCGTGCTATACCACTGACCCTAAGACCTGATCAACATACTTAAGAGCAAGAATGGGGATCTGCCAAACTAAGATTGTTTTGCTTTCCCACTAAGCCTGAATCTTTTACAGACAGAGTCTTGAAGCTCTAAAGCACCTGCAAGCCTCCTGGACTGCGGTGACGCAAGTGGTGAAGACGCTGAATTTGCTGACTGGAAGGTCAGAGTTCAATTTCCGTATACCGCATGACAAAGTGAGCTCCCATTTCTGTCCCAGCTCCTGCCAACCAAGCAGTTGGAAAGCAAGAAATTGCAAGTAGATAAATAGACACCACTTTGGTGTGAAGGTAAACAGCGTTCTGTGCACTACGGTGTTGAGGCACGCCTGGCACATGTCCATGGAAACATCTGCAGACTCAGACAGCGCTGGCTCTTTGGCTATAAACAGAGATGAGCGTTGCACCTGAGAGTCAGATACAACTGGCTTTTGAGCAAGGACAACCTTTACCTTTACCTAAGACTCCTGGTCTCATTCCCTTCTATGTGGGCAAAGGAAGAACTATGCCTGCTCCCCATTGCCATAGAATTCTCTACAGTTGATCTGAAGGAAGACACCTAGTGTAGGTAATCTTTCCCTGTAGACTGTACTCTTTCTAACTCATTAAATAGATGTTTAACAGAATGAGGGACTGTGAACTCACTGTGGAGCAGGAAAGAGTTTGCTGTTCTCTAGGAGGAAACGCCCATGAAAGCACAGAGAGATGTTTTGTTTAATGGAGCTTCCTGCAGACACAGACAGCACTAGCTTTCTGGTGTTAAACGGAGATGAGCACCATACCCTGGAGTCAGGTACGACTAGCTTTTGAGCAAGGACAATGTTTACCTTTTAGAAGCCAGAAAGCAAAGGAAAGTCTTATCAGAGGGGTGGCTGAAATCATATGAAGCAAATCAATCACACTTATATACCCCATAGCACTTAGTGCATTCTCTGGGCAGTTCACAAGTTAATTAGCATTTTGTCCCCCACATGCTGGGTACTCATTTTACCAACCTCGGAAGGATGGAAGGCTGAGTCAACCTTGATACCTAGTCAGGATCGAACTCACAACCTTTTGGTTGCAGGACAGCAGTTTAACCACTGTGCCACCAGGGCTCCATAAGACAGCGCTGGGACTCACTAGTTTTTCAGCAGTGGGATTTCACTTGCTCAGAGAAGAAGGCGATCCCTCTGGGTGTTACAGTCTGTCTCATCTACAGCTAGCTTTGAAATTGCTGGCAAAAAATAAAAAAAGAATGCTGAGGAATTTTCAGCTTAATTAAAGTTACTCTGACCCATCTTCTTCTTGCAAACTTTTCAGGCCGTGGGCCAGTCATGTGGTTCCTC
Organism: Furcifer pardalis; assembly: GCA_030440675.1. Taxonomy (NCBI): domain Eukaryota; kingdom Metazoa; phylum Chordata; class Lepidosauria; order Squamata; family Chamaeleonidae; genus Furcifer; species Furcifer pardalis. Next base: position 21,631,468 of record CP126894.1, read on the forward strand.
CAACTGGAAGTGGAAGTAAAGCGTGCCTTGCCGTCAGTTTTGCAACAGGATGAGATAGATTTTAAGCTGCCATTTTCTCTGCTTAAAGTGGGGTGCCCAAACTATGGCCCACAAGTACGGGCCCATTTTACTTCTGCTTCCGGGAGCAACATGGGTGGCGTGGGCCAGATGAATTGGCATTGGGGGCCGGATCCAACCCGTCCACCATAGTTTGGGCACCCCTGTATTAAATAGTCAGACACAGGCACATATAGCATGGGAAGGAGATTGACTCCGGCAGGAAGTTCCCACCTCAATTTATGAAGAAAAATTGAGAAGGTTTTGCTGTTAGTTGTATTTCCAGCCTGCTTTGAAAAAAGAAAAGGAAAAAGGAAAAAGGCTTTTCTCCTGCCATAAACCAGTCCAACAACAACAAATTATTAGCAATTAGGTATTATTCTCTATACCAGCATTTCCTGCTCTATAGTTACACCGAGTGTGTATGAGAATTATAACTTCCCTGTTTGTTAGGTTGATTTCTAAATTTATAGATTTTTTTCCTCCAAGTTTTGTATTCTCAGCTGTCCCGCTCTCCCTTCAGTCTTAACGTGTCCATTTAGGGTCATCCACATTAAAAAGGCATTTTAATTATGTTTCATGCATACAAATTTACAATAAACTGAATGACACTGGATTGGCGGGGGGAGGGGCAGCCTGGATGATAGGAAACTAATTAGTTTATCACAGGCACAATTTGATAAAGAAGGAAATATTTTTAATGTCAAACTGAGGATTGCAAGAAAATGTATTGGCCTTCCTGAGGCAGATTTTGATTTCTCTTTCTCTCTCACATACAGACACTCTCTCACACACTCACACAGGTTATTTAAATCCACAGGTTCTGACTTTTACTTAAAATTATACATTTTGGACAATGGCTGGTGATGCCACAAACTTCATTCTTTCCTGATTTATGAAAGTATTTCAAGACAACATTGTTTCATTTTGGTTTAAATTTGTCAGAATACATTTTTCTACTTTGTTGAAAATACTGTATTGTACATAGCACAATGCTTCTAGGGTTTTTTTTTTTAAAAAAGGGAGAAACCAAGTGCAATATTATTCTATATAGGCAAGAGGCATTTCTGAAATACATATTTTAAAAAATGGGTTGAAGGGGCCTATCCCCTCACCCCTAATAAAAACGACATTTAGGATTATCAACTCCAAATTATTTTAGTACCTGTACATTGGTTATATTTTGGGAATCTGGCCTATAAACAAAATCTTCACTGACATTTCAGCCCATGTTGGAATTGATTCACTGGCACCACCTCCCATTGGACTTGACCTACTTCCCTTCCACTGACCTGATGGCAATGATGAGGTTTCTCTTGAGGCCTTCCTTCCAAAATGTCCATTCTTCTTTCCATTTTCTGACAGGGAGATTGGGACCCAGGTGCCAGGGCTCTCGGAAAGGTAGTTCTCTGGAAAAACCTTCTTGAATTTGTCATATGAGCATCAGGTACCTGGAGCATCAGGTACATGGAGACAGTGTATCCCAAGGTCCCTTAGAGACTTCATAAGTATAGCAGGAGGCTACTTTGCTATCAAATCTAAAAGTCATTTTTGCCTTATTCAGTCAATGTTGAGTCCAACCTTGTCAACATGATTAGAGAGAAGCATTTAACCACATCCTCTCCATTATCCATTTCTCCATGTGAGTAGCAATGGGTCTGAAAAATTTCCTGCTCATATGTAGTCTCTACATATGAGTCTACATATGAGCTAGAACTTGCATCCTTCCAGGATAGAGGATGCTTCCCTTTAACCAGGTTGGAAACACTGGATTTGATAACAGTTGAATAGGGTTTAATAGAATAAATTAACAGATTCATTCTGGGTGGTTTACAATGTAATTAGCATTTTGCCCCCAACGTTTCACAAAGTAATTAGCATTTTCCCCTCAACATTGGAAGGATGTTTAATAAATATGTTTAATAAATATGATATGGAACAGTCACTAAGTAGAGTCTGATTTATGTACAGTGGCCTTACAAAACAGTTTATTTGACCGTGAATTCTGGCTCTCTCTCTCCCCCCCCCCTTCCTTTTTGATGGCAGCAATTGTGCTAAACTTTATTGATAATCAGCTTACAACAAGGAGTAGCAGATTCCATAGCAAGATTTGTTGTCTCCTTAGGGAAATAAGGCACCTAGATCATCAACTACAGTTGTAATATAGGTGAGTGTCAAGGGTAAAACACTTTTCTAAACTGGTGTGCAGGAAAGGGGTTAAGTTGTGCACAAGTGATCTTACCATTACAATTTTCCCAATGCTTGTACATACAAGTGAAAAAATTAAATTAAATTAAATTCCTGAATTCTTTTATTGGAATTATAATTAAATTGTATAAATACAATTTATAATAAATCACTTCTTGGCCTTTTGGTAAGATCAAGTGTAGTGTAATTAAATGCATGTATCTTAACACGCCCACATGGGCACACACATGAAAGAGAAAATGTGCTCATATTGAGTTTGCCCCTCAAGTAAAACTTAAGCTGCCACAATCTTTTTGGCTTTTTTGTTTTGTTTTGTTTACTCTCTGATAACCTTTGAAGGTTTGTCACAAAATTGCTGGACATTGGTACCTTACCTATTTTCAAAATTGAAGCTAGCATCAGATGATCTCAGCACTTTGTGTGGTAACAAAGAGATGAATGAGGTATTAAGGACCGAACACATCAAATTGAAAAAGAGACAAAGCTTGCACTTTGCTCCTCTACTTTTGGTAACAAATGCACTCAAAATGAGTGGGGAGGGGTTGGACTCTGGTGCAAACGCAGGCTGCTGTTCTTGAAACCTCTCTGAGTCTTGCCCTGAGGAACTCTGAATGCAGAAAATTAAAACAAGAGGTGGCTCAGTTGCTGAATTATTACAGGCTATGCTCAATCTTGTCACAGAATGGGCCTAATACAGGAGTTCTCAACCTTTTTAAGCTGGGGACCAGGTCATGTTCCCTCAGACAGCTTTGGGGGCTGGACAGCCATTTTGCCCTTCCTCCACCACATGGCACTTCCTGGTGTGGTAGAGGTAGTGGTGGGGCCACATGAAATGGTGTCGTGGGCTGCATCCAGCCCGTGACGTTGAGAATCCCTGGCCTAAGAAATAGTGGCATCTGATGTCCAGTGTGGTGCAGATCAAAGCAAGCAGGGTAGGTGGATGTGGCCCTAAATGAAACAGCAGGATTGGCCACAGGATGCCTAAAACTAACCCCAATACAAAAAGTGCATCACCTGGCTGGCATCCCTCCACCAAAATTTTGCCAAGAAAGTGCTGCTCAGAAAGAGTGGGTCAAAGCAAGTTCTTCAGAAACACACCTGCTATTTGATCACCAACCACCAAAGTGGAGACTGAAATCAAGGCATAGCTTCCTCACAACTTCTGCCCCTCCAAACAAACAAGCCCCCACAGAACGTCCTACAACTTTGGAAGGTGAGCAAGGACTTACCAGAAAACTGGGCAGAACCACACAATTCTCTACCACCTAGTCAAGAACAACCATGACCTGTGTGGAAAGCTTTAAACAGTCTGGGTACTGGGGTAGGAAATCAAGGGCTAATCTGAGAGAGTAGGGTTTCCCTGTAGCCTGTGTGAATGTGGAGAAGAACAAACTATCACACATAGGATACAATGCACATGATGCCCCTCAACGTGCACTGAGGAGGACCTTATGTTGGCAAGAGGAAGTGCTGTTGATGTGGCCCAATTTTGGGTGAATGTCATCTAATTCCTATTTGTTTTAGATATGTTAATTATAGCTTTGTATGTTATTATATGCTTATGGTGCCTCTGACATGAATAAAAAAAGAAAGAGGATATTTTTCAAGCAAAGGTTTGAGGATCATTTATTGGTGATGCTTTAGCTGTAGACTTCCTGCTTCAGCAGCAGCTGGATTAGATCACCCCGGGGTGGACTTGTCAAAACTCTGAAATTCTAGGGTTCTATGAACATTGTTTGCAATGCACGTCCAAACATTGAGAAGCTGATGTAAGTAACAGTTTCCCAATGAGTAGAAGACACAAGCTCTTCTTTCATTACATCCCCTGCTGTAGCGGTCATGCATAATAACCTTCAGAGCTCCCTTTGCCTGTCATGTTAAATGTGTTGTGTGAAATTAAGTTCTCACCCTTTTCCTGCCAACCTGGACTCTGAGGTTTGCATTTCTATTTCTCAATCAATAATGGCTTAAGTGGCAAACATAGCCCTCATTCCCCCCTCCCCCCTGCTAATAGACCTTTGCAGAGCCAGGAAGGAACAAGACAATGACTGTAACCACAACACTCTCTCTTCTAATGTATGCATTTTATAGCCCCTGCTCTATATGGTTCCATTACTGTCTATGAATACGGAGCGCTGTAGCTAGTTAATGTATTATTTATTTTATTACCCCTCTGTATCAACTGACTGTTTCTAATTTGGAATGTTATATGCTTTGGTTCTGTAATGGTTTTATAATGTGCACACAGCTCAATAATTAAAAAAATATATCTTGGCCTCTCACCTCAAAAGCCAAGTTTGTTTACCCTTGGAGAATGCAGCCTCAGGTCTGCCAAAGATGCTCTGGCTTCTTCTGTCATTCCTGGGCCTTTCCTGACATTCCCTGGCCTCCTCCTTCATTCTAGGTCCTTTTTGACAATTTCTTCATCTGTGTCCCAATCAAACCTTGGACTGCCAAAATGAAGCCACTTTCTTGACTTTGTTATTGCCCAAACTTAAGCCCTCACTGGTGCGTGTTTCTGGCAGTAATCAGCAAACCTGTAAATGAGCTGGACTCTGTATCTCACCGCATTGTGTCCACCAGCAGCCCCCACTTGAGCATGTTGGTTTTGCATTTAGGAACTCCAACCTTCAGCCTATTGAGGGTCCTGCAAGTGACAATGGGGAGGTTGAGTTCCTCAGCTATATCCTCCTATAATGTTGTTCCTTGTCCATTGAGATCCTTCCTCTATCCTCTCATTTGGTTTTGCCCTTGTGGTACCCTCAAGAATGTTTGTTCTTGCCGTAAGGTTCTTTCGGAGTCTGAGTCAATGGATTTGAGGTTCATATCTGTTCAGAGGTTGTTGAGGGTCATTCTCTTGCTTAGTTATCTTGGTGTCCACTACTACTTCTCTCCTTATCTTAGGTGGAGCGGTACCAACAAGAGAGTATATTTCTTCAATTGGTGTGGGTTTGAGGGATCCTGTCACTATACGCATGACTTCATTAACAGCAATGTCAACTTGTTTTGTGTGTGTGGAGCAGCATACTTTGCTACGGAGACACTTAAGGCCGAAGCTGATATATGCAGCGTGAATTGACAACTATTGTTTGACAACTATTCCAGGCTGATTAAGTTAAATGTCTCCCTTGCCCGAAAGCCATTGTACCTGTCCTCTAGGATAATAGGCCTTAATGTAAAATAAAACAGCGGTACCTCCTTCAGGGTTCTCTAATTGGAACAGCAATTGGAACAGCACAGGAGTAGCTTATTAATGAGGTAACTCCAAGATTTTGCTTAAAAACCCCAAGCCAGGCCGCCAGGCCTGCCGGCTGCCAGGCCTTTTTAGGAACTGTGGTAGTACGTCAATATAGGTAAAGGTATTAAATACACATTAAAATACACACAGACACACCACATCCAAAGGTAAGTCACTTACCCTGGGGAGCAGGCTATAAGGAGCTTCAGGCTAGCAGCTTCTCTTCCTCCTCCCCGCTTGGGAGGACAGCCAGGAGGCCATGCATACGCGCCAAGCACTGTAGGCGTGCATGCACACCAAGTCCTTGGCATGCATGCACAGTGGGGGAACCAGTGAAAAGGTAAGCCCCGAAGGTGGTTCCCCCCAAAAGCTGCTATTGGTTCTCCGGGACAGTGGGAAAAGATACTACCGGTTCTGGCAAACTGGTGCGAACCTGTTACATCCCATCACTGCTTTCAGGTATTTGAATGGTATAAAGAAGTATGGAATATAGGCATTAAAGATAAGCCAACATGCAATATTAAAGTAAATAAGGGATTTATTAATTTAAAAAATTAAGATATTTGGGGAGAATTTATCAGTTATGTGTTACTAAAGCGGAAGGGTTGTGTGACTTCAATGGAAAAAAACAAAATAAATGTTATATCTCTAAATTATCATTGGGTGGGAGGAGCATTTTTTCTGTACAGTTGTATTGTTTGTATTTCTTTGTGTTGTATGATATTAAGGTTTTAAGAATGTATTTGTTGTTTTTTAGAATGTGTTGGTTTTATGTTTTCTTTTTAAAAATAAAGTTGTTTTTAAAAAATTAAAAAAAAATAGGTTCTAATCCTAGATAGGCATATATTTAGCAGAAGTAAGCAACTTCCCAGTGAAGGATCAACATACTAAAATTGGACCAAATCTCCCAGCAGTGCAATAATGGTTCAACATCTGTGGCAAGAGCAGTGGTTTTCTCTAGTGCAGGAAGGTTACAAAATCTGCAGGTTGGCAGGATACATGTCTCCCTACCTTCCAGAAGGGAAGAGCAAGTGAAGAAAAATATCCCAACCAGCTGTTCAATGAATGAATGAATAACTGTCCAAGGGTGGCCACATGCAGACTTTGGGTCATGTGTTGGCCAACTCCAATGTGTAGCCTTACAATCTAAGAGATTTTTCAACCTACAGCTGCAAGGAGATTTATGATAGGAGGCAATAGCCTCCACCTGCAGACCTTGTTCTCCAGAGATGGGGAGGCCCTCTCCATCATCATAATAAGCAACAATTATGTGACACTGTGGGGAAGGGATACTCATTCAGTCTAGCTTGCATTCACTGCCTGCGGGTCACAAAAACAGAACAGAGTGAATCTCAGTAATAAAATAATAAAACTTTACTAGCTTTTGAAAATGGAGAGGCACATAAACACAAATTTGTGTAAAGGGGGTCTCGTTCCAGATAACTTCAGTTGCTTCATTAAAGTGTGGTGTAGTAGAGTTTTCCAAACAACAACTAAGCAGCCACAGGAATGTATAAATCAATATACAATTGTACCTCGCTTAAAGAGCATAATGCGTTCCACAGAATTGCTCTTTAAGCGAGTTTGCTCTTTAAGTGAAACATCATTGAAAGTGACCAATTGTGACTTCTGGGGGGGGGGGATTGTGAACCCCAATTTATTTGTTACGCGAGTTTTTGGTTGGTTTTATTTGTTAAGCGAAGCAAACATTCAGAGAAAATTTTGCTCTTTAAGTGAGTTACTCTTTAAGCGAGGCGCTCTTTATGCAAGGTTTTACTGTATTTGGTGTAAACTACTACAAGAACATTGCTATGTGCTCAGGAAACACATGTACCTATTGTAGCCCCTCTGTTTGATCTGAACTGTGTACTTTCATAACTTCTTATGTCCAAATATGGTCACTTCAACTTCCTCTTCTTTCACTTAGCTTAGTTTAGCTTAGTTTAGTTTAGCTTAGTTCAGTTTAGCTTAGTTTAATTTAATTTCTTCTTCTTCTTCTTCTTCTTCTTCTTCTTCTTCTTCTTCTTCTTCTTCTTCTTCTTCTTCTTCTTCTTCTTCTTCTTCTTCTTCTTCTTCTTCTTCTTCTTCTTCTTCTTCTCTTTCCCTTCTCACTATCATGTTCATTCCATTTTATGGTTGCTCTTTCCAGATATACTAGGTTTGGAGTACGGTACTTAGAAAGAGCTTACCTCTTCTGGTGGTGCCCTTGGACTGTTCAGCTTGTCCAACCCCACTTCAGATGGCCGTTCTCTTGAAAAGCACAATGGGGAAGCAAACACCAAATTGTGACTTTGTAGCCAGATGCATTACCTCATTGAGCAATTCAGCCCCCAAACCTAAAGCCCTTTTCATTCCCATCAAAAATTCATCATCAATTTTGAGCCCATGCTGTCTCCACAAACTGGAAGAAAGATTAGTGGTAACATATGAAGATAAAGTCATCTGAGGTACTAATGGTTCTAGGATTAGGCTAGCTAGTTAATGAATAAAGTTGTGTGAACAGGTGTCTGGAGCCAACAACACACAGGATGTGGGCTAATAAACTAAAGGTCCATCCAGACAAGATAGAGATTGTGTTGCAAGACAGTAGTGTTTATTAAGAAATTGGCTGGCAGCCTGTTTGAAGGGGCACTCCACTCCTTTTGAAAGGTTATTTTGACAGGCAGAAAATGACAGAAGGAGAATCAGGATCAGGATCAGCATTAGCATTGGTGTCTAAAAAGATTTAGCCTCATCAATAGATGCCCATAATCTTTAACAGGCACCTCCTGATTTCCTTAAAAATTCTGATCTCAACACAATTATGCAAGCTTTGGTAGAGACTGTCTATGGAGAGTGGTTAATAAAAGTCAGCTAATCTATGGTATAGCAGTCTTGGTAATAAACCAAAATTGTTCAGATTATATTTTGCCAGTGCTTTACGATGTATTGAAGAATGGAATGAAGGTTCTGAATAGTTGCCCCATTTTTTATAATTGCCCCCTCTATGAATCTTCTCACAGAAAAAAATTGTTCCTATTGTAATTTCCATTCTTCCAATTATTGTAGTATATTAAGAATTGATATCTAATCTTATTATTTACAATAAATATTACAAAATATTTTCCCTCAAACTGGAAGAAGGATATATATAGTCCCCTATCCTAAAAATATTTATATATAAATGGAATATATGAGATAAATCACCCTAGGTCCCTTCAGGGAGGAGGGAGATGAACAAATACGACTAAATAAATAAATAAATATAAATGGATTATGGAAGAAGAGAATGGTGAATCACTTCTGTATGTTCTCTAGCAAGAAAACCCTGGAAAAGGTTGCCATAAATCAGAATTGATTTGAGGACACACAATTATTATTATTATGTAAGTCAGACAAACCAAAATGAGGGGATTTATATAAATGCTGGCTCACCATTCAGCAATTGATTCCACTGACTTCCACTTATTAGGACTAGCATTTGGATTAAGGACTAAATTGTCTCACTTGATTTAGCAGTTACCTTGAAAAGAGTCTTCCAGTGTCACATCCCCTATGTGGACATTCTAGAGCAGGAATTCTCAACCTTTTTAAACTGTGGGTCAGGTCATGCTCCCTCAAACAGCTTCAGGGGCCAGATAGCATTTTCCCCTTTGTCCACCACATGGCACTTCCTAGTGTGGTAGAAGTAGTGGTGGGCCACATGAAATGGTGCTGTGGGCCACAGATTGAGAATCCCTGTTCTAGAATGAGTGATGTGTAAAAAGAGCCATCAGTTTCAGAGGCAGAAGCCTATAGCTTAGCATTACCAGATCAGCATCTTCAAATGTCCTCCTCTTCCTCCTCCTCCATGTCCTGATCAATCCTGGACTGCCACTTTCTTGGCTTTGTCATTGGCCAAACTTAAGTTTTCATTGGTGCATGTTTCTGGCAGTAATTGACAAACCAGTAAATCAGCCGGTTTCTATATGTCTCCACATTCACACTGCATGTTGTAGTCAGCCAGCAGTCCCCACTTGAGCATGTTGGTCTTGCTTTTATGGTCTCCAACCCTTAATCTATTCAGGGTCCTCCAAGTGACAGTAGGGGGAGGGCCTGAGTTCATCAGCTATAGTAAAGGTAAAGGTTTCCCTTGCTCGAAAGCCAGTCGTATCTGACTCTAGGGGTCAGTGCTCATCTCTGTTTCAAAGCCAAAGAGCCAGCGCTGTCTGCTTCTGCAGATGTTTCTGTGGTCATGTGGCTGGCATGACTAGACACCAGAGCTCACAGAACGCTGTTTGCCTTCCCACTGAAGTGGTCCCTATTTATCTACTTGTAATTTCTTGCTTTTGAACCGCTAGGTTGGCAGCTATAGTGAGCGCCTTCATCCATCTTCTAATGGTTTTGCTCTTGTGTACCCTCAAGAGTGTTTGTTCTTGCCATAAAGCTCTTCCTGGACCTGAGCCAGCAAGCTTGAGGCTCATGTCAGTTCAGAAGGTGTCAAGGGCCATCAATTTCTAATGCCCTGAGTTTTCAAAAGTAAAATCTGAGATCAGGGTTTGGCTCTTGTGATATTCCTGGGGAAAGTACCTTGTGTGGTCAGAGAAAGCAGGTCTTAGTGGAGCAACTGCAGGATTGTGTGTGCGTGTGTGTGTGCGTGCGTACACACGCATGCACACGTGCACAGAAAAAAATAACTTGTTTACCTCCTGAACTATTCACCTTGAGATTTGTCCCTCCACCCCTTCCTCACTAGAGCCCCAGATAAGCAAAGCAATTTTTCTGTGGCTATAGATTGGCAGCCCTCTGAAACCTGTAAGGCTATGCCCCAGAAATGGTGCACACACCTCTGTGCATGTCTACATAAGCACACAGATTCACACAGCCTGGGCAAAGGGGAATACTCTGAAGGTTGGTTGAAATGTGCTGTGATTTGTGGTGCTCACTTTGCCCAGTTTAAGCAGGTCAGAAGCTGCTACTTAGCTGTGAGTGGTTACATGTTTTATCACTGACCACTAGCGACTTGGTAAATGATGTGTCAATAGAAAGATGGATGGATAGGTTTTGTTCTTTAAGTAATCTTCCCCACTTATATTGGAAAATTGAAAGTGACCAAGGTATGCAGCAGTAAAGCGGGACAGTTTTTACAAGCAGCTTCAGTTTGAATTGCAAGTTCTTCAAAGCTTTTCTCCCTGTTTTAGCCCAGCAATTGCGACTGCAGTGGCCTGGGGGTTAAGAAGCTCACCTTGTTAGCTGGAAGGTCGGCAAGTCAACAGTTCAAGAACCAAGTACTGCATGACATAATGAGTGCCTGTCTCTATCCCAACTCCTGCCAACCTAGCAGTTTGAAAGCAAGAAATTGCAAATAGATAAATAGGAACCTCTTTAGTGGGAAAAGATCTTGGGGACATGAGTGGAGTTCCACCTGCAATAATCCTTTCAACTCAGAAAGCACCTTTGTGTGCTTCTGACACAATTTTTAAAAAGCCCAGCAATTAAACACACTCCACACAACATTTAGAAAGATCACAAAAATAGTCTTTACTTGCATTTAACTCAGAGAGATAAACAAGTGCTCTGGTTTGTTAAAGTCTTTTCAGTAAGGTTGCCATGTGGCCAAACAAAATTGTGATCTCACACATACATGCTTCTGCTTGTAAGGCAAATAATAGCAAGAAGGAGAAGGGAGGAAGAGACCAGAATAGCAAGGGCTTAATACATGAAAATCATGTCTAGTGACCCTAGAGGCAGGAAGACTGAAGACTTTCTTATTGGTTGGTCAGGGATAAATTAACATTAATAGCCCATTGCATGCTGAGGTTGGTCTAAAATACTCAACAGATACTGCTTACAGAGGACAGGTCCCTTGTCCTCTATAAGAAAAAAATAATGCTAAAGATTCATGCAAAGGGAGAGAAAGAGCACTGAAGTTGCCCATCAACATTTAGCTTCTGGGTTGCTCATAGGGCGGACACACTGGTCAATCTTCTCTATTATGGTAAAATGCATTATACAGAGGGTGTCAAAACATAAATACACACTTTAAGAAAGGAAAAGGCTGTATTAAAATTGTAATACTCACTAGATTGGTGTTGCTGAACCTTGAGCCCCCAGTTGTTCTTGGACTTCAATTACCTGACGCTCACATCAGCACACTTCCTGATCACTTCTGGGAATTGAAGTCCAAGAACATCTTGGGACCCAAGTTTGAGAAACACTTCACTAGATACTGATAACAAAATATGAATACAAGTCACATTGGACTTCTGCAATTACAAGAGGTGCTCAAAGTGGTTATCCTCAGCATCCAGATACCTCTCATTACAATGAACTATTGCTTGAGCAACATTGACCAAACCCAACCGCACTCTTCAAAATGGTCTTGCGCTCCTTGAATAATAACCATGCTTCTTCCATTTTCTTTGACTGTCGTGTTTGCCACATGGTGATGCTAGCATTAATTCTTTCATGTGAACATCATACTACACATTGCTACCATAATTCAATTCAACTTTGAAAAGTAAGACGTAGATAATATCTCCTAAATGTGTATGGATTTTTGCCACCCTCTGTATTTTATTTTAAAAGTTATAGTAATTATTTCTACACTTACATCTACACCTACAAATTAACAATGCAGATTTTATGAAGATCGACATCCTTTTTTCTGCCTTCTTTGCTGGTGATGTCTAAGTGGCCACCATACTCAAAATGGATTCTCATTAATACATTCTTTATTACCAGTCTGTTCCAGATCTTACAGACCTGCTTTCCAAAAAGGAAGAAAGACACAGAGTACTTCATTATATTCTTTGGTTGATCTTACACCCCCATTCCAAACATTTAAATAACACATTTAAAAGTAAAATAACTACAAGCCTTCCTGTAGGAACAAGATAAGGAGATAATTAATGAAGGGATTAGATACTACTGAGCAGAATAATGCAAGCAAAGCATAGGATGAAACTAAGCCTTTTTGGCCCATTACAGCCTCCATAGAATTGGGGAGGAACCATTAGAACATGTAATTATTTAGCTTTTAAGCCGTGTGTAAATTTAATTTGCATAAAACTTAGGTAAAACTCCACTGAAACTTTGCTAGTTCCTTGTAAAAATAACTGTTTTGGTGTTGCTCAGTCGCACAGTCGATTCCGACCCTTTGTGACCCTATGGACCATTGCCCGCCAAGCGCCTCTGTCCTCCACCATCCTTCTCAACCCGCCCAGCTCTGTGCCCATTCTGTCTACAATACCATCTAGCTATCTCATTTTTGGCCACCCCTTCTTCTTTTGCCCTCCACCTTTCCAAGCATCAAGGCTTTCTCAAGTGAATCCTCTCTTCTTGTTTGATGTCCAAAGTACTTTAGTTTCATATTTACTATTTGACCTTCTAAGGAGCAGTCAGCGTTGATTTCTTCTAAGATTGACCTATTTGTTCTCCTTGCTGTCCAGGGAACTCTCAAAACTCTCCTCCAACACCACATTTCAAAAGCATCTATTCTTCTGCACTCAGCTTTCCGTATGGTCCAGCTCTCACACCCATACATGACCACCGGGAATACCATTGCTTTGACTATGTGAATTTTTGTTTGCAATTCGATGTCTCTACTTTTCACTATGTTCCCCAGGTTTCTCATAGCTTGCCTCCCAAGAATCAGTCGCCTTTTTATTTCATGGCTGCAATCACCATCTGCAGTGATCTTGGATCCTAAGAAAGTAAAATCGATCACTGCTTCTACCTCTTCCCCACCTATTTTCCAGGGACTGATCGGGCCTGTTGCCATAATTTTGGTTTTCTTGATGTTGAGTCTTAAGCCAGCTTTTTCACTCTCTTCTTTCAACCTAAGCAGGAGCTTAACAATAACTGTTAGCTGAACCAAGGATGGTCAGTGACTGAACTGGTGGTTGTCACTCTGTTCTCAGGTTTTAGCGGCCACCCCATCTCTGATGTCAGAAGCAATTTACATAACAAAATGTTCCTACAGGTACACGCACAGAGAACTTGGAAAGTTACCCTTTAAGTTACAGATTGGATTGTCCCATCATTGAATCAAAGAACAAAACTGGTTTGTTTGAAATATGGTGATGTAGGAGAGCTTTATGGATGCTCTGGATGGCCAGGAAGATGAACAAATTGGTCTGAACATTCTCTGAACATAGATGAAACTGAAGTCATCCTACCTCTGGCACATTGTGAGAAGGCAAGACTAGCTGGGAAAGACAATAAAAGGTAAAGGCCGCCCTTGCTTGAAAGCCAGTCATATCTGAATCTAGAGTACAGTGCTCATCTCCACTTATAGCAAAATGTCTGCATCTGCAGACATTTCTGTAGACATGTGGCAGGCATGACTAGACACCAGAGAGCATGGAACACTGTTTGCCTTCCCATTGAAGTGGTACCTATTTGTCTATTTGCAATGATGCTAGGGAAAAATGAAGGCAGCAGGAAAGGAGGAAGACCAAATTTGGGATAATCGATTCCATAATAAAGGCCATAGCCTTAAATTTATAATGCAGCATGATTGCTGAGGACAGGACCAATTACCTCAGGTGGTGGCAAGTACTCCAACGCTGGGGCCATTCAAAAGATGATTGGACAACCATGTATCAGATCTGAATTGATTTGGATTCCTGCATTAAGCAACGGATTTGGATTTGATCATTGATGTTCTCATAGTCCCTTTCCTATTCAACTATCCTATGATTCTATGACATTTCAGTGGTTACTCATTCACAGGGTTGCTGTATATTGGAGATAATTTGATGGCAAGTAAGTTATCTTTGCTCCTGAAAAGTCCATAGCTTCAGGAAGAGAACCTTGAGCTAGGACAGGGATGGCCAACCTTGGTGTTCTTAGACTTTAATTCCCAGAAGCCCAAGTCACCATACCTGCTGATCAAGGCTTCTGGGAATCGAAGTCCAAGAACACCTGGGGCACCAAGAATAGCCATCCCTGAGCTAGGAAATAGAATGTTTTCATTCTTCCAAAGAAACTGGAAACATCCACTGGAGCCAAATAGGAAAGAAAGACAAAATTTCAGGATGTAAAAAAAATTGATTTATTTATGCTTTAAAAACTGTCCAATGCAATTCAGCCTAAGCAATCTGTGGCCTTCTTCAGAGGCAATTACTTAGCAATGTGTAATGAAGATCTCTTCTGATAAATAGTTAAGTGATGCTGGGAACTGAACCAAAACAAATCTTCATTATACATTACTAAATTACTGTCCCTGAAAAAAACCATATATTGGTCAAATCAAAATGTGTTTGGTAGTTTTTTAAGTGTAATAAGCCTTTTTTTTCTCCTTATAAACTTGAATTTTTATTTCTTTCAATTTGGGACCCTTCCTACCACAGGGATCACTCTGCTTTGATTTCACAACATAGCATGCTTCTTCTTTGCAGTATGTATAGTATTTCATTCATTCATTCATTCATTCATCCATCCATCCATCCATCCATTCCACTGATGTGCTGCCTTCCAATAATGTTCAAGTGGCATACATGGCTTTCTACTGCCCATTTAATTCTCACAACAGCACAGTGAGGTACCCTGTCAGATCACTGAGTTTCATGGGCCAAGTGGAGATATTCTAAGAAGGGAAGAAAATGTAGTGCATAGCCATCATATCTTTTCATATTACACACTCACACATTTTGTGGTTGTTGGTGGCAGTGATGATGCTGGCTTTGGAGAGAAGGAATTCTTTGGACTCAAATGTTCACAAAGAGAAATGATAGGTATCATACACCTAATGTATCACTGACAGAGGAATAAGATTTATTATCCCTCAAGTATCTTTTTACAAGGAGTTTATCCCAGCAGGTAGATTCAATCTACAGAGGGTAGGAAAGCATAAAATGTGATTTAGAGATTTTGGGTTGACTGTAAAATAACCCTTCATGATGGCACCTTTTTTAATAAAGAGTTTCTATTGATATGGAAAGGAATTCAATTGAGGTCCCTCTGCTTCTTTGATAAAAAGTAAAGTGGGTTAGGGGACTGCGGTGGCTTAGTATTTAAGACGCTGAACTTGATGACTGGAAGGTTGGTGGGTCAGCAGTTTGAGACCCAAGTACTGCACAATAGAATGAGCTCCCATCTCTGTCCCAGTTTCTGCTAACTGAGTAGTTTGAAAGCAAGGAATTTCAAGTATATGACTAGGTACCAGTTCCGTATGAAGGTAAACAGCATTCTGTGCACTCTGGTGTCAAGGCATGCCTGCCACATGTCCATGGAAACATTTGCAGACACAGACAGGGCTGGCTCTTTGACTACAAACAGAGATGAGCACTACTAGAGTCAGATACAACTGGCTTTCGAGCAAGGGCCACCTTTACCTTTTCCTAAAGTGGGTTAAAGTAGCAAGGATTAAAGCTATTGTACATCTGAGAGGAAAACTTTATTTCCAATGAAGAAGTGCCACAAAATAAAGATTTCCTTTCCTTTCTTCTCCTCTATACCATGGAGCCTACTAGCTGCTAATCCTTGGAAGGCTTTCCAATGAGTTGAGTGGAAAGAGTCAGAACATTCCCAGACTGCCACTTTCCAGAAAAAAAATATAAGGAAAAATATTCCAAGTAAAGAGTGGTTAAGAAGGCACACATAAAGGATGCATGGAAAGTCCTCCTTAATGATCAATGAAATACATATTATTGGGGGCTGGAAAGGAAATGTTTAAACTTTTCTCTATCATCTCTATCCATTTTCTTGTATTATATTCTATGTGCTGAAGTTCTTCTGGGAACTAATGTAATCACAGTGAAATCAGTGGATGTGATGTGGACTAGCTGAAGTGGGATGGAGGGTGAAACCAGATTATACATTTAGCACCTATTTTGAAGAAGGGCTTCCACAAGGAACAAAAGATGGTTGACATAGTGTTTCACTTTCTTTACTTCCTTATCTTGTATTTAGCACGTCTTGTTTGTGAACGCTTACTTTGAAAACCCGATGTTAACCCACCCGCCTTCTTCCATCTCTTCATCTGGTTCATGAGTCTATTCTACAGTGGAACTCAAACTTTATTAGGTGCTCTTGGTCTTTATTAGGTTCAGCTCTCACAGCCATACACAACTACATCACATTAACCATGCAGACTTTTTTTGGCAGGATGATGTATCTACTTTTTATTATGCTGCCTAAGTTTGCCAAGGATACGTTGAGAAACCACTAGTAATATGCTCAATGTCACAAAGAAAGTGAAAGTTTCAGAAATGTGTTGCCATGTCATGTTTCCCATCTTGTGACTTAAAATGTCTTCGATTGCAACTCTGTCAGCACCAATGGCCACAGTTGATGGTCAGGATCCAGAACTTCTGGAGAGAGCCATGAAAGAAGATGCTGGTGTAATGTGTCATGGATCATTGCTCAGCCACACATCACATGCTCTCTATGCAGAAAATATTTCACAGCTCCAATTTCTAAGAAAGAATCAGCAATTGCATTGAAACTCAGTGTGGCATAATGAATAGAGCATCTGACTAGGACTCCAGAGATTTCTGTTCAAATCTCTGCTTGATGATGGAAACTCACTGGCAGTTGACAGAGTTGCAGTACTTTTTGAACATCTCACTAACCTTGAAAATCCCATCAGGGTCACTATAAGTGAGGAGTGACTTGATGACACATAATAACAACAGTCATTGAGTAGAAAAGATTTCTGCAGGAGACAATAAAGGCTTTAAGTACCAGTTGAAGAAATAGCTCAAGGGCAGCAGTGGCGAACCAATGACACGCATGCCAGAGGGGGCACACACAGCCCTCTCTGTGGGCATGCACACTGTCACCCCAGCACAGAGTTCTCCCTGCCCTTCTGCCCAGCAGCCCAATGGGAGCACTTCCTCCCTCCCCCAGCACACAGCTCGCCCTGCCCCTCTGCAGCACGGATAGCAGCCTGTTGAGTTTGGGCACTCGGTCTCTAAAAGGTTCGGCATCACTGCTCTAGGGAGACATCATGAGGGATGGGACATATAGCCAAAAATGTCTGAAGGACACTAGAATTGGAAAAGGCAAAGTACATCATAACACATGTTGCTCAGGAACAGTGGTAGCTGACAGTGTCAGTTCTAGGAATGTTGTAAATCCACTTTGGGATCTAGTTTGCACTTCACAAGAGAAGCATAGCTGCTATAAGCATTCAGCACCTTGGAGAGCTACTGTGAAATATGGACTAAAACCCAGTGCTGATTCACATCACCTCTAAATCACAGTCTCAAAGGATTTATTTTCACTCTGGATCAACTTCCAAGCCTGTGTCATCCAGGCCAGTTCAGTTCAATACCACTTCTTAATTCTATCCAAGAGCAGTAGAAAAGCATAAGCTTCCATGTATTAGGTAGAAGTGATGTGATTATGAGGCTGACCTTATAATTCTGGAAGCCCTTGTCCACCTCCAGGTAATGCACATATTGTGCTAGCCACAAGCACGTTTCTACCACTACAAAAGCTTTTTCTTCCTCTGTGTCTGCTGTATTTTAAAAGGTTTCTTTGGTAATGGCAAAGCCCCTTTGGTACCAACACGTATGTTATCAGAATAAACACTTGGAGCAAGTCAGGTATGCAGGTGTAGGATTCTATAAGGCTGCCCACTTCAGTTTTTCCTTTATCAAATAAATTAAAGGTGTTTCATCCATACTTATAAGTATATCATTACTCCTAAGTGCTATATCATCGTTATCAAAGTGTTCTCACACCATCACAGGGAGACCTTGACACGCTGTAAATAACTTTGCCTCTTGCTTTGATGCTACACAGACTCTCGCAATTGTGTTTATTGTGTGCGGGCATTATGGATGCCTAATGTGGAAGAACTGGAGAGTACATACTCCAAATGAATGGGTTTATCACCTGATTCTATTCAAGTCAGTGCTCTGCCTCAGATAATGTTTGATGCATCTTCCAGGGAGAAGGGAAAGAAAAAGGCTGTGAGGTATGGGTAGAGGAGGAGAGGGAAAAGCCCTCAAGACTCTTACATTTCTGGGAGTTTATTTTCCCTTTTTATACCTCAAGAAATGGAGAGGAAGTGCATGGTTTGTAGAATTAAGAGGTACTTTGATACAAAAAAAAAAAAGATTTGAGACATTGTTTCAGGAGCAAAACCCTCCACGGAGGTATAAAATTTGTCTCTCTCAACTGGCTGAAGTAATCACATTTGGTGCATACCACGTCTTCAAGTCCTTATATTCGACCCAGCGTATTTTTAACCATGGTGATAGTTTAATTGCAGCACTTCTTCTTGTAGCTCTTCTAGTGGACTCAACCAGCATTATTTGATATTCTTGTGATATTTCTTTGATGTTATCTCTCCACATTCCTCTGGTTCTGCCTTGTGGTCTTTGTCCTTCTCTTTCTACATATTCCTCCTCCTCCTTCTGCCATATCCAAATCCAAATATAAGCAATCATCATGGTGATCAACCATGAAAACTGTCCTGAGAATATAATGCAGGGGCCTTTCATCTGCCTTCCCCATCGCAGAATAACCCCTGTACCATTGATCCAGTTCCCTGAGTCCCTTTCTGGTCCTGAGCCCTTTTGGCAGGCAAAGTCCTCATCAGCCCCAGGCCAGTATTGATGAAACTGCTGGCCTCCATCAAGATGGATTCAAGTGGTATTTAATCCACTTGGGGACCATCACTCTCCCCTGTGGACATCGCCACCCAAGGCTGTTAGTCCTCAGTTTGGTCAGGTTAGTTAACCACCACTTAACACTCAGTGTTGAGTCACTGGCAGTATGGTCTACTCTATTACCATAGCAGGATAACCTGGCCAGACTGATTATACATATATAATAAGGTGCACACGCGCACACATGCGCACGCGCGCACACACACACACACACACACAGAGCCTTGAATTTCTGTACCACAAACTTGTTACCCAAGTGGCTGTTTGTGGACATCCCTTGACAGCAAAGCCAACCCAATAGGGACAACCCTTTAATGGTTGAGGGCAATCATTATAAATTTGGAACACAGCTTTCAAACTAAACATTTTCATACCTTAGGAAACCACAGCATCTTCCCTTCATGTACAAAATAAGAATGAAGCTTATAGTTACACTGAGATAATTTCTTTCAATTAACATCCCACTGAAAACAAATAAATGCAGAAGGGCTAGTCTCAGCAAGGAGTAACAAGAACCTATTGTTTGGACAGATCGTAAGACTTTTTTTCTTTCAATTCACGAGAAACCATTAAATATATGCAAATTAATACTTTGGTGTGGGTATATACATGTGGGTGTATGTGCATGTGTGTGTGTTTATGTGTGCGTGCGTGCATGTGTACGCACACACAAAACCAATCATAAAATGAAGTAGTACATTTTTCTATACAATGGCAGTCAGATCTATATTAGTGAAACCAAAACCATAATGCATTAGGCCAGGGGTGCCCAAACTTTTTTGGCCATGGGCTGATCATGTGGTTCATGTCCTCGTCACTCCTGGAAGCGGAAGTAAAATGGGCGCGTTTTACTTCCATTTCCAGGAGCGACGAGGGCTTCACGGGCTGGACGAATTGGTGTCGGGGGCCGCACCTGGCCCCCGGGCCTTAGTTTGGGCACCACTGAATTAGGCCATGAAAGCCAGCAGCAAACTGAATCACAAAAAAACATAGGGAAATCAAGGTTTTTAACCTGGAGCCCAAAGATGAAGAGCATAGGAATCAGATTGACTGTTTTTGGGAGAAGGTATTCCATAAACAAAGGCCACAGGGGCATAGTGGTTAAGATGGGGTACAGAGAAAGAGCCTCCTCAAAGATTGTGGTATTCTTGAACTACAACTGAGCGTACCTTGGTAACGGTAACCTTGTGTTGCCAGTTAATCTTTCTCACACTACATCAGGGGAAGGAAACTACAGAATGAACTCACCAAAAGATGCCCTGATTGTGACAGTCTCATGTCTGGCCTAGAAATGGAAGAAAAAGTGACTCAGCAGTTTGAGACCTCAGTGCTGTGTGACAGAGTGAGCTTATATCATCTGTCCCAGCTTCTTCCAACCTAGCAGTTCAAAAACAAGATATTGTGGATCCTTATGTGGGTGTGGGTGTGGCTGAGGCTGTGGGTGTGGCTGAGGCTGAGGCTGAGGCTGAGGCAGTCTATAAGTATTATTGCTATTGCTATTGTGTGTTGTTGGTTTTTGGCTGAGGAAATATTTTGCAGACAACCTGAGAAAATATGGGGGTTTGCTTCTTTGTTTTGGAGCTGTAAATTACATATATTTGGATGAACACCTGTCCAGGACAAATCTCACCATCCTTATTCTGATTATTTTGGTCCCTAAGAGAAAGATTTCTGATAAAGAACTTTACCATGGTGGTAGGTTTTCTATGTCAAAAGCAATATTTCGGATATTCTGATCCTAAACCAATGATAATCCCTCAATAGAAGCTAAATGTTGTGCATCTGACTTGCCAACTTGACTGCCAAATTCCTTAGCAGCTGAAATTTTGGAAATTTTGGAAATTTCAAATGAAGCTTCACACACCATATGATTCAGTATGATTGTGTCTAAATGTTAGGAAAGATTGCTGTGCTTTAACCATTAAAGGAAAACCAACTGTCCACAATTTAATTTCATCATTTTTAGTAGGTGAGAGAGGGAGGTATTTGGACTTTGTATCTCATGCATCAAAATCCCATGGATGAGTAAAGTACTGGTGTTTCACTTATCTGTGCTTCCCGTTCTGACAGCCCAAAAGAGCTATGGACATTTTGGTCTTCCTTTCTATTTGGTTAACAGCAAAAATATACGCAGCAAGAGCAGCTAGGTCTTTGGGCATCACTGGCATTTCAGATTACTGCTGAACTTCTCCAAAACTCCAGGCAGAAAGACCAGAAGGCACGTGAAACAAATATTTTAATGAGTAAAGCTTTCACCAAATTTACTTTTCAAAAATGGAATTTTTGACGCTTAACTTCTGCAACCCTGACCCCAGCAAAAGTAACAAGTGCAATGTTAATGCATTAATGCTAAGCTGCTCTTGCCAAGCTCTGGGGATGAAATATCTGAGAATAAGCAACGCTGGAGGAGAAGAAAAATTAATTAATGTTTGCCAAGTGTCTTTAAAGAATAGGTAGGTAAAGGAAAAGGTTGCCCTTACTTGAAAGCCAGTCGTATCCGACTCTAGGGTTTGGCATTCATCTCCGTTTATCACCAAAGAGCCAGCGCAGGCTGTGACAATCCACTTACTCCCAGTTAGGACTTGGGAGTCCTCCAGCCTCCTGGCGATGGGATTGCTCCTAATCCTGCTTTCCCAGTCCAGATCAGACCCAGCAGTCCTATCAGTGTGCCCTGTCACTCCTGAACAAAATCTAGGTAGTGAGCAAAGGTTGCACATGGAACTAATGTAGATTCAGGTAATGTGAGTCAAGTAATCGCTCCAAGTCTCTCCAGTTATTTTAAAAGTATATTGAAATCAAAGTAAAGTTCAGAATAAAACTCATCAGAAGCTTAAAGTTTAGAAAGCATTTCAAAACAAAAAAATAATAATAAAGAAAGCTGCTTATTTGAGGGGAAAGCCCATGGCCCAGTGATGGGATGTAACAGGTTCGCACCAGTTTGCCAGAACTGGTAGTAACTTTCCCCAGTGTCCCAGAGAACCAGTAGCAGCTTTTTTTTTGGGGGGGGGGACCACCTTTGGGGCTTACCTTTTCACTGGTTCCCCCACTGCGCATGCACACCAAGCACTTGGTGTGCATGCATGCCTAGAGTGCTTGGCGCGTATGCACTGCCTCCTTGCTGTACTCCCAAGTGGGGAGGAGGAAGAGAAGCTGCTAGCCTGAAGCTCCCTATAAGCCTGCTCCCCAGGGTAAGTGACTCACCTTTGGATGTGGTGTGTCTGTGTGTATTTTAATGTGTATTTAATACCTTTACCTATATTGACGTACTACCATAGTTCCTAAAAAGGCCTGGCGGCCAGCAGGCCTAGCGGCCTGGCTTGGGGTTTCTAAGCAAAGTCTTGGAGTTACCTCATCAATAAGCTACACCTGTGCTGTTCCAATTGCTGTTCCAATTGGAGAACCCTGAAGGAGGTACAGCTGTTTTACATTTACATTAAGGCATATTATCCTAGTGAACTGGTTAGGCAAAGACTTAGTACCTAACTTCTTTAACTGTTGAAAAGTTGAAAAGTGCCAAAATGAAGCCATCTTGTGGTGAGTTCATTCTGTAGTCCCTTCCATCTTACCTAGTGTGAGAAAGATTAGCCAGAATAAGCTTTAAGCTCTGGTTTAAAAGCTCTGGTTGATTTGTGTTTGGGGTGGGTGGGTGTATTTTAATGCATTTTTATGTTATTTATTTATTTAATTAATTTATTTATGGGTTTGTGTTGTGGGTGGGTGGGTGGGTTGAGGTGTGTGTGTGTGTGTGCTTATTTTTATTTTATTTTTATTTTTTAAAAAAAATTATTTGGCCCCGCCCACAACATCATGATGTTGACTCCGCTCATGATGTCATGACGTTAGCTCCGCCCATACTGTGATGACATCACAGTGGGGTAGTAAAAATTTTGACATCCCACCACTGCCATGGCCCCTCTTCTGGCTAAATAGACATGGTTGCAGTTAGATCCAAGTAAGTGTACCTCACCCCCACCTTTCTCTGGGTTACATCTCCTCCCACAGGGTCCACCTTCTGGCAATCCCCCTTAGGGATTCCAACCAATGATCTTACATCATGACATGTATATCACATATTAGGTTTTGGTTCTTTTAAACCACGAGGCAACTCATGAGGCAAGGATATTTACATTCCATTCTCTCTCCCCTTGATTTGAAATCGCCATCTTGAATGAAGCTAAAGCACAGGGTATAATTCATTCCGTTACACTGTCTGCATCTGCAGATGTTTCCATGGGCATGTGTCTAGCATGACTAGACACCAGAGTGCATGGAATGCTGATTACCTTTCCTTTGAGGTGGTACCTATTTATCTACTTGCAATTTCTTGCTTTTGTACTGCTAGGTTAGTAGGAGCTGGGACAGAGATGGAAGCTCACTCTGTCATGCAGTACTCAGGTCTTGAATGGCTGACCTGTCAATCTTCCAAACATTAAGTTCAGTGTCTTAACCTCTTTCCCAGTGACCACTATAGGTCATTGTTTCTGTGAGAAGCTGTCCTTATGTTGTTATCTTTCTTCTTTTCCAACCTCACCTGTCTTGCCTCTGAAGACCACCCTTGTGGACCTCTTGGGGGTCTTCCCTGTGACATCACAAGAACCTGTTCCCTAATCTAATTTTTGGCCATTGAAATTGGAGAAGAATGAGATGTTTATACTGGTATCCAACTACTTCTGTGCATTTCTGCAGAATATCAAAAGAGGAAAGAGGTCCACAGATGGCTCTTTTTTGTTGTTGTTTTTATTGTGAACAATCTCAAAGGTAGAAAAGCTGGAGCAACCGCATCCTTACACCTTTGCCTTCTTATGAATGATGGTCCCCTTCAGCAATATAGCATAGTCCCATTAATGACTAATTGCTTTTAATAGATGTGAATGCACACAAAGGAAAGGTTCTGAAGTAGCAAGCACAATTCACGGAGAGAGAAATAACAGTTATAATTTCATGTACTAAGTCACCCATCCTACAGCAAAGAGCACCGGATTCTACAAAAGGCAGTGATGGGGGGGAAATGGAGGGCCTAATGATATGTTACCGTGATCGCATCGTTATTCTAAAGCATGACTATAATAACAGCACCTTCCTACTCAATAGGTCTGCTCCTTTCAAAGTCACTTCTCTACTGGTTAAATTCAGATTTTAATTGCTTCTTATTTCTGTCAAGAAAATGGAGGCAGCAGTTATGGAAGAGGCACTTGAGGGCTTGTCCAGAATCTTTCTTCCTTTGAATAAGATGATTGGTTATAGTTGCAGCCCTCAGAGCTGTTGATATACGGCTTGTACAGTATTAGGCTCCAGGTAAGAGGTCGCACATTTTAGTACTCCTGATTATCTTCTTTGTACTGTACTTGGAAAACTAAGATGAGAGTAGATGCGATTCTGCAGGAGTGTACTAGTAACCTTGTGCAGGGATCTGAGTAGCACCCAGAAAGAAGAGTCAAATGTCTGCATGTGGATGAAAGGCAGGATGGTCACTGTTTTGTGTAAAACAAATCCAAAGACACGTTGAATACAGTACATTGAATACATTGAGTCAGTCTTTACTGAGTAGAGCGGCATACAAGTCTAAATAATAATAATAATAATAATAATAATAATAATAATAATAATAATAATAATAATAATAATAATAATAATAATAATAATAATAATAATAATAATAATAATAATAATAATAATAATAATAATAATAATAATAGAATGCAACCCCACAATGGAATGTGTTGGTGTAAATTATGTATATACCAAGCCAATAGAAAATTTCTCTGATTTCCCACCTCTAGGGTCACCTGACCTTCATTAGTCTGCTTGCTATTCAAGTTTTTAGCGTGTCATGTCGTCTCTGTGTTTTTTATCATCGTGTTAATATTGTTCTCTCTCTCCTATTCACTCTCCAATTTTGCCTTCCAAGCAAAGTGTGTTAGTTTAAATGACAGTTATGGTACAGAACTGCTTATCAACCAAAGCCACTGTTTAACAATTCTATCTATCTAAAGCAAAGCAACTGTAAGTAAAGAACTTTTTTCTTCTACTTCAAGATGTGTGGAAAGTTTAATTTGCTGGTTTAGAGTGGGAGTGTGATATTTGGAGAACATACTAACTATGACTATTTGTTAAAGCTGCCCCACACTTACTGCTGTGCATGCATATAAAAAAACTTAGCAAGACAAATGTATACAACAAAAGAAAAGTTTGGGGGAAATCTGAATTCCATAATTTGGTAATGAAGAAGCTATTGCCACATGGAGACACCTTGAGGTCAGTAGCCCTACTGGTTGGGGCTAACACACTAGCCTCTGCTGGCCCACAGTCTATAAGAGCCCAAACCTAGGCACACCTTCTCCAGAGATGTCCATACCTGCCAAGGTAGTACCTGTCAATCCCTTTCCAAGGCAATTAGATTTTCCAACTTGTTTCAGACTCCATCTCTATCCCCACCACCACCCTCTTCATGCCCAGCAACTCTGGACATAGCTTGCAAAATAACTTTACCTCTAACCCGAGAGAAATTTATATGTAGAAATAGCAGCCAGATGCGGGAGGGTAGGGGATGCAAAAACATGAACAAATTCCTGATTACTGCATGTATGGGGAGAGTGAGAAGTGTTACAAAGAAGCTTGTCAGGATGTGAAATTTTGGGAAAAAACCAATTCTGAAATGGTGCATGGTCATTTTTTTTAAAAAATGGTTTGAACACAAGTTTATTAAAAGTCAGTGCAAAATAATCATCCACCTTTCCAGCCAAACCTAGAAGCAAGGCCTTGTGAAGAAGCTCTCTCATAGTAACCTATCACTTCAGCATGAAAGTTTTTGTTCTTATATGCCATCAAGTCATCTCCAACTTTTAGTGACTCTATGAATGACTCTATGAGTGACTCTACAAACAGAGATGAGCACTGAACCCTAGAGTCAGATATGACTAGCTTTTGAGCAAGGGCGACCTTTAACTTTACCTATTAGGAAATACATCTTCATTCCAACAATAAAGGCAGTCTAGAAGCTAGTTACAATACCTTGTTATTGGAAGCCCCTGTTCTGATTTCAGTGGTATAATGCCTTATCCACTCACACTGTGGGCAACTCTCAAACTTAATAAGTAATATGTGAAATACCTTTTTGTCTTTTCTTTGGAAAGTAAGTTGTGACAGCTTTGAAATATGCAAGGGAAGAGTGACAAACATGGTCCCCATGTCTTCATCACTTTCAACGTGCTCTTTGGACTATAGAGTCCAACTTGAGGAAACAGGTTTTTAGAGCATCTGGATTGATGGACTGACTAAATTAAAATGGATTACCATCCTTCCCAGGTTGGTAAAATGAGTGCCCAACATGTTGAGGGCAAAATGATAATTAACTTGTGAACCACCTAAAGAGTGCACTAAGTCTATGGGGTGGTATATAAGTATGAATGCTTTGCTTTAAACAGTGGGATTGCTTCAGATGGTAGCAAATTTTCCTTTCTAAGTATTCTTTTAAAGCAGAGGAAGCATAGCCTCCTATCAGAGTCGTTATACTGACACATTTCATTCATTGATTTGGGGCCAAGCTACATAATCTTTGATATCCTTCTAGTCTTATGATCCTTTAACATCAAAACTTTTTTGAGGGGGCACAATTCTGCCTCACTGAGACTGCTCAGCAATTACACCAGGGGTGCTCAAACTTTTTCGGCCATGGGCTAGTCACATGGTTCAGAGGGCGGGTCACTATGGCCCATGGGCTGGATCCAGTCCCTGATGCCCGTTCATCCAGCCTACAAAGCCCTCATTGCACCCGGAAGTGGAAGTAAAATGCACCCGTATCGAACTAAAAAACAGCTCCGTACAGGCGTATTTTACTTCCACTTCCGGGAGCAACTAGGGCTTTGTGGGCCGCTTGAATTGGTGCCGGGGCTGGATCTGGCCTGCGGGCACCCCTCTATTACACCATTTCTTCAACCATAGCTTTCATCGGTGAATATAACTGATTTCCTGAGTTAACACAGAATTCAAGGCACTGGGAACCTAATAACATGTATTAACAGTCTCTGATATTAATAGCGCAAGTTGTCACATGATGCGACAGTGATTAAAGTGGGCATGCATGAAGGTCTCCCTATCTCCTGGGAGTCTCTCTTCTCCCCTGCAAACAGAAAATAAACACAGCCCTTCCAGAACTAGAAATGCCAATAACTGTGAAATTTTGATTAAATAATAGATATGTGTTCTGAAGCACTGCTTTATAGCATGTGATTAAGAAAGATAACTAGACATCCTTACAGCTATAATGATAATAATTACCACAACACATAAAGTGTAGAATATGACACTAGAAAGGCTATTATTAACCTTTCGAAGGGTTATATTGTGGGGTGGGGGGATATTCTTTTTGACACTGCGGACAGCAGCTTCAAGAGAGCTAAATACAACGTATAGCCAGTCTCCTCTCTAATATTTTCAGGGCAAGAGATAAGTCTTCCCTTTTAAGCAGATGTTTGTTTAAGATCTAACATCTGGGCAGTTCCTATAAAGCATTCTTTTTATGAAGATTTCTGCAACTGTTGGCAATTAAGAGAACTGACACAATTCTTCTTTCTGTTTAAATGTTAGCTCTGGAAAACAGCTCCATGCCCCACATGGATTCCTTTTCAAGTTATTACAAGCAAAGTGGCTGTGTCTCAATCTATCTAAATGTGATATCTTTAGGTGTACATCCATGTTGTTATTTTAAAATGCACTTTCTAGATATAGCTAGGGAGGGCGGGAGGTGATGAATATTTTCTAAATTCCTCTCGTTTGCTAATGTAGGCAGTTTCAATTTGATGAGATACCTCAGAGAGGAACTTCTAAGCTCTATGGGAAACTTCCGGGAGAGCAAGACCAGAAGATATGGTTCTGCAACCATTTGAAGAAAAAAAAAACACTGCTCAGCTTACGCAACCCAATATAGACAATTAGGTTCAGCCCAAGGAGTGGGGAAATCCTGGGAAGGGACTTTGGTTCAGAATTTGAGTTAGAAAGTGGGGAGAGCTGGAGATGCAGTTTACTATCATGAACCTTGATGGTGCAGTGGTTAAACTGCTGTACTGCAGCCAAAACTCTGCTCATGTTGTGAGTTTGATCCTGAACAGGGCTCAAGGTAGACTCAGCTTTCCATCCTTCTGGGATGAGTTCCCAGCATGTTGGGGGGAATTGCTAATTACCTTGTGAACCACCCAGAGAGTGCACTAAGTGCTATGGAGGAATATATAAGTGTAATTGCTGTTGCTATTTCTACTATTCCATTATGTTTTTGCAAGAGGGGTATTGGAGGGGCGAATCCACAAAAGTGATCTTTATGTATTTGCATCCAGATTTTATTTCAGAGTTTTAGAGACTGTGCCTATGGAGCCAATTCCTCTATGCTGGCAATGTCCTTTTTCAGTTGAAAAATATGTCTTGGACTTTGTTCTTGTTTAGTTTCAAAGAGACACTTTTAAAATTTTCAAGCAACTCCCAGTCTGGTGCTGGTGAAAACTCAGGACATACAAGTTATAGCATCCAGTTTTATTGTATCACTATTGTCATTTGCTATACAAGGTGTCCCAAAAATCATCATCTTCTTCTTCTACCGTATCTGAATCCGAATATAGGCTATCATCATGGCAATCAGCTATGAAGACTGTCCTGAGAATACAATGCCGTGTCCTTATATCTGCCTTCCACATTGCAGCATTACACCCGTACTACTAATCCAGTTCTGCAAGTCCCTTTCTGGTCCTGAGCCCTTTTGGCACACAAAGTCCTCATTGGCCCCAGGCCGGTATTGATGAAGCTGCTGCCCTCCATCAAGATGGATTCAAGTGGGATTTAATCCACTTGGGGAACATCACCCTTCCCTGTGGATTTTGTCACCGAAGGCCATTAATCCTCAGGGTTGTCAGGTTAGCTAACTACCACCTGACACTCAGCTTTGAGTTCCTGGCAGTATGGTCTACTCTACTACCATAGCAGGATAGCCTGGCCAGACTAAAAGTCATCATACATAGCAAAAATGGAACTTGTAGCTAAATGTAACTTTATATACAAAATATTCATCCTAAATTTTCTCAAAATGTTTACAAAATATTCTCTATGTGCTGACCACCTCTTTCTACACATACACAAAATCTCCTTTCCTATCCAAAATATTTGTTGTTCCAAAATATCTGTTGTTACGTGATTTTGCCTATGTATGGAGACTTTTGTTACACCCTGTATACATATATGTAGAAAAAAAGTTTGTAAAGTTAGCGTTTCCAGTACTCATGAAGTATTATGTATAAAGAGATGGCCCCATAAAAACAAAGCATGTTACACTTATCCTTTGAAATGTAAAACAAAGAAAGCACAGCAGGGCTAGCTAATTGTATTAAAAGATACAAACAACCCATTAGGGTCTTTAAGTTTGTAAAAGTCCAGAGGACAAAAATAGCTACTTGAGTTTTGTACAATGGGGAGGGGGGATTGTTCTTGCTAATATGAGAACTCCCATAAACAGCATCATAAAACAACCTGTATTCTTGCAGAATATGTAAGATAATAGATTATATGGAAAACAGATAGAGTAGATTTATTTCTGACTTTAAAAAGTACATCTTTGTATCTAAACATGCTCTCTGTTTGAATAGTTATATAATCCTGGTTATTTAAGAACAAAAGTTTTTTTTAAAAAAACCTTGAAGTTGTCTATCAACAGGTAGCATTGAAACATCAGATTGAGTAGGTATAATAGGTCACTTTATTATAATCTTCCTCACCATGATGAAATGCATTTTTATTTTATTTTATTTTTATAATTATAGCACTTTTCTGCTTGCATTTAGATATACATTGGTAAACTTCATGCAAACACTTGTATTCTTTTTATTTTTTTCTCACTTTCTTTTGTATCAATGCATTTTTTCTTTTTTGGTCTACCTAAAACATTGGCATATATTTTTAAAATGCAGAGAAAAGACAATACTTTTAGAAAAATGTATACACTGCTACGTATTGATTTCTCTGTAAGAAATAAAACACTTAAGTCCATTGCACAACCAAGTTCAAGGAAGAAATTAAAGTACTTGGAATTTTGTTGGCCAAAATTATATTCATGGTGTCCGCAATCATGACACAAGGGGTGCAAACTTTGGAGGCAAATTACCATGTTACAAAATCAGCACAGAGGTTATCTGTTGCCTGCCAAGACATGAGACTTAGCACACAACAAATAACGTATACACACTGACTTTGCAACTTGAACCAATGTTCTGCAAAAATTTAACACTTTGCCCATATAAAAATCACCACATGATTTGGGCTACTCATTCATACAATGCTAGTCAAAAACAGGGCAGTGTGTCTTTGAGGTGAAAACATTGATTCCTCAAAGACAAGCCCCACTGATTCCTCAAAGCCAAATCTTAATATGATTTAGAGTGGCTTGGCTTGTTAAATTCCCCCTTTTCAAATGATTATAATTGCAGAAGGGGGGAAATTACTGAACCTGATTTTGAAACATAAACCAATAGCAAAAGTGGAGTAAGTTTCCACAATTGCTGTGTTTAGCCGTTAGTGATTCTACAGTGCTAGAAAGCAATTGTGAAGTCTGAATATCTCCTTTTACCTTCCTTTCTAACTGCACATGAAAAAGCAATAAATCCTAGGTCTACTGCCATATTCCAGTAGCAGATCTATCGACAGAACCATTGATATAACTGTTAAGCAAGAAAGACTGTTGAGGTAAACATCTACGGCTGTAAAAGGAAGCAATCTGACCTAACCCCAGAGAAGCGTAAACATGGTTCCAAAAACTCAAAATCATATTTCATTGTGGCCTCACTGTTGTTCTTTGGCAAGCCCACTGATAGTCAACCTTGACCCCTGTAAATCAAAATTTGGAAACTTGCCAGAAAAAATTAAAACTGCCTTTTGCATTCAGCGTTTCTTTTGATATTCTAAAAGAGAGATTTCTCAATCAGAGTAGTCACATCAGTCAAAAGAATTTGGCACAAAAACAAGAATAATGCCATTCTTCTGCATTACAGCCTGACAACATGACGTACAGCATGCAGGAAAGCCATAAATTGTAGGTCATGTCCACCCAGCGATGCCCTCTTGTAAATAACACGTGAAAGCCAATAATGCCAGTTGCCGAGGCCAGTGCTTTTAAAAATCCTCTAATTAAGGCAGATTGAAGCAAATCTAACCCAGCCAAGGTTTCTACAACAATTTATTATTGAAAACACAATTAGCTGCAGGCACTCAGAGGAGCTTTGTGGAAATCAAAGGCTGTGCTACAACTTGAAGTAAGTTTTCAAGCCACTGACTCATTAATACGAGAGGAGGTCTGCATGGCTGCAAGGCACTGAGTCAGATTGTTGGGGTGGGGTGGGGAATACAGAGTGGTTTACTGCAGTGTTTGGGCCAAAATACAAATGATAAAATAATAATGCAGCCATGATTTGGCCGGCTGCTGCCTCCCGTAACCTCATTCTTGGCATATGCACAGTGGTGCGTACTGGTAGGTATCTGCGTGGAAAGGTTGTTATGTTTTTTTGCCCGATGCCACCAATAAATTTCGAGAAACTACCTTGCAACTCCCATATGCATTCATTTCAGAATCTCAGTGTGGAGTATTCTGCCGCTGGCTCCCTGGCCAGCAGCCAGAGACTGCTTCTTTCAAACTGGAAGACAAGTAATGATATTGTGGAAAGAGAGGGTTAAGGGAGAAAGTTTTCTCTTTCTTTCATAGCACTGTAATCCAGGGGCTGCAGTGGCTCAGTGGTTAAGAAATTTGCCTTGTTAGCTGGAAGGCTAGCAAGTTGGCAATCCAAGACCCAGGTACTGCATGACAGATTGAGTGCCCATCTCTCTCCCAGCTCTTGGGAACATGAAACGCAGCTCAGTTGGGCGTTCCCTGAGCAGAGTTTCTTCTGCAAAAATCCTTTCAACCCAGAATAATTGCTGACATGAAATTATTATTATTAATTCAGAGTCAGGCACTAATGCTGAACCATGGGAGATTCAAAACAGATTAAACAAAAATGCTTCATCTTGCAGCATACATTTAAAAATGGGGATTTGGTCTCCATAAGTTGTAATGATTTCTCTAAAACTGGATCTTTGGGTTTAAATATATTTAAGAAGGTTAGGACCCCTAATGCCATGGGTACCAGTCAAGATGGCTATTTATCACTTGCAGTGTACGCTGCTCCAGTATGGAACACATGCACACACACAAAACAAGTTGATATCGCTGTTAATGAAACAATAGTGACGGGATGCCTCAAACCTACACCTGTTGAAAAAAATATATCCTCTAGTTGGTAGCAATGGATGCTGAGAGAACCAAGCAAGAGAATGACCCTTGACACCCTCTGAACAGATATGTACCTCAAGTCTGCCGGCTCAGATCCCGGAAAAACTTTAGGGCAAGAACAAAAAGCCTTGAGGATATGCAAGAAGAAAACCAAATTAGAAAATGGAAGAAGGAGCTCACTGGACAAAGAGGATATAGCTGATGATCTCAATGTCCCCTACATCACTTGGAGGAACCTGAATAGACTGAGGGTTGGAGTCCCTAAATGCAAGACTAACATGCTCAAGTAGGGGCTGCTGGCAGACAACACACTGTGTGAATGTGGAGAGATACAGGATCCATCTCATTTACTAGCCTACCGATTACTACTGGAAACATGTGCCGATTAGGATTTAAGTTTGGCCAACAACAAAGCCAAGAAGGTGGCTTCATTTTGGTAGTTTAAAGTCTGACCTGGACATTAAAAAAAGAAAACTTGCGGTATGCTCTTATGTTTTTACATCTGTCCTGAGATGCAAAGTGTATGAGAGAAAGAGAACGGGAGAGTGGCAGAAAGAGAAGGGGGAGAATCTGTTGGGAAGCAACATCCCATAAATGATGGACCATGTTCAGCTGTGTTCAATGGTCTGTAAGTTGCGCAGGTGTGATGAAGCTACTTATACTAGATTTTCCTATGTCTGCCAAGACTCTTCCTTGACTCTTTGTTTGCAGCAGAAATAGAAACACTGAAAACATATGCAAGCAGCAGGATGGCACTGTCGTTTAGCTGATTTCTTTTGGATGATGGTCTGGCCTGTCTTGGTCACAGCAGTGTTGCATTTTTGTTATTTCCTCTGCCAGTGATACCACTCAGCACAGAGCCAGAATTATGGAAAGAAATAAGCAAAGAATCAGAGTTCAGAAATATGAGTGTTAGACTTAAAGTGTTATGAAGCAGGCGGTGGAGGACATCTTTTAAACTTATGGCCAGAATCCTATTGGTCATTTACACCTGTGTAAGTGCAAAGGCATAAATTACAGCAGCAAATTTCAAGTTGCCACTTTTATTCTTTGTCAGGTGTCACTAACTAGAGGCAATTTGCTGCTGCACTTATGCTGGCATAAATATCCAACAGGATTCCAGCCAACATTCTGAAAATAAAGTAGGACGATAAAATTCACGGCTTTCAAAATATGATTCCTTAAATGCATTGGTCGGCTTGCCTTCCCTTCCCATTAATGCAAAAGTAATGATTCTAAGGATGACACATTAAATCTAACACAGTGCTCCCGAACTCTGCAATGAATGTTGTGCGGGACTTTCCTTGCGCTTCCTGGACAGATGCAAGGTGCTCTGGTATTTTCCAGCTCTCCTTCCTTTGTCAACTGCAGAACAACTCAGGTTGCCGACACACACTGATATCACACAGCTTGCAGGGATCAGCACATCATAAACCAAACCAACACCTCACACCTGCACACACCTGCAGCTATACATTATTGGTACTTAGTGCATGAAGAGCTTCTACAGCCTTTGAATAAATGCTGCTGGCAGCATCAAATTGGATATAGTCAAAGAGAACAAAGGAGGAACGTGCTGGTTACGGAAGGAGCCATTTCCATGTAAACAGTGGAGGTTGATTAAATAATTCTAATCAACCCCCACCTTTTCAAAGCAACCCAGGCTGGATGGCTCCAGGTTGCTTCTGGTTCTTTCGTGTCTAGGTCAGACTTTAGATTCCCAAAATGAAGCCAATTTTTGGTGAGTTCATCCACAGTTCCTTTTGCCTTACCTAATAATGTGAGAAAGATTAGCCAGCAGAATAAGATTCCTGTTGCCCATAGTACGCCCAATTGGGGTTCAAAAATACCACAATCTCCGAGGAGGCACTTTTTGTGTACTCCTCCTGGGTACTAATGCAGCTGGATACTAAACTGGAGATGTCAGGAGCCATGGGTGTACCAGAGCCATAGCCAGGAAGTGGCCAGGGTGGGCATTGCCCACCCTGAGTTAGCAGTTTGCCTACCCTCAAACTCCTGGCTGCTTATATATATGACATGTATATTTGACATTGTTGCCCATCCTGAAAAAATATTCGCCCACCCACATCTAGGATCCTGGCTATGGCCCTGTGGTGTACTATGGGCAATGGCAACCCTTTCCTCTCTGGACAATAATGACAAGATGTCTTCTCCTTTGAGGGGCAAGAAAAAGTCTCTCTCTCTCTCTCTCTCTGTATCTCTGTATCTCTCTCTCTCTCTCTCTCTCTATCTATCTCCCCTCATTCTTATGCAAAGACATTCATCTTGCATGTGAGCTGCTTGCATGCTGTCACACCCAACATTTCATACTATAGCTTCCTATGAGGTCTCAGAAAATAAGAAAAGATGCTTAGTCAGACAAAGGCCCATCTAGTCCAGCAACCTGGTCGCACAGCATCCAACAAGAAGCCAACAGGAAACCGACAAGGTGCTCATGAGTGCAACACTCTACTCCTTGTGTTTCCCAACAACTGGTGCCCAGTCATGCAGCCACTGATATACAGGATCTTCCAGAGTCATTAAAAACATTCTGAATTAAAATGTGACTCTCACTCTACAAGGCAAAAAAAAGGATGGAGGCAAATAAGGAGAGGACTACATTTTTTGGGTGGGCACAGAAGCTACCATATTAGTCAGAGATGTTCTCAGGAATCATTGTCTGGGAATGACCATTTCCCTTCTTCAGAAATGCCTAAGAAGCAATAATGGTATGTTTCAATTCTACCACACCACAAAAACCAATAAGGTTTCCCAGAGCCCATTTTGCTTGGCAGTTCCCAATCATCTCACTTTTAAAATTAAAGAATTGCGTCTGGAAACCTTCCTCTCAGCACATGTCAGAAATGGGCACAAAACTATTACTCTAGCATAAGACTGGATGAGATGACAGCACCTTCCTCCAGCTGTGCTGTATGGCTAGGCCAGTTGCATCACAAGCAAAGTACCCACACACAGACACTTTTGGAAGCTGTTGGTAAGGAATGAGTTAGTAACTATCAGTAATTGGGCTACCTGGCTGGAATGTCAAGACTCTGCTCTGGTTCCTGGGAGAGAGGCCAGCTGAGATCTCTATGCAATGTTGATGGAATTACATGCCCTATCATCTGTGAAGCCCTAGGCAAGCCATATATTCCCAACATGACACCAAAGGAGGGACCAGTAAACCACTTCTGAATACTCTGAACCTAGATAACTCTGGGAAGAATAACTTTATGTTGGAGTCAACTGTACAATATGAGGCTGTTGTGGCTTAGTACTTAAGACACTGAGCTTGAAGGTCAGCATGTTAGCAGTTTGAGACCCATGTGCTGTGCAATGGTGTGAACACCCAGCTCCTGCCAACCTAGCAATTTGAAAGCAAGAAATTGTAAGTAGATAAATAGGTAGTGCATTGGCAGGAAAGGTAACAGCATTCATGGAAATGTCTGCAGACACAAATAGTACTGGCTCTTTGACTGTAAATGGAGATTAGCACCACCTCTAAACTTGAGCATACTTGGCTTTACATTTACTATTGTCACTGTGGTACTCACAGAGTTTTAACTGTGCCCTGGGTGTAGTTGCATGGATAGTAAACTACATTATTCTGAGTGCTAACTTCTGTTCTTACTCCTGTTGCTACTACAGCAACAGCAGGAGGAGAGGTAGCAATTGTAGAAAGTCATTTCCAACTTTTCAATGAAAAATATCTGAACTATTTGTGACATACAGCTATAGTACCAAGCTGACAAAATTGTCCATGTCACTTGGGTACATGCCCTCACCAAGTTCTTGAGTTAAAATCACACAATTCAGGTGAAGGAAAACAGAAACTAAAATATTATTATTGTAAATATTACAGTATTCTCTGTGCATTATAGCTGGATGGGGGTGGGGGTAGAATTTGACAGTAAGAAGACAAATAAATGCCAAAACTTGCTTTAGAAACGAAGTATTCCTAGAAAGCCATAGTAATCTATGTAAGCCCCCTTTGAAATACCCATGAGCCATTCCAAATACCCTGAAGAAGAATTTAGATTGTATTACTTTGTTATTAAATATATTGGAAACATTTGAGATTTCTCCATAATGAAAGACAATTGAGCCATTAGACCCCATCTTGTTGGTATCATTGGGAGATGATGGAAATGATGATGATGACAATGAATGTTTACTGTAAATGATATGAATGTTGTATGTATGATGGCAGAATTATTCTGTGAGAAGCCCTGTCTGTTTACAATATGGAGTGGAAATAGTGGTAACATATCAGGTACAGTATTGGTCTTAGATTTGAGAGGTCTCAGTTCAAATCTCTAGTGAGCCATGAAACTTCACTGGTCCCTTCTCTTTCTTTCTCTCTCAAAATCTACATTACCTCACAGGATTGTTCCCAGGAGAATGAGGATGGAGATCTCCCACTTACCTCCCTGAAGTCATTGGAGGAAAGACAGGATAGAAATCGTATTAATAGACATATTTTTGAAGGGGTTTTTCCTTGGGGTACAATAAGAATCTCCCACTTGATTGTTATTCTTCGGAGCTTTTCAAAGAAACAA
Source organism: Furcifer pardalis (assembly GCA_030440675.1). NCBI lineage: Eukaryota > Metazoa > Chordata > Lepidosauria > Squamata > Chamaeleonidae > Furcifer > Furcifer pardalis. The sequence continues at coordinate 21,668,413 of CP126894.1, forward strand.
GCAAATACACAAGCTGATTCTGCAAGGAGATTTCATTGCTCCATCCCCTGTTTTCTCCCCATAGTTAGGTAGGGACTAAGGTAGAAGTGTTGTGCCAGATGGATAAAGAACAAGAACTGTTTAAGACAGTGATGTTGAACCTTGGCACTCCAGGTGTTTTTAGACTTGAATTACCAGAAGCCCAAATCAGCTCTCCTACTGATCAGGGTTTCTGGGAATTGACGTTCAAGAACAGCTGGAGTGTCAAGGTTCACCATCACTGGTTTAAGACTTTAAGCAAAGAAAACTCTGATACATTGGCCATATCATGATGAACAACATACAGTATAGACAACTCCAGCTCGCTCTGCAAGAAAAGATCCCTGGGAAGAGAGGCCCTGGACATAAACAGACTTCATGGCTGAAAAACCTGGGAGACTGGTGTGGCATGTCCTTGGAAGAAGTGTTCTGAGAAGTTAAGAACAGGAAGACTATTGTCATGATGATAACCAATATCCAGAAAGGCGGCGGCAGCAGCAGCAGCAGCAGCAGCAGCAGCAGCAGCAGCAGCAGCAGCAGCAGCAGCAGCAGCAGCAGCAGCAGCAGCAGCAGCAGCAGAAGAAGAAGAAGAAGAAGAAGAAGAAGAAGAAGAAGAAGAAGAAGAAGAAGAAGAAGAAGAAGAAGAAGAAAGTTAGATAGGATGAATGTGGCTTATACTATAACAATAGGTTGGCAAGTCAACAGTTCGAAACCCAGGTCCTGGGGACATAAAAGGAGCCTCATTTGGGCATTTCCTGAGTGGAGTTTCTTCTGCAAAAATGCTTTCAACTCAGAATAATTTCTGACATGAAATTATTATTACAGTACAGTATTAGCAATGGGGTTGGGGAGTAATAGAACAGGATGGGGGTATTTATCAAAGGAGACACCCTGCACCCCAAACTCCTCTTAGATACTCAAAATGGGTTGAAGATCCAAAATGCTACAAACCTCAACACTGCCTCTTCAACACAAAAGTTGACAATGCCCACATTGGAAGTGTTCGAGTTTGGGTTTTTTGTTGTTTTGTTGTTGTTGTTGTTGGTTTTTTTTTTTTTTTGGGGGGGGGCGGCACAGATAGGCAAAGCTTCAGTATCCTCAGTGCAATGGCAAATCTTTGAGGTGGGGAGGTGAGAGAGAGATTTGCAGGAATGACTAAGTTGCATCCGTTTCTCCCAGAGGTTTAATGTATACAAATCAAATCAAAATATAAATCATTCCACCCTGTTGAGGGGTTTATGCACAGTTTCTTTTAATAAAATATGCAAATATTTTGCAGTAAATTGATTTCCCAGTTTCAGTTCTCTTATCTCCGTATTTATTATTCATGATCTTTCTACTCCCCTACTTGAGCAGAAAGAGGGGAAATGAGGTGGGGGTGGATTTCAGGGTGTGTGTGAAGGAGATTGGCATAGAGTTCGCTGAGCTTTTAGGAACTAGGTTTATTATTGTTATTATTAGCACAATTTTATACCCCTAAGGGCTGAAAGATAAATGTAGATATTACTTCTAATTTCAGCCAAAGCTGAGAGGGAATACAATGACACCCTCTTTTAATGCAAATCGCTGCAATAAATGGGTTTTCGTAGCCCATGCACTTGGCAGCCTAGCAAATAGCAATGGAAGTTATAACTGCAGAGCAAAATGACTGTTGTTTAACCTGTGACCAAGCTGGATATTATTAGTACTGTTGTTAAAGGTGTATATACATTTGTACTGCTGAGAGAGAGAAGCAGTCCATGAGCCTGCAATTGCTATGGCAAAATCTTGGTGCTTAAAGAGGGGGGAAACCACCTGCTTGCACATAACACACACATACTCAAACATGGGGTAACAGTTAAATAGGCTTATCTGCTTTTGCGCAGAGTGTTTAATGCCATTTCCTCTTACTTTCCATCAGCCCATGAGGTTGATATGCTATGCAAATAAGAGACTAAGCTCTATTATTGATAGCAGGGTTATCCACCAGTGGCTTCTATCTGGAATGGAAAGTTCGATGTTACGGGCTGTCAAGTCATCTTCAACTTACAGTAATTCTACAAAGGAGAGCTCTCTAAAATGTCCTGCCCTCTATAACCCTTCTCATCTCTTGCAAACTCAAGCCTGTGGGTTCCTTTAGGGAATCAATCCATCTTACATGTGGTCTTCTTTTCCTGCTGTCTTCAACCTTTCACAACATTATTGTCTTTTCCAGGGAATCCTGGATAGCCTCATCTTCATCATCATTTCTTCCAGACAAAGTTCAGGCTTCATTTGCTCTAGTACCCACTGGTTTGTCTTTCTAGCAATTTAGAAATCTACTTCCAGTTTCAAAAAGTGTGTCTTTTGGGCAGGGGTGTAAAGGTATCCTTGGACACACAAGTGTTCATGGCCAATTTCCGCCGCCACCCCTGGGGAAATCCAAAAGTCCAGCCAGTTGTATCTGTCAATAAAAGAGGATCAGGACTTTCGTAAAGCTGATAACACTTAGTTGCCCATTAAAGACTAAACCACCCACAAGCATTTTGTTTTACAAAAGGAATAATCTGCAGCTATGAATGAGCTGCCATCTCTGTCCCAGCTCCTGCCAACCTAGCAGTTCAAAAGCAAGAAATTGCAATTAGCTAAGTAGGTACCACTTAGGTGAAAAGGTAACAGCGCTGCATGCAGACAGAAGGAGACTCCAAAAATATTGTGAATACAATTGGGTGTACCCTGGATGACAACTTGTCTAGTCATGCCTGCTACATATCCTTGGAAATGTCTGCAGACGCAGACAGCGCTGGCTCTTTGGCTATAAAGAGAGATGAGCACTGAACCCTAGAGTCAGATATGACTGGCTTTCGAGCAAGGTCGACCTTACTAAGAATATTGCAGTTCACCTCAAAGTAAACATGGAAGCTAGGGAGTGGATTTCTATGCAGAAATCCCAAGAATTCAACCACCTCTGGCTTCTTTATAGAGCTGGTTTGGGGGTCTTAATTAGTTGACTCACACCTAGGGCAAGTAAGCCATATAAATTGACCTTTTGAGTTCAGCTCTCTTCCCACCTTCTATTTATATACCACACTATGACTTGCCATATATATCTAAGCAAAAAAGTTTCAGACCCTTCTCCCAGCCAAACAAAGCTAGAGATGGGATATAATTTTCTTCAGTCTGCCATTCCAAATGAAACCACCTAATTTGTGGATTTTAGGCTATTACGTGAATTGGAATTCAGTTTATCCTTTGGATTACACTCATTTATTAATTTTGTTGCACAGTTCTTGGCTTCTTCTTCTTCTTTTGTGTCCCAGTCAAACCCTGGACAGCTAAAATGAAGCCACTTTCTTCGTTTTGTCGTTGCCTAAACCCAAGTCCTCATCAGTGCATGTTTCTGGCAGCAATTGGCAGACTGGTTAATGAGCTGGACTCTGTCTCTCCACATTCACACTGTGTGTTGTTGCTGGGGTACACAGAAGGAGCCTCCATGAAGATTGTGAATACAGTTGGGCATATCCTGAGCAGCAACTTTTTTGGCTAATCCTTCTAACACCAGATCAGACCAAAGAAACTGATGCTCTTGGCTGGAAAATGTGTACAGGAATGCCTAAGGAAGAAATGTGTAGAGCTACGCCTATGTTATGGAAAATGTTTATGCTAAATCAGGGGTGGCCAACTGTAGATCTCCAGCTGTTCTTGGGCTTCAATTCCCAGAAGCCCAAGTCAGCACTCCTGCTGATCAGGGCTTCTGGGAATTGAAGTCCAAGAACATCTGGAGATCTACAGTTGGCCACCCCTGTGCTAAATGTATATTTTAAGAAGAGAATTAGTATAGTTTAAATTTTAAAAGAGTAAAATATACAGAAAACAGAGTTTAATGGACTTACAGTTCAATGTGCAGAAAACAGGAACACTCTAAAAGCTGGTGGACTGCTCCATCTACCAAAATCTACCCTGGCTAGGCGTTGCTGACTTTCCCTTGGCTTGACCACTACTGAATCGTAAATTTCTTTTTAAAATTTATTTATTTTTATTTATTTATTACATTTATATCCTGTGTATCTTTGCAATAGAAAATTAGACATACCGTATTTGCTGGCATATAAGGCACATCGGCGTATAAGATGCACTTTTTCTTTCCAAAATAGAGTTCTGCGCAAGTGCAAACCCAAACATGTGGCTTCACAGACGTCTTGAAGAATTTTTATGTGAGATACACCTTATTCACTATCCTTTTTAGACACAATCCTATCTGGATCACACTGGTCAGGTTTTTGTTGAATGTTCTGTTGAATTAATTACTACTGAAAGATAAAAGAACTTCTAAATATTCCACCTTGACATGCTGAAGGGAAGATGAGTACATTCTTCTATAACAGGAGTTCTCAAACTTTTTAAGCTGGGGACCGGGTCACGCTCCCTCAGACAGCTTCAGGGGCCAGACAGCCATGTGCCCTTCCTCCACCACATGGCACTTCCTGGTGTGGTGGAGGCGGGGCCCCCACATGAAGTGGTGCCATGGGTCACATCCGGCCCATAGGCTTCAAATGGCATACAGTCCTCAAGTGATCCTATCTGGTCTGCTTTTCAAAAGTGTATGTCTATTAGGTATGTGTATTTCAAGTGAGCCTTAGGAGAAATACAGTAGATATGGATATGTGTACTAGGGGTTCTCAACCTATAGCCTGTAGGCCAGATCCAGCCCATGGCACCAAATAACCCAGCTCCCGACCTCACTCCAAGTTCCCCCACAGCCATTTACAGCCATTGTAAAGACATTTACAGCAGCCATAAATGAGTCCACGGCCATCGTAGATGCATTTACTACACCTGTAAATGAGTCTGTGGCCATCATAAATGTGTTTACAACAGCCGTGGATGCATTTTACGGCAGCATTTATGGGGGGGGGGAGACCATCAGTCTGGCCCGCTCAGCTGTCTGAGGAAGCGTACTCCAGCCTGCAGCTGAAAAACATTGAGAACCCCTACCAAATACACTAACCTAATACACTTTTCTTAAGGACATGGTTGAGGACCTGCCATAGCCTATTACAGATTCCAAATGCACAAATACACCTCTTTCCCTTGTCTTAAAGGGCCAGTTGAGAAACTGCTGTGGCGATGGATTCCATTGTGTGTAGTTTCTTGATTGGCCCTTTAAGACAGATCTAATAACTATATGAAATCCTGTGTATTTTTGTGATTCTGACTATTGGCTATCATCATGGCAATCAGCCATGAAGATCATCCTGGGAGCAATATAATGCAGTAGTCTTCCATTTGCCTTCTGCATCACAGCGTGACACCCATACCACTGATCCAGTTCCACAAGTCACTTTCTGGCCCTGAGCCCTTTTGGCACAGAAAGTCCTCATCAGCCTCAGGCCAGTATTGAAGAAGCTGCTGCCTTCCACCAGGATGGATTTAATTCACTTGGGGACCATCACCCTTCCCTGTGAACTTCACCACCCAAGGTCATTATCCTCAGGGTTGTCAGGTTAGTTAACCACTGCCTATCAGCATTGAGCTGAGGTACACAAAAAGAGCCTCCTCGGTGATTGTGGTATTTTTAAACCACAATCATCTTGTGTCAGCTAATCTTACTCACACTAAGTCAGGTGAAAGGAACTACAGAATGAACTCACCCAAAGATGGCATCATTTTGGCAGTTTCATGTCTGGCCAAGACATGGAAGAAGAAGAAATTTTGCGACACTGGCAGTATGGTCTTCTCCAGTGTTTCTCAACCTTGGACTTTAATTCCCAGAAGCCCAAGTCAGTACCCTGAGGCTCCTGGGAATTAAAGTCCAAGCATATTTGGGGACCCAAGGTTGAAACACCCTGGTCTACTCTATTACCATAGCTGGATAACCTGGCCAGGCAATGGCATCTGATTGTCATCCTTAGGAACAAACTAGGCTACCCCTGTAGCAGATCAAATAGTGAACTAAAAGCCTGTGCCGTCATCCTTCCAGCTCTTTTCCCATTGTCTCAGAGATCTGTTGCTTGTTGTTTATAGAAGTGATGTAAGTTGTTATTTCCTACTCCATCGTTCACATTTTGCTGGGCTCTGTTCCTCTGCTGTCTCCATTTGGAAACCATTGTGCCACTAATCCTACAAGATGACCATATTCAATCCACCACGCATAGCAATGTTGAACAAACAAAAAATGTGCAGCTGCCCAGCGTTCTCCCAGATGTGAAATTCCTGTCTAAATGTATGTGTGTGTATATATATCTATAGCTATATATTCCATTTACTACGTAGGAAAGGAAAAGTTGTATTTGAAAGATGCCAGCTGTGGTCTCTACCCCAGGTTTATTCATGTGGGACCTTTACTAGGTCAACTTAATACTTGACTACTGCTTATTATCCCATCAGTCTTCAGGGACAACCCATGATCTAATTGCCCAGCATTTATGTTGCCTGGCAACCATAAATACAGAGTAATAATCCTTAAAGGGAGAGTGTAGAATTTCATGCCCCTGCAGTGAAGTACACTTCATTTCCCAGAGCACCCTGTGTTTTTTAATTCAGTGAATAAAAATGTGTAATGAATAATTAATCATGTGCTTGGAGGCACAATAGCTGCCTACTTTTGAATATTCATCACTGGCATTATTAATTCACTAGAATTCCCGTGGAACGGTGGGATAGGCTTTTAGCTTAGCTGGAAGACTTAACAGATAGTGCTCGGCAAAAGAAGCAAACTTTTTTTCCAAAGCAGACTTTTCTTGGGAGAGATTTTTTTTAAAAAATTACATCTTTTGGAGGGGGAAAACATATTCCTGGTACTAGGCAGGCAGAATGTGAACAATGGCTGGCTTTTATGAAGAGGAATTATTCTTTCTCTTTGTCATTAAGGGTATGCTAGGTAAAAATCGCCCTTGCTCAAAAGCCAGTTGCATCAGACTCTAGGCATCAGACTCTGTTTATAGCCAAAGAGCCAGCACTGTCTGCATCTGCAGATGTTTCTGTGGACATGTGGCAGGCATGCCTCAACACTGGTCCCTATTTATCTACTTGCAATAGTGTGGAATTTGTGACTGTTATGCTGTTGTTATTTTATTTTATTTTTTATAATCTGTAAGCCGCCTAGAGTCAGGTTCACCTGAGCAGAGCGGTGTATAAATTTGAAATAAATAATAATAATAATAATAAATAATAAATAAATAAGTACTGCTTTGGCAGAAAAAATAACAACATTCGTGTGCTCTGGTGTCTAGTCGTGCCTGCCACATAACCATGGAAATGTCTGCAGACACAGACTGTGCTGACTCTTTATCTGTAAAATGAGATGAGCATCACCCCCTAGAGTCAGATACGACTGTCTTTCAAGCAAGGGAGACCTATCATTCAAAATACAGGGATTTGCCTTATATTGTTTCACATTCTCGGTCCCTCTATCCCAGTAGCTCTAAAGAGTTTCAGATAGAATACTTTCTCAGATTTACCTATCGATTGGGTTTGGGACCTTTCATATGTATTGCATGTGGTTTTTCATTGAGCAATGCAGCCTCCTCGTCCTCGTCATAGACAAGTAAAGTGATCTGATATAAGGCAACTTCTTCTCCTATACCATTGATGGTGAACCTTTTAAAGACTGAGTGCCCAAACAGAGGGGTGGTGTGAACTGTGTGCTGGGGGGGGGGAGGGAGAAAGTGCTCCTATTGGGCTACTGGGCAGAGGGGTGGAGCAAACTCTGTGCTGGGTACGCATGCCCACAGAGAGGGATCTGAGTGTCCCCTCTGGCACACATGCCATAGGTTCACCACCACTGTCCTATACAGTACGATCATCATTTTTCCTAGGTTTTGAGATCAGGCCACCATCCCTTAACGGTCTGCTTCATTGCTTGTAACCGGTAGTGAGGGTAAATGCATTGGGATGACACAACACAAGGTAAACTAGCGGAGGTGTGCAATCTGCAGCACTAGGACAAGATATGGCCCTCAGCTGCCCTGGGTGGACCTTCAGAAGCTAGTGAGAAAGGGACACAATTTAAGAGTAATAGCAATTGCAATCCCCCCCACTGGGTAAGAGCCTTGCTGAAGCATGGGGTCTAACTAGGCAGTGTTGCCCATCTCTTGTCAATGTTAGGCCAGGACTAAAACTCACCAGAACATCCTCCATCAGATTCCTTGGGCAAGGTGAAAGTGGAGGGCACACGTCATGGTCCGCCTAGCCAGTGGGTGACATGATATCCAAATGGTTAAAAACCCACATGCAAGTGGACTTGATTTCTCAAGTCCATTTGCATGTGTGGAATGTCATCACAGAGACATCTACCAATGCACAGACTCCTTGCAGAATAACTACTCCAAGGTAACGAAGGCAAGACAAGCAGTAGCAATTATACTTACCGGTATATATCACCCCATAGTGTTTAGTACACTCTTTGGGCAGTTAACAAGCTGATTAGCATATTTGTCCCCAACACACTGGACACTCATTTTGCCGACCTTGGAAAAATGGACAGCTGAATCAACCTTGATTCACATCAGGATCGAACTCACAATGTCAGCAGTTTTCACTGCAGTACTGTTTAACCACTGCTTCACTAGGGCTTGATAAGGCAGATGACATTTTTACCCCCCATCCAAAGTAATGTGGATCATGGATTTCATCTCCAGGTTTTTGGCGTGAACCTCAACTTCAGGACGTTACTCGCTTTATGCCCTCGCCCCCTGAAATACTTTTTGTTTGGTAGTTTCTTCTACTTAATTTCAGACTGAACCCTTAAAACTATTTGCAAGTTCAACTGCATTTACATTACAATAGCCTCCCCTCCCACCCTCAGGAAAGTGGAAGTCACCCCCACTATCCCCCAGTGGTGACATACAGATGATGGTTTCATTGTATGTTTCCATCATTAATTTCATAGAGAAAAACGGGAAAGCATGCCTTATCACTGTCTGTAGACACTTTGCTATGCTAGAGCATGAAATAGTTTACAGTTGGAGATATGGCGATGCTTTATATAGTTTTGTAATACAATTTCTGGGACGTATTATACATCCCTTCGCATAAGAGGAAACAGAGGTCTTATCAGAGAAAATACTTGTGCATGTAGATATAGTCTGACACATAGTGTACTGTGACCAAAAAATAAAATAAATACACCCCCCCCCCAAAAAAAAAAAAGCAAAACTCAATTCTGAGTCCATCAGTCTGCCATTAGGTTTACCTTTATGTTGTGAAATAACTTAATACTTTGAACAATTTATTTTTAACTCCTATTCATCCTCAGATAAGTATTAATTGTGATGCCCTTCCTGTGGGTGGGTATCACCTCAGGGTCATTTCCACAGGTCCTTGTCTTTTGCTAGGTGGTGGTTGCTAGGTAGAGTCCTTTCTTAACTTGAAGGTAAATTCATTATTTTAATCGTTTTTTGTAACAAAACCTTGACAACTTGGCTAAATGGTGCACAGAAGGAATACAGAGTGAGCTCCTGTTGTCTTTGCCAGCACCTGCCACCCTTGTATTTTGCAAACATGAAATAAATAGGTACCACTTTAGTGGGAAAGACAACAGTATTCCGTGCACTCTGGCGTCTAGTCATACCTGCCATCTGACCACAGAATGCCTGCAAATGTAGACAGTGCTGGCTCTTTGGCTGTAAACAGAGATGAAAACCACCCCATAGAGATGGATGTGACTAGCTTTCAAACAAGGGAGGCCTTTACCTTTCAGTTGCTCTTCGGTCAAAATGCTTAACAAAATGACAAAAGCACTGAAAAACAAAACCGTCTATTGGTATAATCTGTGTGCATCGCTGTTAATGAAACAATGACAGGATGCCTTAAACTGACACCAGTTGAGAAAATATATCCTCTTGTTGGTATCACTCCACCTAAGATAAGGAGAGAAGTAACAGAGGATGCTGAGAGAACTAAGCAAGAGAATGACTCTCAACACCCTCTGAACGGATATGAGCCTTAAGTCTGCCAGCTCTGACCCAGGAAGAGCTTTATGTCAAGAACAAACATTTTTGAGGATACACAACAGCCAAATCAAATTTGAAGATATAAGAAGGAGCTCACTGAACAAAGAATGCCATTTAAGGAGGATATGGATGAGGAACTTGACCTCCACTATGTCACCTGGAGGACCCTGACTAGGTTGAGGGTCAGAGGGCCTAAATGCAAGACCAACATGCTCAAGTAGGGGCTGCTGGCAGACAACAACATGCTATGTGAATGTGGAGCAATACAGAATCCAGCTCATTTACTAGGCTGCCAATTACTGCCAGAAACATGCACCAATGAGGACTTAATTTTGGCCAATAACAAAGCCAAAAATGTGGCTTCATTTTGGCAGTTCAAAGTTTGATCTGGACACGAAAGAAGAAGAATCTGTGTACATGGACAATAGAGTAGCCCAGTAGCCCATTGTTGTGTTTGTTAATAACCGACTTTGGGGATACTTTGCAAACAAGCAAATGGTGTGACCAACGTTGGCATGACCCACTTTTCATATGCAATCTTTGTATATGGTAACTAGAAGACTCAGTTATATACTTAGGTGTAATAACCAAAGGGAAAATATGAGACTTAGATCACATTTTATTCTCAAGTTACACCACTTTGTGAACTCTGCTTTTTCACCACACTGACAGAGGAAAGCTAAAGGGAACCAGCCCATCATACCATTCCTAATAATTTATTATGATTCTGACCTGAGCAGACAAACAAGAGAGAGCAGAGAGATAGAGATAAAAGCCCTGTGCATGTATTGAAAGGGAACATAATGAGTTGTTATTCTCACAATCTTGGGGAAATTTCACTCCTGGCAGAAGCTAAAAACTGATCTGTAGGAAGACATAACTAAACATCTGATATATCAGATGTATTATGTTTAACTTTACCAAAAGGTAAAGAAGAGAGACTCAGCATCTTACACCCAGAGTTGTGTTGAGTTCCTTCAGGCAGGTTGGAAAGCAGTGCTAATTTACATCCTATGTAGGGCCTTTCTTTGCCATCTAAGTTTGGGTTTGGTAAAGGGGATTGAAAGCCAGCCTTTCACTGTGCAGGCTTCTCTCCCATTCATATAAATGGTCTTCTTTCATATTCTGTTATTCGGTATGTTCCATATGGCATTCAGACACTTATTTTCCAGTGACATGCTATTATCTTTCATAGGCACCCCTGCTTTGCCACCCACTCCAGACCCTCTGTGACTTCCTTCCTAGTCTGTCTCAACCAGAATAAACATTCCAGTTTTTCTGCCAGGAAAAAAAAACAGGCCACAGGAGGCAGGAAGGACATTTTCACGCGATATACCTTGCAAAAGCAGAGTGCAAGCAATTTAGTGTATCAACAGAACGGCAGCAGATCTTGGTAACTCTTAGGTCTCCCTTGCTTGAAAGCCAGTCATGTCTGACTCTGGTGTGCGTGGGTGGGTGCGTGCTCATCTCCATATTCAGCCAAAGAGCCAATACTATCTGTGTCTGAAGATGTTTCAATGGTCACGTGGCAGGAATGACTAGATGCCAGAGTGCATGGAATGCTGATACCATTCCCGCCAAAGCGGTACCTGTTAATCTACTTGCAATCTCTTGCTTTCAAACTGCTAAATTGACAGAAGCTGGGACAGACAATGTGGCTCACTCCATCATGCAGCATTGGGGTCTCAAACTGCTGACCTGGTTGTCAAGCTCAGCAATTTAACCACTAAGCCACCATGGCCCCACTGGTCACTCTTAAATTACTGTGAAAGAGTAGAAACAAAACAATTTTTTCATTCTTTCTTCAAAACCTTACTTTGCCATTTCAAATTGGATTTTTTTTAAAAAAAAAATTCAATTTAGCATCATTATGTCTGTGTCTTTTTGCGGGAGAGGGGGGAGGGGGAGAGTTATTTTCAAAAACTTTTTAATTTATTTCCCCATAATGTCCATCATAGCCAAGGGAGCCCCCAGGTGAAGACCCCAGGGTTCCTTTAGACTACAAATCGGTCAGACGGGAACATGTTTCAGAACTCAATTGCGGAGCTAGAGAATTATACTTGGTGCAGCAAATTGCCTAGGAGAGTCCCCATTACTCCGCTCATAATCTGTGTTCATTTCCCTTTGGCTGCTGCTGCTCCCAGATCCCGCAATAGAACTTTGCAAGCCCAGGTAGAACGGAGGGCCTTGCTCTGTCATCGTCTTAATATGCCCATATTTTCTTCGGAACAATAATTAAAATAACATATTCACCAGCTGGTTTTTTCCCCTAGATTTAATCTGCTCAAGCTCTGATTTGCATATTAAAAGCACTAATTAGCCCCTCAGAGTGTCTGAGCACGAACAGTGCAATAGGTGGTCATGTAGTCACTAGAGACTGCCTTTTCTCTGTTCCCCCTCCCCAGAAACTGCCCCCTCCCTTCCTCTTTCTCCCTGTGCTTTTGGGAAGAACTCATGTATACACAGTCTGAGTCTCTGGATGGGAGTAATGGCCGTGTGTAGAGGATTGTCGGCTTTGTTTCTCAGCATTAAGGGACTGTAAAGCTGGATTGCTTCACTCTTGTCTTTCGTCTTCTCTTTGATGTGTCGTGTTTGATCTGTTGGCTTGTCTCTCAGTTCTATACACACACACACTCTCTCTCTCTCTCCATTGATGCAGTTGGGTGAGAGCTGGAGAGTGAAGGAAACAACCGTTGACCAATGACAGCAGTTTCCACACACACACACACCAATCCTATCCAATGCTCACTGGATGTTCCTCCCAGCAATTTTCCCACAGTGTGTGATGGGAAGGGCAAAAATAGAGTCTTAACTTCTTGCTCCAGTGATGGCTTAAGTGTCCTAGTATGCTGGACCACATTTTTAGGGCCTCCGGATCTGTCACTGATGCTAATGCATTCACACTAGAAGTTTTACTTTTGTCCTTTGGCTTGACTGATCATCTCTTCTTAGGCTTAACAGAAATGTTGAGCTTCCTCTTAAAACCCATTCAGACAGTACACTAAGCACTGTGGTGGCTTTCAACCCAGAGTAATTTCTGACATGAAATTTATTATTTAGCACATTTGGAAGTGGAGAAGTCCATAGTCACACTTTCATGAACCACTGGTGTTAAAAGAATGGTATTCCTGTTTTGCTTTGTCTTTTTTTCTTGGGTTTTCATCCCTATACTATAGCCAGGTCAGATATTAAGGCAAATGAATATTTACTCCTCTTATCAGATTTTCCCTCCAGACACACAAATATTTCAGTGCTATGTGCCTGTAATGTGAAACAAGCAAAACAACCTGTGCTGTCTCTCAACTGACTATTCACTAAACAGTATCCAGTTTCCTTTATTAACTGATTAGCCATCTGACCCTATCAGGTTAAAATGTGATAAAATACATTAGATAAAATATAGTACGATTACAAAAACAGGAAAAAACAGATTAAAAGAATGATACAATCACAGTAAAATGAGATTTAAAATGTACTCAGTAAAATTAATCACCTTTGCATGCAATCCCTATCAGAGCAATAAAACATCTTCTCTTTTGAATGGCCCCAACTATAAGCTTGACAATTCTAATATTTACACATTTATTTGTGCCCTGACAGAAGGAAGTTAATCTTTTGTTAGGGTCCCAGTATTTCATTTTGCCTAGTAATGTCTGGACTCTTATTGTGGCATTGTAAAGATGGAGCTAAAGTACTTTGGACATCAAATGAGAAGAGAAGATTCACTTGAGAAAGCCTTGATGCTGGGAAGGGTGGAGGGCAAAGGAAGAAGGGGACGGTCAAGAGATGGCTAGATGGTATTGTGGATGCAATGGGCACAGAGCTGAGCGAGTTGAGGGGGATGGTGGAGGACAAAAGGGCCTGGCGGACAGTGGTCCATGGGGTCGCAGAGGGTCGGAATCGATTATGCGACTGAACAACAACAAATTGTGGCATATCCAATATTGATTTGTCACCACTTATCTAGTTAAGCCCAAATCAACTGACCACCAAAATGTTCTATCCTTTGCCTTCTGTTTCCATCTCTGGTTGAATAGCTTTTGGGGGGCTGCCTAGTGGTCCCGTTGTATCCAGTCTGGACCTGTCAGTTAACAGACTGGATTGTGGCATATAATTGACAACTAAACAGAACATGTGCAATATTTTCTGTTTCTGATGTTCCGCAGACACATGTTCTCTTGGAGTATGGAACATGGTTAAAATCGCCCATATTTAACCATAGAATCTAACTTCACAAACTCTGCTCTTGCAAATGTCATTCTATGATACTGGTAAATAATCCTGTACTGTTTCCCAGCTGGCTATTTACAAAACAAAATCAAGCTAATTTGCCAAATGCATATTAAGTTAATCTTGAGTTAGAATAAAGATTTTTTTTCACTGCTTCTAGATGTATTTATTTACAGTAAAACCTCACATAAAGAGTGCCTTGCCTAGAAACTAACTCACTTAAAGAACAGAATTTTCTCTGAATGGTCGCTTCGCTGAACAACTAAGACCAACCAAATCTTGCTTAACAACTAAATCAGAGTTCACAAACCAACCCACCAGAAGTCACAATTTGTCACTTACAATGCTGTAAAGAGCAATCCCATGTCACTATATTTTATTTATTATACTTATACCCAGTGGTAGGATGTCAAAAATTTTACTACCCCACCGTGATGTCATCACAGTGTGGGCGGAGCTAACATCATGACACCATGACACCATGGGCGGAGCCAACATCATGACATTGTGGGCGGGGCCAAATAAAAAATAAAAAATAAGTACACACATACCCCTCCACCCACCCACCCACAACACAAACCCGTAAATAAATTAAATAAATAAATAAAACATTAAACAATTTGAGATATGCAGATGATACCACCCTCATGGCAGAAAGTGAGGAAGACCTAAAGAAGCTCCTGATTGGGTTGAAGGAAGAGAGTGAAAAGGCTGTCTTGAGACTCAATATAAAGAAAACCAAGATCATGGCAACAGGCCGTATCAGTCCCTGGAAAATAGATGGGGAAGAAGTAGAAGCAGTGACAGATTTTACTTTCTTGGGATCAAAGCTCACTGCAGATGGTGATTGCAGCCATGAAATAAAAAGGCGTCTGATTCTTGGGAGGCAAGCGATGAGAAACCTGGGGAACATAGTGAAAAGTAGAGACATCAAATTGCAAACAAAAATTCGTATAGTCAAAGCAATGGTATTCCCTGTGGCAATGTATGGTTGTGAGAGCTGGACCATTAGGAAAGCTGAGTGCAGAAGAATAGACGCCTTTGAGATGTGGTGTTGGAGGAGAGTTTTGAGAGTCCCCTGGACAGCAAGGAGAACAAATAGGTCAATCTTAGAAGAAATCAACCCTGACTGCTCCTTAGAAGGTCAAATAGTAAAGATGAAGCTAAGGTACTTTGGACATCAAATGGGAAGAGAGGATTCGCTTGAGAAGGCCTTGATGCTGGGAAAGGTGGCGGGCAAAAGAAAAAGGGGGCGGCCAAAAATGAGATGGGTGGATGGTATAGTGGATGCAGTGTGAACGGAGCTGGGTGGGCTGAGGAGGATGGTGCAGGACAGGGGTGCCTGGAGGGCGGTGATCTGTGGGGTCGCAGAGGGTCGGAATCGGCTGTGTGACTGAACAACAAAAACTAAGTCTTTGCCTAACCAGTTCTCTAGGATAATATGCCTTAATGTAAATGTCAAACAGCTGTACCTACGTAACGGTTCTCAATTGGAACAGCAATTGGAACAGCACAGGTGTAGCTTATTAATGAGGTAACTCCAAGGCTTTGCTTAAAAACCCCAAGCTGGGCTGCTAGGCCTGCCGGCCGCCAGGCCTTTTTAGGAACTGTGGTACTACATCAATATAGGTAAAGGTATTAAATACACATTAAAATACACACAGACACACCACATCCAAAGGTGAGTCACTTACCCTGGGGAGTAGGCTATACGGAGCTTCAGGCTAGCAGCTTCTCTTCCTCCTCCCCACTTGGGAGTACAGCAAGGAGGCCGCGCATATGCGTCAAGCACTGTAGGCATGCATGCACACCATGAAAAGGTAAGCCCCGAAGGTGGGTCCTCCCAAAAGCTGCTACCAGTTCTCCGGGACACTGGGGAAAGTTACTACCGGTTCTGGCAAACAGGTCAGGAAAGGAGTTTACTTAAGAGTAGGTCTTCTTGCCCACCAGTGGTTACTTCCCTGCTTCCAAGCTACCACCTCCTAGCTAAGCAACCCAGGTAACTAGATTAGTGTAGATAAAGTAGCGTAGAGCCAAGTAAACACTCCAGGCCTCTTCAGGTATTGTAATCAAAGTAAGTTACAGAAGAAAGTTCATTAAAAGATCAGAAAGCACATCAAAATTAAGAAAGCTGCTCTATAGGGAAAGCCCAGTGGGACCCCTTCTGGCTTAAGCAACTACATGTTTGCAGTTCACCCTTAGCTCAGAGCCTTCAACCGAGAGAGACTCTTGGCCCCCATCTTCTGGGTTTTATCTTCTTACACATGATCCACCCCCTTGCCATCCCCTGGAATCCAGCCAATGACTATACAGCATAACTTGTCTATCATACATTAGGTTCCATCTTTTCCAACCCACGTGAGCATGTTTACACATTCCAGCCCCTTTGGTATGTGAGAAAGGGATCCCCCATGGACTGAACTCTCCAACCTGGATGAGGCTAAAAGCCAATGCCTAAATTCTACCCTGACAGTCCAATCATGTGACCGTTCACAGAATTAGCACCAGACAAGGCACATGAGAGGCAGCTAGCTGAATCAAGCAGAACTCACATGTGATTGCCGCTCTGCTCTATGTTTGCTGAATAAGATTATGGGTTCTGTTTCTAGTGGTCCAGGAAAGGGGTTACTCACCTTAGAATTTGATCTCTTTGGGAGATCCAAGGAAAAGAAAAGAAAAATCAGCACACAGTTTAGATACAGTTGTGCTTCTTGTGTTTTGTATTCTTCCGCAAGGAAAAAGAAGGCACATGTGTTTTGAACATATAAAGTGCTGAAATTAAAGATTTCAGGGAGCAGAGATGGATAAAACCCTTGTTTGCTGTCCCAGACAGTCACTGTTAGTGAGAGTTGGCCACAGCTGGGTGAAAGGAGCCATTAATCTTATTAAGCATTGCAGTTCCTTCAAACCCTGAAAAGGTAATGTGAAAAACAGCACTTAAGGCATATGTAAAATTTAAGTTGTTATCTTTCAATGAATTCACTCATATCTTCTGCAAGCTGCCGATTTCTTAGTGCAATTAAGATGCTGCCTGAAGGGACCCCAGAGCCTGATATCACAGAGGGGAATACCAGATGGCGGCCCTGGACATAATGATGGGGCTTGGCCAAAAACTGGAGAAGGACTTCTCTTGACTCACATGTTATCAGTGCTAACTCTCTTTTGCCGTTCACCATCATTTTGCTTTCCCAAGATGTCTGGTATGCAAAAAGACACAAGAAAGATTTTTTTTAAAAAAACAGGCGTTTGGAGGAATTTGGCAATTTCTTAAATATTAAAGGACAATGAGGCCAGAAAACACCACATGCAGACAAAAGCACAGACAGTCATTGCAAGTCTCTAAACCCCGCCCGTCTTTTCAATAACCAGCCCTTCAGTGAGATGTCTGAAGAAGGCTGATGAAGTGACTAGAAGGGAGAAAATCAGGAATGAGGTTATAAGGGAAAGAACCTATCCTGCACTACATACAGAGACAACAAATAAAGTGGTTTGCCCATTTGGAGAGTGTCTTGGAATTCCATACCTTACAAGGCATATGTGGAAAGAGGAGAAGGACAAAGACCGTGAGGCAGACCCAGAAGAAGGTGGAGAGATAACATCAAATACCAAATAACAAAGGTGGAGGCCACTAGAAGATCCTTACATCTCCCTCGACACCTGGTGGGGAAACAGAAGAACCAAAGAAAAAGAAGTAGCACTTTAAGTCTTAAAAATACTCTTAAAGTGGAGTGTGGAGACCCCATTTTTCCCTTTTTTCTTTTGTCTGTGACTCCTGAACACAACTGTAAGTAAAGGTGCTTTATTTTTTCCCTTACAAATGCTTCAAGTCTAAGTCAAAGAAGAACTTGGGCTCAGATCAACAGGCGTTGACACTGAAGCCATGGTGTTGAAACTAGGTGTCCCAATGAAAATATATGCCTATGCTGCTATTTGCTGTGATTGGAAAACTTAAGTATCTATTTAAAAAATTAAGCAAGTTTGTTGGAGATGGGATGGTTTTCATTTGAAAAGTGGGGTGAGTAACAGATAGCTTCTCTAATCACCACCACCTTAGTGGGGTACACAGAAAGAGCTTTCTCGAAGACTGTAGTAATTTTTAACCACAATCGGGAATACTCTAGTAATGGCAACCTTGTTTTTGCAGCTAATCTTTCTCACACTAGGTCCAGCGAAAGAAACTGCAGAATGGAATCACCAAAAGGTGTCTTTATTCTGCAGTTTCACATCTGGCCTAGACATGGAAGAAGAAGAAGACCACCTTAGTACTTAGTCCCAACCAACACGCCAACACACCTTCTCCTAGCTTTTCTACAAAAACAGAAAATGCCAGGAAATGGCCAACCATGGAATTTTATCATTTAATCTTATCTGTTTCCCAGGGTTTGTCTACTGTACATCTATATGATTTCTTGTTCATGTTCAGTGAAAGATTATTTTGTAAAGCAAACTCTATAGGTGATTTTCAATAGAATAAACTCTGTACGCTTGCCAGCAAGTTAGCATCCTGTTTTGGCAGCCCCTTATTCTGGGGCAATTATGTTACTCCTTGTAAACTGACTTCTTCTTGCAGGTTTGGTTGGCATAAATCTACCGCAGTTCCATTAACTCCCAGTGCAGTCACCAACACAGATGTAAGAACGGAAGAGAATACAGGCTAGGAGGGACGCATCATTACACTGTATCATTTTTCCACTCCAGCTTTTATTCTTTGTAGGACTGAAAGCTTCTCTTTCGTTCTCATTCTCTGGAGTGGAAAGAACCAGTTGTGCTGCCTCGCATGTGCCGAGTTTTACAATTGCTGCAGCTGCTAAGTACAGGTTAAGACGGTGTCTCCATGAGTAATAAGGAGGTCATCTTTTCTTTCTTGTACCATGAGACCCCAGTTCAGTCGTTTGCATTAGGAGCCATGACAATTTTGCAGGTTTTCAAAACCAAGCCATACTTTACCAGGCAAGCCAAAACCTACTGTTCTGCTACAGAAAAGATATTTGCTGAAAATAATTGGGCCTGGCAATGCTGGATTTGTTGTGCTGGATTTGCTTTCCAAAAATAAAACCAGTCATTCCAAGATTTGCTGAATGTTTTGTTGTTTTGCAAACCAGTCACATGCATGGGTTTTCTGCCCAGTAAATCTGGGCACAAATTTTGATTGTGTAACGATATAAAACCACAACAAGAAGCTTTGTCCATCATTACCATCATCACTATCATGTTGTACTTCTTATTTCTTAGCACTGCTGGTGCATGGGGGAGTAGACCAAAGGATAAAGCCTAAACATTAGGAGTCATGTCTTAAAATTTTGCTGTTAAGATGCCATGTTTGCAAAATCATGGTTTGCTTGTTTTTGTTTTTAGTTCCAATGAGCAAATTAGCAGCTTTGGGCAAAGGTTTGAAATCGGTAAACCAAAATTATGGAATGTTATTGTCATGGTTGTTTCTGTTTTATGATGATGGTGTTTTCAAAAGGCTCTAACACGGGAATTCTCAAGCTGCAGCCCACGGGCCAGATGTGCCACACAGCATCATTTCATGTGGTCCCCCATAGCTTCCACCACACCAGGAAGTGCCATATGGTGTAGGAAGGGCAAAATGGCCGTCTGGCCCCCAAGCTGTCTGAGGGAGTGTGACCTGGCTCCCAGCTTTAAAAAGTTGAGAACTCCTGCATTAACATTTCTTTTTTCATGGGAGGATGCCAAAGTACTCACCCAAGACTTGAAACCACTGGAGATCCCTTGCTACCCAATGTGATACATAGCATGGAAGGATCTACATCAGGGGTACCCAAACTACAGCCCACAGGGCGGATCCAGACCCTGATGCCAATTCATCCAACCCACACCACCCTTGTCACTCCCAGAAGCAGAAGTAAAATGCACCCTTATGGGCACATTTTACTTCCACTTCCAGGAGTGACAAAGGTGGCATGGGCTGTAGTTTGGGCACCTCTGGGTTTAAGCAGAGAAAATGGCACCCTAAAATCTATCTCATCCTATTGCAAAACATATTGCAAGGCACATTTTACTTCCGCTTCCAGTGGGAGGAACCATGTGACCGGCCCGCTGAACCACATGACTAGCCCACTGAACCCTATGACCAGCCCACAGCCCAAAATGAATAAATCTACATCTAAGTAAATTGACTGATTGATTTCATTTGGATCTCATCGGTGTGAAAAGTGTCATTGGGTGGCTTGATCACTAAATGGCACCATATTTAAAATACAAATTGCATGTTATCTTCATTTAAAACATTGAGCTAGAGTTGCGTGGTCAGTGTTATCCCATTCCTTGAAATTTCTGGGTGTAAACCCGAAACAGGGCCACTCTTTAGGATATCATGTGGGGGAGACCCTTGTACAGTCACAGAGATAGTGCAGAGAAAAGGTGAAAGGGCAGTATTTTGCCAGTTTTGGCTCCACTTCTGCCAGGTATTATCAACAAGAAGACTCATGAGTCATGACGCTGGTACTTCATGCCTTGCTCCAAATAGCATGACAGGTCCAACATTCATGCTCAAAATTGCAGAATGGAAGGGAAGCAGCTGGAAGAGAAGCTTAAGATACATACAATTCAGTGCATTGTGCTATTTGGAACAACACAGGGACAATTTCCACTTTGCCATTCCTACATCATCTTATGGCTTCCTCTAGTTCCACCAATATGAAAGCAGTAGAAAGTTCACTGGATTTGCTCTGAACATCCCTTTGACATTTTATTTTTATTATGCAATGGTTTGTTTTCCCCACCAGGAGCAACTGGTGTGCTATTTGGTTCTGGGTTATACTTGAACAAAGTGTTTTTTGTTTGGGTAATTGTTGAGTCTTTTTAGTAGTGTCCAAGCTTTCTGGCTGCTTCTTGCAATGTCAAGCACGGTTATAATGACTATCCAGTGAGTCATTTTGTTTCTGGAGGAGCTGAGATCAAATTTCTCCCAGCTTTTATTATATGTTCATTAAAAGCATTTTATTTGAAGTATGAAATATGATCTAAGTATTGAGTGTATGTTTCGCTAGTGAGACCTGGAGTATAGACAGAGGCATGAGTGGTTTTTTAAATCATGTCAGAAAGACTCAAATGTGCTATCTGGGTTGAAAGGATTTTTGCTGGAGGAACTCCATGGAAATTACAAATTGGTCATAATTGTATTGTACAGTATTGTATTGTATATTTCGATTTATATGCTGCCCCATTCGCACAGCGACTCTGGGCGGCTCACAGAGGAAACAGTTACAATTCCATAGCAAATTCCATAGCATAAAAACAATTACATATATCACATAGCTATAATTCTGTATTTGAGAGGCAATCTGAAGCTGCATCTAGCATTGTTGTAAACTTTTCCTAGTTGGCATTTTTGACAGTATGCCTACAACAGAATGGTATAGAAATTGAGGTAGGATAGCTGAGCAGATCTGGAATAGAATGACCCTATGTTGAGAATTTCAGGTTGAATCACCTACACTCTTAATGTATTATTGAGCTATATCAGACAAGAAACAAACAAAAGAGAAAACAAAAAAGTAAAGAAGACAAAAATATTGTGGCATCTTAAAGACTAAATGCTACATTTTAATTCCTCAGACAGAATATTGTAAAGTTTGTAAACTATACGCTCTATAACAAAATTTAGAACTGGGTTTTAACTTCTTTGCCACCTACTACTGTTAAATGGGTACTTTAGGATCATGTACGGTATAAAACACATTGAATGGGATTCTGTCCATTTTATACATTTGCCATTTTATTCATTGTGTTCATAGCTCTAAATGTTGTTCTGACTGTTGAAATTACCAAGTAGAAAGTGTTTCCATTTTCCATATTCGGTAGCTTCTTAACACAGAATGGTATACTAGATGGTTTATAAATTGATGTTACTAAAAATGCAGCCAGGTGGTGAACCGGTGGGTACATTATATATTCCTGAGGGCTCCTCTTAAGATCTTTGCTACACAACTGGAAAAAAAACCCCAATAACATGAGGCATTGTAATGAAAGAACATTTCTGAGCATGCACAAAATCACTCCTATCTCTAGAATCTGTTGATGCTTTCTTCCATTCCAGCAAATGTATTCCTGTTTAGCTTCGGCATACATTTTAAGCATTTTGTAATGTTCCCTTTTCTCTCAGTAGCTAGAATTTGTGTGAACATTCTGTGCTGTTAAAATGCCTCAGCTAATAACTTGTGACGGAGAAGGAACACTCTTAGTTTAAACCAATGGTTCCCAACATGGGGTCTACGACCCACAGGGGGACAATGGGAAATTGACTTAGGCTTCTGGGAATTGAAGTCCAAAACCAAAGGTTGGGAAAAACTGGTATAAACTGTATAGATTTCTATACTACTGAGCTCCCTTTCCAGTATCAAAGCTTGGTGTAAAGAAGGATATCCTTCTATACCTAAGGAAGATATGCAGCTTTGTATGATTCCATAAAATTATGAAAGATGTCACAATGTGTCAAGACAACATCTAAGGAATCAATTTTGGACAACATTTACTTAAAAGTAGATCATGCAAAACTTAGCTGGGCTCACCTCTGAGCTGAGATATATACAATTACCTCTGATTCTCACCCTCAGTTCCCCCCCCCATACATCAAATACCTTTTCCACCGAGTGGTACCTATTTGTCTACTTGCAATTTCTTACTTTCAAACTGCTAGGTTGGCAGGAGCTGTGACAGATGACAGGAGCCCACCTTGTTGTGCAGCACTCAGGTCTCAAACTGCTGACCTGTAGACCTTCCAGTCATCAAGCTCAGCATCTTAACCACTAATCCACTGTGACCCTACACCAGTGATGGTGAACCTTTTAGAGACCAAGTTCCCAAACTACAACCCCAAACCCACTTATTTATCACAAAATACCAACACAGCAACAGAGGAAGAAGGGAACACTCCCATTGGGCTGCTGGGGAAAGGGGCAGGGTGAACTCTGTGCTGGGGGGAAGGAGGAAGCATTCCCATTAGACTGCTGGGCAGAGGGGAAGGGTGAACTCTGTGCTGAGGGAAAGAGGAAGCACTCCCATTGGGCTGCTGGGCAGAGGGGCAGTGCAAACTCTGTGCTGGGGTGACTGCATAGGTGCCCACAGAGGGGGCTCTGAGTGCCACCTAAGGCACGCGTGCCATAGGTTCAACACCAGTGCCCTACACCATCTTCACTGAAAAATGTAAAAATCTTCTGATCTGAACTGATATCAATTTTTACTGCCCTCAATTTTTTCAACACCTCATCCAGAAAGGACCCGTCACATGAAGTTTGAATGTGGTTCCTGTTGGAATTTCTGTCATATCTTTGGGATCCATCTGGCCAGAGGGCTTTTGCACAACTTCGCATAATCTGCCAGTTACATCCACTCCTGGATGGGGACCCCTTACTCATGGTCACACACACGCACTGGTCACCTCCAGACTAGACTATTGCAATGCGCTCTACATGGGGCTGCCTTTGATGACCATTCAAAGGCTGCAACTGGTGCAGAATGCAGCTGCCCATGTGGTGATGGGGTGTTGGCATTATGCCCGCACCTCTCCCCTGCTGTGGGAGCTGCATTGGCTGCCATTGTGCCTCCGGGTACAATTCAAGGTGTTGTTAATGACCTTTAAAGCCCTACATGGTAGTGGACCAGGGTACTTAAGAGACCGCATCACCCCAAGGACATTGGCCCATCCTACCAGAGCAGATCAGAGGTGCTCCCTAAAGGTTCCATCTGTCAGAGAGGCCTTCTCCATATCTGCTCCAGCCCTGTGGAACCTCTTACCAATTGAGTTGCGCCTCCAGACAGAGCTATTGCCTTTTAGAAAGGGACTAAAAACAATGGCTAGCTCACCAGCTGTGGGGTGCTGTCAGTGGGACAGCGGCCACCACACCCCCACCCCCATTGGTTGATATAAGGGCCATCCAGGGTGATCTAGCTTTTTATCCTAGTTTTAACTAGTTTAAATGGGGAACTGGAGGTAGAGGACTTTTAAGTTTTTCATGATTTTAACTTGAGTTTTTTATGACTTATTACTATGGGGTTGTTTTTATGCTGTGTTTGTAACATTTGTTGTAAGCCGGCCAGAGTCAACCCAGCAATGAGGCAGTGATACAAATCTAATAAATAAATAGATAAATAAATAAATAAATAAATCTGACAGTTTTGCAGGTTCCCAGTTACACCTTGTGCTTGGATGCCTTGTGGCTGTAACAATGGAAGAGAGAAAGAGAGTGGCTGTACTCATCATAGGCTCTGAGACTGTGAAACCCTGACCCCTGAAACTTGGCATGCAAGCTAAGAAGATCCTGACACTGTGCATCACAATTAATGTCATTTACAAAATGCATTCATTAATTTTAATTAATTAACGAATACATTTTGTAAATGACATTAATCTGTGATGCACGGTGTCAGGATCTTCTTAGCGTCAGGATCTTCTGTAGTCTGCTATACCACAGGTGGAGTCTCTAGGTGGCAAATGACTTGTCTTCTAAGATCTACTCAAAAGTAGAGATCCCTCCAGAATGAGAAAAGCCTTGAACTTTTATTCAGGTTTTTGAAAGCTAGATGAGAAGCTCAGGCAAACCTATTGAAGTCTTGCTGAAGCCACTTCACTTCTATTGGAGCAACACAGTTCCAGTTATTGCGTAACTCACCTGCTCTAAAGACCTTGATGGTTTTGAACTCCACATGTCAATATGTACAAATGTTTGTGTGTATCCATCTGTCTATCTATTTAAAAATAATGATAGTGAGAATTGATGTTCTGTAAATGAGCCTGTGGCTGTTGTAAATGCATTTACAACAGCCGTAAATGAGTCCATGGCCAATTCCAGTGGTGGCGGCGGCTGGAGCAGGAGTGAGGTGGATTATTTGGCACCACAGGCTGGATCTGGCCTACAGGCCGAAGGTTAAAAACCCCTGATTTAACTGATCCACCCTTCAAACAGAGGATACATCCCCAGATAGCACAGTTCCCAGATAGCCCATCAAAGAGATAACGTCTATAAAATAGGGGCAAGGCCATCCAATATACAACCTCATGGTTTGTCAGAAATGGGATGTCTGCTACTGCATACTGCTAAAACTTCTTCAAAATATGATCATAAGGCATCATGGCAGGCATAGCTGGAGGGCATAATCAATGATGCACAGCCCAAAATTATGAGATCAGTGGTACAGGACATTGAGAGACATTGGTCTGGTAATTTGCACCATGATGGGCCTGTGGACAGGCTTAGAGAAAAGCAAAGTATTCAGATATTGGTCGCCACCGCCTTCTAGTACCATATCTGATTCCAAATATTCATGGGAAATAGCCATGAAGATTGTTCTGGGAACACTATAATGCTGTAGTCTTCTATTTGCCTTCCACATCGCACCGTAACACCCATATAAATGATCCAGTTCTGCGGGTCACTTTCTGATCCTGAACCCTTATGGCACACAAAGTCCTCATCAGCCCCAGGCCAGTATTGATGAAGCTACTGCCCTCCATCAAGATGGATTCAAATGGGATTTAATCCACTTGGGACCATCACCCTTCCCTGTGGAGTTTGCTGCCCAAGGCCATTAGCTTAAGGGTTGTCAGGTTAGTTATGGTCTACTCCAATGATGGTGAACCTTGGCACACTAGGTGTTCCTGGACTTCAATTCCCAGAAGCCCAAGTCAGCAATCCTGCTGATCAGGGCTTCTGGAAATTGAAGTTCAAGAATACTTGGAGTACCAAGGTTCACCATCACTGGTCTACTCTATCATAGCAGGATAACATGGCCAGACTAGTTTTGGTCATCTGGCTACTATTTTCTCAATAAAATGCAAGAGATGCAATTCCTTTAAAAATACAGAGTGGCCAATTAGGAAGAGAAAATTGCAGGAGCAGAAAGAAATGCTATAGAGATGTGCTACAAGGCATAATCTTTTTTATAATTATAATTCTTAGCACTAAATAGAAACAGCAAATACATTGTTCCAGAAATATATGTTGGAAAGATAATGCTTGCTGAGAGATGCCAAGCTTTGTCATAAGGCTTTCAAGGGCGGAGAGGTATCACACACTTTTCCACGCTACTTTCTGCATCCGCCTCCAAATCATGGCCATTGTAGCCAATTAGTCCTTCACAGTAAGACCCTCATAATAACCCTCTCTAATATACTTCTTGCATCTGGACTTAATGTTTGAGAAACATTGCCAGTATCCATTTTACTTCCCCCTGATAATGTCCTTACAAAGACTCCTGCTGAGAAGAAAGGGGGATATGTCCAAAATGGACAGTTTCTAAAGATAAGAGTCGTCAGATATATACAATTGGCAGTCTAAATGCTTATGAGAGGTAGACTTCTGCCTAACCTTTTAGACATTAAAAAGTCTCCTTTTTAAAAAATCCACTTTTTTCCAGCTTTCTCATGTACAACAATTTTGCTGTCAATTTGACATTTCCAAATCAACACAAAGTTGTTGTGCTGCACACATAGCACATCAGTTTTGTGTTATGATGATTTCATTTTTAATATGCCCTTCTACGTTGAGTGAGTCCTATTATGATGTAATTTTGACCTCAGAACAATTCTCACTTCTGACAGCTGTTTCCAGTTAGTTAGTTAGTTAGTTAGTTAGTTAGTTAGTTAGTTAGTTAGTTAGTTAGTTAGTTAGTTAGTTAGTTAGTTAGTTCGGTCGGTCGGTCGGTCGGTCGGTCGGTCGGTCGGTCGGTCGGTCGGTCGGTCGGTCGGTCGGTCGGTCGGACCGACGGAGGGTCACTCAGTGACTTATGTATCTGGCTGTGGAGCCTGAAGTTGGGAGTTCAATTCCCCACTATGCCTCTCAAGAGTAAAGATAGCCCATGTAGCCTTAGGCAAGTTGCATTGTCCCAGGATACCCCCAGAAAAAAGGAATGATCAACCACTTCTGTGTATTCTATACCTAGAAAACCTTGAAAAGGGCTGCCATAAGTCAGAACTAACTCAATGGCATACAAGCCAAATGTGTTTAACCATTCCAGCAGGGGAAAACAGTGAAGGATAAACCCATGTCCTCACTGTCTTTTTATTCTAACCAAAGCTTACCTCAATCCACAATAGGACAATTAGCTAGCTTTTGTTTTGTGACTGGTGATTCTATTTGCTGTGACCCAGAATGCCGCTGCGGCCATGGGTGGTTCAAGGACACTCCTGCTTGCTGACCACCGGGCTTCACCAGTGCCAGGAAGAGGACAGGACAATGACACAGCCACGGGCTGTTCAAGGGCACTCCCACTTGCGGACCTCTGGGCTCTGCCGCGCCCAGAGGAGGACGGAACACCACCGTGGCCATAGGCGGTCAAGGACTCTCCAGTTTGCCGACCTTTGGCTGACTCTGTGCTCTGTATCCTTGTGTTTTACATTGTTTTATTTGTTGATATTTTACTGCATATTGTGTTTGATGACTATTATATATTGTTTGATTACTATTGTATATTGCGCTTGATGACTATTGTTGAGTCGTGCTGTGAGTGGGTGACATACAAATGTAAATATTAAATTAAATTTACATTAAAATAATAATAATGTTGTTGTAAGAAAAGGAGATACTCATTGACAATAACATCCTAAACTATACCGTTGCCTATATGTGCTGGGTTTTTCCCTTTCCTTCATGTTTAATATTTTCGTGTTATTTTAAAGATTTTTTAATGTGTTATAAGCCGCCCAGAGTGGGAGAATATCCCAGATTGGCAGGATATAAATGCAATACATGAAAAAACAAACAAACAAACATGGAATCTGCCCCATTAACCTGACGCGAAAACAGGGGTCCTCAACCTTTTCACATCACGAGCCGGACTATGCCCCCTCAGACAGCTGAGCAAGCCGGACATGTGGTTCCCCCTCTGTAAATGCTGCCGTAAACCATGGTGGGCATGTTTGTGCAAGGGCTGGTGCATTTACAGCTGTTATAAATGCATCTGCTTCTGCTTCCAGGGTCATCGCCGTGGGCGATTTGCCACCATGGGCCAGGTCCAGTCCATGGGCCATAGGTTGTGAACCCGTGCCCTAAACTTTCATTCACTTAAGAAGCTGAAGCTCTAAGAAGTAGAGGAAATCTATCACATCAAAAAGCACCATTAAGCAGTAAATGGTAATCTCCAGAATAGACTACTGTAAAACATTTTACAAAGGACTACGCTTGTCCCTGACACAGGAACTACAGCAGGTCTAAAAACACTCTGGTTAGGATGATAACTGGGGTCAGTAAACTGGAACACATTGCCACAACCCTGCTTACTGTGTTAGACACAAGGCAATGATGCTAACTTATAAGGCCCTAAACCAAGGGTTCCAAACCTAAAGCCCATGGGCCAGATCTGGCCTACAGCACCATTTCATATGGCCCCCTACCCCTCCAAGGGCATGTGAGAAACAAAATGACCAACCCTTTGAAGCTGTTGGGACAAAATAGCCACCCCCATCATGCAGCCAGGGCAAAATGGCCATCCAGCCATCAAAGTTGACTGAGACAGCATGACTCAGCCCCCCCCCCCGACTAGAAAAGGTTGGGAACCCCTTCGTCTAAACAGTATGAGACCTAGCAAATATGATGAAGCACCTTTCCCACAAATCTAATGCCTGAACCACATGTTTGTTGCAGGCTTTGCAGATGCATGTCCCATCACTGAAACTGGCCAGGAAAGTAGTGACAAGATGAAGGGCCTTCTCAGTGATGGCATCCACAATCTGGAAAAATCTACCAATTTATCTGTGCCAGGAATAATTTACCCTTTTGTCAGGAATCCCAGGAACAAGAAAACCTGTTTATTTGGAGTGATCCTCCGTGGTTCTAAATGAACAGATGGTTCCAGTTCTATAGGGTGGAATATGGTTGTGTTTGAGAGAGGAGAGGAGGGGGAAGAGAGAGAGAGCAGATGCCTAGCTATACAGTATGCTCCAAAATTCAACAAGGTCATCAGAGTTAATCAAGTATGCAGGTTGGATAGCTCGATGAGTTGGATACCTGGTTACAGGGCTAGAAGTTGGGAGATTAATTCTGTATTGTTTCTCAGGAGTAGACCCATCCTGTGTGACCTTAGGGATACTGGACAGTCCAGAGCACCCCAAGAAGAAAGAGCTGGTAAACAACTTCTCTGAAAGCTGTCTAGCTAGAAAATTATGGGAAAGGGTCACCATAAATTAGAAACAGCACATCATTATTACTATTATTTTAATGAGTTAACAATAAGCAATATATTTCAATAAACAATGTAAATTTGTAAAAGCTAAAGCATGTATTATCTGTATTATCATGTATAAATGGTAATTTAAAATGTAAAAGTATACTAGTACACAATAGATTTGGGGGCTCCATTTGAGGTGCTTAAGAGTTAAAAATTAAAATCCTGTTCCTCAAACGAAACTGGCAACTTTTACTGTGAAATACAACTTGTGTTCTCCTGCTGGCTAATTTTTTTTTTTTTGAAAGAGAGTCCTGCATCTCAACAATTGTCCAAGCACAGAGAGCCAAGTTTCAGCCTTGGAATGGTACCATCATCCACTCACATTCCACATTTGAAAGGTTTTGATCAGCCTTGTCTTCTTCCAATTTTTTTCCTCTCCTCATGCCTTTCCACCCCAATTTCCAAGGGAGACGAAATCTGGAACAGTGGGCTCTACGTCTGTCTTTTGGCTGAAGCCCCAGATAATGTGGAGCTCTGACTACCGACAGCATCACAAAGGTGTCATCTCCATGTGGATTGTGACCAGAGAGATGGAGGGAGATGCTTGGTTTCTTTGAAAGTTGTTTTTTTTTTTTCAAATAAAGAGATCAAACACTTTTTTAAAAAAGATGTACTAAGTGTGTTCATAGAAGTAGCTGCACAGGGCCTGTGGCTTTCCCCTTCGTACAGACCCTCTGCCCTCTCCACGCCCCGCTTTGCGGCAACAACAGCAACAACCAATCCCCAAGGATCGCTTGCGTTTCTGACCAGATTGTGCATAAAGGTTCCAACAGGCGCCTGGAAAGTCATTCCAGCAATTAAGTGTTGGTAGCGACATTTTCTCCCCCCTTCCCTCCCCCTTTATGAAGGATATGCCCCACTGTGCAGGGTATAGCCACCACCCTCCCTGTCAGGCCGTTTCACAGTAGCATCGTGGCACCATGGAGAGGAGCTAATTGGATTTGTTGTCACCTCCCGAAGCTGCCAGGAGCTCACGTCTGCTCTGGTTACAGATGAAGACATCACGGTGACAGGCTCCGAGATGGCTCAGCTGGCATTCTACGGACACTAATAGAGCCATGTTGATTTAATGTCCGAGCGGAGAGGTGCGGACAAGCTGTTCCAGTTTTCGCTTCCAAACAAAGCAACGCTCTGTTATAGCAGTCATTTGAGGATCAGTAAATAAACTTCCACGCATGTGCCTCTCTTGTCTTGGCCCCTAACAGACTCGACCGAAGGATGACAAACTATTAACAATGCTGAGACAGTACTTCCTACACACACACACAGAGCCTGCAACCTACTCCTCAACTCGAACCTACAGTGCTGTCTCAATGGTTTATATTGCCCTGAGGGAAATCAGTTAATTCCTTCATACATAAATTTTACTTAACTATGTAATTATGGATGAATCCTATTAGTCTTTAAATTGCTCACTAGGTGTGCGTGTGTGTTTCCATGTCTTCCCCCCTCCACATGGAATTTTCTTCTTATGTGTCTAGGCCAGACATGAAACTGTCAAAATGAAGGCACCCTTTCGTGAGTTCATTTTGCAGTTCCTTTCACCTGACCTAGTGTGAGAAAGGTTAGCTGGCAACACAAGGTTGCTGTTACCAGGGTATGCCCAATTGTGGTTCCAAAATGCCACAATCTTCGAGGAGGCTCTTTCTGAGTACCCCCACATGGAATTTACAAATTATCTGAGTTTAAAGGTGAGAATGGAAAAACTGACTTGTGTCATTAAAGTTCTCTATTCTTCACCCCCAGTCCACCTCGATAAAAGAAAGGGATATTGTCTCTTGTACATTAGAATCTGTTCTCTCACATATATACTGTACTCCATATGAAAATCATACTAATTTGGCTGTGTTAGCAATAGCTAATTTGTCCACCCCAAATTACATATAAAGTAGTTAATGCTTGTTGCCCTCATTTTACAGGCTCATTTTGAGCTCTGAGCCATGATCAAGAGAAGGTGTTTTGTTGGCGCATAATGGACTCCCATGTGCCTGTGGGTGGAGAAGAGGAATAGGAGTGGAGCCAGGTTCCAGCTCATGGAGGAGACCATCTCCAGCTGATCTTCGGCATTTCTGCTGCCTCCACAGATCCCTGTGATGATTCCTTGCTGATCAGCTGACTAGCAGCAGGGATAAGCCGCTGATCTGCTGATTGGCAGGAGATTGGTGGTGGTGGCAACAGAGATGCTATGGATCAACTAGCTATGGTCACACCCAGTGCCTGGAACCTATCTCCACTACCAGAACAGATCACAACTGCTGATCAATGGAGATGGGCTCCAGCTGATGGAGAAGACTATCTCCAACTGATCCACAGGCAGGGGACGATGCTGAAGATCAGGGAGGCTATCTCTGCCAATCAGCTTCAGCCTATGACAGTTCCTGCCACAAGTTTTTCTGGGATACTCTAGATCAGTGTTTCCCAACTTTTTGTTTTTTGGACTTCAATTTCCGGAAGCCTAAGTCAATTCCCCAAAGCACTGATCAGCCAATGTACTGACTGAGGTTTTGGGGAACTGAAGTCCACCGGTGTTCCATGGAACATAGTTTGGGAAACCTAGATAAACATCAACAGAAGGGAGTGCGAAGCCCAAATGAATTTATTTTAAACTGCTCTAAGTATTAGTGTAAAATAAATGACCCCCAGCCAGACATTTCAGACAGTCCCCTTGGCAGCCAACATAAACCAATTTTGGCTGTGTGTCATGTAATTCCCAATTTGATTGGGAATGGATGCACACATGGGGTTCTTTGGAAATCAACACAACCTATGGTCAAAGTTAAAGTTGGGAAAGTCTGAAAAAGGTCACACTTATCTCCCTCAAAGATGTGTGTGTGTGTGTGTGTGTGTGTGTGTGTGTGTGTGTGTGTGTGTGTGTGTGTGTGTGTGTGTGTGTGTGTGTGTGTGTGTGTGTGTGTGTGTCAACATTTGTTAAGAAAATGACACAAACACACTAGTTAAGCCCCTAGTTGAGTGTTGTACAACATTTCCAAACATTACAATCAATTTTGATCAAAAAGCCAAAAACCAGTGGGAAAGTCAAAAATGAAAAGAATGTTGTGGCCTCTTGCAGACTAACTGCTGTATTTTAATGTGAGCATTCATGAACCAAGCCTAGGTAGAAAAATTCAATTCAGTTATTTATTATTTCATTAGTCTGCTGACCATTTCAGTTATAAGTTGGAATGCATAAAATACAATTGCTGGAATGAGTAAAATACAATAAATTGGACTGAAGGGGTACAGAGAAAGAGCCTCCTCAAAGATTGTGATATTTTTGAACCACAATCAGGAGTACTCTGGGCAAAGGCAACCTTGTGCTGGCTAATCTTTCTCACACTAAGTTGGGCAAAAGAACTACAGAATGAACTCCCCAAAGGTGGATTCATTTTGGCAGTTTCACATCTAGCCTAGAAATGGAAGAAGACGAAGTTGGATGGAATAAATACAGTTGCATTAAATAGTTTAATAATAGATTAAATATTAGGTGAATAGTATCAATAACTTTTTTAAAAAAAAGGTAATATAATAGGTAGAAAGAGATTGTAGTTTGAGCGGAGCATGTTTAGAGGTTCCACACGAAGAATAAATTTGCAGCGGGTTTGCTAAACATTGTCCTCTCTTTGAGGTAGGCTTCTGTCCCAGTTGCTCCAGGTCTCCTTTTCAGATGCTGTTTCAAATCATATTTTTTTTCCAAGGGCATCTCCAGTCACTTGTGCTGATAAATTAACTTGCTCAACAAAGAGTTCTTGACTTAGGAACCTCACACAGCTGGAAAGGCAGGGACAAAACCAGGAAACTCTAGTGTCAGCATGCTCCTGCAAGGACATTTGTATACTACTTGGGCAGCAAAGTGCTCAGGCAATGAACTAAGAAAAGATTTAATTGTCAAGGTAGGTTTCAGGTTGCGTTACATTCCTATACTAAAAGAAAGGGAGAAACATAGAAAATAGGAATTGAAAGATGAAACGCAGGACAGACAAAATACAGACAAACTTGAAACACTGAATTCTGCTGAAACGACATTATTCAATAATATCACTTGATCTTTTCTGCAATGGCCACAAGTTAACTCTTCAATTATAATTGCAATTCCCTTATTGCTCAAGTTATACCTAGTTATCAGGCTGCTTTTGATCCTCCTATCTTTCAGATTTTCTTGTCAAAAAATTCTTCAGATTGCTCAAATCCGATCAAATGTTTTTAGTTTTAAATTCCAAGGGAATTTTCCGTTTTGGTTTTTCATTCTCAAACCCTTGATTCTGTTGAACTTTCAACCCCAGTTCTTTGGTAGTAACATAAGCTGCTGCATACATTGGCCCATTTGTCTGAGCTAACATTTTGATGGCTCAGAATGGTATAGGCTTCCATAATTAAATACAACCTTGCATAAAGAGCACCTCGCTTAAAGAGCAGAATTTTCTCTGAATGTTAGCTTTGCTTAACAAATAAAACCAACCAAAAACTTGCTTAACAAATAAATCAGGGTTCACAATCCCCCACAATTGGTCATTTACAAGGGTGTTTCGCTTAAAGAGCAAACTCGCTTAAAGAGCAATCCTGTGGAACGCATTATCCTCTTTAAGCGAGGTACAACTGTAGTTTTCTTCCCTCATCCCGATTTTTTGGGTTTTTTATTGTCTTCCAGTTGCAACCAAAA
Source organism: Furcifer pardalis (assembly GCA_030440675.1). Lineage (NCBI taxonomy): Eukaryota > Metazoa > Chordata > Lepidosauria > Squamata > Chamaeleonidae > Furcifer > Furcifer pardalis. Next base: position 21,702,415 of record CP126894.1, read on the forward strand.
GGTTGTGAGTTCGATCCTGACAGAGTTCAAGGTTGACTCAGTCTTCCATCTTTCCAAGGTCAGTAAAATGAGTACCAGCATATTGGGGCAAAATGCTGGTTACTTGTGAACTGCCCAGAGAGCACAATAAGTGCTTTGGGATGGCATATAAGTGTGATTGCTTTGCTTTGTTTCTGATATGGTTGCACCTGTTCAGCATAGCTCCTAGCATCATTAGAGCACACAAACCCCTCCACCACAACAACTGCTGTACTGCAGCTGGAACATTGTGAGTTTGATCCTAACCAGGGATCAAGGTTGACTCAGCCTTCCATCCTTCTGAGGTCAGTAAAATGAGTACCTAGCATTTTGGGAGCAAAATGCTAATTACCTGTAAACCACCCAGAGAGTGCACTAAGCACTATGGGTTGGTAAGGTAAAGGTAAAGGTTGCCCTTGCTCGAAAGCCAATCATATCCAATTCTAGGGCTCAGTGCTCATCTCTGTTTATAGCCAAAGAGCCAGCACCATGTATGTCTGCAGATGTTTCCATGGGCATATTTTTCATTTTCATTTCATTTCAAATTTATACCCCGCCCTACTCAGGTAAACCTGACTCTAGGCGGCTTACATATTATAAAAGTACTGTAACAGCATTACAATCACAAATTCCACATAATCACAATCACAATCATCACAGTATCAGAAAATATATATAAATATCAATAACACAGTAACAATCCAAAAGTATTAATATCACACTAAAATATTACAAGAAAGGTATGGCAGGTATGATTAGACACTGGCGTGCACAGAACACTTTACTTTCCTACTGAAGTGATACTTATTTCTCTATTTGCAATTTCTTGCTTTCGAACTGCTGGGTTAGCAGAAGCTAGGACAGAGATAGGAGCTCATTCTGTTGTGCAGTACTCGGGTCCTGACCTGCTGACCTTCCAGTCATCAAATTCAGCATCTTAATCACTTGAGCCCCCACAGTCCTTTCCTCTCACCTCAAATGGATGGTGTGAGCATAAATTGGGAAGTAGGAGGGCCACACAGATCATCTTAAGGAACAATATAACAATAGTAACTAATGAATAAGCAAAATATGTGTGATTTGACCATCTCTTTGTACATCAAAAACCTTCCTTCCCCATCTTTGCGTTTTCTGAGGATATTCTATGGCACGCTTTCTTCTTCAACGCTCACAGTTCTACAGGGCAACCATGACATCAGAAAGAGCTACAAAGAATACAACAGCTCAACAGCCATCGATGTCTTTGTTTCTTTGGGTTTCAGCAGATTTACAGTCAAAATTTTTCCCCGGCCTTCACTGTAACAGAAGAGAGCTGGCAATGCCATCCTTGCAACATGGCCCAGATGCCCTCTTTGCACAAGCAAACAATTTGCATCCCGAACAAAATTGGCACGCCTTGAGTCTACACAGTTTGTTTCTTTTGGACACAAATGACTGAAAATTTGCTATTCGAATTGTTGCCCTCAAGAATGGGATATGAGACAAAGACCGCCAGCTGGCACATTCTTTTGGATTGGCTTTTGCTGGGTAAGGGAGGACGTCAGTTCTGGGACCACTTTTTAAAGAAGGGGGGTCTTACGAAGAGCCACTGTGGTGTCAGAGTGTCAGGCTTTGATCCAGGAGACCTGCTTCAATTCCCAACTTCGCCATAGGAACTCAGTGGAATGTGGCAATGGTAAACCATTAAAATCCAATTAAAACCAAAAGTCAGAAGAATCATGGTGGTACATAACCTGTAACAAGTGTGAAATAGTGCCTTATTTAGCCGTAGACTCTGAGTTTACATATCACTACAACCACTCCTTCAGTAAAGGTCACTTCCCATACCCAGAGGTCCAGTTTCTGTAGTTTCAGTGATCCACAGGTCTAAATATATTCAATAAAAATCAATGATGCATTACAAAAGCTAGCTAGAGGCCACTGTCTACAGCAGGGGTATTGTATTGTATTGTATTGTATTATTCAACTTATATGCCGCCCCACTTGCATAGCGACTCTGGGTGGCTCACAAAGAAACAATATATCACAGTTACAAATATCATATCGCAAAATATTACATCACAAAAACATATCAAAAACCTTTCAAGAAATCCCCAATCACAATTACAAAATATCCAGACACCATAAAAACACATCAGAAATACTTTGTACAAGCAAAGGCCCATGGGCTAGTTCTGGTTCCTGGCTCCATTTCATGTGGCCCCCCACCCAGTGGTGGGCTGTCAAATTTTTTGCTACCCCACCAAGGGCGGAGCTGATGTTGTGGGCGGAGCCAATGTCATGATGTCATGACATTGTGGGTGGAGCCAAAGAAAAAATAAAATATAAAAATTAAATAAAAATACACATTAACATTAAAATAATCAACTCACCCAGCGATCCACCCAAAAACACAAATCAACCCACCCACCCCAAACACAAACCCGTCACTTGCCTGGCCTGGGGTCGGGGAGCAGGCAGTAGGCAGGCAGGCAAGCAGGCACTAGGCAGGCAGCAGGCATGCAGGCAGGCAGGAACCATGGCGATGTGGCGGCAAACCGTCGCTGCAGCAAACCACCACAGTGGCGCAGCAGCCTGGCGGCACAGTGTGGCGAGGAAAGGCTCCCCCGCCGCTGCCGCTTCTCCAGGTGTTGCCTGTTCCCTTCCTTTCTGGGCAGCCAAAATGGCTGTCCGGAACTGTGCATGCATCAAACCTCCATTTGATACATGCACACTTCTATTTTTTAGTGCACATGCATCAAATGGAGGTTTGATGCATGCGCAGTTCCGGGCAGCTTTCCGGAGGGGGGCTGGAGAGGTGACCGAACCAGTCACCTGGGGGTTTACCACCACCATCACCCTGGCGATCCCCTCCGGATGGGCGCTAACGGTTCGGGCGAACTGGTCTGAACCGGTAAAAGCCCCATCACTGCCCCCACCCCTCCAAGGGCATTTGAAAAATAAAATGGCCATCTTTTTGAAGCTCTTGGGGCAAAATGGCCACCCTCATTGTGCAGGCAGGGTAAAATAGCTATCCAGCCTCAAAGTTGACTGAGAGAGCATGACCCAGCCCCCGGCTTGAAAATTTTTGGAACCCATGGTCTACAGTGTAATGTTTAGAAGGAACATATTGTATTTGCTGCAGTAGTTATTTTGATAGGATTGTGTAGAACAATGAGTGAGGTATGCGTGCTTAAGCAGAGAGTTCACTGTTTCCCCTGGTTTCAGTTATCCACAGGAGGTCTGGGACCCTATACTTGAGGATATGGGGGGATGGAGACCTGTAACACTAGTTATGAGAGACTAGAAAGATAATTACCTGCAGTTTTAGTTCCAACTTCCCTGACTCAAAATTGACTTGTTACATTTATAGTTACCATTTTATTAAAAGCAACTGTTCATTTTTCAGTTGTAAAAAGTAAGTTATTAATTTATAATCGAAAATAGTGCAGTACAAGACATAACATGTTTTGTTGAGAGTCTCTTCTTCCTCTGGCCTCTGACCAATCAACAAGCATGGAGGTTTTCCCCATGTGCTGCAGACTCCACTTTTCCTATTTTTCCTTCTGACTACAAATGGTTACTGTAAATGAAGATACCTTTTTTCAACTTTAAATGCTTTTAGAGTGATTTAATGTTAAGTGCTTATTTGTGAGGCCAGGAACCAAGGAGCGTGGCATGGGCTAATATCTCCATGTTTTCTATGTTGTTGTTTTTGGTACCTCATACTCTGCTGGGTAAAAGAAATAACCAAAATCCCACCCACCCATTCAAAAAAAAAAAGATGGCAGGCACACATTTCTGTCATCCAAGAAAGATGAATGGACATGATCTCAGGAGAAATTATTGGACAGTTGCCACTGTGTCCTCACAACTTCTGCTGCCTGAAGTATTTGACTCACTTGCAAGATTTAATGAGATAATAAAAATTTTGTGTCAGAAATTATTCTGGGTTGAAAGGAATTTTGCTGGAGAAGCTCCACACAAGGGACACTCAAATGAGGCTCCTTTCATGTCCCTCAGAATGGTCCCCATTTATCCACTTGCAATGTCTTGCTTTTGAACTGCTAGGTTGGTAGGAGCTGGGACAGAGGTGGGCACTCAAATCATCATGCAGTACCTGGGTCTCAAACTTCCAACTTGCCAAACTACCAGCTAACAAGGTGAGGTTCTTAATCACTGAGCCACCCTGGAGGACTGGAATGCTGTCCTCCTTTCATGCTTCTCTGTTTGTTTCTGTGAAAAAAGCACCAAAATATGAAGTTTAGGTGAGAAATATTGATTGCTGGAAATGCTCAAAGACTTCAAAAAGTGCTATGTGAGCTCAACACAGAAAGTAGGGAGGTTGGCCTGAAGACAAAATATATGTTATCAAGCAACCAGGGCAACTTCCAAATAAGAATCCAGAATAAACCCATCGAGCCGGTTGACCATTATGTCTATCTCAGCCATCGGGTTGGGATGAACAACGGAAAAAAGCAGGATGGGCGGCATTCAACTCCATTATACAAACCTTACTGAAGGAGAAACTGGACAAGGCAGAGAAGACAGCTTCATTCACAGTTCTCTTTATTTCCCCAAAGGTGGTGCCACTGCAAAGAACCCTAATATGGTTTAAACTAAACATTTCCTCATTTCCTTATCTCCTTTTAGATAAAACTCTTGTGGCTAAGAGAAACTTTGCTCTCCATTCTTAAGCTGTAAAAAAAGAAAAGTTGTCTTGCCACTGTACAGAGAAGCTTCCAAAAAGACGGGAGTCTTGGCCATGGACAGAGGCTTCTCTCTCCATCCCTGAACCAGTGGCTTTTCTATATTAGTTTAAGTCAGGGGTTCCCAACCTTTTTATGCCACAGGACTGACCACGGCCCCCAACAGCTGAATGGGCCTGGCCAAGCCCTCTGGAAGCAGATGCATTTACGGCTGTCGTAAATTTGCCCACTTCCCTGTTTACAACAGCCACGGGCACGTTTACACACATGCGGGTGCATTTTATGGCTGATGTAAACTTGTCCGCTTTTGCTTCTGGGTGCGGTGGAGGCACTGATGGGACAGATGAAAAGGTGTCACGAGCCGGAAGTACAGCAGTTTAACCACTGCACCACCAGGACTGTGCAAATGGACCCAGATTTTTAAAGTGGGTAGTCCTAGAGACAGGGGCAAAAAATGCAGATGGCAGGGTATTTTGGATGGTTTTGTATTTCCTTTTGTGTTATGTGGTCAAAGGGAGGGGGGGGACCGGATCAGCCCATCCTAATTCTGCAACATTTCTGACATTTTTAATCAATGTGGTTGTCCCTTACATGGCTTAGTTTCTAAACAGATAGGAAAGGAACAACAACAAAATAAAGAATATTAACAAGATAATGCTTCATTTTCAGTCCTACAAATTTTACCAGGTAGTTGAATGCTGAAAAAATGATTGACGATGTCATTGAAAATATGATACAAACATCTAAATCTGAAAATTAATCTTTGATTTCCCCCCACCCCACCCCAATTTTTCTTTTTCTTCTCTGTTTCACAGTTATTCATGGAATTGATGAAACAAAGTTTGCATTTTTTTAAAAAGAATGGATGGAAGGGGACGTTATTCAAGAAGAAATTGTTATAATTTGGCCTGAGAAGGAGGTTCCAAAACTGACTTCTTCATAACTATAAAAGTCATTTTTATGTAAGTTTTCTAATTAAATACTAATTAAATCAGCATAAGCATTTTCAAGGTGTCACAGGACTATTTGTTTTAAGTGGCACTACTATGTGGAAGCACAATTGTTTGTCTAAGTTAAATTGTACCAGAAAAAGACATTATAGGTTGGAAGAAGGGAATTCTTAACAATGTGAACAATTGAGTGTCACAGAACAAGGGCCTGTCATTTCTGCTGCTAAGCTGGCTAGCTTGCATTGTTGGTGACTGTTCTTCAGCCAGTCATAATTGACTCTAGGTAAAGGTAAAGGTAAAGGTTTTCCTTGCTCAAAAGCCAGTTGCATCCGACTCTAGGGTTCAGTGCTCATCTCTGTTTCAAAGCCAAAGAGCCAGTGCTGTCTGCTTCTGCAGACATTTCCATGGTCATGTGGTAGGCATGACTAGAGACTGGAGCACATGGAATGCTGTTTACCTTCCCACCAAAGTGGTATCTATTTATCTACTTGCGATTTCTTGCTTTCAAACTGCTAGGTTGGCTGGAGCTGGGACCAAAGCAAGAGCTCAAAATGCTAACCTCCCGCCTTCCAGTCAGTGTCTTAGCCACTTGAGCCACAGCAGTTCCCGTTTACAGTCAAAGAGCCAGCATTTTCTGTGTCTGCAAACGTTTCTGTGGTCATGTGGCAGGTACAACTATTTATTTATTTATTTATTTATTTATTTATTTGTATTTGTATTTGTTTATCGCCCTCCTCCCCGAAGGGACCCAGGGCGATTTCCAACAATTTAAAAAACACTTCAAAAATTAAAAACTTTAAAAAACTTAAAAACTTAATTAAAAGCTAGGTGTTATAACTTGGACGTACTGGGGGTCAAACCATCCAACTGGCTGGGGAAATTGAACCATCCACTCCCCAGACCAGACCTGCCAGCCAGGTTTTCACTCCTTTACTAAAGGACAGAACACCAGAACACACAGAACACTATTACCATTCCCACAAAAATGGTATCTGTTTATCTACCTACAATTTCTTGCTTTTGAACTGCTAGGTTGACAGGAACCAGGACATACAAAGGGTGGTCACTCTGTTGTGCAGTACTCTGGTCTTGAACTGCTGACCTGCCAACCTTCATGTTGTCAAGCTCAGTGTCTTAACCATTATGGAAACCTAATAGTCTGCTATGAGATCTAGACCACCTCTGGTGTAAGGCATGTCCTCCTCATAGGTGCCTGGCATGCATGGGGATACCTTATGTGACCATGACTTCTTTGGAATCCAACTGTGGAGTCAAAATAATCACCCAAATTTTATCTGCAAGTCTCTAAATCAGGTCATCTCCCCTTAAAATGTTTGTTCTCTCCTTGTGTGTGTTGCCTAGCCTTGAGCAAGCTGTCTTCTTTCTGACCTCCACACTTCCACTTGGCCATATGGATAAGATGATGCTACTGAGTAAACTTGATATAAAGGAGAACACACTGTCTGTTGAGGTCCCTGTTTCCCTCAGCTATCAAGCTGGCAGCAGATGGGGAGATGGGGAGGTAGGCCATGCCATTGACCGCACTCGGTGACCAGCCTCCATTTGACTCCTCTTTCCATCAAGCGTCATCTGTCAGGAGCTATTCCACCTGCCTCACAAAGATAGAGATCAGGCATCAAAGCATATTCTACTTTCCTTCTGTGCAAAGGCTCACTTCATTTGCATTTTCTTTAACCCGTGTTCATTCAGCGTTTAGTCACTGAAAATTTCTGCCTAATTTTACTTATTTTCCTCTTCCCATCTCACCCTCTTCCCTTTCGTTTCATGTCTTCTGAACTGAAATTTTAAAGTCCCTTTCACTACTGGCCTTAAATAAATAGTTTTGGGAGCCTTTTTGGCTGATGAGTAGAATAAATATTGCTTAAGTACCCTATTTGGTGTATAAGACCCACTCCCCCCTCTTAAAATATATGGTCCTGGGAAAATAGAGTGCATCTTACACTGTATATAGCAGGGGTTCCCAACCTTTACAAGCCAGGGGCTGGGTCACACTCTCACAGTCAGCTTTGAGGGCCATTTTGCCCTGCCTGCATGATAGGGTGGCCATTTTGTCCCAACAGCTTCAAGGGGGAGGATATTTTCTTTCTTAAATGCCCTTGGAAGGGTGGAAGCACATGAAATGGCATGTGGGCTGGATTTGGCCTGCAGGCATTAGGTTGGGAACACCTTGTATATAATAAGCAAAAATAAGTCTTGTGACCATGCATAAAGTCAAACAAATGCATGGGAAAGTAATACCTTTTATTGGTCACTGTATATAGTGGCCTATAGTGGGCTATTTTGGTAATAATGTGTGTCTTATACTCTGATGCGTCTTATATGCTGGCAAATAAGATAAGTAAATTATGGTCTGGTCAGGCTATCTGGCTATGGTAACAGAGTAGATCATATTGCCAGTGACTCAGGCAGTGGTTAACTAACCAGACAACTCTGAGGACTAATGGCTTTGGGTGCCGAAGTCCACAGAGAAGGGTGATGGTCCCCAAGTAGATTAAATCCCATTTGAATTCATCTTGATGAAAAGCACCAGCTTCTTCAATACTGCCCTGGAGCTGAGGAGGACTTTATGTTCCAAAAGGGCTCGGGACCAGAAAGTGACTTGCAGAACTGGATCAGTGGTACTTTCTGTGATGCAGAAAGTAAATTGGAAACCACTGCATTATATTGTTCTCAGGACAGTCTGCATGGCTGATTGCCATGAAGATAGCCAATATTTGGAATCAGGTACGACACTTGAAGAAGTAAGTAAATAAATAAATAAAGATACAGTCAGAAGTGATACTGATTGCATTCAGCAGGGCTTGATTCCTGGATTTTTCCTTTTTCAACACTCTAAAGTTGCCATCCTAAATTTACCAGTATGTCCTGTAGAATTCAGTGGAACATGCAGCTGAACAGTCATGTGTATGATTCCACATTAAAATAATATAGTTATTAGACTGTAAAGTTGCAGTAAGTGACTGTCTTGTTTGTTAGTTATTTTTATTTATTTAAGCAAACTTTTATGCCGCCCTCCTCAAAAAGACCCAGGGCGGCTAACACAACTCTCAACACCTAAAACACAATAAAAACATAATATAAAAACAAGATTAATGTTTTTAAAAACAAATTGTTATTCTCCAATTTGTGATCTTTGGGGCAGTCTGGAGATAGTTTTGCAGCAAAACAACATTAAAATATTTCAGATCACTTCAACCATGCTGACCATGACTATTCTCACATTGAAGTACTTTGTGCTACATTTAACACCCCCAATCTCAGACTCCTGTGTTCAGTATCATGTTTTCAGTGTTGTGTGTTTAATTTACTCATCCTTCTTTGAGTATGGAAGGCAAGCTGATGTACCTGAAGTCACCAGCTAGTTTCCTCAACAGTTAGAAGACTTGTTTAGTTTCAAACCTGCCTGATTAACCCCTCTTATTTCCCACAATCTCTTTCTTCTAACCCAGCATTTACCATGCTTGGTTGTAGTATTTTTGAACCACAATTAGGTGTACCTTTGTGCCAGCTAATCTTTCTCACACAAGGTCAGGTGGAAGAACTAGGGAACAAATTCACCAAAAGGTGGCTTCTTTTTGGCAGTTTAAAATCTGACCTAGACATGGAAGAAAAAGAAATCTCAGGACACCACAACCTTAGGCCTGCCTGAGTGCAGAGCTTGGAAAAGAGCTGTTTTGACTACAAATCCCAGAAGCCCCAGCCAGCCATTTCATTGTCCCCCAACCAAACTTTTCTAAGTTCTGTGTGAGCATTCTTCTCCATTCATCAGCTCCACCCTGTCAAAGCAGCAGAGTTGGATAAAATCCCAATCATGTGTCAAACCTACCATGTAAAATGACACTAAGATAAAATAGAGGGCAAAAAGCTTTCTGTCTAGGACTGTCTTTCCTCTCCCACCCCATGGACTCCGACTATTCCTGGGTGAGTTTCTTTTGGCCGGAATTGAAGCTGTGCTTTTCTGCTTTCCGAAGAACATAGGTTCTTGGCAAGGTTTCTTCTCTCTGTGCTTTGCTGAACTCCCGGACACAGATGTCCCATTTGTGTTTCATTAGTACATCAGCCTCTCAGGGGCTTTCGACCTCTGCACTCGGCAATAATTACCTGGCTAAAGCCCATCCTCACACCAGCTGGACTGGGATCTGCTCCGCTCAGACCAGGGGTCTCTCTGCTGTCAGATCTTTCCAGTCAACTGGACAGCTCTATCAGCAGAAAATGCCAAAGAGAGCTTCTTCTCTAAAATACAATCCAATCAAATAAAATGTCTGTCTGTTTGTTTAATTTTTATACCACCCATCTAACGAAGGAGTTACTCTAGACAATTGGTAACAATGCAAAAACATACACACAAGACACAACTCCAGAAGTTCAACAATAAAATCAAAGCCCCTTCTTTTTCTTTTTTCATGTCCAGATCAAACCCTGGATTGCCAAAACGAAGCCACTTTCTTCACTTTGTCATTGCCCAAACCAAGTCCTCATCATTGTATGTCTCTGCCAGCAATTGGCAGACCAGTAAATGAGCTGGATTCTGTGTCTCTCCACATTCACACCATGTGTTGTTGTCTGCCAGCAGCCCCCACTTGAACATGTTGCTCTTGCATTTAGGCACTCCAACCCTCAGCCTATCCAGGGCCCTCCAAGTGATGTAAGGGAGGTTGAGATCCTCATCCATATCTTCCTTTAATGTTATTCCTTGTCCAGCTAGCTCCTTCCCCTTTCTTCTAATTTGATTTTGCTCTTTACCCTCAAGAATATTAGTTCTTGTCATAAAGCTCTTCATCAATCTGAGCCAAAAAAAAACCCCAGTAAACCACTGTACAACCCACAAAACAATCCATTGATGTATACCAGGGGTTCGCAACCTGCGGCCCGTGGACCAGATCCAGCCCATGGGGCCAGATAATCTGGCCCCAAACTTCGGTCCAGTTGCCACCATTTCCACCGGAATCAGCCATGGACTCATTTACGGCTGCATCAATGCATTTACGACAGCCATAAATGAGTCCGTAGCCATTGTAAATGCATTTATGACAGCAGCGGATGTGTTTTACAGCACTAGTCTAGCCCACTCAGCTGTCTGAGGGGGCATGGTCTGGCCCATGGCTGAGAAACATTGAGGACCCCTGCTGTAAACCAAAAGTAATTCTGACAGAAGTGAGAATCCTTCAAGTGCCAGATTTTAGTACTGTAACTTCCAGGAAACTAGTAGGGGTCCAATGAACATGAGTAGGTAAGCTATTCCAAAGTGTTGGGGCCCTCATGATGGGCTTTCTGGCTTTTCTTGGGATGGGCACTCTCAGCCCACCCACTTGGGTAAAACATGTTATCCAGGGGTTATTGATCAAGAAGATGCACTCCAGCAGGTACAAATGCCCTAAACAAAATAAAGGAGGTCTCAGCCACAATTCCTTGGCCAAATCTGACAATGAATATTTAAGATACAGTACTGTGCTTCCTAAAATAGGAAATGGAATATCATATCTGGCTAATGAACAGAGCTTAGAGACCTTTTTTTTTTTAAACTTCATTCCCCACAATCTCCAGATAGAAACCTCACCGCTTGGGACATTCTGGCATTTGTAGTCTAAAAGACTTGGACAACCATCTGTCATATCTGCTTTGATTTGGATTCCTGCATTGAGCAGGGGGTCAGACTTAATGGTCTAAAAGGGCCCTTCCAACTCAGTTATTCTATGATTCTATACCATACTATAAGGGCAGTTGTAGTCTAAAAAAATTAACCTTTTCCAATTCCGGCTGTGATTTTGATAGGTTTGAAGTTTGCCACTCTTTATTCTATCATCTTTTTTTATTTCTTTAATAATCTAGTTAAATAAAAATAGGAAGCTGCCACATACTGAAATAGGCCACCAGTCCATCTAGTCCAGTATTGTTGACACTGAGTGGGAGCCACTCTCACAGATTTCAGCCTTTTCCCCACCCTGGAGATGTTAGGGACAGAACCTAGAACGCTCTACCTACGACATGTGTGCCCTGCCATTAATCTATGGCTTTTCTCTAAAGGGCTGTTATCCCCTTTAAGGGATAATCCCCCATATTAGACGCCTCTGGTAATTGCAGCAAGATAAATAGAGAAGGGCCTGGGTTTAGCACTACAGCAGCTGTTTTGCCCAGAGATAGTCTTGCCTGTGGAAGATTCTTGGCTGAAATGACTAAGAACCAATGTCAGAATCCCTCCAGATGTTTTTGAACTACAGTATACCTAACACCATACTGGCCATGCCAATTGGGGCTGAGGAAATTATACTCTAAAATCTGTGCACTAAAGCAATACATTGAATTTGTTTATTTGTTTGGTTCACAAACACAGCACATGTTCACTGCAAATTCATCTAGCTTTCTCGTTCCTAAAGATGAATGTTGTTTGGATTGCTTCCTTTATTTATTTATTTATTTATTTATTTATTTATTTAATCGGTTATTTGTGTGTACTTATAGCCACTTAGGTCTGGTGGTTTGGAAATAGTGTTCAAAAATAATTAAAGCACACAATGGACTGAATTCACTTAAAATGCAATCTCTATACTTGCCATAAATAGCTGATAGATTGAACTTCATAGAGGAGGCTTGCAAAAATAGCAGAGTATCCACATTCACTTAAAAATTAGAATTATTGCAACACTTCTCATAAAAGGGGAGATGAAGTGGATGCTGAAACACTAAACATCCTCCATGAAATAACTGCAGACCCTGTGGCTCAGGAGCATTCAATATTATCAGGAGAATTGATCCAAATAATCTCAAACATTTCAAAAGTGCACTACAAAGTATCCCTCTAATATTTTGCTGTTGTACATTTATCCAGGTAGAGAGGCGATAATCTTACCAAGGAGTTTTTCTGGAAATATAGATGAACAATAAAATAAAAATCATGGAATTATGAAGTTGGAAGGGACCTCAACGGTCATAGATTCCAACCCCCTGTCCTTCTTTTGTGTACCAATAAAACCTTGGACTGCCAAAATAAAGCCAATTTCTTGGCCATGTCGTTGGCCAAACTTAAGCCCTCATTGATGAATGTTTCTGACAGTAATTGGCAGGCCAGTAAATGAACCATATTCTGTATCTCGTCACATTCACACAGTGTGTTGTGAATGTGGAGAGCCCCCACTTGAGCATGTTGGTCTTACATTTAGCAGTTAAACTGCTGACATTGTAAATTCAATCCTGACTGGGATCAAGGTTGACTCAGCTTTTCATCCATTGAAGGTCAGTAAAATGAGTAACCACATGTAGGGGGCAAAATGCTCATTACTTTGTGAACCGCCCAGAGAATGCACAAAGTGCTATGGTGCAATATAATTGCTATTGCTATTCTATGGTTGAAATCCATTTGCACTATTCAACAGGAACTGTGTCATCAGCAATATCGGAGAGCCACTGATTAAAGGCTTCATTTTGTGATTTCAGGCTGCACATGACTTGGCCAGCTCATTGCCCACCCTGACATTGTTGCCCATCCTGAAAAAACATTCATCCACCCACATCTAGAATCCTGGCTATGGCCCTGGCCTTGGTCCACAATGTGAAGAATTTATGTGCATGCTAAAATCACATACACAAAGACACCTTTAATCAGGGACAATCTACTCTTGCCGATGAAATCATTCCTGTTGCTCAGACAGCTCCCACCATTCACTTAACATTGGCCCCATTCTCTTAACATCAGCCAAACCAGCATAGTGGCCATGGATTATGAGATTAGATGTCCAATACATTTTGAGACTGCTGGGTCATGGAAGAACTGATAAATACTGGTTTTTTAAAAATATATATTTTCCAAGTGCCAGTCAAACATCCCTTGCATGTGTAGGGATGAACTGGAGTCATCTAAAAATAGATTGCCCACAGCTGATTAACTATAATGATGAACAAGAGTATTCCATGCAGCCACATATTGTTATAAATCCCATATGTATTGTGCATTGTTCTGCATACAGTTAATTCATTACTGAAGCTGAATCCAGACAGGACAGAGGCACTGCCTGTTATGAGCTCTTGAACCCAAGAGGTGATGAATGGATTAAGCTCCACTGGAAAATAAAGCACAGTATTCCTTGATCCAACTTTATTAACTGAGCTCATAGTATTCTTGGGACACTAGGAATACCTCTTTTTGCTCAGTCTGATCCACCACCTATAGTTTTTCCTAGATCAAGAAGACTTAGCCATAATGGCCATGCTCTAGGAACCAGTAGACTGGTGAACTGCAAAGCTACTCATTCAGAGAAACCTGGAAGAATGATGTAGAAGCTGCACCTGATGGAAAAGACAGCAGCACAGTAATGGCACAGAATTGTTGGAATCTAATGCATGCCCTTTGCCCAGTGAGGACAAATCCTTCTGGATTGGCAGGACATGATTGGACCCTCACCTTCCCTTTCTCTCTCTCTCTCTCTCTCTGTTTTAGCTATGTCAGCTGTAGCACATTCTGTTGAGCTTCTGTTGCCTTTTACTCTTGCATGTATCCTGTACAATCCTGGGTGACTTATTCCTATGCATCTTACTTTAAGTATGATGTGTAACCTTGCATATGATTGATGTTAATTAAGACTCAGGTGTATGATGTTAACTAAGACTAATAAAAAGAGCTGTTGGAGACACACACAACATACATTATCAAACATACATCACACAGATGCTGTTGGAGTGTTGACGACCATGCTTTCATGAACCCTGGAGTGGACTCTCATTATTCTAAAAAGAAGACAACACAGAATACTGGCAAAATGTCAGTATTGCTCCACTCCTAAAGCATCTATGCTGATTGTCAATTTGCATCTGAACCCATTACACCACAACTTAAATGAAACTATGATTCAGGACACCATAGCAAGGAATACTCTGTGACTGGGTGGCTTATGCTATTAATGGGCAGCTTTAAGATACCATCTGTATCTCTTACTGGTTTGATTTGAACTTCATGCAGATCAGAGGTGGCCTTCTAGAGGTACAGTAATTGGAATGCAACCTCTACCATCTTTCACCATTGTCCACCATGTTTATGTGGCCAGCCTACTAGGCTACTATAATGCAGCCTACATGGTTCAGATATGTCAACTGGCCCAGAAACAGCTACTACACAACAACCAAACAAGGTTGACCTGTAAAAGAGAGTCTCAATTTGTAAGTGTAGCATAGCTTTGGTCTTTGTAGTTCAGCACCTTCTTTAGACACTACGCAACCTGTGTAACTCCAGTAAAGACACTTAGAAAAAATATTTAAAAATTATTAAAAAGAGGGAGTTTTAAGTGTCAAAAGGCAAAAAGTAGCAAAACATGGTAAAATAAGGTTTCAGTACAAATTAAGAACAGGGAACATCTGCAGATGTAGACAGCACTGACTGTTTGGCTATAAACAGAGATGAGCACTGAACCGTAGAGTTGGATATGACTGGCTTTCGAGCAAGGCCAACGTTTACCTTACCACCCCATAATGCTTAGTGCACTCTCTGGGTTGTTTACAGGTAATTGGCATTTTGCTCCAACATGCTTGGTACTCATTTTACTGACCTCAGAAGGATGGAAGGCTGAGTCAACCTTGATCCCTGGTCAGGATCAAACTCACAATGTTTCAGCTACAGTACAGCAGTTTAACCACTGCACCATCAGGGCTCCTATTTGAAAAGTGTAATTGAAAGTACAGGTTACTGTCCTCCCCAACCTGTTTGGCCATGGGAGGCATAGGAAACCTTCAGTTCTGGTATTGCAGCTGCCAGAGGATCGAGTGCCATTCCAGCTTCTGCACCATCTCATCACCCCATAGCAGCCATGCCACTCATCCCAAATTAGCTTCAACACTGGAAACACAAGTAGCAAAATGCACACTAGTTGATCCCCCAGGATAGCAACATCATGGAAGTCAGTCTCCATCCCCTGCCTTTACCATCCCTCTCTAAAAGGACTACATCTTGGAGCTGGTCCCATACATCTTGCTCACTTCCCAAGACTTGGATTTGGGGGAACCCAGTGAAGTAATCTGGGGCTGTATCTGGCTGGGCAGAGTCCAAAGGGATAGATGCCAGCAACCCTCTGTGAATTTGGGAGAAGGGATTGTTGGTGCTAATATGTTTCTTTAACCAAAGCTGCTCTGAGGGATGAAACCAAGCTGGAACCCATGGAGACCCTGCTACCACTGGCAGCCTCAACAAAGAGGTCGGTAAAACTCACACCAAGACAGGAACAGCTTTCCTAGTCATGCTGATGTCATTTCAGGTCTAATAACAGATTGTTTGTAATGTATAGATTGACCCCAGGGAGTTGGGAGGGGGGTAGCATTTCAACAATTCTAGTTGCATTGATAAGCTATTCATTTCCAAGTTAAACTTAATGCAGTGATGTTGCAGCTTAGTGGTTAAGATGCTGAACATGATGACCGGAAGGTCAGTAAGTCAGCAGTTCAAGATCTGAGTGCTGCATGATGGATTGAGCACCCATCTCTGTCCCCGCTCCTGCCAACCTAGCAGACCAAAACCAAGAAATTGCAAGTAGATAAATAGGTACTACATTGGTGGGAAGGTAACAGCATTCCATGTGCTCTGGTGTTAGTCATGCCTGCTACTGTGCTGACCCACCCAAGCAGGCATGGTCGCTGCACAGCAGTGCTACACAGAGAGTCTATTCGAGGAGAGTCCAGATATCAAAATCCAAAAGGCAAGCCGAGGTCTGTTTACTGGTAGTCCGAGCAAGCACCTATTCCAAATTGTGTCCAGGGTCAATATCAGGGTTGGCAGAGAAGTCAGGGTCATGGCAGGTAGTTCAGGGTCTAAGCAAGCAGGCAGTCTGGAGTCGAGCAGGATGTCGGTCTTCGCATGAAAGTTGTACAGGCTGCAACAAGCCTGTAGGCTGTAACAAGCTTGCTTATAAGCCTCCCAGCTAACCGGTATCAGCTGGGAGCCTTCTTTGGTACTTTGCTCTAGCCTGTCTGCATCTCAGGCATAGCTCCTTTCTGGACCTCTCCCTAACTGAGGGTTGATCACTGTCAGAGCCAGACCCCTGACCTGACAGGTCAACTGCCAGGGAAATAGACTTGGGCCAGGCGCAGGCTGAGATCCCTGGCTCAGCACATCCTCAGGCTTGGGTGCAGGCAGAACTGGGCTGGGCCTGGTGAGTGCCCCCTGATCCAGGCCATCCTCAGAGTCTGACGAGGACTGGATCACAACAGCCACATGACCACAAAAACATCTGCAGACACAGACAGTGCTGGCTCTTTGGCTGTAAACGGAGATGAGCATCACACCCTAGAGTCGGATATGACTGGCTTTTAGGCGAGTGATGTTGACCCTCAAAACAATGGGCACTATAGAAGCTAGGGATGCTGATGTTGTGCGGTAGGTGCATTTGTTCCCAATTGTACTTGGAACCTTATGTGTGCTATTTAAGGTACTGAACCATTATTCTTTTTTAAATGTCCAGGACCTTGGACAGCTCCTTTAAAGATCAGGTGGCTACACTGAGTGGGTTTAATGTTTCTGTGTCATTGGCATCACCCACCTCCACTAGAAGCAATTGAAGACCTTAGGATCAGTCTTGATGACTTTGCTCCCTGTCCACAATCCATCAGAGTGACAGGGACTGGAGACAGGTTCCTTTCAGTACAACCATTGAAATGTAATGTATTGTAAATTTTCCTGGGTGAAGGGTATCTAGCCTCATCTTTGTTAATTTTTGAACTGACCTTTAAAACAGAGGCACATCTCACTGGGCTCTCCACTAAAACTGTGGTGAACTGTTGTTGTTGTTTATTAAAAAAAATCTGGTTTAGAATGTTGGAGATTTTAGTTTTGGTTGTGCAGGGCTGTAGCTAGAGGGGGGGCAGGGGATGAAAACCCTCCTGAGCTAACAGCCCACCCACCCCCAACCCACCCCGGGATGCCAATGTTATATATGTGAGTATCACATAGTTTCCCCTTCTGAAATATTGTTTTGCCCCTCCGGAAATAATTTTCGCCTCCTCAAATCTAGAATCCTGGCTACGACCCTGTAGCTGTGGTAATTTGTTGTTGTTTCATATTTAAACTGCAGTGGCTCAAGTGGTTAAGACACTGACTGGAAGGTAGCAGGTCAGCAGTTCAATACCCAAGTACTTCACAACGGAGTGAGCTTCTGTCTCTGTCCCAGTTTCTGCCAACCTAGCAGTTCGAAAGCAAGAAATTGCAAGTACATAAATAGGGACCACTTTGTGGGAAGGTAAATAGGGACCACTTTGTGGGAAGTGTTCTATGCACTTGTCATGCCTGCCACATGTCCAATGAAAAAGTCTGCAGAAGCAGACAGTGCTGGCTCTTCGGCTATGAAACAGAGATGAGCACTGAACCCTAGAGCTGGATATGACTGGCTTTCGAGCAATGGTAACCTTTACCTTTACTAATATTTAATTGTCTGAGCCCTTAATTAGCTTTGGTCAGATGCCTTGGAAATGGTTTAGCTTGAAAGATGGCATAGAAGTACCTTATATAATTGAGTATAAGCCTAGTTTTTCAGTCCTAAAAATGAGGTCAAAAAAGCAGACTCAGCTTATACTCGGGTCACTGAGTGCTATGGAAAAAGGTGTTGGCATCTAATAGCCTTCACCACCCACTTCTCCCATCCTGTCGTCAGCACATCTCAATCGGCATGGAGAAAACTCCTTTCTGCTGTATCTTATTTTCATGTACCGTATTTTGATTATTGAAACTCACTAAGCAGCTGCTGCATTTTCCACCCTCGGCTTATATTCGGGTCAATCTATTTTCCCAATTTCTCAGGTCAAAATTAGGTACCTCAGCTTATATTCGGGATGGCTTATACTCAAGTATATATGGTAGTTTTCCTACCCATCTTAAACACAGGAAGGTGTTAGGAAAAAACCCCTTTCCCAAATTGGATATCAACTGTTGAGGTATCTCTAGGACAGTGATAGACAACCTTGGCACTTGAGGTGTTCTTGAACTTCAATTCCCAGACGTACTGATCAGCAGGAGTGCTGACTTGGGCTTCTGGTCATTGAAGTCCAAGCACAGCTGGAGTGCCAAGGTTAGCCATCACTGCTCTAGGACTTTAAGAATTTTACCAGTTTCCAATTTACCATTGTATCCATGAAGGTCCCCCCCCCCCCCCGAAACAAGAAAGAAAGAAAAAAGAGTGAAAGAAGAACCCTGAGGTATTCATACATCATTTCGGATTTCAAGTACTGAATTACAGAGGCAATGCAGGTGTGATTCTGTGAAATAATTTAGGTTCTGTCATTCAGGTCAAAGAGGTTGCAGGAGCTTAAAAGTATAAAATCCTTTCTTTTCTTCATGTCGATTAATCCATATCTGTGTACGAGTAACGTACTGATATGAGGTGGACACGGAAAGGAATACATAATTTCCCCCTTTCAGCAAGGGGGGGGGAACCTACATAGAGGAACCTTGTGAAGGTTGATCTGAATAATCTTGGATAAAGAAAAATATAAAGACTCAGTAGTAGCAAGCATGAGCTTTTGTGCTATTCAACAGCACAGAGAAAGAAGGCCAAGGGTGAAGTTCAAGGCAAGTACAGAGTAGTGTAATTTCTCCCTGCACAGTCACAAATAAAATGAGTGTCGACTCCGCAGGATTAAATTAAAGGCAGATCTTGTACTTTATGATAGATTGATAGAACTGGAATTTGTAGTGGCTGTATCATGAACATAAGTGGGCCTCTCTAGTGGCTAGCTAGTATTTTCTTTATACTCCAGTGTTTACCATGACACACAAATGTTAACTGGTTTTATCACATGCTCATAATAAGGTCTTCTCCTTCTGTTATTTTCTTTTAATGCCATTCAGGTAAGCTTTGCTAGAAGAGGATGATTTCAAGCACCAGCAAGTGAGCCGGATTCGGTATCTCTCCCCATTCACACAGCATGTCATTGTCTGCCAGCAACCCACACTTGAGCATGCTGCCTAAATGTAAACCCAACATGCTCAAGTTGGGGGCTACTGGCAGACAACGACATGCTGTGTGAATGCGGAGAGATACAAAATCAAGCTCATTTGCTGGTCTGCCGATTATGACCAGAAACATGAAACCGATGAGAAGTTAAGTTTGGCCAACGACAAAGCCATTTTGGCAGTTCAACATTTGATCTGGACACAGAAGAAAGGAGGAGGAGGTGGTGGACTTGTCCTGCCCTTGTTTTTTAAAATGCTACTTAGGTGAGCTTTGCTAGAAGAGGATGATTTCAAGTATCAGTTGGGGCTGACTACACAGGCATTTAGCCTGCTGTTTGAAGCACTGCAGGGATTGATAACAAGCAAAGGACTTTTTTTAAAAAAAAATACATCATCCTTTCTACATTGTGTTCCTATCCCACATCTTACTTAGACCCTTGAAGGAGCTTCCACTTTTCTGGTGCAGGTAGGATCACTCTAGTTTGGATCAATTCCAGCACGTTTGATCCTGGAACTGATCCAAAATAAGCTTTCCATTTCAAATTTGGCAATATCATGAAGCGACTTAATAAGTGAGCCACTTCCAGATATTGGCATATTAATCATTTTCCCTGCTCGGCAGAAGGCAAGAAAAATGAATATATATATCTGTTGACGATGTAAGACTATTGCTGAACTCTATTTAAAAATAAAATAAAAATAAAAAACTTTTCTTTGCCACAGTGACCAAGAAACTCTTTGCAGTGGTTTCAGCAATAGCCTTAAACTGTGAAAGAAAAATAGTTTTTTCACTTCCCATGCCTTCTGCCAAGCAGGGGAAGTGATTAATTTGCCAATATCCAGAAGTAACTCACTTATAAGAGCTCTGGTGGTGCAGTGCTTAAACTGCTGTACTGCAGCCAAACTGTTGTAAATTCTATCCTAATGCTGATGGGGATCAAGGTTAACTCAGCCTTTCATCCTTCCAAGGTTGGTATAATGAGTACCCAGCATATTTGAGGCAAAATGCTAATTACCCTGTGAACCACCCAGAGAGTGGACTAAGTACTATGGCAGGGGTGCCCAAACTATGGCCCATGGGCTAGATCCACCCCCCAACACCAATTCATCCAGCCCACACCACCCTTATTGGTCCTGGAAGCAGAAGTAAAATGTGCCCGTATGTTTTACTTCCGCTTCCGGGAGTGACAAGGCCAGCATGGGCCAAATGAATTGGCATTAGGGGCCGGATCTGGCCCACAGGCTGTAGTTTGGGCACCCCTGCACTATGGGATGGTATATAAGTGCAATTGCTATTGCTATTATAAGTCACTTCTAAATGTTTGTTTTGGAAAGGTCAAGCTTGATTAGATTGTTCTAATTAAGCCTGACTCTCTATAAATCATTTTTTAAAAACTGTCATTCCCAAATTTTGTAAACAGCATGTTCTTCTACCTTAGTAAAAGACCTTTTTTTAAAAATGATAAGGATATTTTTAAAATATTTTTGCATTTCTGTTTAAAGAAAAGACACTGTGCAAGCTTTCTCTTAAAATGGAAATTTAGGATATTCAAAAACATGTGGTATAATCTCCCTGGATTTCCAGCAAATATAGAATTTGGAGAGAGATACATGAGAAAAAAAGGAAAGAATTTTTATATCAAGATCCAGTTATTTTCATAAAGGCCATTGTGGCCCCCATCCTATCCTCTATTAAACTGGGTGGAAGACCCCACCCACCCCTACAGAAAACTGTAGGACTTACTTTTGAGTAATAACTTTTGGCATTTCGGTAGTTAATTTTCTATCTCAAAAGTTTGCCATAATAATAATAATTTTTGCAGAGTAGCAATCTGGAAATTTTAAAAAAAAAATCAGCAATGGAGGAAAATGTTGGTTATTCTGTATCAGTCACTCCGTGCTCTGGGGATCAATTATAAAAACACTCATTCAGCTATTTCTATTCAAATGAACACCTGAAGAGAAGGTCTCAAATGGTTTTAAAAGTGTGTGGATATTACTGGATAAATGTTAGCCCAATAAAAGAGATCATCATCTACTATTTGTGTGCATTTAAGTTGACACTAAAAAGATCTTTGTGGAGGATTGTCGTTTTCTCTCCCTCTCTCTCTTTGTGAACATGCATCTTTTATCTCCTATTCCCTTAACAATTTGGGAATTGAAAAAAACAGTGCCAGATGAGGAGTTCTTTAAGATTAAAGGGGCAGCATTTAGCTGAACATACCTGAACGAGGAAGGAGTCTATTTCCAGCAATGATAATACATATGGAATGATACACTGGGAGGGAAACTTGCAAACTCTGAATAAGAATTTGTGGGTCCATGCTTGAAAACGGAACATTTCACAATACGTGGACTACTCAAAGTAAAACAATTTACTGCCCTGCTCTTTCTTTTCCCCTAATCTCTTGTGTATTTTCCTTGTGTGCAAGATTAAAAACAAATCCAGAAGGAAATTATGTTTCCCACATTCAATCAGAATTACAGAACAATTATCTACAGATCACATGTCCATAGAAAGTGAAATCTACTGTTGCTAGAAGGAAGCTGTTTTGTCAGGAAAATATGCTACCAATACTGACAGACTCAGAGAAGAATATGAGTACATAAGTCCAAAAAGAGAGAGGTATTTTGACACCTGTGGTGAATGAATAACAACCAGATGAAAAAGGAGAGTTTTTAAATTTCTTGTCAGTGTATTAGACAGTGGCATCAACCAAAATAAAATTTTAAATCTACTGCAATTTCCTGAACATCAATGCAAGAAACTGATCAGTTATAGTTAAAGCACTAGTTTGCTTGCTTAGTTGAATGATCAATTACTTTGGGAGGTTCTTCTGCTGAAAAGTGGGGTAAGAATGACAAAATCCAGCAAATAATTAGAAGACATACCCAGATGTGTGTTCAGACTAGACAGTGCAGCGGAAGAAAGTAAAAGACATAAGAAAGATGAACCATTATTCTTAACAGAAAAGGTTCTTTTGTAAACAAGCCTAAAACCGAAAGCTGGATCATTAAGACTGCAGATTTTAATAACAAATGGCTAATTTGCTTCAAACATCTTGCATTCCACCCCACTTCCACTAAGAAATATAAACATATATCTTGCCTTTGTAAAACTCAGACTTCAAGCAAAGAAGCAGATGTATTTATTTGGCATTCTCCTTTTCTAGGAGAAAAACACAGCTAGTTAAAAGTCTGTATGAGGTTCATTTCTAGATGCTGAGAACAGTTACCATTATTTCAAAACCAAACATACATTTAATCTTCCCACACACCCAAGGAGAATTTAAACTAAACTCTTTCTGTATCCACTTAATCTCATGCGGGGAAACTTGTTCTAAACTGGTCAGAACTGTAGCGCTCTCTCTTTTCATATGCCCCTTTGGCTTATTTCATACTCAAGTGTCTATTTGGGCCCAGTTAGCTAAAAAGTAAGTTTCTTATGTAAAAATGGATTTGTATGTTAGGCTGTACAAAAACTGGGTTTCTATGCAGAATTGAGATCGATTTGTATACTACACTGTACAAATGCTGGATTTCTTACAGAAGAAAAATCGTATTGCAGGATAAAAAACCTTGTAGTGGGATGAAATAGAAGTCAGATACTTCTTGTTGATCACTGAGCATTTTCACATTCTTTTCCCTGCCTAAAAGTAGCAAATTCATTAGCTCCCATCTTGCAACTAGTCTAGAAAATCCCAAAGGTTAAAGAAAATACAGAGTTAGCAACTGAGATGTTTTTCATGTTCATACATCATGCGACCACCCATCCAGAAACAGAATGGGTTAATTGCACTTTATTCTTGCCCCATTGTCTCCTCACCCACCCCCTACTTTTCTTTTGCTTTCAACAATTGTGATGTGAAGAAGGCAATAAAAAGGACTCTCAGGGAAAGTAACCATGAAAAAAAGTGAGCACTGATTTCAGATCCAACAGTGACACCTCATGGTAAATTCTACTCATTGAGACTTTATATATTGATGCAGGTTTTCAGAATGCTGCTCTTTAAATAACCATGCAAGCAAAAGCAAAACGTTGAAATAAATAATAATATTGTAATACTTTTTTTAAAATAAAAAATAAAATAAATCAACAACATAGTGCCACCATCACAACTAATTCTTATGTTTTAATGTGAAATTTCATGGATCCATCCTCTTCTTTAGTTATTTCTGAAATGACTTGTAAGGGCCACAAAATTTCTGCTTTTTAAAATCGTTTGGGTTTTTGTCTTCTCATATATTTTGATATGCAGGATCTCTCCATCTTCCATTGAGCAATACATTGCCATCTGTGAGTTATAGATCTCAAAACTGTACTGGAAAGCTAGGCAAGACAGAAGGACACCGTGATTAAAGATGTCACCACTGAAGAATGTACTGGTTCTACTTTGTATTCATGATTCTGTCCCCTTTATATAAATGCAAAATTGGAACCATGATGTAAGAGAAGGCAGCCAGCCATGGTACCAGAGAAAACATGGCCTACATGTTTCCATTGGTTTTAAAACAGCAGTATGACACACACCTGTTGTGATTGTTTTAGGAATGTTAAGAGGCTGAACTCGATGACTAGAAGGTCAGCAGGTCAGCAGTTTGAGACCCAAGTACTACATGATGGAGTGAGCACCTGTCTTTTTCCCAGCTCCTGCCAACCTAGCAGTTCAAAAGCAAGATATTGCAAGTAGATAAATAGATAAATAGACCTAGTCTAGCTGTGAGCAACTAAAGTAGGCCCCTTTGAATCAGTGGAATTTATGCAGGTCTTGACTCTAAATCCTCACTGGTTCAATGGGTCTACTCTAGTGTAACTTAATATGCCAAGCAACAGGATTTCAACAGTGGTGTAATGGAATAAGACCCAATTTTTAAAATCCTGTTTAGTGGGTGTAGTTGCAGCCTATACAACTAACTACTGTTTAAAAGAAACCTTCCAAGTTCCAGGAATGATAGAAGAAAGGCTCTCTTCTCCCAAGGATTGTTTTGTTATCTGTTGGTATTGTGTTATCTGTGTTGGGAAACATTTTGGGGAAATAACAGAATATTTTCAAAAATATTTTTTCCCATTTATCAAAAACGAAAGGAAAAAAAGTAGTTTCCTCCCCACGCAGAAGCCCAAGTCTCTGTGAATCCATACGAATGGATTTACTGCATGTACTTGGGGTTCTGGGGATTGAAGTCCAAGAACACCTGGAGTGCCAAGGTTCACCATCACTTGTCTATAAGATGCAGTCTCAGCCCAGGGAGAAAACCTTTTTGGAAGAAGCCTAAGAATGATTTCCTTTTCCTGGCAATGGGGTTTTGTAGTTCTTGCATCTCAACTGACAGCTTGGTTGTTTTTTCTCTGTTGCTGTTTCCCTCTTTTGCTCTTGATTAGGTTTAATTGCATGTTTTTAGATAATTTCTAACAATGCATTTTATGGCATAGGTTGTTGGTTCGCTTATTTTTTAAAAATTGTTTGATGAACTTTATCTTTGATAGAGAAAGGGAACATAGATTCTAGCAATTCATAAAGAAAGCAAATTTTAAAAAAAGACTCAATAAATAAAAGCTAGATTGCTACTTTACCGTTGGTTTAGTCACATTCTGATTTGGAAAAAGGCTGCAATCCTACATGTAATGCTATGAGAGTGTGACCCATTGAATAGGACTTATCTTTGAGTAGACATCTGCAGCGGATTGTAGCTGTCAGTCTCTCAACAAAGTGGTAGATCTTGAACTGTTAATTTTATGCCAGTCTTTGACTGTGAACATCATCATCATCATCATCATCATCATCATCATCATCATCATCATCATCATCATCATAGATAAATGCTACTCTTGCTCAAAAGCCCTGTCGTGTATGATTGTAATGGGCGGTGCTCATCTCCATTTACAGCCAAAGAGCCAGCACTATCTGCATCTGTAGGCATTTCTGTGGTCATTTGGCAGGCATGACTAGACGCCAGAGAGCACAGACCACTGTTACCTTTCCTCCAAAGTGACACCTATTTATCTACTTGCAATTTCTTGCTTTTGAACTGCTAGGTTGGCAAGTGTGCTGTTAAGTCAGTTCTTAAGTATGAAGAATCTTTTCAGGATTTTCTAGGTACTCAGAAATAATTTACCATTCCTTTTGGGGACATTCTGGGACTGTGCAGGTCGCCCAGGCCAACACAGGCTGATTCTTTTGGGATACACAATAGCTGCAGTCCTACATATGTACTGGTTTCAGTGAAAATTAAGGTCATCACACCCATACAATGGCTGTCTCTGTTGTTAAGCTGTGCAGCTGAGCTAGGTCTCCTTTCAACTTCCACCTCATGTTGGCCAGAGTTCTTTTTGTGGACTACAGTTCCCACAGTCCCTCCAGCCAGTATGACCACTGGCTTTTGAGGTTTGCAGTTCAGGTAAGTAATATTTCCTGTCAGGGCTGTTGGCAAGAATGCTTTAATATCTCAGTGTGGTGGTCACTTATAGATCTCCTTAGAAAAAGGGTTTTGATCCCCTCTAGAGACAGAGGAGAGACAAGTCTTCAACATTTGAACATAACAGTTTAGATATATATACAGTATATATCAGGGGTGGCCAACTTAATTAGACCCAAGATCTACTGTTTACTGACGAAACCCTGTGTGATCTACCGATCACATACCTCTGGAATTTTTAAATGAAACAGCAAAATAAACACACACACACACACACCCCTCAGCCCACCCACCCACCCACCCAGACAGCTACAACACAAACCCATAAATAACTTAAATAAATAAAATAAAAATTAAATAAAAATACAACCACCCACCCAAAACACAAATAAATTACCCACCCACCCCAAATAAAAAACCCTCACTTGCTTACCTTCCTTGGGACGATGAACCCTCATGGCCTGGGGCCACCCGGCAAAGTGTGGCGCCCCCGACTGCAGCCTCCTCCTCCTCCGAAGGCCGCGGCCACAGGAGCCACTGCCTGCAGCCGCCGTCCACAGCCGCTGCCCACCGCCGCCGTCACCACCGGAGCTGCCGCTGCCTGCAGCCCTGTGGCCTCCTCCTCCTCCTTGGGCCGGTGCCTTTTTGGCCCAGCTCCGGCTTCGGCCACGGGCGGCAGGCAGCAGTGGCTCTGGCGGTGACTCCGGCCGCGGCCACCGAGCCTCCCTGGGCTGTCCGCTGCAGACAAACCCCCATGCCCAGGGGACGCCCGGCGGGGCGCACCGCCGCCACCTGCAGCCTCCTCCTCCACCGGGCGCCGCAGCCGGAGCCGGGCCAAAAAGGCACCAGCCCAAGGAGAAGGAGGAGGCCACAGGCGCCCGGCAGAGGAGGCGGCGGCAGGCGGCAGCGGTGCACCCCGCCAGGCATCCCCAGGGCATGGGGGCTTGTCGACAGCGGACAGCCCAGGCAGGCCTCAACGTGCCCCGGGGGAGGTGCCCTCCTCTGAGGGCTGGTGCCGCCGCCGCCGCCACCGCCCTGAAAGGTTCCAGCTCCAAAATAAAACAATTTTAAAATCGGAGCAAAAATGGCTCCAATTGACTGCGCATGCGCAGAAACTCAATCTGACGCATGTGCAATGCGTCAGATTGAGTTTCTGCGCATGCGCAGTCAATTGGAGCCATTTTTGCTCTGATTTTTTTTAAAAAAATTCTTTCGGTGAGGCGTCCGGAACTGGACGCCTCAAAAGTTGACTACCCTCCACGATCGACTGGACTAATAGTCATGATTGACCGGTTGGCCACCCCTGGTATATATAAATGCAAGGGATCTCCTATTAGCAGTGCAGCTATGATCAGATGAGCCATATACCTGCACAGCGATCAACTTCCATGCCTCTGCTGGCCTGCCTGCTCGTGATTCTGGATCTTGAGACAAGACCTGAAGTAGACCCTCCTCAGACTGAGAACTGCTTCAGAAAGTGTGACACAGGGTCACATTAGATCCAGTCGCAAAGTACTGGAATAATGGAGCTTGGGTGAGCTTTGTTGGTATCTCCTCAACCTTTGTTAAGGGGGTCCTTAAATTAAAAGATGGAGGAAAGAGCTCATTGGGCAACCAATGCCAGATATGGTTGAGGAACTCAACCTCCCCTAAGTTTGGCCAATGACAAAGCCTAGAAAGTGGCTTCATTTTGGCAGTCCAGGGTTTGATTGGGACAAAAAAAGGAGGAGGAGGAGGAAGAGGGGTCCCTGAACCATTGCCTTTGTTTTAAACACCCTTCACATTTCTAGATCTTCCTGGTTTGCATTATCCCACAGTGGACTGGAGTGTGAGCCTTGCTCTCAAGCAAGGGAATGAAAAACCTTTGTTCTTTTCATTAGCTGATGTGTCAAATGTGTTCTGTCTGAGCATAAAACAATCTTATCATCACTGGCTTCTGTTTTAATAATTTTGATTTGTCGGCATTGTTGTTTTGTATTTGAGAGATTTAAGAAAAGCACTTTCTTTCCTCCATTTGCTAACAGGTGCTTGGTTTAACAATATTCATTCCCTTTTCAGTTCTGGTAGATTTAATAGCATAGTAGCTAAATGGAGTTTATATAGCTTATCCTGTATATATTTAGAGATAAGAAGTTCATTTAGGGATTAGGGAATGCTTCTTGTATATGCACCATTAAGCACAGCACATCTGCTACTGAGCTGGCAATCAGCAGAATATTGAGAAAAGTTATAAAGAAATCTTTTTCTACATTCCTACACATGCACACTCACACATAGAAATGGCAAGGACATTTGCATACAGCAGGAATCGGATCAGAGGTTTCCAGCTCAAATCCACCCGGAGAGCACCAAATTCATAAAGTTTTCAAGAGGAGATGGGGGTGGGAGAGAGATAAGGATTATAGTTGAACTTTGCAAGGATTTCTTTTTCTGTTTTGGAAAAATGGGTCACTAAGATGGATAACAACAATAACAACAACAATCTGCATATTCTATAGGAGAAGGAAGAAAAAAGTCATAGGGTTTCCTTTGTAATGCCATGACAGGCTGCTTCTTCTGTTTTGCAGACTACGTGATGAAGCAGAATAATAATAGTGGAAGGGGAAAACAAATAATAGATCAAGGGCTCTCCCCCACCCTTCTCCTCACTCCCCAGTTAGTTCATATTCAGATGATGTGAAGGGCCCCTAGCAATGGCCTTTATAGAAATGCAAAAAGGAAAAAGCCAGAATGAATTCTTTGGTCTGGACTCCCAAGGGCCACTTCTGCCAAGTCCCTTTTTTTTATACCAGAGTATAAAATCCAGGCATTGCATCTTTAATGAAAAAAGTTGCCAACTGACCAGGGGGGTGGAAACAGGCCTGGTTTACTCCTGTGTCTAATGGCAGCACTGCACAACAGAGTGAGCTCCTGTCATCTGTACCAGTTCCTGCCAACCTAGTAGTTTGGAAACAAGAAATTGCAAGTAGATAAACAAGTATTGCTTGGGTGGGAAAGGTAACAGCATTCTGTGTGCTCTGGCATGCCTGCCACATTACCATGGAAATTGAGATGAGCATCGCCCCCTCGGACACAACTGGCATTTAAGCAAAAGAGACCTTTACCTTTGCTTACTGATGCAACAGGTTCAGGACACAGAGCATAGTGTCTTCTGTTCAGATGATCATTTGTATGTTGACCACTGCAGATAGGCATACATGTGAATGTGGTGGATCTGCAGAGGGCATTTGAAAAGGTCCTCCTCTACCTGAAGGATGAAATGGCTTCACATCCACTTCTTAGAATGCAGGAACCCTAAAAGTGCCTCTTGACAGCTAGCATTTTGATGGCAATGGGCAGGTATACTTCCCCACTATGGGTGGGATGCCTATAAACTTTTCAAACTTGAATCAAAATGATATAAGTTGTGGAAAGTCTATATTTTCCTCTAAAAGTACAAATTGATAAACATATATTTTATGCAGGTTGCTATTGCCTTTTGGTTTTGAGGAGACATTTCATTCATTTGCTCAATGGAGACATGATTGTTTGTAATTTCACTTTCTTCTTCTATTAAATGCAGTTGCAGTTACAGAAATGGAAGTTAACTTGATTTTGTCTCAAGGTTGCAAACTCTCCTCCTTTCAAAGCTCCATTCTCTTGTTACTCAAGAATATTGCCATCTGCAAACCATTGACCTTAAGAAATTGGTGTTGTTGCTCTTAAAGGCAGCAAAAATTGTGAAAAAATGTAATGTCTTGAAGATGAAGGATTCTCAATCCAATATGGGTCACCAATGACACAATAGAGAGCACAACTGTGTTTACCTGAGTGCTTTTACAGTCCTTCCAGGCCAGGGATCAGCAAACTTGGCTCTCCAGATGTTTTTGGGCTTCAATTCCCAGAAGCCCTGATCAGCAGGTGTACTGATTGGGCTTCTGGAAATTGAAATCCAAGAACACCTGGACAGCCAAGTTTGCTGACCCCTGTCTAGGCCATAGGAAGCAAATGGGTGGAGCCTAGCATCATTTTATCCAAGGATGCCCAAACTTTTCAGGCCGCGGGCTGGTCACATGATTCAGTGGGCCAGTCACGTGGTTCCTCCCATCAGAAGCAGAAGTAAAACATGCCTGCGCGTATGCAAAATGCTGCTGTAAATGCACACGTGGCTGTCTTAAATACATTTACGACAACTGTGGGTGCATTTATGGCAGTGTTTTGTGCATGTGTGGGCATGTTTTTCTTCTTCTTCCAGGAGCGGGGAGGGCAGCATGGGCCAGATGATTTGGCACCATGGGCCGGATCAATCCAGCCCACAGGGCATAGTTTTGACACCCCTGATTTTACCATACAAGGAAGGCAGGGAGGGAGTCTAAGAGTATTTAATGCCATGTTAGGGAGTGTGCTTTACATGTCGAAAGTCCTAAATTCATCCTCACACCCCCAATTTAAGATAGAGTGAATTACAGCCTGCAACCACAGGAGTGTCAACATTGGCTCTAATAATTTGGGAATATTTTCCAGCAGTTATGACTTTGAGTTTTATATCACAATGAAATTACAGCTCTGCATTCCTAGAAACAATTAAAAATTTGGACAATTAATAGAACTATTTGATGTTTCAATGAGGAAATGATGGAACAGGTATAAGTAACTATGACTTGACATAAGCCCTGTGTCCCCTGACCTTTATATTTTACATATTTCCCTGTGGGATCAGTGGTTTGCTAGTTGTAGCCCAGATAATTCTGGGCAGTAGACGTCTCCCTTAGTAGGCAAAGGTTGTTGGCATCTGCAGGAAATACTTAGCCTGTTGGGCTAATGTGTTGCCATATCTTGCAACCAACACAAAGGATTTTGAAAGTATTGATGGTGGCAGCTGTTGCTACTCGTTTTCATAGTCATGTGGCAGGCAGGCTAGATGCTGGGGCACACAGAATGCTGTTACCTTTTCTGCTGAAGCAGTACCTATTTATCTATTTGCAATATCTTGCTTTCATACTGGTAGGTTTACATGAGGTAAGGCAAAGTAAAGGTCGCCTTTGCTCAAAAGCCAGTTGTATCTGACTCTAGGGTTTGGTGATCATTTTGAGCACGGGCAACTGGCTTTGCTCCAAAAACAGCAAGGAGACAAGTAACAGCTGAGCTCAACAACTAATTTTTTCTAGAAGACAACAACCCCCAGATTAGATTACTACTTTGTGTGTTGTGGATAGGGAGGAGCTAATGGTGAGAGGAACAGCAACAGAGGCAAAGGACTCTATTGGCCATCAGTGAGGTACCTCCTCAAAGGCTAGACCTCAGCAGGTTCCCAATTAATACCTTTCATGTCACCATGGGGCATTTTGCCCTTGCTCCAAAGGCCAGTGGGGTAGCGACTATTTTGGAAGACAGGTATAACACCTACAACAGGTTGGAGGGGAGAACCCTTCTGCAACACATGTACCATAGGTGAAGCACAATTTAGTGGAAATCTGTGGTGCGCACATGCACTACCTAAACCTCAAAGCCCGGAAATGTTCTTTGTGGTACAAATCCCACAGTCCCCCAGCCAGAGGAATCTGGGCTTTGTGGTCCCCAAAAGCTACTTCTCCAAGCCAGGCTCGATCTCTACAATGCTATGTGTGCCATCTTGTGACATTAGAAGGGTCCCATTTTATGTTTTATATCTGACTTATATGCTTCTTCCTCCTCCCCCCAGTCCCAGATGAGCTCAGTTAAATATGACATGAATTCTAAAATTAATTACACACTACACAAGAGAAGACCTTCCTTCCTTTAGGCTGAATGAATTGGGGGTGGGGTTATATGGAAAAGGGGGTGATAAAGACTGCAGCTTTGCACAGAGGTGCAGCATTTTAGTGCTTAAACTTGCAGAACACCTGCCTGCATTATGCTCATCTCGTGCCCGGGCGATTGTATTGTCACCTTGGATAAACATTTTTTTTTTAAATTCACCATGTTTATGAGAGGGGTAGAAAGGACGTGTGGGAGGAAACTACCCCTAAAACAAAGAAAAGCCAACATTTAAAATGAAACAGCTTATCCATATGCAAATGTGTTGCGATTACTCCATAGAAAAGCTGTGTCCCAGTTTTTGAAATATATATTTCACTTTATGTCGCACACAGCTGGGTTTATATTGGCACTCACGCTAATATGCAAAATACAACTCTCTTGCATTCAGAAATGACTCCCTTTGGAAAATGCCAGGAGGGCACCTGTTTTCTTTTGAAGATCCGATTGTGCCAAACATGGAGACGGTCATTAGTGGCCATCATCCAACTCTGACCACATAGCTTTTGTGGCTCTCTGCCAATGCCAGACACACACACACCCACACACACACCCAAAAAAGGGGGTTTACTTCAATTGCTGCATGCTGGTCAAAACGTTCCACACGTTTGGTGGGAAGGGTGCAATAATTAGAGGTGGGATGTTGAAAAGAGAAGGATGTCGAAGTTGACTGTATGTGGCATAATTACAGAGAAGCAATGACCGCTCTCATGATGTCCTCATCAGCTGGATGAGCAGCAGCCTCATCATCATAATACAAAATATTCCTCACAAGAATCACCAACCAGCCTTCACAAAATGTTACATTTATTTTACCAGGCAAACAACAACACAATATCACCTCACATTTCTAGATGGAGGTAAGCAGCCACTTCTACCCTTTGACTCACGATAAATGACTTCTCAAATTCTCAGATTAAGAAGCAACCAGACTTTTTCATTTGTGTCCCAATCAAATCGTGGACTGCCAAAATGAAGCCACTTTCTTGGCTTTGTTGTTGGCAAACTTAAGTCCTCATCGGTGCATGTTTCTGGCAGTAATCAGCAGACCAGTAAATGAGCCAGATTCTGTATCTCTCCACACCTTCCTCCATCTTCTAATTTCGTTTTGCTCTTGTGTAACCTCAATAATATTTGTTCTTACCATAAAGCTCTAGCTGGATCTGAGCCAGCAGATTTGAGGCTCATGTTCGTTCAAAGCAGGGGTGCCCAAAATTTTCGGGCCGTGGGCCTGTCACGTGGTTCAGCAGGCTGGCCATGCGGTTTAGCATGCTGGTCATGTGGTTCCTCCCACAGAAGCAGAAGTAAAACATGCCTTGCAATCTGTTTTGCAACAAATATGTTTTTGCAGCAGAATGATAGATTTTTTAGGCTGCAACAATCTCTGCTTAAACCAGGGGTGCCCAAACTACAGCCCGCAACCTAGATCTGGCCTCTGACATCAATTCATCTGGCCTGCACCACCCTCATCACTCCTGAAAGCTATGATGGTGGTGCAGGCCAGGTGAATTGGTATTAGGGCCAGATCTGGCCTATGGGCCATAGTTTGGGCATCCCTGGTTCAGAGGATGTTGAAGGCCATTCTCTTGCTTAGTGATAGGTAGCCTGTTAGACCAAGGAAGATGCTATCCCACTTCAGGCTCAATCTATGTTAATCCAATTTTGGCTTCTTGGTTTCATTATTCAAAACCATTAGCCAGAGGAAACTTTTTATTTTTGTGATGGAATTGAGAAAAGTGGGAAGGAAGGAAGAAGCACAGAAAGCTTCCATTAGAACAGGGGTTTCCAACCTAAGGCCATGGGCTTGATCTGACCCACAGTGCCATTTCATGTGGTCCCCCACCCCTCCAAATTCATTCAAGAAACAAAATGGCTGTGCCTTTGAAGTTGTTGGGACAAAATGGCCACCCTCATCATCTAGACACTGCAAAATGACCGTCTGGCCCTTGATGTTGACTGAGAGAGTGTGACCCAGCCCCCAGCTTGAAAAGTTTGAGAACCCCTGCATTAGAAGCTCGGGAATTTTATGTGTACATAACTAGGGACAGCTGACTTGCCCAGAGTGTGAGTTGAAAACCAGCATGCATCATGGACAAAAGGAACAATTAATGTCTTCAGTTGACATTCTGCAATTAGCAACAAGTAGGTAAGAGATTTCAAAGAAAGTCTGAGACAAGGCTACCACCTCAGGGTTAATCTGTGATTTTAGAGGCTGTTTGTTTTCCTTGCCCAGAGACATCTAAATAGGGCAATAGATTACTGTTCTGTGAAAGGAAGAGGCCAAATGAATATTTGTCTACATGCATATCTCATATACAGTATATTCAAGGTGTTAAATTGAATGGTCCATTAAGTTAAATACTGGGATAGTGAGTTAATGAGTTGGCTTAGTCTCACTCAGAAGGAGGGGGATTGTCCACAAGCCAAGCTTGCCTCTTAGGAAGAATGATAGCTGAACTTGCTGTCTATTTTGCTCTTTTTTGATGCTGTTGCCAAGAAGAAACGAATGCTTAACACATTCCAGAATTATCTTATCTTTCTGCCAAGGTGTGATTATAGATATTGTTATTTTCTGGAGTGTTGTGTGGAACTTTTTCACTTTTGCATTCTTACCTTTTTCTCTCTGGTCCAAAGGTTTGTGATACTTAAACCCAGGGCTTGCCTTAACCAGCTACAGGAGATTTTTGCATTTTTAGTGGGTGTAGTGGCAACAATACCCTAGCAAGGTAGGCACATTGCTTCTCAGTGCTTAGACTTGTGGTTTGAGTTAATTTTGAACTCCCTGGGACATTCCCAAGTCCAAGGTGGACTGGAGTGTTGGAAGTGATAGGGTTCCAAACAAAGTCCATAGCTTTCCCCACAACTGACACTGTCTTGGGCTCACCCACACTAAAAGAGGAATATGTGTGTGTTTGAGAGGTTATGGAAGGGAGACACTGACTGTGGAACTATGATATGCACAGTAAAGAGTTGACTCTTCAACTTGATTGTGATCACAACTTTTTGTTGTTCAGTCACACGGTTGATCACACAGTGATCACACTACCAAGTGTAAAAATTGCCAAAAATGTTATCAGCAGAGTAATACCTAATATTAACAACTAATTATAATACTACGGATGTTCTTAAGAAGCTGAAAATTAGGGTGTAAATATTTTGCATTTTCCTTCCTTGCTACTTTTGGCATCTACCTAGGACTCAGCTCTGCTGATTCATATGCACAGATTAACCTAGCAACCGTCGGAAAGGGGGGGGGGAGAAAGAAAGTGAGAGAATTAGGGATTCTATACCCATCACTGTACACTTTGCAGTCCTGTTGCTGACTCCCTTGGTGACCTTGGTCAGATTGCAACCTCTCTATCTTCCTTTACCCATCTAATATGCATCTTTCTCCTATGGTCCAATATTTATTTAGCTCCAAGGGCTGTTGTGAAGCTTAATTAATGTTTGCCAAAAGCTTTGAGATCAGATGATGGAAGGTGCTTATATAAAGTTCAAAATATGACAAAGGCAGTGCAGGGGTGTGTGAGAGAGAGAATAGAAGTGGCAACATGCCAGAACATTCATGAGGACCAAACAACTTCTCATATCAGGGTTGTCCATATTTCAGCTTGTAGTTTATCTTAATATATATATATATATATACAATGTTGTTTAAATAAAGAGCTCATGCATATTCAGCTGTGTACAGAATCAGCCACTGGCATTTATGGGAATTGGAAACAGGAGGCTTCAAGAACCAGGAGCAAAATAGATATTGGACCCTGAGCAGTTTGCCATAAATAAAACCTATCTTCTGTAGTGTTAGCATATGTCAAGGAACAAACCCACAATGCAAATAGCAATTAGTAGGCAATTTTTAAAGAAGAAATGATTTTGAGGGAGTAGATTGCAGGCCATGTATTTAATCTTCAATGCCCCCCGCCCCCTGCAAAACAGAAACTTTGAACAAAAATGTGGACATGTTATTGTGTCAGGTACATCTGAAACGGTAAATGTAAACAAGCAAACTATTAGTAAAGATTAAAATATAAATAAATTCAGGGATTATGAACCCTGTCTTATGTCTCTTTGAAAATTTGCAACTCGGAGTATATGTTATTATATTTTTCTGTCTTCCCTTCCATGCAATTTCTTGAGCATGGTTCCCTCTGAGATGACTAGTCTAGGCTGGAAGGCTAGTCTCTCTGGCCAATACACTGCGCTGCCTCCAATACCCTTTTGAAATGATACAAGGTGTCTCAAAATTCACCACACATAGGAAAAACAGCATTAACAACGGATTTTGTTGTTCAGTCGCAGTCGATTCCGACCCTTTGCAAACCTATGGACTATTGCCCGCCAAATACCCCTGTCCTCCACCATCCTCCTCAATCTGCCCACCTCTGTGCCCATCTAGCCATCTCATTTTTGGCCTCCCCCTTTTTCTTTTACCCTCCATCTTTCCCAGCATCAAGGCTTTCTCAAGTGAATCCTCTCTTCTCATTTGATGTCCAAAGTACTTTAGCTTCATCTTTACTATTTGACCTAAGGAGCAGTCAGGGTTGATTTCTTCTAAGACTGACCTCTTTGTTCTCCTTGCTGTCCAGGGCACTCTCAAACCTCTCCTCCACCACATTTCATACGCATCTATTCTTCTGCGCTCAGCTTTTCTAATGGTCCAGCTCTCACAACCATACATTACCACTGGAAATACCATTGCTTTGACTATGTAGACTTTTGTTTGCAAGGTGATGTCTCTACTTTTTACTATGTTCCCCAGGTTTCTCATTGCTTGCCTCCCAAGAATCAGTCGCCTTTTTATTTCATGGCTGCAATCACCAGCAGCAGTGATCTTTGATCCTAAGAAAGTAAAATCTGTCACTGCTTCTACTTCTTCCCCATCTATTTTCCAGGGACTGATAGGGCCTGTTGCCATTATCTTGGTTTTCTTTATATTCAGTCTCAAGCCAGCTTTTGCACTCTCTTCTTTCAACCTAATCAGGAGCTTCTTTAGGTCTTCATCACAATGGAACTGTGAGAAATGGAATCCTAACAATGGATAGCTTGGAATATGTTCGCCATGTGAGGGGAAAAGACTTTGTGTGTGTGTAAAAAAAGTGGGCAACATGTAGATAACATTTTGTAAGATTTTGTATTGAACATTTTGTCAATAAAAGAACATTTAGCTACAATTTTCCATTTTCTTTGGGTATGGCAACTTTTGGGACACCCTGTAAAATGGATAGGAACAAGTCTTCACACAATGGTCAGACTCTTCTTGTGTAAATTGCACCTTCTTGTGGAAGGGTGATGTTAACGGCAAGAGGTGGTTTTTAGTACAGTCAAACCTCACATAAAGAGCACCTCACTTAAAGAGTAACTCGCTTAAAGAGCAAAATTTTCTCTGAATGTTCGCTTCGCTTAACAAATAAAACCAACCAAAACCTCACTTAACAAATAAATCGGGGTTCGCAATCCCCCCCACAATTGGTCATTTACAATGGCGTTTCACTTAAAGAGCAAACTCGCTTAAAGAGCAATCCTGTGGAACGCATTATGCTATTTAAGCAAGGTACAACTGTATTTTCATCTGACATATCTTTCTGCCCCACTCATGATGAACAAGATATCTGTTTATCCTATGTATGGCAATCTTTGGAATAACATGTATAGAGCTGACTAGTCAATGTTGGCAAATGACCCCAGGTTCTCGATTTATTAAACAGATCTATTTCTCTTGGCTGCTTTTACACAATGCTGACCACTGTGTTGGGGGGGGGGGGGAGAGGGACATTACTGAAATACAAGCTTGCATCTGATGACGAGGGCAGCAGTCCATAAACATTAGTGTTAAATAAAACTTGTTAATCTCTATGGTACTGCAAAACAATTCTGTTGTTTTTACTGCAACAGGCTAATGCAGCTAGCCTTCTGGAAACAGTTGCACCTCTACATTGAAAAAAAGATTGATTGTCTTTGGAAGTGAAATTTTATTATCTAGGTCAGTGTTTCACAACCTTTGGTTTTTGGACTTCAATTCCAGAAGCCTAAGTCAATTTCCCAAAGCACTGATCAGCCAATGTATCGATTTAGGCTTCTGGGAATTGAAATCCCTGTGTGGGGCGTGGGTCCCACTTTGGGAACCACTGTTCTAAATACTCTTCCTCCTCCTCCTCCAATTGGACAATCTCAAATGAAAAGGGAATGCAGCCATAATACAAAAAGGAAAGCTAGTCTTCTTTCATGTCTAGGCTAGACATGAAACTGTGAAAATGAAGCCAACTTTGGGGGAATTCATTCTGTAGTTCCTAGAAAGATTAGCTGGCAAAAAGTTGCCATTGCCTGGGATGCCTCAATTGTGGCTCAAAAATATCACAATCTTCGAGGAGGGACCTTCCGTGTACCCCAGGAAGGCTATTAATGTCATGGCAGCATTGAAAATTTGTATACAGTGGTACCTCGCTTAAAGAGCCTAATGCATTCCATGGGATTGCTCTTTAAGAGAGTTTGCTCTTTAAATGAAACACCATTGTAAGTAACCAATTGTCAGTTCTGGTGGGGGGAATTGTGAACCCCAATTTAGTTGTTAAGCAAGTTTTTGGTTGGTTTTAGTTAAGTGAGGTGAC
Organism: Furcifer pardalis; assembly: GCA_030440675.1. Classification (NCBI taxonomy): domain Eukaryota; kingdom Metazoa; phylum Chordata; class Lepidosauria; order Squamata; family Chamaeleonidae; genus Furcifer; species Furcifer pardalis. Next base: position 21,740,807 of record CP126894.1, read on the forward strand.
CATTCAGAGAAAATTCTACTCTTTAAGTGAGTTACTCTCTAAGCGAGGCACTCTTTATGCGAGGTTTGACTGTATACCCAAAGCCTTGCCCAAAATGTCTACACATCAAGTTATCTGCTGAGGAGGTAACAATTTTGGTGGAAGTGGTGAAACATGTTGGGTCACGCTCTCTCAGTCAGTTTTGAGGGCCGGGCAGCCATTTTGCCCTGCCTGCACGGTGGGGTGGCCATTTTATCCCAACAGCATCAAAGGGTGGCCATTTTGTTTCTCAAATGCCCTTGGAGGGGTAGGGGGCCACTGAAATAGCATCACAGGCTGGATTTGGCCTCTGGGAACCTCTGGACTAGGAGGAGGAAGTGCCAGAGACCATTACCAAGCACATTAGATCTCTTGGCAGAGAAAAAGCTGAAAGAAATAACGGCATCATGACTTGAGATGTGTATGTACAGATGCATGGCCAAGAAAATGACTTTTGTTAGCAAATTGTCTTCCTACATGTGCTGGTGATTTTGACCTTGCTCCTTCAGTCTTTCATATATGCTAATTTTGCTACAGCTGCACATTCAATGCTTTCTAGTTTCCCATCCCCATTTACAGCTAAAACTTCTTCTCAGAGTACAAATTCTTATTTAAAAACAGCAATTTCACAGATGTAGTCTCCACAGACTAATTAATGCACAGTTTTTGCATCCCTCACAAAACCATTTTATTCGAATTTCTGCTTGTTTTTATTTGCCTTTAAAGTTCTCTTTGTTATATATTGATGGGGGGAAAGGCAAATTACAATCCTTTTCCTGCAGTACTGAATAGATGTATAGTAAAGATGGATTTGGATTGAAAAATGAATACATACGACAACCATGCCATGACCTAGCCCTCATTTAATTGTGCTCACCAAGTCATTGTGAAATTTACTACCAACAATCTGAAATGCCTAAATTTCATTTCAAAGTTATTAAGGGTTTAAACATCAACAAAAACAGATGGGACATCCAGCAGTGGTTCACTGTTATTTTTTATAACAAAACATGGACTCTGAAGTTTGATATCAAAGTTAGCACTATTCTTTTGGTGATGATAGTGGCAGATGTTTGATGCTTATAGATTTCAAATACTAGTTTGAACCTTCTCAAATTGCATCTGCTTCCATCAACAAACTTGTGATATGTTGTTCCTGCTTTAAAAAGAACAGTGCTTTTAAAAGGATTAAAGCAAACTACAATAATTAATACTGTGGTATTAGAAAACATGAACAATGGGTTTTTGTTTATTTGCAAAAAGTGCAGGTCTTAGCAAATTCTAGATAATGAGATATTGGCTTACTTTTGTGAAGGTCCATTCCAGTTTGCAGGAAAGACATATTGGAATGGATTGATTCCTTTCTTGGTCCTGTCCAAAAGGGAGTGAACTTGAAAGTTTAGCAGTTATGCTCTACATGTTTCTCTGTTTTCCTTCCCAGCCTAGCCAGAGAAAGGATTAATGAGGAGTTGAAGCAGCCATCAGTTGGGTCCAAATGTCTCCAGAGACCAGAATGGACCTTCACGGAGATAAGCGAATTCTTGGTCTGCAGGAAGGAACCATCCAGGAATGGGACCTACCCAAATAGATTGTAGGACTATGACGGATGTGGGTGACTCTTCATACTTATTGAAAGACGTATCTCCCAAAGGTAGCAACTGCTGAAACATATTTGTCAATCGTATACCGTTTTATGAATGTGGAAGGAAGAACCTATGTAGCTGCTATTCTAGTGAAGCATCTGCCAGAAAGGCTGCAAAATAGCTGTTGTTCTTGTGGAATGGGCAGCTATATGGACAAGCTTAGAGGGGCGAGAGACCTCATATACAGTATTGGAAATAGGCAAGCCTGAATTGAGCTGGTTTCATCTCAAACTGTTTTTCCACTCTCAACTGAACCTGCTGATTTCACTTTTAGTAGTGTCTGCAAGAATCAGTCCAGCATAGAATATTGGAGGAAGACTTGTTGAGCTTAATTCCCTCTTCTGCCATAGAATCTCAGGAATGGCAACCACCAACCATTCCTTGAGTATCTCTTGCATTTGTCAAAAATCTGGTTAGAGCTGTCATAATTTGGAAGCAACTTGATGGCACATGACTGCAAGTGTATCCCTAAGAAGTGCTATTTTGTATTAACATTAGCTAACATACGATATAGTTAACAGATACAGTAATACCCCGGATAACGATTGTACCTGATAGCGCTAAAACCGCATAACGTTGCAAGATTTTCAGAAAGATCTTGCATCGGATAACGCGATTTTTAGCGTTATCTGGTACAAGTGTGTGCGTGGGGGGGAGTTGGATTGGGTAGAACACCTACCCAATCCAACCCCCTCCCCAGCGCCCACCTGCCTTTCCCCCGACGCTATTTTCCCCCTTTCCTGTTTGGTTCTCTAATCAGCTGATCTAGAGAACCAATCACATCTGTATTTTTTTCAACTCGGGAAGTAAAGCAAGAACAGCTCCCCCCCTTCCCTGCAGTTTAAAAAAACCAAGCCTTTTGCAATCAGCTGGGAGTCAGAGAAGGAAAGGAAGGTAAGCAAAGGGAACCCTGCTGTAGCGTCGGAATGGCACTTTCCCCGACCCTACTGCAGTTGCATGGGTGTGGCTTTAAAGGTAGGGAGGTCTCTTTCTTTCCCTGCCTGCCTTTAAAGCGGTTTGTCCCTGAAGTCAGGGCTTTATTTTTAGCGTTGTTGGATGCATGTATCGGACAACGCTAAAAACCAGATAACGTCATGACTTGTGGAACCAAGTCATAATGTTATCCGGGGTATTACTGTACTTATCATTGCAGGTTGAAAATCCTACTAGGGTCACCATAACTCAAAAGTGACTTGAGGGCACATAACAAAAAGTGGGTGGACTTCTCTGTAAAGCAGGCAGCTTTAAAAATTTCTGCCTACAATGCAGCTCATCTATTGCCCATTAGAGGTCTTTTTATTTCATAATAAAACAATGTATATGGTAATCAAATCAACTGGATGATCCAACAAAGTCTTATAAAACAGATGTATCCAAAAGTTTGCTTCTGTGTGAGTATAATTAAGTTCTGTCATGCAAGAAAAAAAGACCAACATTTAAAATAAACTTTGAGGCAGGGAATGATGAGCTTTGAGGTATCAGGCCAATGGGTTTTCTAAAACTAGACAAAGTTAATTCAACAGTCGGATTCCCCTGGTCCACACCAGTTCTAAGTAGTCAAAGTTAAGTTCATTAATGTACTAGTGAAAAATTCACAAGCTGGAAACTAAGGTGACTGCACAACACTGAGGGGATACATCCAGTTTACCTTATCCTCTAAACTAGCAGATTAAATAATGATTTATATAAATTCTTAAAGCCCTGAAAGGATGAAATAGTGCCACCTGCTGGTTAGAACATAATGAACCAAATGTTTTACACACAAGGAGTGTACATGTCAGAATGGTGTTCAGTTCAAAAGATGAATCTAAAAAGTTGAAACTCAGATCGTTCCAGCTCTTTGTAGTAATGCAATTTGCCCATACTCCATTACATTCATGAATACCGAATGTTAAGTCAGATGCTACATAAAAATAATTAAGGGGTACACCCTTTTTCTTGTTTTGAGCAATAAAAAACCAGAAAATAGCAGGGTTTGTTCTTTTTATATAGGGGACCCCAACATACAAATGGTTCTACTTACAAAAAACCTGACATACAAATAGAAATCCTGGTTTAAAAAAATTCAAAATATAAATTTTTAATTGGAAAATTTCAGCGTAGAAAATACAGTGACATCTAATGGCCTCTTCTGGTAATGCAATGTGCTTTTTACATACAAATAACCTCATGGAACAGAAAAAATTCATATGTAGATATTTTATTGTATTCAAACTTAAAGGTAAAGTATGCCCTTGCTTGAAAGGCAGTTGTATCTGACTTTAGGGTGGGATGCTCATGTCCATTTACAGCCAAAGAGCCAGCACTGTCTGCATCCACATGTTTCCATGGTCATGTGGCAGGCATGACTAGACTCTGGAGCGCATGAACACTGTTACCTTCCCACCAAAGTGCTACCTAGTTATCTACTTGCAATTTTTTGCTTTCAAACTGCTAGATTGGCAAGATCTGGGACAGAAACAGATCTCACTCCGTCACAAGGCACTTGGGTCTCAAACTGCTGACCTTCCAGTCATCATGTTCAGCATCTTAACCACTAAGCCACTGCTGTCCCTGTATTCAAACTTAGGACAATTTTAATGTACGGTTTTAAAGCCAGCTACGTTTACTGAATATTTTGGCACCATTCTGTTCACCTAATAAAATGAAGTGTGATCACTGATACCCTATTTAAAACGTTAGAAAGAAACCAGGCGACTGTGGGATTGTGCTGTTTTTTTATTGTTTTCCATGGAGAAATACATCATCTGTTTACAAAATAGCTCTTGAAAAATACAAGGAGTACAGATACTATAAAACAAAGCAACTCCAGTCATGAGACACCTACGTACATCATGCGAAAGCAACATTCTGATCTCCAGGTTATGAAAACTAGAATTAAAAAGTCACTATACAGAAAAAAGAGTCCAAGTTCCCAGCTTGGCAAAACTTGGGTGCAGATACATGAAACGTTTAAAATGAAAAGGGGGAGAAAAAAAGATATTTCCTGATGTGTAAACAAAACAAGACTAAATTTGTGCCTGGCAAGTTCAATCTAAACTCCATAGCTACACAAAGTACACAGACAGCTTGTACACTTCAATTGTTAGTTAAACCTTTTGGATTGAGTGTCAGGGGGAAAGGTGAGTCAAGTGTGGGGGCATGTTAATGGGGTGGAGGTTGAATCACAGGAGGCAGTTTTGGGCTAGGGCAAGAATTTTGTATACTAGCCGTTGTGGACAAAAATAGCGAAAAGATTTTTAGAAATCTTAGTTACCGCACAGCTGGGGAGGTAGGGAATAAGCTACAATCTCTTGACTTTGGGAAATTAACTTATAGGGAAAAGGAGAACAGCGAGTCATTTTACTTCAACATGGAAATGTACATGTAGAAAGATTGAGCACAATGCAGGGAAAGAAGTCATTAAACATGCCGATCAGAAAATATGGGAAGGGCAACTCAGCCATTCCACTTATTTTTCGACTGAATCAAAGTTACATGTAGGTTTTGTTATTTCCATATAATAATCACTGGCATTCCTCACTCTCTGCTGTGTCGTAGTCATGAGAAAGTTTCACCTGTTTTAAACAAAGCTGTTGCAAATCATTTTTTTACAGCTGCATAGAACAAAAACAAAGACAACTGGGTAAGGTAAGTTGATCAGATCTTTAAGTGCCTGCTAGAAATGTGATTTTTTAAAAAAAATTCTGAACATTCAAAAAGACTACTTTTAGATGAGCTATCTAAAAATAAAACTGTTAAAATCCTAGAGTGGGTAAGATCTGCCTTTACATTTAAAATCCAAGATGTTTGTAATATTAGGTAGGATTTAGGGAGTATACAAAACTCTTACTTAATGATGAATAGGCTGTCAGACAGGATTATGCTACACAGGCACACTTTATTTATTGTTTTGTTCATGGGGAGAAAAACGTGCCATTAGTGACAAAGGGTCACAGTTATAGTTCTTCTGTAACCATCATGACCCATTAAAAGAAAAGAAAAAATACCAACACTTGACTGACAATCAGTCCTACTTTGCGCATACAAAGGGTAGCCCAAACTAAATTCAAAAGCTTCTCATTTCCCTCTGAGAAATATGGTGGCAAGAAGAGTAAGGGAATAAGGAGAAGGTTTGATTAGCTCAAGGAAAAAATAGTTGCTTTTTGGTAACTGATTTGTATGCACTGTAAAATAACCCTATAAATAAAAAATAGACCATTTCTTAATCATGCCCCATCAAACACCCTATGCTTGTTTTCTCAAACTTACTACCTCAAGATTTGACTTTTTTAAAGGGGTTACCACAGTTATAATGGTAACTGAACTAGAGATAGTGTATACTTTTACCTTCAGTACACAATATATCATCCCATTCCCTAATTTGAAGGTCAGATATTGAAGAATCTCTTCAATAAAAATAAAATCTATCAAGCTGAAGCGCTAAAATTAGTCATATCCCAATAAAAAAGTACATAAAAGTGCATTTAAGGGATCCTTTTGCCTGTTTTAGCTCTATCTTTTTCTTCCAAACAATGCATCAACATAAATCCAATCAGTAAGTCAAATATGGCTAGAAAGAGTATTCCCATTCCTTTTAAAGGCAGTAATCCTTTGAAGTATTAATGTAACTGTTGCTAACACATTAACAGTACTCCTGGCTTCACACAGTAACCTGGACTTCGAGATCAAGTGACTATAGCCCAGCAAGGGAAGTGCACAAAATATACCTAAATTCATCTCTGTTCACATTCTTGTCTTGCACTCTCTGGCCTCGGTTTCAGCATTAGAAGACAACAGGTTGAATTGGCAGATACTGTTTATGGACCCCTGAGGTTGGTTTTACCGATTCAATCTTAGTTTTATTGAATTTTTGATAACTGGAATAGGATTTGCAGGGAGAGCAGGGATATCTGAAAGATCTGTACTGGGAATTTTCTGAGTAAGAAAAAAAGGAGAGACACAGTTAAATGCATTAATTCCAAATATAAAAGGGGCTACAAACATGTCATGGCCAAGCATATCACATGTTGAAACCATTATAATGGCAAAAACTGTACTTTTTCCAACAGTAAATATGCAATAAAGGTAATTCACATAGATCTGTTTCAAGAAACATATGTTCCTCCTCTAATTCTCCTATTTAAATATACAACGAATACTAGGACAATGAACCACCAATATTAAGTCACAATCTACATAGTATGTTAGGATGCCTACAATGCCTGCAGAAATTAATTTGGCATACTGTAGGAAGTACTTGGGAACACATACAAAATTTAACCAAACTCTTAAGCTACATCATGGTCTTTTGAAACTGGCACTCATACTATTGACTATCTTGAGAGAGAAAATAATTCTTGGGCTTTTAACGTCTTTTGCCATTCACGTCAGTAAAATGCAGAAACAAATTCACCTGAGGAGCTTGCAGAGATACTGTTGCTGGAAGAGTTTCTGGTTGGGAGGCCATATCTGATTCGGCATCAAGTAGATCCTGAAAAGATGAAAGCAAGAAGCTATGCTGATGCTGCTCAACTACATTCCTGGAAAACACTATTCGCTCATAGTTTACTGCATCATAAGAGGGGACAAGGCCTTTGAAAATTCCTATCTCAGCTTTTCAAAAAGGCTGCTCTGAATTGTTAATGCCCATGGCCAAATTACTCACAAGGTTACCCTTATGGCCATATGTAAAATCTACAGTAAACAGTATGTGATTACTAACTGAATTGAAGAGCAGTGTCACCAAACTAAAACAATTGCAACATTACCACTAAAGGTAAAGGCCGTTCTTGCTCAAAAGCCAGTCTTATCTAACTCTAGGGGGCAGTGTTCATCCCCGTTTACAGCCAAAGAGCCAGCGCTATCTGCAGCCACAGATGTTTCTGTGGCCATGTGGCATGCATGACTAGACTCAGGAGTGCATGAACACTGTTACCTTCCCACCAAAGCAGTAGCTTATTTATCTACTTGCAATGTCTTGCTTTTGAACTACTAGGTTGGCAGGAGCTGGAACAGATGGTGGGCTTTCACTCTGTCATGCAGCACTCGGGTCTCAAACTGCTGACCTGCCGACCTTCCAGTCGTCAAGTTCAACATCTTAACCACTAAGCTACCACAGACCCTAACAAGCATCTAAACTCAGTCTTTGTTACCCTTCTGTTTTGTTTAATACCGTTATTCTCGCAGAATTCACTACTTAGAACACTTTGCCTCACTGCAAGCCTGATACTCAAGTACGAAAAGGGTTTCAACTTCCTTCTGGCTGAACTCTATACTGGTGTTACTAAAATCTAACAATGGATTATCAGTTTTAAAGAGGCATTAACAAATTGAGAAAATCCATTCACTGGGCTGGATTCAGTGATCGCAAACAATGTATTATCTCAATGTCATTTTTTAAACTGAAGTGATTGACTGACATTTGTATTTTTGCACTAACATTAATTTATGGCAAGATGGGATCCACCTTAAACAAATTCACGCCAATGGCATTTTTTCTGAAAATGATTTCCATGAAAAAATGTATACAGTAAAACCCCTAGTTACGAATGCCACTACTTGCGAATAATTCAACTTACGAATTGGTTCTGCACGGAAATCCATGCCTCGAGTTATGAACATGCCCTGATTTATGAATGGATTCCACCACCACCACCCCTCTGTGTTGCCTTGAGTGAAGCAAAAAATGCCATGTCCCCTATGGGTTTACATTTTATACACATGCAGCCTTTCAGGGCCCTGTAGGTGGCAGTAGAGTGCTTAGAGAGGAGTTCTTTGTCTGGAGTTTCGGCGCCAAAATGGCTGCAGGTTGCAGTTTATTGTTAGAGTTTTCTGAGTTTTCTGTCCATTTTCAAAGCTTTAAGGTAAGGAACAGCGTTTTTGCTTATGTATGCTTTCCTTTCAATGCTGCTGTTGTTTTGGGTGGTTTGATTGATTTTTGGAGGGGTGGCGGCGGCCCGTTTTGATTGTTGGAGGGCTGGGTGAGGTTTTTGCTTTATCTGAATGGAGATTCCTCGAGTTACAAACAGATCCGATTTACAAACAAAGCCCTGGAACCGACTTTAATCGTAACTCGAGGTTTTACTGTACTCAGAGAAGAGTAGCAGCCGCCACCTCCGACTGCAATATTAAGCTACTATGAAGCCTCATGGCTACAATCTTTTTTACATCATGGAACCTGATGTAAGGGATGGAAGGGGGTAGGATGACTGTGTTGCTGCCACGTTTACATTGCATTGTGCATTACTGCTCTCACAACTCATTTCAAAGTTTTGTTATTTTAAGTTACCTATTGCACAAAGACTGTGGCTTTGGACAGTTGTGAAATCAATGGTCGTGACCCCATGGCCTTTCAGCCACTGCAGGGACGTTACCTCCATCTGCCTCAATCAGCGCTATTCACAAGAAGGGGTTTGTGGAATTGTAGTCCAACATTTGGAAGGGCAACTTCCAGGATCCGAGGCCTTTTGTGCCTTGAGATAGTTGGCATAAAGTACAAATGGGAAAGGGATGTTGATGTTCTTTCCAGCTTATAGACCAGTGTTTCCCAACGTTTGGTTTTTGGACTTCAATTCCCAGAAGCCGAAACCAATTTCCCAAAGCACTGATCAGCCAATGTACTGACTTAGGCTTCTGGGAATTGAGGTCCCTCTGTGGGGCATAAGCCCCACATTGGGAACCACTATTGTAAGACTGTCCAGAGTCATGATGAGCCCCTGTGTGAAATCATGGTGAACTTGAGAAGCTTTATTCAGTAAACGTAAGCTTTGACAGGTAGTGAAGAACTTATTAGATCATCTGTGCACTTTTAATAAAATTTAGTCTATGGATAGTGGGTTACTCTTTAAAATTTATGTCATATTATTTTGCTCTTAGACACAAGGACTTTCATGCATACTGTTCTAACCAAATGGCAACAGTCTCAATGTAAGATACCACTGGAGAATATCCATTAATGGATGTAGAAATTTGCATTGTGTTCAGTATACAGGGGAGTCCAGAGCATGATCTTAGGTTCCCTCTTAAATTTACCTTAGTTTCCATCTTATCATGATCACTTATATCAAGACTAGAATCTTCACCAACTTCATCCTGTTACAAAACAGAAAAGTCATAATCAGATGTGACAGTAAGACTAGATGCAAATGGCATTTCATTGAACAAAACTGTCTTTTCAAGAGACTGGATACACCTGAATGCAGCTTATTGTTACCTCTAAAGAAATATGAGCAGGAGGAGCACAGTTACTATTAGAGCGCCACAAATTTTTCCAGGGGTCCTTAAATAGGAGCTCAGACTGTTCTTTTAGAGACCCACAGTTTTCACAGTTCATATGGTTTCCAGCTGTTAAAGTGGATGTACAGGTAATCACCTTTAAAGGCATAAGACAGACTTTTAGGCTTCAACTTGTTCCCTATTTTTTTCAGGCATTGCAAATTATAGTTGTCAAACACTCCCACAGTTACATATTGCTAGACTGAGATCCTGATGATGTACAGCAGGGATTCTCAACAGTGGCCCCATTTAACATCCCCCCCCCCCGCCTCCACACCAGGAAGTGCCATGTTGTGGAAGGGCAAAATGGCCATCCGGCCCCCAAAGCTGTCTGAGGGAACGTGACACGCCTCCCAGCTTGAAAAGGTTGAGAAATTCTGATGTACAGTATGATCGAAGGTACAGTTTAGAGGGAGACAGAACTTACCAAAACAAGCTGTTGTTGGGAATTTTTACTGCTAACGACTTATTTTTTGTTTTTAAAGTTTTTACTGTATTTTTATATTTACTTTGCTAATTTAACCATCTTGGACAACTTAATATAGGCAAGTATTAAGAAAAGGGTTGGAATCGACTGTGCGACTGAACATCATCAACAAAAGGGTTACTATAGTTTAAAGGTTGGTGATTTTATGTACCCCGCCCAGCATCATACGTCAATTGGGGCAGCTATACAAAATAAATAAATAAATACATAAATAAATCTATGTATATCCACCCACTGAATTCAATGGGCTTTACTCCCAAATTAGATTTGGTCATTTATAAAGCCTTTGGGTGAGATTTTAACAGCCCAGAGAAAGTGACAGAGAGATCCCAAAATACCAGTTTAAAAGAAAATGCTTTAGATCAGTGGTGGGGAACCTATGGCACGCATGCCGGAGGGGGCACTAAAAGACCTCACTGAGAGCATGCGCTCCATCACCCCAGCAGAGTTCACCCCACTCCTCTGCCCAGCAGCTGAATGGGAGTGCTTCCACCCTCCCCCAGCAGAGTTTGCTCCACCCCTCTGTTTATAATAAATACACCTCATAGCCAACTTGTATTCGAAGCAATCGTGTAAAGTACTTTTAATGTATATTAAAAAGAATGTGTGACCTGAGTCTCAGATTCAGCGTCAACCATAACATATCACTGTGACCACAATTCAGAACATGATGCACAGATGGTATTAATTTTTGACAAAATATAACAGAAGGCTCAAAGAGTTAATAAAAATACCTCTTCCGTTTTAATTTTTTTGGGAGACTCTTCTTTATGAGGGGATGACGTCCGCTTCACGCCTGCCACGGGGCTAGTTACTTTAGCTGCAGTATTTCCTGAAAGTCTCTGTGGTTGGTTGACAAGACGGGTTGAAGAAACTACTCTAGAAATGGTAGGCTTTGGTGGCGGAGAGATGGCTGGCTGTGTGGCAGCTTGAGGAATGCTTTCACTTGATGAACCTAAGGGGAAATACATCATAATTATTACAATGTCACCCAAAATAAGAAGCTATGCTTTTAAAGTATTTAGGCAATATTTGCATCATTGTTCAGTGCCAAGTCTATAATCCCATGAGCACTGCATATGTGGCCCTAAACCAGGGGTGCCCAAACTTTTCAGGCCATAGGCCAGTCACGTGGTCACTATGGCCTGTGGGTTGGATCCAGCCCCCGGCACCAATTCATCCGCCCATACAGGTGTGTTTTGCTTCCACTTCCAGGAGCAATGAGGTCTTTGTGGGCCGGATGAAGTGGCACCGGGGGCTGGGTCTGACCCATGGGCCATAATTTGGGCACCCCCTACCCTAAACAATAAAACAAAACTGGAGTTCTGTACACCAATAGAATCTCCAATCTGTGACCTGTATAATTTTCAAAACCAAGCAAGGCTACATTATTTTGCAGGCTTCATTTCACTGGTTTTTGAAAGGTTTGTTATTTTATACAGTTTATGTATAGAAGCCCATGGTGTAGTGGTTAAGCAGCAATGATTCTGCTCATAACCTGAGTTTGATCCCGAGGGGGCTCAAGATTGACTTAGACTTATTCTTATTCACCAGATTTCTATACCACCAATCTTCCTGCTTTCCAAAGTTGGTAAAATAAGTGCCCAGCTTGTTGGGGGCAAATTGCTAATTACTTTGTGAGCTGCCGAAAGTGCTCTAGGCGCTATGGGGTGATAGAAAAATATAACTGCTATTATGCTGGTTTCCCTTGTCATGTGAGGGTAAGGATCAAAGTTGTACCACACTCCTTGCCTAAAATTTCTTTAACCAGAGTTTCACATGAAAAAAGACTGGCAACTTGATAGAATTATGTACATGGCTGTTCTCCCAGGAGACCTGACTGGCATTTAAAAGCAAGTTCCTTGTCTTCATTATTACGAAACATTGCACATGGTTGTCGGCTTGTGTTGAACGTTCACACAGATACTATTTTTAGTGCTCAAATTCCACAGCATCAAATCCTGCCATTCATACTTATACTAGTCTAAGGAAAGTCTAGCAGTGTTCTGCGCAGCTTCTTCACAGTGAAGCTTAGGAGAAAACTAGATACCATACCATTAATTTCAGGGTACAAAGAAAACAAATCCACAGGTGAAATGTTCTCTGTGTCTTCTGAATAAATGGAGCTTCGTTATAGCACTCAGTTATAGCCCTATGCTGCTGTTTGAGGGAATATAAAGGTTTAAAAGGGGTTTCTGTCCCCAATGCTCTTTAGTTCCACTTCACATCTGTGGAAGGCTAATATCTATACCAGTAATGGCAAACCTTTTAAGAGACCCAGAGCCCAAACCCAAACCCCACTCTGTGCTGGGGGGAGTGAGGAAGCGCCCCCATTGGGCTGCTGCGCAGAGCAAACTCTATGCTGCGGTGACAATGTGCATGCCCACAGAGAGGGCTCTGAGTGCTCCCTCTGGACTGCATGCCATAGGTTCACCACCACTGATCTATACTACCTCACGAAGAGCACAAACCATTTAAGAGAAGATTTTGAATGAAGATTGATTCTTCTGCTCTTTATTTTGGTTTCTTTATCAGCATGCCATAGCAAAGTATGACAAAACACTCTCACATGACAACCGATAATTTTAAGAGAAAAAATGGTTTAATAGTTGAGTTGAGAAAAGTAGCATTTGATAGATTTATATTTTTCCTACCCCCTGAGCTTTCACTGGAATTTGTCTGCGACACAGTGACTTCAGAAGCCTGTACGTTGGTCAGAGATGCTGCCGTCACAGCTGGAGCAGGACTGCTTCTGCTGAAATATTTTTTTTAAAACACACACACATCAACAATCAGAACACAGTAATCAATTAATTAGCCTGGACAAACCCACCAAGACAAACAACTAACCAGAACCTTCAAAACTTAACACTTGAGGAGCCTTTTGATTCTGCTACTTGTACTGCAAAAACAGTCCTGTTGAACTTGATAGCCACAATATGTGGGCTACATTCACATCAGTAGGTTCCAATAGACTGGGCAAAATCCTGTTCATCCAGGTATAATACTAAATTACATCTGACAACAAGGAACTTCACAATGTATAATGTGCTGACAGAAATGTTTCATGGATTACCCCTTCCCCCTAGGCCCTATCGTAGTTACTGCAGTCATTACTCAAATTATTCCAGCATAGTTATGTAAAGGGATTTGACCCCATCATTGCAAATTATTATAGATAATTTCTACTCAAGAAGGTGTTTCTGGATTTAAAGGATTAACCAGTGAAAAATAAAGGATTAGCCACCTGATTGCTGAGATAACAATCTTCTGGGACGCTCCTCAAAGTGGCCTGATATTGAGTGATATGATGTGGCCGGATATCAGGCAGATGTTATCTAGCCCTTTTAATTCTATTTTGTTTTAGATGTGTTAATTTTAGCTTTGTATGTTGTTATATGTTGGTGGTGCATCTAACATGAATAAATAATTACAGATATTATAGCACTGGATAGGGAAATATCCTCATCAACAATTGAACTGACAGCTTTGTGTATAATGGGCTAGACCCAGAATTTTATTCTACTATTCTTACAAGTAGTAAGAACTGAGCAATCCTCCAGCTGGTGGGTATGGGAAGAGAAGCAATTTTAATCAACAGACCCATCTGCACCAATACCTCCCACTGTTCAGAAGTACATTTCAACCCCCAGAGCAGATGTGCATGCAACTAAGAGAACCGTGTGCGTCTGTGTTCAGAACCAGCAAAGATCACCTCCTCCACTGTTAAAAACCTATGGAAAACCTTGACCAAATCAATATTTTCCACCAACTGATCAAACACACAATCCCATGGAATTCTAAGCAGGATTTCTTTTATGTGTCTTTAGGAGAAAGCTAGTCTACTCAACATAATTTCAGTTTACTTATGAATGCTGAGTGTAAAAATGAAAGGAGGGAATTCAACAATGACTGGGCTCATGAGACACAGAAATAGCAATATATAAACCCTAACACAGATAAGTGACATAGGAAGTGTTTCATTGGACTATTTCATCAACTAGAAGAGTCTATGCTGTGTGGTTTTTGAATTTACAAAAATATAAATTCTAGATTGTAGCATTTTCTGAAACCAAGCTCATCACTGGAAAAGCATACTTGAATGGTTTGAGTCCAGGCATATGGCATCACACCATATGAGCCTCCAAGAGACTTTTTCTCTTGGTTCAATCTCCTTCCCAAGCTCATTTGATGACATGAAAAAAGGTCTTCTCAGGGACTGCTCCCAAACTTTATAATGCATTGCCCTGAAGGTCAAATTGCCTGAAGATGGGAGGAAAGGTGGGAGGAGGCCAAATACCTTTTCAGGAAAGCTTTTAAGCAGTAAGTGGGGAGACTAGGGAATGGTCTATGCATGAAATTTAGATACAGTGACACCTCGGATAACATTTGCATTAGATAAGGCTAAAATCAGATAGCATTGGGGAATTTAAGGCAAGCAATGTTTACCTCAAATTCCCCAACTTTGATCTCTGCCCCAAAGCCCGCAGGGCTGGACCCTGCGGGCTTTGGGGCAGAGATCTCCCCAAAGGTGAGAGAGATTCTCCCTGCCTCCCATGCTGAAACAGCAGGGTTGGCAAGACGAATCCCTCACTGTTAGCCAATCCCTCACTGTTAGCCGTACAGTGTGGGATTCCTCACTGTTACATTTGCAAGCCATTCAGTGTGAGATTCGTCTAACAGTGAGGGATTCTTCTTGCCTACCCCTTTGTGTCAGCACGGGAGGCAGGGAGAATCTCTCTGCCTCCTGTGCTGAAACAACAAGGTGGGTAAGATGAATCCCTCACTGTTAGACGAATCCACACTGTAAGCCTAACAGTGAGGGATTTGTCTTGCCCTCCCTGTTGTTTCAGCAGGGGAGAATCTCTCTGCCTTTACCTTTTGGTTGGGGGCTGAATCAGAGCCCGTCCTCCCCCCCCCCCCTACCCAAAGACAAAGGCAGAGAGACTCTCTCTTCCTCCCATGCTGAAACAACAGGGTGTGCAAGACTAATCCCTCACTGTTAGACAAATCCCACACTGAAAGGCTTGCAAGCGTAATAGTGAGGGATCCACCTCACTGTTAGATGAATACCACACTGAAAGGCTAAGAGTGAGGGATTCATCTCACCCACCCAGAAAGAGAACAGGGTTTTTAAAAAAAACCTTGTGCGATCAATGCATCGCACAACGTTAAGAACCAGATAACGTTAAGACTTGTGGAACCACGTCTTAATGTTATCCGAGATACTAGTGTATTTTAATTGTTTTTAAATAGTTTTTCATATTCACCAGTATTTAATTGCTTTTCGGTGTCTAATTTTGTATAGTATTTTAACATATTATTATGATTTTAATTGTTGGGGGGAAAGACAGCATATAAATAATATAAGTAAATAAGTACCCCTGAGAACTTCCAGAACTGTTCAATGGACTTGTCTTCATAGCACTGGTAGGAGAAGGCACAGATGTGCTGTTATCACTATCCATAGATAAATCTAGGCTGCTGTCATTCAGCGCTGTTAACCTGACTCCTTCTGTTGAATGCTGAAATAAAAAAGATTTTTTTAATCATAAAAGCAGTTCAGAAGCAGTGAAAACATTGCACAATTAGGAAGTAAATGTAGGTCTCTAACCTAGATGACAATCTGAAAAGCTATGTACACAAGCTAGTACATTTTAATGGATCTGCTCAGATGTTACTTGCAAGGATGCCCTTCTCCTCGCACAAAAGCATGGGGATTAGTCTGATGTGAGCCATACTATTTTTGAATATGTGCCTAACACATCCAAATAAATACACCAGTTTTTCCACAGGAATAAATTTGTATGTGTGGCTTTGCATGCAAACATGTATGAACAGATGCATACCTTCAGAACGAAGATTGGTACAACTTTGATCAGACATGTCATTCTTACTACTATGTTTGGGTACAAGTAGTATAGAAAAAACCCAAGACAATGTCTTGAGTTGAGATTCTTTTTTGTTAAGTAACATTTGAACAGAACCAGAACCAGATTCCTACACTTGTACAACTTTTTCAGTGGCAATTCAGTGATGCTGTTAAATGCAAGGGTCTATTCCCTTGACTGCATCTTTGTGCGTATGACTGGATCAATTGTGATGTGTACATAAAAGTACATGCGCACTTGAGCTCAGTTCTTCACAGGCTTCGAAGATTTGTTACAGTAAGCCATGGAAGGGTTCCAAAAGCTTAAAATGACTTTAACAAATGTTCAAATAATCTCTGAATTCCAATGAGGACATTTTAAACCTTTTAAGTCCACAATATGAAATACGTGTAACAATTACAAGCAGCTATCATCATAACAACAAAGTCAAAAAGAATCCGAACATCATGTCCAAAGAAATAATACTAGATTACTTCAAGAGTATACATGGTGGAGGACAGAGGTGCCTGGCAGGCAATGGTCCATAGGGTTGCAAAGGGTCGGAATAGACTGTGCGACTGAACAACAAAATACATGCGTACCTTCACTGTAACCAAAGAAGTTTAGATTATACGATCCTTGGATACCTATTCTAAGACATACTTGCATTACTTTGTGTGTCTATTAACTAATTAGAAGCCTCACCTTTTTCTTTTTCTGAAGCACATGACTAGGCAGCAGTTGATTCAGTTGCCTTTTCTTAACATGCATTGCAGCAATTTTCATATCCATCTCAAACATCTTGCTGTTGATTGCTTGCCTATAAACTATATTATGAGAAGACATTTAAGATACGTCAAATTTGAGGAAAACCATTATTTGCCCTGAAAGAAATGTACAACCCTGAGCATTCTGGTTTTAGAAAGAAAAATAGTAACACTTTCTTCTAACAGAGGGGTGCCCAAATTAGGGCCCACAGGCCAGATCCAGCCCGAAGCACCAATTAATCCAGGCCACGCCACCCTTGTCACTCCCAGAATGCACCCATGCATGCACAGAACACTGGCATAAATGACCCATGGCTGTTCAGATTCCAATCCTGTAACTTGATTCCATTCTTTTTATCACACTGCCATGACTATCCTTTCCTAACACACTATTAATGATGAAACCTTAGATTTCTATTTTTTACTATCATAACTGCAAAGATAAACATCATAACCAGCACAATTCAAAATGTTTTCTATGGCTTACAAAATCTTATGCAATTTTGGTCCAAGTGATCTGATGGACCATTACCTCTCTGTGTAAGGTTGTTTCCTTGTTAGGGGAAGCCTTTCTCTCTGTCCTATTACTCTTCACAGGGCATGTTTTCAATGAACATGTTATTTTAAAGATTTAACTTTTATTTTTGATTTACTATTGTATGTTTTAAAATTTTAAAGATTTTTTTATAACTGGAAACTTGAAGTTGGATATTGGTTTTGGTTTCTATGATGTTGTAAACTGCCCTAGGTTGCCCCAGCGAGGATGGTGGTATATAAATTTGAGTAAATAAATAAATAAATAAATAATGAACATAAGAAAAGGCTTCCTGGTATGGCTTCTCCCAGGTTAATGAAATTGCCTTCAGAGGAGAAGTACAGTAAAACCTCACATTAAGAACGCCTCACTTAGAGAGTAACTCACTTAAAGAGCATAATTTTCTCCGAATGGTTGCCTCGCTTAACAAGTAAAACCAACCAAAAACTCACTTAACAACTAAATCGGGGTTCGTGATTTTTTTAAAGTTACATTTATATTGTGCTACCTTTGGGGTTAATCCAAAACCCTATGGAATAAATGTAGAGCAGGGGAAAGACAGGTTTCACTTACCAGTAACTGTTGTTCTCCGAGTATGTTGTTTGGGGATTCACACTAATGGATTCTGCGCCTGCGCTGAATCCGAGCGGAGCTGAAAAGCTAATCGGACAAAAGTTTTGAATGTAGGACCACCCACCATCACCAACCGCCTCTGGCGCCATTTCGCGCTCTTCCCTCAGTTCAATACTAGAGCTGCCTGCGAAGCATAGAGCCATCTCAGGCCGGCAGCCTTGAGGGGAGGTTGGGTTGGGTCGTGTGAATCCCCAAACAACATACTCGGAGAACGACAGTTACTGGTAAGTGAAACCTGTCTTTCTCCTTCGTGTTGTTTGGGGATGCACACTAATGGGTGACTAGCAAGCTCACTTACTTGGATGGTGGGCAGCCGGCGTCCTGAGATGCAGGAGAGCGTGTTGACATCAGGGATGGGTGGTCATCAATGAAGAAGATCGGAGACCAGCCGTCAGGATGGATCTGCCCCGTCTGACATCAGTGGCAGACCTTGTGTCAACCCGGTAGTGGGTGATGAAAGTGGAGGACCTGGACCAGGTAGCAGCCTTACAGATGTCCTCCATCGGGATGCCTTCCAGGAAGGCAGTGGATGAGGCCAATGTCCTGGTGGAGTGAGCCCGGACATGAGGCGGAGGTGGCAGAGATGACATCTCATAGGCCTGGTAAATGGTACCTGAGATCCATTTAGATAGTCTCTGGGCAGACAGAGGCTGTCCCTTTGACTTGCCACCATAAGCTACAAAAAGCTGTTTGGCTCTCCTGAAGGACGCAGTCCGTTGTGTATAAAACAGCAAGGCCCTCCTGACATCCAACGAATGCCACACTCTCTCTTGTGCAGACGAAGGATTCAGGAAGAATGCTGGAAGCGTGATGGACTGGGCCAGGTGAAAGTCAGTGAGGACCTTCGGCAGAAATGCAAGGTCCGGGTGTAACACTACCCTGTCAGGGTAGAACTTGAGGAAAGGAGGGTCAGACCTCAGGGCTGCAAGTTCACCTCCCCTCCGGGCAGAGGTGATGGCTACAAGAAAGGCAGTCTTGTAAGACAAATTTGATGTCCACTGTAGCCATGGGCTCAAAGGGCGCCTTGGTGAGCGCAGTGAGCACGGCAGTGAGGGACCACTGGGGAGGTGGTACCTTAACCGGAGGGTAAGCATTACGCAGCCCTTGGAGGAAGTGTTTGATAGTCTTGTCCCTGAAGGCAGAGGACAGCACAGAGGAAGGTAGAGCATTGGCCACCACCGCAGCCAGATGGACCTTTAGGGAGGAATGCGCGGATCCTGACTCAGCCAATCGCAGAAGGTAGGACATCTCATCTTGCAGGGATGCGGAGTCCACGGTACGGTCGTTAGATGTTAAAAAGTCAAGGAAACGATGGTACTTGGCACCGTAAGAGTTCCGCGGGGATGGCTTACGAGAGAGTTCAAGGATCCGCGCTAGGTCGGGCGGATAAGCCAGGCCATCAGATGGAGGCTCGGCAGGTCCGAGTGTAGGATCCGACCGCCCCCCATGTGGAGGAGGTTCAGATCAGTGGGTAGGCGAAGGACGTCGCAAGCCAGAGTCTGTAACAGCGGGAACCATGGCTGACGCGGCCAGGACGGGGCGATCAAGATCATCCATGCACACTCCGCACGGATCCATACGAGGACCCGTTGGATGAGAGGGATCGGTTGAAACATGTAGAGGAAGTCCTGATGCCACGGAACCATGAAGGCATCGCCTTCCGATCCGTGACCGATCCCCGCTCGGGAGCAGTAACGGTGACACTTGGCGTTGGCTTGTGTCGCAAACAAGTCCAGGACCGGCGTGCCCCACCGGCGGCACAGCCGGTCAAACACCGATCCGTCCAGCTCCCACTCGTGCATTGCCATCCCTTTACGGCTCAGAAAGTCCGCATCCGTGTTCAGGGTGCCCTGGATGTGGACACCTATGGGGAAGACGTGCACCTTCAGGCACCATTCCCAGACCATCACAGCAAGATAAAGGAGGGAGAAAGACTTGGTCCCTCCTTGCTCGTTCAGGTAGGCCAGGGTCATGGTGTTGTCCGAGGCGACCTGCACCACTCGGCCCGCTACTGAAAGTCTGAAGGACCGCATCGCCTTCCACACTGCCAAGAGTTCGAGGAAGTTGATGTGGTGCCTGGCGTCCGCGGGCGTCCAGACCCCATGGATCTGTAGACCCGCGCAGCACGCTCCCTATCCGTGCGTGCTCTCGTCAGTGGTGATCTGCACGGTCGGCGCGAGAAGAGTGAAGAGCTTCCCCACGGCCACATTGCGGTCCATTATCCACCAGTTCAACTGGTCCTGGATTCGGGAGTCGGTGTGAGCCACTTCCCGAGGTCGTCATGGACGATGTCGAACGAGGCAAGGAGCCACGACTGGAGGAATCCTGAGCTTGGCGTGCGAGATCACCGCCGTGGTCGACGCCATGAGCCCCAGCGGGCGGAGGGTGTCCTTCGCACGGATGCGACGCCTGCCCTGGATCCGTGCCACCACCGCACGGATGTCGAGCAGACGTTTGGGCGGAGCATAGGCTCTCAGAGCCAGAGAGTCCAATACGGCTCCGATATAGTCTATTCTTTGAGTGTGGGTCAACTGGGATTTCTTGTAGTTGACCCTCAGATTGAGACTCTGCATGTGCCAGGCAATGAGCAACATCGTCCTTGGCCCTCTGATTGGTCGGAGAGCAGACCAACCAGTCGTCGATGTATGGGAACACCTGGATCCCCTGCAGCCGAAGATGGGCGGCCACCGGCGCCATGCACTTCGTGAATACCCTCGGAGCGGTGGAGAGGCCGAAGGGTAGACACGTGTACTGGTAGAAGTCGCTGCCCACCTGGAAGCGGAGGAAGCGACGATGTTCCCTCCTGATGGATACGTGTAAGTACGCATCCTTCAGGTCGATGACTGCGAACCAGTCCCCGTGTTTGATCAGTGGGAGGATGGACTGAAGGGTTACCATCCGAAACTTCCTCACATCAATGTGTTTGTTGAGGAGGCGGAGGTCCAAGATGGGGCGGGACCTTCTTGTCCACGAGGAAGTAGCGGGAGAAGAACCCTTCGTGAGACTCCGACGCTGCGACTGGCTCTATGACGCCTTTCTCCAGGAGGGCGGACAGTTCCTCCTGGAGCGGTGGGGACGGGTCAGTGACACGGACCCATCCGACAGTAGGGCATTTCTTGAACTCGATCGCTTAGCCAGAGTCTAAGATGGCCAAAACCCACTTGTCCGTGGTGATGGTGGACCACACCGACAGGTAGTCCACCAGGGGACGGTACGGCAGAGTCTCGTTCACGGAGGAGTCAAACCCGTTGCTTGCTCCTCCGATCAGTCCGCTTACCAGTCTGTTGGCGTTGCTGGTAACGCGGACGGGCGGCTTGCTGTCTCGGCCGGTAGAACTGGTGCCGAGGGTAGTCCTCCTGCCTCTGTTGCTGGCGAGGCTGGTAGGACGGACCTTGAGATGAAGTCGTGGGCTGGTCCTGATGGAGCTGGCCCGACCCTCAGCGTGGAGCACAGAGCTGTTTGATGGTGGCATAGTCCCCTTTCAGCTCCCCCAAAGAGACATCTGTCTCTTTGGCGAACAGACCCTTGCCGTCGAAGGGCAGTTCCTCCACCAGTTTCTTTACGTCCTCTTGTAGGTCGGCCGAGCGAAGCCAGGAGTGCCGGCGTATCTGGACGGCGGAGGCCAAGTTCTTAGCCTCCGACTCCGTGATATGCCTCCCAGTTCAGATCTGTTGGAGGGCTAGCTAGTTACCCTCCTGGCAGACGGACCCGAACTCAGCCTGACGGTCCAGCAGCAGCAGCGACTTGAAGGCCTCGACCTTCTCCCATAGGCGGCAGTTGTAACCGCCCATGGCCGTCGCGTAGTTGGCTGCACGGAAGGACAGGGAGGCGTTGGCGTAGACCTTCCTGCCCAATGCATCCAACTTCTTCCCCTCCTGCATGGACGGGAGGGGAGTGCTGCTCGCCGGAGTCCTGTGCTGGGCGCCCTTGACCACGCGGGAGATGGGCGCCGGGTGGATGTGGAGGAAGGTGGCGCCATCTCTCAAAAGTCTGTACATCCTGTCCACTCTAGTCGAAACTGAGTGGGACGAGACGGGCTTTTTCCACACTTCCTTGGCCGCCTTGGCGATCTTCGGGAGAAGGCCCAGGTGGACGGGGACCAACTACCTCCGATCGGCCATGGCACATACCACGTCCTTGCACTCCTCCGGAGAGCCCTCCGCCTTGATACCGAGCGTGGATCTGAGGCGGGTGATCAGCGCCGTGAATGTCCGTTGGTCCTCCGGCTGGGATCCGTGGACAGAGCCGATGTTGTCGTCGGGGGACTTCTTGGCGGCAACCGGCGGCGGCTGATCCTCCTCCTGATCCGACGAATCGTCGGAGCCTTCTGATCGCTCCGAGATGCTGGGCGGTGGGAAGAAGGCCTCGGGGTCCGAGTCCGACCAGTATGGCCTGGCAGTCCTCAGATCGCTCCCCGGCAAAGGCGACTGGTGCGGAGGGAGAGAGACCTCCGACCGTGCCTGCTCCGTGCGACGCCTCTTCGGAGCCGGGCCCTCCTCACGGAGTGGTGGTGCCTCCGGAGCTAGTTCACAGAGCTGAGGAGCCTCCGGAACAGCCGACGGTGGCGGCTGAGGGACCCGGAACTGCTCGGCCATCTTCTGCACCATCGCCTCGAGGAACTGGGCGATGAGGCTCAACTGGATTGACAGCTCGGGAGCTGGAGCCACAGTAGGGGCCGACAGGGAAGCAGTCCTCCGCGGTGGCGGTAGCGTCTCCGGCAGAGGCGGTAGGCTGGGGACTTTCTCCAGGGAGATGACTACTGGAGAGGTCGACGACATGCTGCCCGGCGAGATCGCGGCATAGACGGCAACGGATGCCAGCGATCGTGTTGGCGACGGGCGTGTCGCGTACGGAGTTGGTGGGAGAGAAGTTGAAGAAGTCCGGTGGTGACGCTTCTTCTCCTTCTTCTCCTGCTCCTTCTTGCGTTTAAACAGTTCCGCGGCGGACGGCCGCGAAGAAGGAGCGGAGGTGGAAGCAGCCGCAGCTTCCTGAGGGCGGGAAGTCAGAGGTGCAAGTGCCGCCTCCATTAAAAAGACTTGGAGGCAGTTCTGTCTATTTTTGAGTGCGGCCTTGGAAAATCCTTTGCAGACCGCACACGTCTGGACAGGGTGTTGTTCCCCTAAACACCGCAAGCACCTCACGTGTCCGTCCGAACTGGGGAACTTGGTGTTGCAGGACGGACACTGCTTAAAGGCTCCTGAGGCCATCCACCGAGGTAGATGGCCTGGTGGAAAAAAATTTCCCGGCCGGGAGGCCCCGACACGAGATTTCCTGAGGTAAAAATTACCTCAAAATGGTTTTTCCCCCCCGGCGGCTGAGGGAAAATCCCCCAGCCACACGAGGACCAAGGGATTGTGAGTCCCCTGGTCCGAGAAAAAATTGATTAAGCGAAAAAATTGAAGGTTTCTGAGGCAATCTCAGACCGAATAAGGCACAGCTTTTTTTCCAGGCTCCTGCTCGCGCAGCGGAAAAAAGCGAACTGAGGGAAGAGCGCGAAATGGCGCCAGAGGCGGTTGGGGATGGTGGGCTGTCCTACATTCAAAACTTTTGTCCAATTAGCTTTTCAGCTCCGCTCAGATTCAGCGCAGGCGCAGAACCCATTAGTGTGCATCCCCAAACAACACGAAGGAGAAATGATGTTACCTGTAGCAGCATGACACGGAATCTAAGTGGGGAACTTATTAATTAGCAACTTCTGATTAGCATCCCCCACTGCAAATTTTTGTTGTGTGGAGATTCTAAATTAATAGCTGGTAACAAAATGTTCCCTGACTGGATTCTAGGCTGCAACACTGCAATTGACATAATTTCCCTTATGCTTTGTAAATTTGGTCAGCAACTTTTTAATTGTGTTTTTAATATTGTGATTTATTTTCACTTTAATGATGTCTATTCTTCAAACAAAACAAAATGTCTAAGCAAGAAAGGCAACTTCCACACAGTTTACCTTATGATAAACTTAACCCTGCAGTAGTGTTTCTTTTAAGAAAGTTTTGAATTTTAACTAACACTAAGAGCTGTCTGAATAAGTCAATGATTCAGGCATCTGACAGTATAACCAGAGGTTGGGAGTTCAATTCCTCACTGTGCATCCCAGATGAGCCAACGTGAGTGTCATTAGGCAAACTGCAGTCCAAAGTGCCTCAGAAGGGACAGGTAAACCACTTGAGTAGTAAGGATTGATTTCACGGCAAACAATGATTAAAACAATTTTGCTACTGGGAATAGCACATGTGATTTACATGATATTGAGTGTGCTGATTCCAAATCTGAACTCAGAATTTGCCTATCCCATACAGATTTTTATACATGCTATAGCTGTTCAAATGGTAGTGGGTAATTATTTTTACATGGGAACATTGCACTACCACTATGCCTGCTGCCACCTTAGCTGAATCATGTCCCAGGCCATGCCGCCTTTGTATGTCTGCACAAGTCAGTGAGCTGACCTCAGAAATAGGTATGTAAGGCAAGATTGACCAAGGCTTGTCTCTAGTGCGAAACCATCTTATTGGATAGCACAGCTAGGCTACAGTGAGTCTGATTTGAGCCAAAGATGAGTAGGCACAGCTGTTAATAAACTGGACAATTCTTGCTACATTTTTGGCAAATATTCCCTGTGCGATCAATGCAAGAACCTAACAAAGAAGAGGGTGAGATTTGTTTACTTAAGATCCTGACGTCCTAGGCAGAGTCAAACTTCAGATTTGAATTCAGTACACTTGATTTAATATAGGACACATGGATTAGACCAAGGAGCAGACAATATTTATTTTGTGATGCAGTGTTATTAACACTGTAGCAATTAATATGAATATGCTCTCCTCCCTCTCCTATGCTGCTGGACACTGGTCTATTTGTTGCCTTGCAATTCTCCATTTCTATTTAGCCATGTTTAAAACTATTAATTAGCAAACTTTGTGGGCCCATTATATCTTCAGCACTTTATACTTTTGGGAATCATAGTAAGTGTAGAGCATGGTGGAGTGAATCCTTTACACATTACACTTCAGGCAGACTACAGACCTATAGCACAGCACAGGATGAAACTGTAAATGCTAACCCAGCATCTGGTTTTGCTAGCAGAATCTGTTAATATCTGGAAGTCTGCTAAGCATTGCTACTGTGAAGGCAATTCTTTTGTTTGCCTTTAGTCCTTGGTGAAGACATTTATGATTCACAGCAAAACTGTATTATTCAGCTGATATGGTTTTAAAGACAGAATGAATGATTTCCAAGAGTCCAGCTTACCAGTGTCCGTAAAAGACTGAATGTCATATGTAAGATCAACACTCAGATTTTCGGAGTTCTCTGTTTTCTTGAACACTAACCCTATCACCCACATTGTACGGAACTCTTCTCTGAAAAAAAAAATGAAAAAAAATTATAACAATCACCAGCAACAGTGATTCTAATACACAGCTTCTTGTACACCATTACTAGAAAGGCAGTGGGACTAAGAAAGGGCAAGCCCATTCCAATTATGTTAATAATTACCAGCCTTGGTCAGTTGGGAGCCTGTCAGAACTGGGTTGTTTTTGTTTTAGGAAGGACAGAGTGAGAATAAAGTTTTTGGTGGTAGAACTCTAAATTTAACTATTACTACTACTCTGAAACAGACTGTCGAGGAAACATTAACAATGAGCAGTATAGAACACCTATAGAACTAGAGGCTAATTTGGTGTTATGCCTACACTTAACTTTCAGTTACTCTCAATAATATGTTGTAAAGACAATGTCAAATTCCCAAGTTTGAGAACTGTTTCTCTATCTGAAATGTAATCAATTATATTTAGCCTTTCTTAGCCAAACAATGAACAAAAGATTGCCTTCCTCAACCAGTTACTCTATATAAGGGGTTCTCAACCTCTTTAAACTGGGGGCCAGATCACACCCCTCAAACTGTTGGCAGGTCGGACTGGTGTGTCGTTGTCCCCTGCAGCCGCCGTCTTGCCTGCCAACACTCCCCCAGCTGCCCTTGCCAAATGTAGCAGGTGGACCACCAGTCCAAGCCAAGATGCATACTGACTCAGGGTGTAGAGCAGGGTTCTCAACCTTTTAAATTCAGGGACCGGGTCATGTTCCATCAAACAGTTGAGGTGGCCGGATTGCTTGCATCCCACCCATTTACGGCTCTTCTAAATATGTTTACAATGGCCATAAATGAGTCCACGGCCTATTCCGCCAGTGGCGACTGGAGCAAGAGCGGGGGCCAGATTATTTGGCAGCCCATGGGTCGTAGGGTGGAGAACCCCTGGTGTTGAATTTCCTACACAACCCCTTCCTCACAATGGCAAAAATGCAGTAGTAAATCACAAATAAAGGAGACCCACTGAATCAGTAGAGCATGAATTGGTATTGAATCACCAAAGTCCTACTGATTTAATGGGCTATAACTGCAACTTACTAGAGTTCAGCCAATATCTTTTGCTAAGTTTTGCTCAACAATTTATAGAACAGGTGAAATCACCAGTATTAGCTTTTATACTGCATCTCAAGATTCAACCTGGTATTTGCAGTTTAGAGTGGGTTGCTATGTAAGTACTTTACAGTTCAAAAATACGTATTCTGAGTCTTCTGAGTGAACCAGTCACTCTAGGGAAACACAGGTCAACTGAATCCCATTAGGTAGAGGCTTACTTGTCAGTATTTTCCTTGGGTGCCGGGAACGACTGGGGATTTACATGAGCGAGTGTAATGAATTCATTCTTTTCCAAGCTTCCAACTAAAATACGGATTTTTGATTCTACCAAGCCAACCCTGAATGAAAATGAATTTTTTGTTAACAACTACAGAAAATATTAATTTCTAAGTTAGTTAAGTCAATCAAATTCCACATAAACATGCTATGTCTATCTATCACAAGATACTATTTGTAGGATGGATAATATCATCCCCTTATAGTGTGCCATAGACACACATATTTGTTAAGGGCTGGAGAAGTAGACGGTAGAATGGTGAGCTCTTTAAAGAGAAGTGCAAATAAATAAATAAATAAATACTGAAAAATTGTCAATGGTTCTAAGTTCACTGGATCTAATGTCCCCAAAGCTTCACAGTTGTTGGTAACACCATAATACTTTTTTAAAAACCTGAACTTGACTTGTGTCATGACTTTTGACCTTTTAAAAGGTAGCTACTGTATATACTCGAGTATAAGTCTATTTTTTTAGCCCCCAAAATGACATCCAAAAAAGAGACTTAACTTATACTCGGGTCAACAACCCTGAGGGTCCCAAAAATGTGGTGGTGCAAATTCAAACATACATTTTTTTAAAAAGCACTAACACTACTGTAAAAACACAAATGTCCGAATAAATTAATTTTACCGTATTTTCATATATTTTAATTACTGAAACTCACTAGCAACTGCTGCATTTTCCACCACCACCCCGAATTATACTCAGATCAAACTATTTTCCAAGCTTTAGAGGTCCTCGACTTATACTTGGGATGACTTATAGTTGAGTATATACGGTACTTTAAAATTAATGTGAATGAGATTCTCATAATGAAATCTAGTGCTATTTAAAAGAAAGGGATGGTGGAATCTGTCCAGTACTCACCATTCTAGCCGCTGTTTCTCTGTTGGTGCACTTGCTAGAAGTACAATATAATGCCTTTGAAAATAAGAACAAATTTATGTGCTACCTTAATTTTAAGAACACTTTGTCATCACCTCACTGATTGTGTTAAAAATTCAAATCCAATTAAAGGACAGTAAAGCTTTACTTTTTCTGAATCACAAGTGATATCTAGGTGATTTTTTTAAAAAAAAATGCATACATAACTATCTGATGTATAAGTAAAATAATTATCCCAATTACGTCCATTTGTCAGAAAAGCATCATTAACCAACAAAATTGGCAAATTGTATTTGCCACCTCTATGGTTCTGAGATACAGTAATACACCAGAAAACATTATGACTTGGATCCACAAGTCATGTCGCTATCTGGTTTTTAGCGTCGTCCAATGCATGCATCGAACAATGCTAAAAAAAAAAAAAAGCCCTGACGTCAGGGACAAACTGCGCGGTTTGTCCCTGAAGTCAAACTGATCCTAGGCTAGCGATTGCTAGCCTAGGATCAGCTTGACTTCGGGGACAAACCTCTTCTCGCCACCCGACAAGAGCCTTGGAAATGTCGGGTGGCGAGACAAGGCATCCGCTGGTGCGCTTTGTAGCGCGCCAGCGGGTGCCTGTTCCGTCCACCCCACTGGCCCCTTAGCAAGCGCTATGGGGCTAGTAGGGTGGGGGGAAGAGGCACCTGCTCTGTGTCCGAAGACCAGCGGCTTTGGACACAGCCCGCAAGGGCTTCGGAAGGCTAGCCCAGCCCAGCTGAGCTGGGCTAGCCTTCTTCCACAGCCCTTGGGGGCTGTGTCCGAAGCCGCTGGGCTTCAAACACAGCATGGAAGGGCTTCGGAAGAAGGCTAGCCCAGCCCAGGTGGGCTGGGTTAGCCTTCCAGTCCATGTGGGCTGTGTCCGAAACCCAGCTAGGCTTCGTCCAGCAATCGCTGCTACTGAACTAGGGTTGGGGGAAAGGCAAGCACCCGCGTGCCTTTCCCCCGACCCTAGTTCAGTAGCAGCGATCCAGCGCTGGGTGTGTGTGGATTGGGTAGATGTTCTACCCAATCCAACACACACACACACACACACACACACACACACACACACACACACACACACACACACACACACACACACACACACACACACACACACACACACACACACGATTGGCTCGGATAACACTAAAGATCTTTGAATAGAATCTTTATCCAATGCAAGGTTTTTCCAAAAATCTTGCATCGTTATCCAATTCTAGAGCTATCTGGTCCAATCGTTATCCGGTGTTTTACTGTAGTTGACTAATAATACTCCGGATCCTACACCTGAAGATAGATTATTGGGAAATGTATATACCAGTGATAGCAAACCTTCTAGAGACCAAGTGCCCAAAGTGCAACCCAAAACCTACTTATTTATCACAAAGTGCCAACGCAGGAACCAGGGAGGGAGGAAACGCTCCCATTGGCTGCTGGACAAAGCAAACTCTGTGCTGTGGGGAGGGATGAAGTGCTCCCATTGGGTTGCTGGGCACAGGGGTGGAGCAAGCTCTGTGCAGGTTTTATTCACTACCCACAACAAAACTTAGAAAGTTAGAACTATCTTTTTCTAATGTTACATCATTGGTTCATGTGGATCTAATAAATACTTTAGAAATGAATTTGATAGCTCATTGTTAAAACAGTAAATACTGTAGAAGCTTTCCTAGTAGGTGATATATGTATATACCAGTGGTGGCGAACCTATGGCACGTGTGCCACAGGTGGCACCCAGAGCCCTCTCTGTGGAAACCTGCCTGCACAGTGCAATAATGAAACAATAAAGCAAATCAAGAGCTGATGTTACTTGCAACAGATAAATATTTCTTAAAGAGTAACAATTCCTCCACTTTGGCAAAAAGAAGCCTGGTATATTAGATTTACCAAATGGATGGATGCAAGTGTATTATTCCCCATTTTTTATACAAAGCAGATTAATCTTCCAAAATCTGTGTAAGTTTTTATTATTTTATAACAGAAAAGTTAAAACAAAACACAGACACATCATAATGGTAATCATTCTCCCTTTAATTGGGAAAGCTGTGTTGCTGTTTTACTGAAATACATTGCCACACAATACAGAATATATTGAATTACCAAAGTGGGCATGTGATGGACTGCAAAATTCACCCAAACACCTATTTTTAATAAAAGTAAACTTCATCACAATATAAGACACACATTCCTTATATTATATCCCAAATGATATGGAATAAGTAAAATATTCCTTCTCTAGAGCCTTCTCCAGAGAAATGAGTTATATCATTTTAAAAGTTTACTAAGGGCTGACAACTATCTAATAAATTACTCAACAGAAATAGGTAAATGTCCCATCATGTGTGTGTGTGTGGGGGGGGGAGAGAGAATCTGATCATTACTGTGAGAATCAAATCACTTCTCTGCCCATTCCAAACGTTAAAGCAAATGTGAACTTGTTAAAAATTAATATTCTAAAAGCATTTGTCATGCCATAAAAAATACATACTTGTATTTTTGAAAGAAGTTTGGAGCTTCAAAAAGTTTGGACCAATCTGCCTTACTCAGCAAAATTTCATCTGTGATAGCAAGACCTGAATTACAAAAACACATTTTAGCCTTCTTATTTTCTCTGAAGTAAGACTTACAAAATTCAAGTGATTAAAAAAGCACATCAAAACATTATTTTTATCTAAATGAATGTTTGCTTTGCATAAGTCACATCTGAACAGCTTACACATTAAGTTCACTAGTGACACATCAGCATAACTACCAACAAAATGTATTTTACTAAACTTGTTCTGGAACGTTTCAAACAAAAACCTCTTTTCTCTGCCTTTTACTGAAGATCTTGTAAAAGGAGGGAACTAGGGTTGAGCCTAGGACCTTATATGTAAGAACAAGTTCTCTATCCAATGAATTATACATAATTCATAAAAGCTATGAGCATGTCATGAGAATCTGAACACACAAGGTATGGCTAAAATTATTAAATTTAAACCCTCAGAGGATAAACGGTCAGGTGATAAAATGTGGTGGCAGCACCTTTTTCTGGGGAAGACTTCAGTCATTACTAAAATTCTTGTCAGGAATATTTCATGAAACTAAAATTACTACAGGGCCACGAAACCGATCAGCAAGAATATATTTAGCTACTGTAATACCCTAAAAACTGAATTTTGAAAAGCCCTGTCCCAAAATAAAACATTTTTTAAAACCATAAAATTTGAAAGCACGTTAGCATACACATAAGCAAAGTGTTTGGATCCAAGTAGTCAACAGGGTACATAATCTAGGGCAGATCATTTCCATTCTTTCAGGAACACTGTTCAGAATAACTTACCTTGCTTAAATTCTTCAACCATGACCATACGTGTAGAAACAGACACATTGTACGTAGAGTTCTGCTGGGGATATGCTGGTGTAATTATTGGCATAAGATGGTACCTATCACTGGGGTTTACCTATACATAACAACAGCCAATCAGTTTTCTTCAATCAAAATCAAAATACAAGATTTGGATCTGTCCATTGCAAAAAAAAAAAAATCCAATGCAGCATATGTTGTTTTATATTGGTAACTAATACAACTGTGTTAACAAGTTCAAATCATGAAATATTTTCCTACACACATATCACTAGTGACAATGCTAATAAATTAATTAATGCTAGTAACTAACCTCAGTCTCAGAACAAGAAAATGACTACTTTTAGAAACCAGAGTTTCAGTTACCCCATTTCTACTTAGCCTGTCTATCTATCATACAACCTCTCTAATACTTGAAGAATTTCCCTGAACTATTACCAAGTACATTTTCTGTCTGGAATCCCTTTGTAATACGTAATGCAATTTACTCCTGCGACACGATTGTCAAGAAATGGCCAATTTAAAAAAGACTAAGCACCCAAAATGACCAAATGTGTTGAACATATCCTTTATTTAGAACAGTATGTTTGAGGGAAGGCAGAAAAGTGCAGATGCATTCCAATGTTTAAAAAGGCAATTCTAAAAACCCTAGTTCCTTACATTGTTTTGTTTAGTTATTAAGAGTACAAAGGGCTTATATTACATACTGCTTATATGCTGATGGGTAACAAGGTAACAGGAAAAGAAAACAATCATAACATTTTATATGGGTGTTCTTAAAGTAGCTACTATTGATAACAAAAACTGTACAATCCATATAAACAGATTTTTTTCCTATGGGTCAACCAATAGGCTCCAGTGTCAAGTATTATGTAGTCACAAATCTTATACTCATCTGGGTTTTAGCAAACCCAGGACTTAACTGAGATAGCCACATGGGGAGAGAAAATATCCTGTTTCTTTTTCACAACCATCTCTTGTATAGGTCTTATATGAAACCAGTGAATTTTTCAAGAATGCATAACATGATATCACTGCTGAAACTAGAGATGTGGACATAATCAATGCTGATTGAAAGATCACTAGGTGTCCCATAAAAGCCACCCCAAGCTTTCTAAATAAGAACTGGGGAGGGGGAGGCCATGTTCACTGTTATTCATGGCAGAGACTATTTACTTTTTGGTTAGAAAAAAACAAGTAGGTCCTATAGTATAAATGAAGTGTACTGTACTGGTCCAACGTAGAACAAGATTTCTAGTTCTGCTACTGGTCACCATCACTTAAAAGCCCCAGGAAATCATACATTAAGTGGATTAGTTGATGCTCAGATTTGAAACGTATGCACCTTAATATTCTGAATCTCAAATTTTGAGAAATTTTGTCATGGAATCTGTGGCAAGTTTTTTGAGTTGATGATGGACAATATGAAGTCATATTTCTACATGTAAGACTAACCAATATTTGAACTTTTAAAAAAGAGAGGTTGCCTGGGGGTGTTATGCAAGTTGTTTTAATTTACAGTTTGAAGTTAGAGGGGGAAAAAATAATACACTAACCCTTGGGTCCCATACAGGCAAATTAAGATTGCATTCTTCTGGCTGTTTCAACAGCACTGGATTTGGCCATTCCCTGTTTAGAGAGATCGTAGCACTGAGTAAGAAAAGCACTTATAACAACCAAGCAAGCATGTTTGAATGTGAGCCTTCATTTTATACACCAGATGTAGTATTAGATGAAGCTTCTTTTCAAAGTAGCAAACTTTTTACTTTGTCTCATTGGGGAACAGATGTGGTTCCCCCCCCCCTTCAACCTAAATCATTTTCACAGCACTTAAAACTGGGAAACACTATTATCTTAATACAGTCAAATCATATCTTTGAGGGCTTCTTTAAGGCTACCAGTATGTTACAACTATTTATGGGGAACTTTTAAAAAAAAAATTATAATTTGTTCCATCTCTCAAAACCACACAGTGTAATAAGTGCCATTAGGAACGGAGGCTAACATTATGGACATTTTTGGTGAAAACAAGTAAAATGTCTCTAGCTAAATTATGCCCTCCCAAAACATACTTTCAGGCACTTAAGAGTTGCTAAAATAGCTGCAGCCCTAGTCATTTATCTCAAAGGATTGTAGTCCTAAAGGAGAGTCTGTTTTTCCTCCTGCAGTCCCTCTGCACCCTCAAAATCTGCTATGGAGGACCGATAAAATGTTTGGCTTCTGGTGAGTATAGTAAACTATAGGGGAAGATGTTTGGATTTAGAATATGGCTTCTAAAAAGCAAATCATGAAAAATGTTATGTTGTTTAAACTGTTGTATCCAGCCCAGAGTGGGAAATATCCCCAATAGGCAGTATATTAAGGGAATAAATAAATTGAATTGTTATCTCCAGCATACTATCCTTCCTGCTTGTTATATGCCAGCAAAATATTTATAGATGCTAAGTGCTAAATATGCTGCCCTTGTGTATACTCATACGGAATATACAATACAGTATTTTAAAATTCAATTCTTTATAACCAGGTAGAACCTCCACAATGTTCTTCCTACATAAGGAAGCTGAATGTGCATTTGGCTGAAGAAATCAAACAAGAGCATACTAACTCTGAATCCACTATAGATGTGGGTTACTTCCCTTGGAACCTTTGAAGATCTAATTTTTGTAACACTTCTCAAAATTTGATCAGACATTTTGATTAGGCTTG
This sequence comes from Furcifer pardalis, assembly GCA_030440675.1. NCBI lineage: Eukaryota > Metazoa > Chordata > Lepidosauria > Squamata > Chamaeleonidae > Furcifer > Furcifer pardalis. The sequence goes on from CP126894.1 coordinate 21,774,670, forward strand.
AGGCAAGAATCCTGATGCTTTTAAAATGTGTGGAAGGAAAATCACAGGACTGGTCACAGCTACCAGCGGTATAATGTACAATCTGTCAGCTGCATAATGTACACCTGGCTGGCCCCATGCAGCATAACACATTAATCAGCTACAGCAGCTTCCACAACTTCCCCTCAGCAACCATTTTAAAGCTGGCTTTCTCAGTCCTTTTGTGTCACAGGCTTGACCACGCCTCCTGGGCAGCAGATCGGGCTAGTCACGTGGTTCCACCCACCCAGAAGCAAAACACACACTGTGCATGTGCAGAATGCATTTAGCAGTGTCCCGCGCATGCGTGGTGTGCAGTTTTTTCTGCTTCTGGGTTTGGCGAGGGTGTTGTGGGCCTGATGAAATTACTTCGGGGGCCGGGTTGGCCCACAGGCCATAGGTTGAGAATACCTGTTTTTAAAGCAACAGGATTTTAGCCTCATAGTGTATCAAAGTGTTCAATCCTGTTTGGAAAGCATTCTTAATAAAAACAAGTCTTCAAATGACCACTTTCTGGATTGTGGTGAAGGACAAGTAACATTTTCTGTGTAATAAAATCTGAATTTTATATTTTGAACTTGCATCTGTCTGAAAACATGTCCTGAAATTGCCCATTTAACACCAAAAACATCACAAAATAATTGCTATAAAAAGCAATCCGGTGATAATCAACCATCAATATCAAACATGAGAGAGAACATTGTGGCTCTTTTTAAAACTGCTATACAGTATTTTAATGTGAACTTTTGTGCATCAAGTTCACTTCCTTGGACATAAAATTAAGACTATATGACTGTTATATTTACACTTATGGCCTATGATCAAGTAGGGATGGGGTACACAAAGAGCCTCCTCAAAGACTGTGGTATTTTTGAACCTCAAGCGGACGTACCCTGGGCAATGGCAACCTTGCTGTGCCAGCTAGCTTTTCTCACTCTATGTTTGGCAAAAGGAACTACAGAATGAATTCACCAAAAGGTGACTTCATTTTGGCAGTTTCACATCTGGCCAAGACACAAAAGCTGCAGCAGCCGCAATTAGAGATATAGATACTGATAAAGTGACAATGGTTCATTAGGAAAGGAACAGGCTATCAAGCTGTGAATAATATGTATAAATATGACAGTCATATACTCTCACTTATTCTGAGGAAGTGGGCACGTTCAACAAAAACTCACATTAAAATATAAGCAATTAGTCTTTAAGGTACAATATTTTTGTCTGATTTTTGAGTTTTTTAATGTCTAATATGCTTGTATAGACCAATTCTGACTAAAGTAGCTAAATACAGCAACTTTATCAAACATGTCAGCTGTTTTATGAAGTATGTAAGCACGGCGATCACTTCATGTGTGGATGGGCAATTTTTGTGGTTTCCCTGTCCATGTTAAGGAGTCCCAATCAGCTACACCCAGGCTATGTATGTATGTTACTCTGTCCAATTAACATTAAAATGGATGAAGCCTTAAACCAAATAGTCACAGTTCCACAAGTGACCCTGTGTTTGTTTTAAGTATCACACACAATTCAAGCAGAGGTTATGCACTGGAAGAACTAAAATCTGGCCCACACTGCCCCCTCATCTTGCAGTTCCCTCAGGAGGACATAATAATTCCTTTAGGTGCTCCTCTTAATCTTACACCATCTGAAGGAATGCCATAGAAACAACACTAAAATTCAGGGTCTATAATATTTTTTATTTTACTGTAATCTAAAAAGACATACCATTTAGAAAATACCAAGAAAAATTTATGTACAAGAGTTGATGCTATTGCATTTGGATAAAGCTGGCAAGTTCTTGCTACTAGCATAGCCCAGGAAACTCCACCAAGGAAACCTAGTATGTTGGAATAGATGTTGTGCCCTGTTGTTGTAGAGGGGGAAAAGACAGATTTAGTGCTTTTTCATTTAAATGGGGTTTCTTTTCTTTTTTTAAATGATTATTAAATGCCAACTTACGTTTGGCCCACAATTTGATAGCTCTCAGTGTTAACCTGAAATTGTCAATGTTTGGTACTAGATGTAGAATTTCGTCGGTTACCCTGCAACCTAGAAGACAAAAACATGAGTATTTTTAACACAAATACTATGGTGCAAATTACCTACTTCGGCCTATACACACATGAATAATAGAATAACTGAGTTGGAAGGGGCCTATGAGGCTATCAAGCCCAACCCCCTGCTATTGAGCAGGAATCCAAAGCAAAACACATCTGACAGTTGTCCAATTTTTTCTTGAATGCCTCCAGTGTTGAAGCACTTGCCACCTCCTGAGGTAATTGGTTCCACAGCCATACTGCTCTACCAGTTAAGACATGTTTCCTGATATTCAGATTCTATCTGGCTACCTATAGTTTTAGCCCATTATTAAACCTGCATTCTGGGATGCATTCCTCCTTTCAAGGGTAAACATGCCCAGCTCCTACAGTCCTTCCTCACCTACTTGGTTTCCAGTCTCCTGATCATCCCTGTTGCCTTCCTCTGAACCTCTTCTAGTTTGCTGGCATACTTCTTAAAGTGTAGTGAATTCTGTTCCTGTCTTCTAAGGTATTAGCTAATATTTGAGAATATTCACCACAAATTTGTTGGAAAGGCTCTTCCCACCCTCCCATCTGCCCAGGTTTTGGCTTGCTGATCTTGAATGTACAGAGGATAAAATGCTAGCACATGAAAGCCTCAGAAGTCTAAAAAGCCTCTCTATGTGAATAGAAAGCCTGAAAAATCAGGTTTCCAATTCACATGGGAAGTCTCAGAATTCACACTCTCCTGTTCAAAGCAACAGAAATGACAACAGAGAGCAGAACTATAGCAAACCATGTGAGCATAGTGAGCATTCCCTAATAAAAATGTCCAAACATATTTGTGATTTACCAAAATATACCAGCTCTCCATGTCTTGAGACACATAGCAGGACAGCAGGTAAATCCCCAGTGCAGACTTGTTTCTTCTCCATTTAACTGTTTATTGCTCTCATTTCTCTCTAGACCAGTGTTTTCCCAACCTTTGGTTTTTGGACTTCAGTTCCCAGAAGCCCAAGTCAATTCTCCAAAACACTGATCGGCCAATGTACTGACTTAGGCTTCTGGGAATTGAAGTCCCCCTGTGGGGCATGGGCCCCATGTTGGGAAACAATGCTCTAGACACATCAAACTCATACCAACTCATCCGTTTTGCCATCTCCTTCCCACTTATCTATTTCTCATGTGAACAGAGAAGAGGACTCATATTTATCTCTGACTTTTTGGGAATCTGTGGGCTTTATGAGACCTGCAACAAAGGATGTCTTCTACCATTTAATCCAAATGAGTTCATCTTTTTGTTTGGGTCTCATAACAATACAGTTCTTCTACTGCAAGTTCTGGAAAATGATGTGTGAACTGATTAAATTAACTGCTCTACTTAAGAAACCAAACAGCTAATTCTTTCTGTATGAAACATAATTGCAAATGCAAAATAGCCATCTTAAAGAACAGGTTAAAATATAGTTCAATGAGTTTTCACAAGCTAGTCCTTCCTCTGCTACATAAAACCAACATTAATCAGGGTTGTTGTTTTTTGTAATTGCCCTGAAGAGGGTCAGTCGAATTTAGCATCTTATCATGTGTAAAACGTTAAATAAAAGAACTGTTTAAACATTTTACTTTTAACCCACGGCTAGATCCAGATTTAGTCACTTAGTAAACACTGATATCAATGAGCTTAATCCACGCATGGCTAAACCAGGAACCAACCCACTGTGAATTTAGTGTTTATTACACAAATTCTAAAATACCATACAAAATAGTAGTTATATTAAGTTTTAAATGCTACACTCTTGATTTTTAAAAGATTGTGCATCAAATTACAATACACTCACCATTAAGACTTCGTATGCATCTAATGTCTAAATTTTTAAGTAGACTATCATCTCGAAGGTCTAAATCTTCAGGAATAGTCTGCAGTGCTAAGCGGGCAAACAAGATATCAATCTAAATAAGAATTTAAAAAACGGAGTAAGTTCTCTCTTCATCAAATTATTCAACTCACATTCTAATGCAATTTGTATTATCTCCTAAGTAATAATAAATCAAAGCTACATGTCTGTGAGTGTAAAAATCACCACAAAATATAATATTCAGTACAATTATTTAAGGAAGCACATATTACATGACACAAGATAAAGAAAGGCAGAAAAACCAGCAATTGCTACCATACTATGCATAACTGCACAGATTGGGGGCGGAGGAGAGTCACTTTCAGTTTTTCAAGAAAGCTATGGATTAAACATAGACTACATTGGGTCACTAATTAGAGTAACTGAGCCATGACTGGCAACTATTAGCTGATCACTGTAAATTGTTTCCTTTATCAAAAAAAGTATATATTCTCCATGGAGGTATTATAAAAATATATATTAAGACAGAAGGCCTGGATTACACGTATCAAGAATAAGATCATGAAATTACAGGTAGTTTACCAAGTGTCAATTTCATTATCCTGCAAATGATAAGTAGCAGACTAGCTAACTGGATTCTATACTTTCCTTGTGTGAAAAGAAATATACTGTACACTAATACCCCGAATAACGCTAAGACTTGGTTCCACAAGTCTTAAAAGTTATCCGGTTTTTCACGTTGTACAATGCATTGATCACACAACATGAAAAAAAGCCCTGTTCCCTTTCCGAAGAGGAAAGAGAACAGGGGCTGATCCGCTTGCCTCTTTGGAAAGGGCAGCGGGAATTCCATGTGTGGAATCCCCACTGCCCTTTCCAAAAAAGCAGGCAGATTGAGCCAAGCACCATTTATTATTTTTCAGGCTATTCACGTTGGCCCTCCTCAAGTTAAAGGAAAATAGTTTACTGCCATACAAACCTGCATATTTTTACTAGACCTCTTTGAACAAATATTTTAGCATGCTTGCTATTAATACAATACAGTGCAAGTACATTTGTTCAGTAACATATTAGGTACTATATAACATCTTCATGGGCCTTTGTCAGCAACCTGCACTTAACTATTTAAAGACTATAGAGAAAAGGTGCTGTGGTCCAGGGGGTCACAAAGGTTTGGACTTGACTGTGCAACTGGACAACAAGAGAACGGGTGGATTCACATGAAGTTATCTTTTGTGTGAAGTGGCAACTCTATAAGGCAACGAATGTGGATTTTATGATTATCTGTAAATGCAGTTGAATTTTCTGAAGCTGCACATGGTTTTGGTTATGTAACAGTCCTAAGTGGCAGGTGATGTTCACACAAATACCACCACCAAGTGATGGTCTACTGAATCAGACAGTGTGAGACCAGGTGTGTGTGTGTGTGTGTGTGTGGGGGGGTGTTGGTTCAATAAAAGCCATACGCCATGATGGAAAACTTGTATAATTCCTTCTTACCTCTATTCCATCAAAGCAGAGTTTGATAACAGGAACAAATGCTTCTTCGACAGCCTAGAAAATAAAATATTTTTGAACGAAGGGTATTCATACAGCCTCTATTCAGAATTTAAAATTATTTAACGGGTTGAGCAAGATGGCTTGTGGTCTACTATGAAAGCAAAACTTTAGAGTAGCAAACAGTTACAACTAAACCTGAAGTCCATTACAGAAACATGCAATAATGATAAGCTTTCAGAATCTCCAAAACTAGCACTAGCTCTATTGCACAAAAGCTGCAATCCTTAACATACAATTAGTGTATCACTAGCAAGTTCCTGCTCTTAAGCTCTAATGTAGTTGACAAAAAAAATACATACCCGTAAGTCTTTCACTTCTTCCTGTTGTTTCAATTTTTCATAAAAAGAGGTGAAAAAGTCACTCCTTTCGACATGTCTTGGTGCCACACACAATGCATCAATATCAGCACCTTAAAAAGCATGCAAACGCTGTTAGATACCATATCCAATCTTTGTTAGAAAATCTGCGATTAGGATAAACTTTTAGTTTAGCCTTCTAATGTGAGCAAAGATTTTATACTCTTTAATATCTTATGTACACAAGTATAACTCGTATTTTTAGGGACTTGGCAAAAATTGGTATATGATTTTTAACTACCAGGAATAAAAATATATTCAAGAAGTGCACATACAGTAATACCCCGGATAACGATTGTACCGTATAGCGCTAAAACCGCATAACGTTACAAGATTTTTGGAAAAATATTATATCGAATAACGCTATTTTTAGCGTTATCTGGTACAATCGGGGGGTGGTGGATTGGGTAGAACATCTATCCAATCCAAACCCCCCCCCCAGCACCCACCCGCACGATGTTTGGAAAGGGTACGAGGACTCGTACCCTTTCCAAACACCATGCAGGCGCGCGCGTGTCAAACGGGTGTTGGGGAGGCTACGGAGTTCTTCCCCGTACTCTCCCCAACCCCCGCCTGACACGCGGGGTCTCCCCGGCCTCGTAGCAGCTCGCTGCGAGGCCGGGGAGATCCGGGTGAGGAGAGGCGCCTCTCTGCGGAGTCTCCCCAGCCTTGTAGCAGCTCGCTACAAGGCCGGGGAGTCCCGGGTGACAAGAGGCGCCTCTCCACGGGGTCTCTCGACGTGCGATCCCTGTTTCGCTCTCCTAAGCAAGGGTCGGCTTTTCCGAATTTCCCCCTCCCCCGGGGAGGGGAAATTCGGAAAAGCCGACCCTTGTTTAGGCGCTTTGCGATGAGCGCGCCACCGCCTGGGCTGCCCCTTTTGTTATTTCTCCCCAGAAAGGGATCCCTTCTCCTTGCTTGCACTCGTTCTCTCTCGCTCACACACACACTGTATGGCGGTGGCGCCGCCGCCAACGGGCTTCAATTCTCTCTCGGACAAAAAGATCTGAGGCTGCTGTGCAGCTGCCTGGGCGAGAACGCCACACAGCGAAACCCAGAGGGCGGTCGAATTCGGACAAGCCACTCCTTGCCCAGGCAGCCACACGGCGGCCTCAGATCTTTTTGTCCGAGAGAGAAGTGAAGTCCACTGCCGCCGCCGCTGCCATACAGTGTGTGTGTGTGAGAGAGAACGAGAGAGAATGAGCGCAAGCGAGGGGAGAAGGGAGATTTCATGGATCCGCGTCTGTAATACACACACGTACACACACACACTCTGTCAGTACTGTACCTTACTCCAACCTCCTCAGCCCCCACCCTACCACAACACTAACCCAATTCATTGTGTGATCCAGCAGCACCATGTTGAGTCTCATGTGCAGGCTGGATTGGTTGGGTTTGTGGTGATAAGAGAGGCAGGCGGCAGGGGCAGCAGCAGCGAGAATTGCCGAGATGTGCCCCCTCTCCTTCCTTGTGTGTTGTCACTCTTTCCCTTATTCCTTTTAAACTTTTTCTTCTTTTCCTCCCTCCCCCCCGCCCCTCTCCATGGCTGATCCCCGGCCGAGCACAGAAATCTTGGTCCCATCTTAGAGGCGAGGAGAAGCCGCGGATTGTTGTTTTTCTATTGGATTTCTTTTTGAGACAAAACCCCCAATGGCATGTTTAACATCACACACACAATGGGGAGATGGAAGGTGGCGGTGGCAGGCAGAAGGCGGGAGGGTGTTGAAACCGACAGATTTCAACTTCCAGCCCCTTCCCTGAAGGACAAGGCGCCCCCCGGTGAGGGGAGAAAAGGGGGGCCGAGTTGACAAGTTGTTTGTGTGTCTCTTTCCCCTTTGGCAGGTCTCCTTTTAAGAAGATCCCCGTGGTGGGTGGGAAAGAGCTGGATCTTCACGCACTCTACACCCGAGTCACCACTTTAGGCGGCATCGGGAAAGTGAGTGGAAGTTTTAATTCGCCTTTCCCTCCCGCCAACCACTTCCCGAAACTCTCGCCTGACCCTCGGGGGCCAAGGCGGCCGACGGGCCCCCTGGGAACCCCCTTTTCCCGAGCCGGATTGGCAAGGGGGGGTGGAAGAGGGAAGCAGGCAAGGCAGGTTGGTGGCTTAGCCTTGTTGGTGAAGAGCTAATGGGGGGGGGAGGTTGGAAGGTGCCGCGGGTGGTTTTCCCGAGGGGGGGGAGCTGCCCTTCTTCCCCCACCCCTCCCCAATGTTGGGATCCTTCCCTAGGGAAGAGAGTAGGGGGGAAATAGGCGGCGTTTGAGGCAGTTTCTTCCGCTCGGTGTGTGTGAGCAGCGCGAGCGGGGAGGCAGAGTCTGGAGTGCAGTTTTAGTGCAACTCAAAGTTAGCGGGCATGTTTAACATCGATAATCGGCACGGAGCCACCATAGGGGGGGCACACCACGGATCCTCGCTGCCGTGGAGGGGGGCACACCAAGCACTGCCTTGGGAGCCCTTTCTGGGGAGAAATAACAAAAGGGGCAGCCCAGGCGGTGGATAATCAAATAGCCATCTTGTTTAGGTGCGCGAAACGGGGATCGCACGTCAAGGTAAGGGATCAAAGCGGGGGTAGTGGCACCCCCCGCTTTGATCCATTGCCTTGACGTGCGATCCCCGTTTTGCTCGCCTAAACAAGGGTCGGCTTTTCCGAATTTCCCCTTCCCCGGGGGATGGGGGAATTCGGAAAAGCCGACCCTTGCCCAGGTGCGCGAAACAGGGATTGCACGTTAAGGTAAGGGATCAAAGTGGGGGGTAGCACCCCCCACTTTGATCCCTTGCCTTGACGTGCGATCCCCGTTGCTATACCCGTTTGGTAGAAGAGGCTCCCGCTGGCGCGCCTTTTCGTGCGCGAGCGCCTCTTCTCAGGTTTTTTTTAGCATTGTTCGCTGTACACCCCAGACAACACTAAAAACCGGATAACGTCATGACCTGTGGAACCATGTCATAACGTTATCCGGGGTATTCGTGTACTTGACTTTAAAACAATTAATTTTATCCAAAGAGTTACAAGCATATACAGTCAAACCTTGCATAAAGAGTGCCTCGCTTAAAGAATAACTCGCTTAAAGAGCAGAATTTTCTCTGAATGTTCGTTTCACTTAACAAATAAAACCAACCAAAAACTCACTTAACAAATACCCATCAGAAGACACAATTGGTCACTTATAATGGTGTTTCGCTTAAAGAGCAAACTCGCTTAAAGAGCAATACTGTGGAACACATTATGCTCTTTAAGCGAGGTACAGCTGTACAGTAGACCGCCATATAATGAATGCCTCGTACAACAATTAAATTGTACAACAACGATTTGAAAAAACATTGTGCCCCATATAACAACTAAAATTGTTATACGATGCAATGCATCTCTATGGGAAAAATTATACAACAAATTTTTGTTATACGATTTTTCCCACATTTGTTGTACAATGCATCCCATAGGGAAAATTGCTATACGATGCATGCATCGTACAGTAAAACCTCAAGATAACGGTAAAACTTGGTTCCACAAGTCTAAGTGTTATCCGATTTTTAATGTTATCCAATGCATGCATCGGACAACGTTAAAATCCTGTGGGATGCATCAGAAAACGTTAAAACTCAAACGTTATCTGATGCCTCCCATAGGATTTAAAATTATATGATGCAATTTTTTCCCAGATTGCTTAATTTTATGCAATTTTAGCGTTATCTGATACAAATGTTATCAGAGGTATTACTGTATAGCAATTTTCCCTATGGGACGCATCGTACAACGAATATCTATGGGAAAAATGCATGCATCGTATAGCAATTTTTCATTCAACAACGAGCCCCATGGAATGGATTAAAATCGTACGAGGTACCACTATACTTTGGTTTTATATCTTGCATCAAAAACTCATACCCAGTCACACACACCGTAATTGGATCTGTGCCTGCTGTAGGTAGCAAAAGAGTGGTTAGTTTTATGATGCACTGGCAACTAGGCTATAAAGCATTAAACATGCCAACAACATATGTCTATGTATTTGACACCTAAAGAGGAATTAAACAGGTGCCATCAAGAAAACCCAGTCGTTGTTTTGATTCCTGACAAACACTTAATACTGGTTAAATTACTAGACCATCCCACACATTCTGATGGCTCAGAACACCAGAGAATCAGCTGGATCAGAACATCACTGCCTTAAGGACACTGAAAGCTCCAATACAGAAAGGTAACGGTCGCCCTCGCTCGAAAGCCACTTATATCCAACTAGGGTTCAGTGCTCATCTCTGAAAGAGCCAGCACTGTCTGTGTCTATAGACGTTTCCGTGGACATGTGGCAGGCATGACTAGACACTGGAGTGCACATAACACTGTTTACCTTCCCACCGAAGTGGTACCTATTTATCTACTTACAATTTCTTGCTTTCAAACTGCTAGGTTGGCAGGAGATGGGACAGAGACAGAGGCTCACTCTGCCATGTAACACTTGGGCCTTGAACTACTGACCTGCCGACCTTCCAGCCGTCAAGTTCAGTGTCTTAACCACTAAGCCACCACAGTCCCTCCAATACAGTCGTACTGTGTAATACCACTACTCCTGTGGAGGCAAATCTAATCTTCAGTGCCCGGAAGTGGCCTAAACTCTGCTACCAACAGGATAAGTTGTACTATTGCCTCAGTCACCAAACTGTTGAAGTGCCTGCCAGTTGCCTCCCTCTTTTCTTAAAAATTAATGACCTGGTCCTTCTGGTATTTTGTGGGCGGCAGCAAGGAGAAAAGCAGTTGAGCTAGTAGCATATAGGGACTGGAGGGACAGATGAACCAACAGTAAGCTGAAGCAGCATGGGCCATGAAGTTGTAGCATACTAATAAGAGCTTGCAACAGGGCTTTCCCAGAAATAGCACAACCATTGCTCCCAGCATCCTGTTGTATGAAGCAGCCACCCAACTTTATTTGGTAAGGCTGGCCCTGATACCTCTCACAATACCTTACTAGCCCCTGCAGAGGTCTCTAAAGACTGGGGGGGGGGGGGAACAGTAACATAGATATTGAAATTGGTCATGCCTGCCACATGTCCACAGAAACGTCTGCAGACACAGACAGCGCTGGCTTTTTGGCTTTAAACAGAGATGTGCACCGAACCCAAGAGTAGGATAAGACTAGCTTTCGAGCAACGGGCAACCTTTACCAAAGCCAACTTCTAAAAATTTCTAAGTCCATACTTAACCTCCATGCAAGCCCTCAAATACTTTATTTGGAGTAACTGGCAAAAACTACTCAATTACAAACTATGCACTTCTTGTTAACAATAAGCTTCTTATGCCACAGAAGGTATACTTCTTCCACACACTATTGCCATGTTGTATTCTTTCCTAAACCACCATCTAACACAGTTGAAGCGCTGGCCGTAGGAAAGAAATCAGGGAATGCATTGCAAGATTAAGAACGAGACACTGTAAGGCATAATGACACTGACTCTAAAGAACATCATTATCTGACAATATGTCTGGAACTAGCGAAGTTTCAGGCTTGAACAAGAGATTTATTCCATTCATAAAAGAAATTTAAAGAAGGTTCTGTAGACTCTTCAGTGATAAACTAGTTTTTACATGCGGTATCAGCTAACCACTAGGCACCAAGTTAGCAAGCATTTTATACAAATTACCTTTTGTATGTACACCTAATCTGTATGAACCAAACGTAAAAATCTTCCCCCCGACATTTTCAATTACAGACTGTGGAAGATTCTAAAAAGGAAAAAAAATGTTTTGTAATTATGTAGGCAATGTAACAGTGAAACTAGCTTTAGGTCACAAACACATCAGCTTGCTTCAGTTGGGGCATACTGATAAGCGAACAGAGGACAGAGTCAGCTTGTTATCATTGCTAGAACACTATACTAATTTGCTGGTGAAACACAACTTTGCTGCTCAACTGTTATACATAACACAAATAAGCTTAAAACATTTGTCACAGAATGTCCAGAATATGTCAACAGAAATAGCAAACTACTAAAGGTTGCTGCAACAGACATTTATTCTTTATAATGAACTGACTGTATGTTCTACCCATTAGGGAATGCTCACTATCCTAACAAATGGCTGTCCTCTGTTGTCATTTCTGTTGCTTTGAACAGAAGAGTGCGAATTCTGAAACACAGACTTTCCGTGTGAATTAGAAACCTGATTTTTCATTTCTGGCTATAACACTGTGCCTGCCCGCCCCACTTTTGACTACCAACTTTCATCATGGGCAGATATATCTAGAACTGCAAACTAACAACACTTTGGGATTTCTTTTTTAAAAATCTACAGGTAAAGACCAACAGGATAAAGCATTTATACCTTAATTTCACTGATTTCTCGTATCCACTCTTTTACAAGGTTGTTTAGTTTTCCCAAAATTAGAATTCTGTTAATGAAACACATTACAGAAATAAATTAATCAAGAAATCCAGTTAGGAACTTAATATCGTTTTATATGATGCTGGTTAAGACTACACACAACAGACATTCTGGGGACTATTCCAATCCAAGTAATTTGCTCAAGAAACATTCAACTTTATACATTTTGATTTCCACCCTTCCTTGAGAGTATTCAGGGGTGCCATACTTGATCACATATTTCTTGTAATAGCCCAAATAATCATGCTGCTAACTGGCAGGGAAAAAACATCATGAGCTGCCCCCACATCTTTCACACCTTCCTGATCTACAGACAGGGCTGCGGAGTAGGTATATAAATGTTCCGACTCCGACTCCTCAGTTTGTTTACTCCGACTCCCGACTCCTCTGTATTAATATGTGAATGTATTTTATACATTCATTGAAGGAAAGAAAGGTTCACAGATAGTATAGCTACTCAAAATCTGAGAACCTTGAGGATTCAAAAACAAAAGTTTATATACCCAGTAGTAAACAGGAAATGCATGGCACCTCGACCATGCGGTGGTGTTACAATCTTGACACCTTGGTATTGGTCCCATGGACAAAGGAATTCAAACTACACACTAACATTGGCTGATGGCCAAAACTTAACACTTATCTATCCTCTACCGTTGGGTACTCTTCTAAGCCCTCTATTCTAATGAGGAAAGGTTTTATTGCCTCAGCCTGAACAACAGGCAGGCAAGTTTTAACTGAATCACAGTCATGCCACTTCGTAGGTTATTGGGAGGGCAAAGATGGGGTCTCTTTGGTTTTATATTTTTTCTATTTTCCAGCACACTTCTAAGCTCTTCTACCAGAGAGGTAGTTGTGCAGAAGCTGAAGATAGGGCAGTGGGAGAATCTAGGAAAGGGCATTTATTATAAAACATGATTTCCCTAGTACCTTGGTCTGCAAATGTGGCTCTCCAGATGTTCTTGGACTTCAATTCCCAGAAGCCCCAATCAGCAGGAGTGCTGACTTGGGCTCCTGGTAATTCAAGTCCAAGAACATCTGGAGAGCCACATTTGCAGACCACTACCCTAGTAGAATCCCATAGTCATGTTTAAAGTTTAAGCTAACAATCAGAGCTTACAAGTTTTTATAGTCTTAGCTGAATGACAGTTTTTCCAATGGTTTACAGCTTCAGTCTTGGAACTACTGTATTGACCCTCCATTCCCTTCCCTTATACAAGAGTCTCAAGTCCTGCAAAAAACATATTTACTTAATCCCTTATCAGTGAGAGGCTAGGTTACCCATGGGTGCTGTGTTCCCTACAACAGCAGAACACAACACTATAGAAAGTATTAGGTTGGCAACTATGGTTCAGAAGTGTGGAGCATGAGTTCCGCATGCTTTAAGTGACGACAACAAAAATAAATGAGCCACAATCTCCACTGGTTTGCTTGTTCGTATGGTGGGAGAGCTTGGTTGGATGAATTTTTCGAGTCTACACCAGGTGATTTCTCCCAACGAGGTATTGAAAACCTTGTTGAGCGTTGGAAAGAAGTTGTAAACAACAAGGGAAAATACATTTATAAGTATTGGTGCTCCGAATTGTGTGCTGCGTGCCATATAGTGAAGCACATGAAAAGCAAGCTTTTTCATGGTCACTTAATGTGTTCGTTTTGCAGTTACGTGAGGCACTACATGCATTGGTCTTTATTCTTACAGTAGAGAAGTCATTAATTATAACTTTTTGTGAATTGCTTTTTTAAAAATTCCAATATAAATTTAGTAGGAGTCGGAGTCGGAGCATTGTTTGCCGACTCTGACTCCGACTCCAGGTGCCCGAAATTCCCTCGGACTCCGACTCCCGACTCCGCAGCCCTGTCTACAGATGAAGTTTTTAGATATCCATCATCTTAATCAAACTGTGTTAAATATAAAATTACACAGAACAGCTCAGAAGTTAGTGATCTACCTGGAAAAAAAATGAACTGATAAATTAGTGGATTAAGATCAGTTGCTGATATCCTGACTGCTGTATATTTGTACATCTGCTTAATCCAAATCATTACTGAGCCCCTGGATGCTGATTTTTAGCAGAGTAGATCTGTTTTTAAAGTTTTACATGTTTTCAAACAATTACCGTATATACCGGAGTATAAAGCTGATTTTTTTTCAAAATCAAACCCAAAAATGTGCTGGAAAAGCAGACTCGGCTTACACTCAAGTCATCAGCTCGCCTTCTGCTGCTGCCCGCCTCTGATCGGAAAAAGCGGGCGCTGGTGGGAAGTTATCAGTGCCCACATGGGAACTCTGAGGAAGAAACTTTGCTCAGGAAGGAAACATGGTGAAATGTGAATCTCTTGTCTCCCTTCCGTCTCTGTCCAGAGACTCCACCAGGAGACCTGGATGGTCCTTGAGTCTAGCTGTGCCTTCCTTCTCTATGAGAATGCAAGCAACGCCTCTGTGGTGAAGCCTGTCCACCAACGAAGGCGCAAAACTCTGCCTGCCCAGCTCCCAGTTCCTTCTGGAGCCCCCTTCATCCCACCAGATGCCTTCATTGTTATTATAGGCATCCTCCATGCCTATAATATTTTGATTATTGAAACTCACTAGTAGTTCCTGCATTTCCCACGCTAGGCTTAAATTTGAATCAATCAGTTTTCCTGGTTTCTCAGGTAAAACTAGGTACCTTGGCTTATATTCAGATCGACTTATACTTGTATAAGTTTTAATCGTTTTAATGTATAATTTATTGTTATAAAGTTATTGATTTTTTTAATGCTGTGAGCTGCTTTAACACCCACCACCCCCAAACTTGGGATAAAGGCAAATAAGTAGATATTTATATAAGTACCGTATTTGCTGGCATGTAAGACACATCAGAGTATAAACCACTCCATTTTTCCAGTGTATTTTAAGGAGGGAACGTTTCTCTATATGTTGGCAAATACGGTATTTGCCAGTGTATAAGATGCATCGGAGTATAATACACTCAATTTTCCCAGTGTATTTTAAGGAGGAAAGTGCATCTCATATGCTGGCAAATATGGTAAGTAGATACATTGGTCTGAAATGCTATGCTTCCCACAAGAAATTTTTGATTCACTTTAATGGTAATGGAGAGAGAAATATTGTGCTCCTGAAATACTGGCGTTCTAAACTTCACATGTCCAAGATCTAAAAGCTGTAAGAAATGATGCTATAATGCTATCCAGAAAAGCTTAGGTGTCATAGCAATGAAAATAATGGCTAAATTGACTTCCACATCAGACCATTCCTTTTAGAAGGCAAGGTATAGGTAACATTATACAGTAATACCTCGGATAACGCTAAGACTTGGTTCCACAAATCTTGGTGTTATTCGATTTTTAGTGTTATCCGATCCATGTTAAACTCCTATGGGATGGATTGGATAACGTTAAAGCTCCATAGAGATACATTGTAACCACACAGGCTTTAGCGGTTGTTATCCGATCCATCCCATAGGACCTTAACGTTATTTGATCCAATTCCCCCCCCCCAGATTACTTAACGTTATGCAATTTTAGCGTTATCCGAGGTAAACGTTATTCGAGGTATTACTGTACTGTATTTCAAATCTCACTAGTTTTTTAAAAGACATAAATGTCTCTCAAAATTTGGAGCAAAGATTTTGTGATTTCTTGGTATCAAACTTCACCATAATTTGGCATTAGCTAAATTCCCCCCCCCCCCCAAAAAGGAAAAATGAATTATACACAATTTTAAAAATGAAAGGTTATAAGCAAAGAATGAAATGAAAATGGCTCAAGAAAACAGCTTGCAATCTTGATACATTAATTATTCTCAGAATGGATGGCATTGGACAAATTTACAGAAATCATATGTACCATGTCATTCTTAGATGTTACCAACATGACATAAGACCTGACTACATAGGAAAAATACCTATGCTACTATAAAAACAGAACCAGTAAAGCACAAACTATAGATAATAAAAATAATATTTCAGGAAGACTTAAAGGAATGCTAATATAGTGTCCCAAGTACTGTACTTAGAGACTGAATTATCAAGAGTGTAGAATTCAGTTTTTATTTATTCAATATATTCTCAGATTTGTTTTCAATCCTGTCATAGAATATTAATAAAGTGCAACTGTTATACTCACCGGCGTTGAAGTTCCTCTTCCTCTTCAAAGACACCAAAAGGTTTTAAGGTTTCAATCAATTTCTGCGTAAGTATACAGTCACTCTCCTTGGGGGCAGCTAAACTGATAGGTGAGGTAATGCCATAATGCTTCTGCGGTTGCTGCGTTTGTTGTGATCCCTGGGTTGTAACTGGACTAATAGAATCAAGCAAAATGTTAAAATAAATACCACATCAATACCAGTGAAATCCATTTACTGTATTCAAAGAAAAAACATGTGCATGGAAAACCTAAAGATTTGCCAAACAATTGTTTACTGTATTTACTAATAAGGCTGTTGTTACCAATATATATCAGACCTTTTCTACATTACTGGTGCCCGAACAAGTATGAAGGCATTTGTTGTTGTTCAATCGCAGTCTATTCCAACCCTTTGAGACCTTATGGACCATTGCCTGCCAGACACCTCTGTGCTCCACCATCTTCCTCAACCCGCCCACCACTGTGCCCATTGCATCTACAATACCATCTAGCCATCTCATTTTCTGCCGCCCCCTTCTTCTTTTGCCCTCCACCTTTCCCAGCATCAAGGCTTTCTCAAGTAAATCCTCTCTTCTCGTTAGATGTCCAAAGTACTTTAGCTTCAAATTCACAATTTAACCTTCCAAGGAGCAGTCAGGGTTGACTGCTTCTAGGATTGACCTATTTGTTCTCCTCGCTGTCCAGGGTACTCTCAAAACTCTACTCCAACACCACAATTTCAAAAGCATCTATTCTTTTGCACTCAGCTTTCCTTATGGTCCAGCTCTCACAACAATACATTACCACCAGGAAGGCGTAACAACCTTTTAATGACCAATAGCCACCCTAATTTATAATAGTGGCTGTGTGCTAGCAAGCTGATTTTAACTAATGGCGAATCTCTCCAGTGTTTTCTAGGTAGAGAACACACAGAAGTAGCTTATCATTTCCTTCTTCTCAGAGGCACCTGGGATGGTGTAGTTTGGCCAAGGCAAAATAGGCTTACTGTACTCTTCTGCCAGGAAGCATAGGGAAGAATCAAAGTTCCCATCTCTGGCTCCACAGCTAGATAACTAAACAACTAAGCTATTCAGCCAGTGTGATCAAAATATGGTAAATGGCAATACTTTCACATTAGCAAATGTAGTACAAGAGTCAATTGAGGACATGTGATAAACTATAATACTACAGGTTTTGACTATCATACCCCAAGAAACTGTGCAGTTTGTCAGCAATTTACATTGGATATGACTGGAGGCCTATCTAGCCCACATCACAAAACCCACAAACATAACCCTTTTGCTATTACTCCACAGCAATCCATACTCAGAGGCATAGTACTTCTGATCAGTCGAGTCTGGTCCTTCATGACCACATTGTGCCAGGCTTTGTAAATGTACAAAGGTCTGATGTTGACATCTGTCCTTTTTCTTGAACATGTTATACCACTATTAATCACATGGGTAAGCTATGAAGTAATTTTAATACTGAAATAACCTCAATGATTTACAAAACTCCACGCAAATTTACACAACTATCAAGTTTGATGGAATTTACTCATAAATAAATATGAAGAGGACCATAGCCCCAGAAACATTACATAAATGGCAAAATTATTTGAGAATCAAGGTTTTTTTTATTAAAAACATAATATACCTATTAAACCACTACCTTTTCTTGCAAGTCCCCCCCCCCCATTGGTTTATAACATGTCTGAACTTGGCTATACAACTTACTTCTAATCCACAGAAAAGTTTTTTTTAAATAGAGCTGAATGACAAGTGTCAATGAATAACTGGATTTTATATACAGTAATACCCCGGATAACGATTGTACCGGATAGCGCTAAAACCGCATAGCGCTGCAAGATTTTTGGAAAAATCTTGTATCAAATAACGCGATTTTTAGCATTATCCGGTACAATCGTGTGTATGGGGGGGGCGTTTGGATTGGGTAGAACATCTACTCAATCCAAACCCCTCCCCAGCGCCTGCCTGCCTTTCTCCCGATGCTACTGCAGGCTTCGCTCTGCTTCCCTTCTCTGTGGAGGCTTTTTAAAAAAAACTGCAGGGAAGGGAGGAAAGAGAGAAATGTGATTGGTTCTATAGAGAAGTAAAGGAGGCCAAAGCTGCTCTCCCTGTTACTTCCTTCCTTCCCTACTCCCACCCCACTGCCTGCTCGGCCACAGAGAATCCACCCCAGCTCTGCTTACCTAATCTTCTTGAGCTGCAATGTCGGACTGAGCATGCTGTTTTTGCTTTACTTCCTGGATTGAAAAAAAACAGGGAAAGGGGAAATACAGAGATGTGATTGGTTCTCTAGAGACTGCCAGCTGATCTAGAGAACCAATCACATCTCTGTATTTCCCCCTTCCCTGTTTTTTTTCAATCCAGGAAGTAAAACAAAAACAGCGTGCTCAGTCCGACATTGCAGCTCAAGAAGATTAGGTAAGCAGAGCTGGGGTGGATTCTCTGTGGCCGAGCAGACAGTGGGGTGGCTGTGGGGAGTCCCCAAACTGCTGTGGGTGGGAGTAGGGAAGGAGGGAAGTGACAGGGAGAGCAGCTTTGGCCTCCTTTACTTCTCTATAGAACCAATCACATTTCTCTCTTTCCCCCCTTCCCTGCAGTTTAAAAAAAAAGCCTCCACGATCAGCTGGCAGTCAGAGAAGGGAAGGGAAGCAGAGCGAAGCCTGCAGTAGCATCGGGGAAAAGGCACTTTCCCTGATCCTACAGCAGTCGCATGGGGGTGGCTTTAAAGGCATTGAGGTCTCTTTCTTTCCCTGCTTGCCTTTAAAGCGGTTTGTCCCTGAAGTCAGGGCTTTTTTTTTTTTAGCGTTGTTCGATGCATGTATCGGACAACGCTAAAAACCGGATAACGTCATGACTTGTGGAACCAAGTCATAATGTTATCCGGGGTATTACTGTACAGTAATACCTCGGATAACACTAAGACTTGGTTCCACAAGCCTTGGTGTTATCCGATTTTTAGTGTTATCCGATCCATGTTAAAAATCCTATGGGATTGATCGGATAACGTTAAAGCTCCATAGAGATACATTGTAACTGCACAGGCTTTAGCGGTTATCCGATCTGTCCCATAGGACCTTAACGTTATTCAATCCAATTCTTCTCCCCAGATTACTTAACGTTATGCAATTTTAGCGTTATCCGAGATAAACGTTATTCGAGGTATTACTGTACCTCTGAACTTCCAAAAAAGCTTCAAGATATCTGTGAATCATATTTTCATGTCCAGAAAACTACGTTCCTATTCAGACATAACAGCCTAAAAGTGAAGAGGGCTGTAACCATGGAAGGGAAATTCACTGCCACACAGATATCAAATCAGACCTTTGTACATTTACAAAGCCTGGCAGATGTGGTCCATGTAGTCATGAAGGATTAGACTAAACAATAGCAAACTTTAATGTAAAGATCCAAAGTAGTGATAGAAGTATATTTAGCTAAACATGTAACACTACTACAAATGGGGTACATGACAATGTAGGGCTTCTGATCACAAAAATGCTGTGATACATCCTGCTGAAGATACCTAGATATACCTCTTTAGACATTTGTATTAGGTTTGCAAGAGTGCAACCAGACAAGGGGGGGCAGTACTTACATACATGCCCCCCCTCATTGCACATTACAATCATCCCCCAGTGCATGTTAGTCATCCCTGCTCTTAAGACGCAACATCTAAATACAGCCTTTCTCTCTAGAACCAGAATGACTTGAGTTTTTTCCTCAAACATAATATAAAGGCCAGTTGTGAAAGTTAACTGTGGAAGTGCCAAGATGTCTTACTAGTCACATGTCCTACTGAACAACTGCCATTTACCCAGCACTCATCAATGAGCTACAACTGGTCACTGTAAGTTATGCAAACTTTCTGTAAATCCAAGCTTTCTGCAAACACTAACAGGTTTCCAGCCAATCACAGTAATACACCAAAACAATACAATACCATTGCATACTTCATGGTCATTCCAGAAAGCATAAATTAGAAAATGTGTGCCTACAATACTGCTAAGCACACCAAGGCTATATCAGTATATACATCAGGGATTCTCAACCTGCGACCTGTGGGCCGGATGAGGCCCACGGCACCATTTCAGCCTCCGCCACACCAGGAAGTGCCATGTAGTGGAGTAAGAGCAAAATGACCGTTCCAGCCCTCAAAGCTTTCTGAGGGAGCGTGACCCAGCTGCCAACTTAAAAAGGTTGAGAAGTCCCCACTGGACCAAAAATAATACAAAATAAAATAAAATACAACCCCCCCCAAAAAAAAAAATCCAAAAAATGCCAGACCCAATCGTCCCACGCACCAACAAAAGGGAAACAGTCTCAACGGACCAAAAAAAAAACTGGAAAAAATACAAAAACAATGGCCAACCCACCACCCACCAAAAAAATTGCCAGGCATGACCGTCCCTCACTCACACAAAAGCAACAAAGCGACCTCCCTACCTTTTTCACGCTGTCTGGGGACCTTACCCACTCGGTTCTGACCTGGGGGAGGCACGCATTGAGCCCTTTTCACAGCCACTCTTAAGAAGCCCCCTCTTCAGCCTGGATAGCTAAGCCCCTTAGCAAGCCAGGCCGGGGGGGGGGGCTGATTCCGAGAAGAAGCTAGGAAAACTTTTCAAAAACCTCCACCTGGATCGCCAAGGGGCTTAGCGATCTAGGTTGTGTGTGTGTGTGCACGGGCACAATCTCTCCCCCACCACCTCAGCTTTCTTAGGACTGCCAGGGTGTTGGGGGATAAACCGATCTTTCCCCCAACACCCTGGCAGTCCCAGCTATTGCCTAGGACAGCTAGGGTGTTGGGGGAGAGATTGTGCACGTTTTCTCCCCCAACCCAGCAGTCCCAACCAGAGCAGCTGGGGTGGTGGGGGAGAGATCGTGCACGTGCACGTTTCCCCCCCCCAACACTCCGGCAGTCCCAGCAATCGCTGAGGACAGCTGGAGTGGTGGGGGAGAGATCATGCGGATGCACAGTTTCTCCCCCAACACCCCAGCAGTCCCAGCAATTGCCTAGGACAGCTGGGGTAGTGGGAGAGAGATTGTGCACGTGCACAGTTTCTCCCCCCCCCAACACCCCGGCAGCCCCAGCGATCTCCTAGGACAGCTGGGGTGGTGGGGAAGAAATCGTGTGCGTGCATGGTTTCTCCCCCAACACCCCGGCAGTCCCATCGTACGATCGGATTGCCGGTTTGTTTGGGGGGAGAACGGGGGTGTGTGCCCTCCCCCCCAACCAAACCGCTGATCGGAGTGGAGATCTCTGCCCCAAATCCTTCAGAGCTGGACTTCAGCCCTGCAGGCTTTGGGGCAGAGATCAACATTGGGGAATTTAAGGCTAACATTTGCATCACACAACGTTATGTTAACGTTGTGCGATGCAAACGTCTGCCTCAAATTCCCCAACGTTATCCAATTTTAGTGTTATGCGATGCAAACGCTAACCGAGGTATTACTGTACTTCTTAACATTTCTGGCTAGATATGCTCTGCTGCACAGCCAGAGACTGGGAATTCGCTTGAGGAACAATGTTCCTGAAAGCTTGTGAACTTTTGGCTGCCTTTGTTCACTGATAAAGGTCTCCCTTGCTCAAAAACCATTCATGTCCAACTCTAGATTTTAGTGCTCATCTCAGTTTACAGCCAAAAAGCCAGTGCTGTTTGTCTGCAGATGTTTCCATGGTCATGTGGCAGACATGACTAGATGCCGGAGCTCACAAAATGCTGTTATCTTTCCTGCCAAAGCGGTACCTATTTATATGTTTGCAATTTCTTGCTTTCAAACTCCTAGGTTGGCAGAAGCTGGGACAGATGACTGGAGCTCACTCTGTCACATAGCACTCAGGTCTTGAACTGCTGACCTGCCAATTTTCCAGTCATCTTCATCATCTTAACCTAGCTGTACACTACTTGTGCCTTTTTGTTTGGTCTATGAAGGCATTACCACAGTATGGAGTTTACAATTTCACTATTCATTTTCTCCCACACAAACCACACTCCCAAAACCCCTTCTCCTTACACTACCATCTTGAGCTAAATTTGATAGACAACAGAGGAACAGTAACATTCAAGAGAAAGAATATTTAATACTAATAACATCTATTAAGAATGAATATTATTATTATATAATTATTAATATTAATAATATTAATATAAATATTGTTATTAATAATTATTATTATTATATTATAGCCTGAACAAAGAAAGAACTTCATGCTATATTGCACTGAACACTCCCAATTTCTCCCCTTGGACACAGAAACTAAATTTCAGAACAAAGAGACTCAAGAATGACAACAGGTTTGCAGAGTATGACCTCATTCCTAAGCCTCTTTAAAACCTACATAGTACCAGAACACTGACTTTAAACACAAATTGGAAGTTGGCGTCATGTTGATTCCATGGTAGGCTGATCTCTTAATAACCAGTCAGCATTATTTTAACATGTATTACACAGTAACTTTCAATGTAGATTGAGTCTGGCCTCAAGGCAGTTATCCTCCAACAAAAGAATTTCAGAGACAGATTTCAAGGAAAACTGATGAACAAGATTTCACCAAGAGAGTCAACTATATATCTCATGTACACAGGGGTACACAGAAATTGCTTCCTTGAAGATTGTGGTACTGTATTTTGAACCACAATCGTGCATACCCCAGGGCAATGGCCACCTTGTGCTGGCTAATCTTTCTCACACTAGGTCAGGCTAAAGGAACTACAAAATTCAACAAAAGGTGGCTTCATTTTGGCAGTTTCATGTCTGGCCTAGACATGGAAGAAGTCTGACTACAACGTTTTTATAAAAAATTTCAGTACATGTGTTAACTAATTTAAGCTATGGAGAGACATCTGCTTTACCACCCAACTTCAGTTTTCTTAACAGCCATTAAGCAATATCCACTGCAAGTAACTTTATTTCTTTTCCTTTATGACTTCTGATCATATATATGTGTCTTTCCGCAATAGTTTACCTATTATAACTGGAAAAGACAAATACTTTTCAAATTCATCTTGCTTTATCCCAAGAAGTCCACGTCAACTCCTCATTGCTTCTTTAAATACAACTCTCAAAGAGTCATAGAATATTCCTTCACATTTCCCTCTCACCAGAACAGATATATATAATAGCAAGATTAGACTTCATGCATCTGATGAAATCATTAATACAGTTGTACCTCGCTTAAAGAACATAATGCGTTCCACAGGATTGCTCTTTAAGCGATTTTGCTCTTTAAGCGAAACACCATTGTAAATGATCAATGGGGGGGGGATTGCGAACCCCGATTAATTTGTTAAGTGAGTTTTTGGTTGGTTTTTTTTTTTTTTGTTAAGTGAAGCAAACATTCAGAGAAAATTCTGCTCTTTAAGTGAGTTACTCTTTAAGCGAGGCGCTCTTTATGCGAGGTTTGACTGTATAACACAAAATGTGTTGTCACATGTATAAATGTTGGCAGACGCTATTACAATAAAACCCCGGTTTATGGACAGCCTGGTTTATGTTTACTGCAGTTTAAAACAGCAAATCTAGAGGAAATGATGTCCTGGTGAATACAGCCAAACCTCGCATAACGAATGTTTCGCTTAGTGAAAACTTCGCGTAACGAGCAAGTTTTTTGCTAAGCAGTCTGACTCGCATAATGAAAATTTTCATTATGCGAGTTGGACTTTCCATATGGAAAAACTCACATAACGAGCATTTCTATGGGGAAAACTTGCATAGCGAATTTTTTTGCTATGCAAGTTTTCCCCCTTGAAATGCTCATTATGCGAGGTTTTCCATAGGAATTTTGTTTCGCTTAGCGAGCAACCTTGGATAACGAATTAAATTCGTTATGCGAGGTATTACTGTAATGATTTTTTTTGCCTTATGACCAGGAATTAAACCACCAGCACCATTTTAGACTTTAAAACGGCGCCCGCCCCTACCCCAGCTGAAAGTCACGATTCATCACTTACTGTGGCAGAGGCAATGGTGGCAACATTTTTGCCACTGTTTCTAGTGTGGGGACCGTATCCGCTTGGTTCAGGTCTTCATCTGAGCTCCCTACACAGCGCTACAGCTGGGAACACACACCTGGACACCCGGCACGTAACCAGGAAGTTCCAGAGAGGTAGACATTCCCGGCTGTAGCACCGCGCAGGGAACTTGGACAAAGATTGGAACCAAGCAGAAATGGTCCACACACTCTCCCACTACCAGCAGCAGTGGAGACTGGGCTCCCCCGGTGGCCAAACAAGACACTCAGGAAGAAGTAGCGGCGTGAAAAAGGTAGGCAGATCACTTCCTTCTTTTTGTGTCCCTTTTCCCCTGACCTCGATCAATTGATTGAAACTGTTGTGGGTTGGCGGGGGGGGGGGGAGGAGAAGGTGTTATTAGGGGCTTCCCTTTTCTCTCCCTCACCTCAAGAACTACCCCTCTTCTCCACCCCAGCTGCTAATCAGCTGGGGAGTTCGCTCAATCAAGGTGTGGGGTAAAATCCTTTAAGAACACCCCCTTTTCTCCACCCCACCCCTCACAGACTGGTGGGATCGATCGAGGGATGGGGGACAATCATGTCTGACATGTTATTACAGGGGGGGTGCATTTTTAATTATTTTTGGTCTGTTCAGGACCTTTTTTTATTTTTCAATGCATTCCTATGGGAAAATGTGCTTCGGTTTATGAATGATCTGGTTCCCGACTACAGCAGCTGGAACAGACCAAAGTCATAAACGGGGTTTTTACTGTATTTTAGCTTAGTGTCAGTCCATGACCTTGAGTTTGCAAGACTTAAGTAGAGCCACTATGATTGGATCTGCTAGGTCTCAAATTCATAGTAACAACTCTATGCTGTCAAATCAATTCCAACTTGTGGCAACTTCTTCTAGAGTTTCTTAGGTATAAAATTTCAAAAGTGGTTTTATCAGCATTGTCTCCCGATAGTGCAATGCAACTTCCTCAAAATAACCAAGTTGCAGGAGGCACAAAGGAGAATCTATCTCTCAACCTCGGTTTCACGGTCCGAACTCAACTGAGCTCAGTTAGCTAATTCACAGTAGTGCTGCAAGTCAGAAGTGACCTGAAGGTACACAACAGTAACAATGCTATAATCACCCAAAATAAACTGTTACTTGTTTAAAAGCATGGAATAGATTCCTTAAAAATGTGATAGTAGTTACAATCATACAGCAGGGTTCCCCGTCCCAGCAGTCATTTGTGACTCCCAACCCCCTTTTTGAGGACCAGAACATCTTGGAAATAGTATTATGGGCACGGGAAAATGGAATTAGAAATATAACCATTTACAATGGAGTCTTTACACTTTTTATTACTACTAAGAGAATAAGTAAAGAAAATACAGTAAAACCCCAGGTTACAACCACCTCGGTTTAAGTTTGCTGCGGTTTACAATGGCAAATCTTATGAAAATGCCATCCAGGTTTACAAATCTTTAATGTTTTTGTTTGTTTGTTTATACAATGATCAATTCAGGACCTTTTTAAATTTTACAATGCATCGCTATGGATGTTTCAGTTTACAACTTTTTCGGGTTATGACGTAACCCAGGGTTTTACTGTAGGTGCTTTACGTATGTAAGTTCAAAATTGATTTATATAATACGTACTCATTGAAAGGAAGTAAACCAAATATCTAGGTTCCAAGAAGCTATAATGAATGCTAGGATGGGAACTCTGCAGTGGTGGTAAGTATCAAATTTCTTCAGACAGGTATACCTGGCATCTGCTTTGGGGTCATTACACGGCAAGTAAGAAAATTCTTAGTTATATTTTAATCAATATTTTACTGATATCAGCTATCCAACAGATTTTGTTACTAGTGATGACACTTTTAGGATTTCTAGGATTCTCAGTGCAGAATTCATCTGGAATTTCCAACCAAAATTCTAGGAGTGGGAGAGGGAAGAAGTATCCCTACAACTGTAGGTTTCATTCCATATGCATGCACTCTGAAGGAGGAGACACTCCACTGCTCATTAGAAGTCATTGTAATGCTCCATAGGAAGAACAGTCTCTCTACCTATCAGGATCCACAGAGGGAGCCTTCAAAGCTCTGAAGATGTATGTTCAGTTGAAGGCATTACAGATCTCAATAAGAAGAACAGTTTTGTGAGGGGGCTCCCTCTGTGGATCCTGACAGGTAAGAGAGACTGGGGGATACTGGACAAATTCTAAGAGTGAAAACACTAGAAAACCCATCTCTAGTCATAATTGATCAGCATATAGATATGATAATTAAAGTTATTTAAGGCAATGCTAACATAACAGCCCTACTCATCTTATTTGGAACCTCCTGCCTACTGAACTGCGCCTCCAGGCAGAGCTATTCACCTTTAGGAAAGGTCTTAAATGTGGGGGTGCTGCCGGTGGGGCAGCCCCCCCCCCCCCCCGCTGGCTTACCATATATGAGAGGCCATTGGGGTTTTAGTTTTAGCTTATTGTGAATGTTGGGAGGGCATTTTAATGGCTTTTAAATGTTAAATGTTTTATGATTTTAATTGCTGTAGGGATGTTTTTATACTTGAGGGTTTTTTATGGTTGATTGTAAGCCGCCTGGAGTCGCTTAGGCAAGAGGGCGGTGATAGAAATCAAATCAAATAAATAAATATTTAATTATGCTGATATAGCACAGTACTGTATAACTTTTACAGTCAAACCTCCCCAAATGAAGGTAAACCTCCTCAAATGAAGAAACTACTGTAGAGATTATCATTTACATCAGGGGTTTGCAACCTATGGCCCGTAGGCCTAATCCGGCCCATGGCATCATTTCATGTGGCTCACCACCCTTGCTCCTGCCACTGCCAGAAGCTGCAAAAATGGCAAAAAATGCACCATTAACGCACCTGGGGCTGTCGTAAACGTGTTTAGAACAACCACGGATGCATTTTACTGCAGCATTTACAGTGGGGGGAACCATAGGTGGGGGAAACTATATATCCAGCCAGCCCAGCTGTCTGAGGGGGTGTGGTCCAGCCTGTGGCACAAAAACATTGAGAACCACTGATCTAGACACTGAATAGCATCATACAGCATCTAATTGGTAATGCCTACAGTGATTTTAGCAAGGGACAATTGCCTCCAAAAGTTATGCCATTTGTATAGATATGCGTGAGAATTCTATTAAATCGGTATCTAGCAGAAGGCTGAGACAGAGTAAACAAACGTAGAACTAAAATATTACATCATTTTTAGATGTGTTCTGCTATTTCTACAAATTTTAACTGCTTCGTCAAGAACAATCCTACTGAATCTTGCCTATTCTTAGAAAGATAAATAGATTAGTGGTGTTGTATCAATAGTTATTGGTTGTATCTGCAACAAGATAAATCCCTTCCCACAGTGGTAACAGTTCAGAATACAGTTACAGTGATGGGATGTAACAGGTTCTCACCAGTTCTCCAGAGCCGGTAGTAACTTTTCCCAGTGTCCCAGAGAACCGGTTGCAGCTTTTGGGGGGAACCACCTTCGGGGCTTACCTTTTCACTGGTTCCCCCACTGCACATGGGCGCCAAGCACTTGGTGTGCATGCATGCCTACAGTGCTTGGTGTGTATGCATGGCCTCCTTGCTGTCCTCCCAAGCGGGGAGGAGGAAGAGAAGCTGCTAGCCTGAAGCTCCCTATAGCCTGCTCCCCTAGATATCCTAGAGAACTTGTTAGGCAAAGACTTAGTACCTAACTTCTTTAACTGTTGAAAAGTGCCAAAATGAAGCCATCTTGTGGTGAGTTCATTCTGTAGTTCCTTCCATCTGACCTAGTGTGAGAAAATTAGCCATAATAAGCTTTAAGCTCTGGTTGATTTGTGTTGTGGGTGGGTGTATTTTAATGTATTTTTATTTATTTATTTATTTATTTATTTATTTATTTATTTAGTTACATGTTTGTGTTGTGGGTGGGTGGGTTGAGCGGTGTGTGCGTGCGCATGCTTATTTTTATTTTATTTTTAATTTTTTCTTGGGCCCCGGCCACAATGTCATGACATTATGATGTTGGCTCCACCCATGATGTCATGATGTTAGCTCCGCCCACACTGTGATGACATCATGGTGGGGTAGTAAAATTTTTGACATCCCACTACTGATACAGTACTGTAATGGGGAAGGAAGGGTCAGCATGTTGTCTAAACAGGGCTTCCTGTCTTTAGTAGCCTTTAAAATCTAAGGATAAATAAATTCGGATTTGCTCTCAAAATAAGAGAAAATTATCCTTATCAATTTAGAAGAAACAGTTTACACAATATTCTCTGGGATTCTGGCTTACCAATACTGCTTATGCAAATGCAACTACAGTACAGTACTGCCTTGCAATTTCTAGTGCTTGCAGTTCTCTTAAAAATCCAATCTAGAACTGATGTAGCAGCTCTAGAGGTGTTTTATCCAGGTCACTTGGTGACAATGAATTCACAAGCCATTTAAGGAAGGCATACTTGAATTCAGTTGTTTTTCTCCCCTCAAGTTAGGGTGGACAAAGCCACTATTGGATTGAATGTCCCAGCACCTTTCACCATTAGCTGTACTGGTAAAGCTGAAGATAACTGTAGCGCAAAAACAAATGAAAAGCCTCTCTGTCCCATCCTGCATTAAAGCTAAAATCCCAGTCATAAAGACCTCATAAGGCAAGAAAAATCCTTTGCCTATATGCATAGCACCTTTATAGGAGCTGATAAATTAGAAAATATTCCATTATTTATACATCATTTCTGAACAAGCAAAGTAATTAAAGATTGTTCAAATAATTTTTCAATATTCTGATTTGTTCAGAAGTTGTCAACCACAGCTTCTATGTTAGAAACCAGAAAATTATAGGTACTGTAACAGAAGACCTCCTTGCTGATTTACTGAATCAAAATGGCTAGACATCTAGAAGCAATGCCTCATTGATACCATCAGTTCATTAACATACAGATTCATCATGCTGCACTGAGTCACTGAAAAATAAAATATTTACCAGTGTCCTCAGAGCAGATGTGCTTAAACTGAAGCAAGCCTAATCTAAAATGAAAAATATGTTAACTAACTTTGCAGTAGGAAGCCTTTTACTTTAGACTTTGCAAGTGTCTCAATTATTCTGCAAAACAATCATAAAACAGACACAAAAACTCTGGAAGATAATTTCACTAACATACCACACGCCTCTACATCACAGCTCATCTCCTTAACAAAAACAATTCTGCATGCACTTGTTGACACCAGCAGAACTGCACATGTTTATGTATGATCCAGAATTATGTTCCACAACTGGCATGCAAATTCTATACTGCTAACTAAAAGAGGACATACAATTCACCACCCAGAGTGGGATAACACCCAGATGGGCGGTATAGAAATCAAATAAATAAATAAATAAATAAATAAATAAATATTTATCCTATAAATCCAGTTATGCTTTAGTGGCATACTCTCTATTTTAAAGATTTTCCTTCTTGTCAAAAACTTTACAAGGAATGCAACAAAGGCAATTGCTAACTTACACTGTAGTAGAGCAAAAGGCTTTTCAAGAATGCAGAATGAGAAGTTCCTAGTACATAAGACAGAAAGGAAAACAAAAGGACCTCACCAAAACGTGATACTACAAACGTGGACTTAATCTACGAAAACTAACATTAAATTACAGCAATTAGTCTTTAAGGTACCACAACATGTTTTTTTTTGTCTTTTTGTTTTGTTTGCTTTCGTATATACAAACAAACGGACAGTCTGGTACACTGCATGTTACAGAGCGTCCTGGGACACACAGTGCATGAAGGGAAAGCAAAATGATCACACAGCGAAGGAAACACTTCTTTAATAACCGCACTACGAGCACGGTGTGGGAGAGGTTTACTAAGAATCACAACCCACGCAGATATTTGGAAACATCAAAGCCCGCTACCCACCCTTTTTTACATCCAGGCAGAGCTGTCCCCATCCTACCAATTTCAAACAAGCCAGCTTCGGCACAGACAGTGCCTGAACATTCATAGGCGGAAGGCAGCCTGGGAAATATCCCTGTTGGCGCACTGGTTAAACTGCTGTAGCTAGAACGTTGCCAGTTCGATCCTGACGGGTGACCAGGTTGACCATACCTTCCATGGTCGAAAAATATGAATACCCAGCATAATGGGGGCAAACGCTAATTGACTTGTGAACCGTCCACAGAGTGCACTAAACTATGGGGCAGTATTTAAATGTAGTGACTATTGTGAATTACTCTGTGAGCCGCCCAGAGAGTGCACTAACTAAGCTCTGTGGGGCCGTATAGAAGTGTTATTGCTAACTTTGCACAACTGATCGCGCGCGCCCCTCACACACACACACACACACACACACACAACACAGACCGTACGGCCACCAACCAACATCCTTTCCCCCTACCCAGACGGAAGGAAGGCCGCAGCCAAAAACGTGTAAACAAGACTGGCAATGGACGAGTATCCTTAATACACCGCCCCGTACTGGGCAAAGAGAGAGATAGTGTGTGTGTGTGTGTGTGTGTGTGTGTGTGTGTGTAGAGATTGTGTGTGTGTGTGTGTGTGGAGAGATTGTGTGTGTGTGTGTGTGTGTGTGTGTGTGTGTGAGAGAGAGAGAGAGAGAGTGAGTGTGTGTGTTTACTGTATGAAACTATGAAAAATGACCAAAGGTCACAGATGGTGCTTCTCTCACTCCATGTAGGCGACACACTTGCTTATTTGTATATATATATATGCGCGACCGAGCTCTAAGGCTCCCCCCCCCCGCCCCGGGCCCAAGGCTGGGGTCAGGCGGGGGAGCAGGAAAGCGCCGTAAGTTTGAAGGGGAGACGCGCGAAACAACGACCAGCAATTCTCAGCCACCGTGTGGAGAGGCCGAGACGGCTCGGCTGAGGGGAGGCCTTTGTCGGGGTATAAAAGGGAGTCCGAGGAAACCGGGTGTGTGTGAGGGGGAGAGTTGGGTTTTTTCTCAGGCTTTAGAAAAGGAAGCCGGCCGGGCAAATGGCCGCGCACTCTCCGCGGCCCCGGAAGCGCTCGCTCAGGTGGCCTCCTCCTCCTCCTCCGCAGGCTCCCGAGAGAGGCCTTCCCGAGCCCGCCTCAGCCGCCGCCGCCACCGCCGCTCTCCCTCCCTTCCTTCCTCAACCCCAAAACTCACAACGGCATCGTCTCTCCGGCTGAGATGAATTAGGGCCGCCACCTCTGCTCCGGAACCGTCACTTTTCCCGCCCCTGGGAAGCGGGCGTCGCGAGCATGATAGATATAGGGACGCCCGGCTCAGGCTCCTGAGAGAGAAGCGGTGGGGAAGGAAGCGCCTCCTCGCTCTCTCTTCTTAGGCCCGGTGGCCGAGGCCGCTGGCGGTGCGGTCGCTCTTCCTGCCGCTTCTCCACCGAAGGCTTCCTCTTCCCCTCCGGCCTCCTAACATGGCGCCCAGGCGCTACCACAGCAACGTTCTGGAGCGGGGGGGGGGGGGGTTGAGAGAGAGGGGAAATCGGGAAGGCAGGTGGGCGTGATGACGCAATGGCACCACCCACCCCTTTTCCGCGGGAGAGAAAACGTCTTCCGCCTGCCGGTCTACTACGCCAGGGCCTTTATTTTTTTCCTCGCCAGGGCTTCTGGGAAATGTAGTCCGGAGGCAGAGGATCGGGATGTTTGAACGGGCTAACGTTCGCCCCCTTCACTGCGCATGCGCCGAGGGCAATGTGTGCGGCTCTCCTTCCAACGCCGCAGTTTCCGCGCTTGCCAAAAAAATAAATGTATTTCTCTGGTTTTGTTATCTCAGAAAGCAAAACAAAATAAAGTAAAATAAAAATAAAAAACACAGTAGCACTTTAAGACTAACTGCTATATTTTCACTGTTAGCTTTTTCGTGGATCAAGTCCACTTCATCAGACAAGGAATAAAACTTACAGGCATGTTCTTATATACAGTAATACCTCAGTAACATTAGTATCGAATAACACTAAAATCGCATAACATTAAGCAATCTGGGGGGAAGAATTGCATCGGATAACATTAAGATCCTATGGGATGCATCGGATAACAACCGCTAAAGCCTGTGTGGTTACAATGTATCTCTATGGATCCCATAGGATTTTAACATGCATCGGATAACACTAAAAATCGGATAACACCAAGACTTGTGGAACCAGGTCTTAGCGTTATCCAAGGTTTTACTGTATACCAAATTCAGGAGGTCGACGGGAGAAGGGTTGGTGTAAGTTTCATTCCTTGTCTGATGAAGAGGACTTGATCCACGAAAGTTAACAGTGAAAATATAGCAGTTAGTCTTTAAAGTGCTACTGTGTTTTTTTATTTTTATTTTACTTTATTTTGTTTATTTTGTTTTGTTTTCTGAGATGCCTGAACCACAGACTTAACACGGCTACTATTCCAAAAAATTCTGGTTTTGTTGTTGTTCAGTTGCACAATCGATTCCGACCCTTTGCGACCCTATGGACCATTGTCCTCCAGGCACCTTTGTCCTCCACCATCCTCTTCTGTCATTCCGTATTCTGCTCAGTGTATAAGTTGAATAAGCAAGGTGATAAAATGCAACCTTGTCTTACTCCTTTTCCTATTCCAAACCACTCTGTCATTCTGTATTCTGTCCTAACTGTTGTTTCTTCACTCTTGTACAGATTTCTCATGAGGCATATAAGGTGTTCTGGTATTCCCATCTCTTTAATTACTTGCCACATTTTGTTGTCCACACAGTCACAGGCCTTGGTGTAGTCAATGAAACAGAAGTAGACTTGTTTCTGATATTCCTTTGTTTTCTCCATGATCCAACGTATGTTGGCAATGTGGTCTCTAGTCCCTCTGCCTTTTCTGAACCCTGCCTGCACTTCTGGTAATTCTCTCTCCAGATGCTGCTGCAGTCTATTCTGTATTATCTTGAGCATCACCTTGCTAGTGTGTAGGATGAGCGCAATTGTTCGATAATTTGAACATTCTTTGGCATTACCCTTTTTGGGATTGGAACGTATACTGATCTTTTCCAATCCTGTGGCCATTGTTGTATTTTCCAAATCTGCTGGCATATAGAATGAGATAATTTGATTCCATCATCTTTTAGGGCTTTGAAAAGTTCAACTGGAATACTATCATTTCCACTAGCTTTGTTGTTTGCAGTGCTTTTTAGGGCCTTTCTGACTTCACTCTCTGGTTTGGACGAGGACATTCAGTTCGGGACAGTACGATGTTACTTATACACACACACATAAAATAAGGTGGATTCTGACTCTTTAACCCTGGATGGAATCCTAGAATAGGAGGATTCAAGGTTTTTTCCTCCAGTCAAAACCATGAAGAAGAGGTATTTTCCTAACTACTCGATATGTATAAATTAATGCCACAAAGTCTCACTCTTATGTCTGACGAAGTGGACTTCATCCACAAAAGCTAACACTGAAATACAGCAGTGAGTCTTTAAGGTCCCACAATGTTATTTTTGTCTTTTTGTTTGGTTTTATTTATACTGTACTCTGATAGGCTTGGCAGAGACTGACAGGACTACCACTTCGAAAATATCATTTCCTAACTACGAACAGGTGATACCTTTATTACACCACTTAAAAACTGAATAATCAGCTAGCTTTCAATGACAATTCATCTTCATCATACAGAACCAGGTTTTGTGGTTAGTACAGAAAATATATAGCGAGAGAGATCTCAAAATCGAGCTCCTTAAAGTCAGTTCAAAAGCTTCCTGCAGATGGCCTTTGGGTGTGTATGATTTCAAGCTTCATCCCTGAGAGTATTTGGCTGGAATTTTCCCTCCTGCTCTTGAAACAAAGAACTGATAAATAATCAGCATTTCAATTGCGTGCTGTTGACATATATCTCATGTCCTAAGGTTATGGGTCCACTATTGAGGGAGAACAATTCCTAGAAAAGAAGTCTTGCCCAGAGGATATCTGTATCACTTGCAAATTCTGACTTGTTTGCATATCTTTTTCTAAAGAGGAACTAGGTACTAAAGTGTTTAATTTCATGTGGCAATTAATGCTGCACAATTTCGACAGACACACCTGTATCCTGGAGCTCTTTTAAATTGTATCAACTGTGCGACTGAGCAACAAAAATGACCCTCCAAAGAGAGAACATGATCCTCTCAAAGTCAAACTTAAATCTCTGTGTGAAAGTTTTCCCAGCCCACAAGACTTCTGCTTTAGAACAATGGGGGCATTACCCTGTTATCATCTTCTTCTGCACATCTGAGAGTAAACAAAACAGAACAGCAAAAAATGACCAAACATTGTGGCACCTTAAAGACTAACTGCTGTACATATATAACTGTGAGCTTTAGTAGACCAAGTCCTATGTGGATTCTTATGCCTGTCTGCCTAGGAGTTCTGCAGGGAGCTGCTCACATCTCTGGAATAAGGTGTTATAGGATTATACACCCAGTCTGGACTGGCTATCCTGCTATAATAATAGAGTAGACCATACTGCCAGTCACTCAATGGATCATCAGGAAGCAGTTAACTAACCTGACAACCTTGAGGACTAATGGCCTTGGGTGCCAAAATCCACAGGAAAAGGTGATGGTTCCCACATGGATTAAATCCTACTTGATTCCATCTTGATGAAGGGCAGCAGCTTCATCAATCCTGGCCTGGGGCTGAGGAAGACTTTGTGTGCCAAAAGGGCTCAGGACCAGAAAGTTACTCATGGAACCTGATCAGTGGTATGGGTGCCATGCTGCGATGCAGAAGGCAAATGGAAGACCACTGCATCATATTCTCAGGACAATCTTCATGGCTGAGCGCCATGATGATAGCCTATATTTGGAATCGGATACACCATTTGAAGAAGAAGAAGAAGGATTATACTGCACAATGAGCTTTGCTATGATCTGACAAGGAGGTTTTAATGGTCTTACACCTCCTCACCTATATGGCTGATTAGATGTTAGCAATAAACACAAATAGGCAAATGTGGATAGCTATTTTGCAAGAACAAACACTTCTAAATTTAGAATAAGTTTAAGTAATTGCAAACTTAACTGTTTCAGCATTCTGGTCTTGTGGGTACTCTCAATACTCAGCTGATAAGCCTGTCCACGTGTTGACAGTTACCAGAACACGCCTCTTTACATGCAATTAACTACACATTCCACATGTCTTGAGCAAGCATTAAAACTTTTATTTCAGCTTCAAAACCCTGTTTAAAAACAATGATCTAAAAATATAAGTGAGAGCACAACAGAGGTTCTACACTTCTTAGTCAAACTCAGGGTTATTCTTGAAGAGATATTCTGCCTGTTGATTAAAAACAAAGAAAAATAGTAACTAGTTTTCTCTGCAGTAAAAATTTAAACATTGGCATTTCCTCACATTAACTGTGTTCAGGCTATTGGAGATACCAGTGTGGTAGTGGATAGAGTGGTGGGCTAGGATAGTGATGGCAAACCTTGGCATCCAAGTGTTCTTGGACTTCAGTTCCCAGAAGCCCAAATCAGCAGGAGTGCTGACTTGGGCTTCTTGTAATTTAAGTCCAAGAACACCTGGAGTGCCAAGTTTCACCATCATGCGAGGGGGAGGGGGCTAAGACTTAGGAGATCTGGATTTGAATTATCTGCTCAGCTATGGAACCTTGCTGAGTGTATGGAACTGGTAAAACCACTATTTAAACATCTCTCTTACTTCGAAAGTCCTAAAGCAGCTATAAGTTGTTTCCAGTTTGATGGCACATAACATAAATTTAGTATCTGGCTGCAAGAAGAACCAGCCTATGTGGC
Source organism: Furcifer pardalis (assembly GCA_030440675.1). Classification (NCBI taxonomy): domain Eukaryota; kingdom Metazoa; phylum Chordata; class Lepidosauria; order Squamata; family Chamaeleonidae; genus Furcifer; species Furcifer pardalis. Next base: position 21,810,678 of record CP126894.1, read on the forward strand.
TTTAGATTAGTTGCACAGTCCCAGATTGTCCCCAAAAGAGGGGAATGGTAAAATACTTTGGTGTATTCCTCACTTGGAAAACCTTGGAAAGGGTCACCGTAAGTCAGAACTAACTTGATGACACACAATACATATATACATAAAGGCTATCGGAATACATGTACATCATCTGTACATGTGTTTCTGAACAGTGGCTTTCCAAGAGCTAGCTATAATGGCAAATCCATCTGCTGCAGTAATCACTGTGGGTGGGTTAGGTTAAGGCACTGAGCTGGAGACTGTAAGGTCAGGTTTTGATACTCAAGAGCTGTACTTGGGGACATGAAAGGAGCATTTGCGTGTCCTCTAAAAATTCTTTCAACCCAGAGAAATCTCTGACACAAAATGAAATGAATCCCATTATAAAAAGGTTACCAAGAAACCTCTGGTTGAAAAGATTTATGACCTATTATAAATATACCTGGTGGCAAAAGGCAGGACTGGATCCATCTAAAGGAGAAAGTAGAGGCTGATGAAATTATGAATTTTGTAAAGAAAGCAGATTGAATGCTCTCTTGCAATTTTGGGAAGTCAATGCCAGTGAATTCTCCGCTGTAGTTCTGCCATATTGGAACTTAATAAATAATAATTTATGACAAAATACATTAAAGATGATTTACACTATTATCCTAAAATATTGCTTAGATGTTAGACCTGCCGATTGAAAATCAGTGAAAGAAGCTGCCAGGTTGCTGTTCGTAGATGCTATCTTTGAACTATTACATGTAAGCAAATTACCCTTCGTTATAATTCTAAATAAACATGCAGAATGGCACCATCCATGATAAAATGCACCAAGAAACCCAGCTGTAGCTGTAGGCCCAAATGAACAGAAATGTACTGCTGCAAACATAGTTCTATGCCAGTATTTCCCAATCTTTGGTTTTCCCAGAAGTCTAAGTCAATTCCCCAAAGCACTGATCAGTCAAGTACTTGGGCTTCTGGGAATTAAAATCCCACCGTGGGGCATGGGCCCCATGTTGGGAACCACTGCTCTAAGTCTTCCTGCAGTACACTGGGCTTGGAACAAAAAAGAGTTACTAGGACTCTATAAAGTAGTATGTAGGAAGAAGTTGGCTGAGTGGGGGGGTGGAAAGAAATGTGTATCTAATGAGGATATGATTGCTTGTGAGAAGGCTGGGTTACAGTCAAAAAAGGGGTAATTGTCAAGGTTGTTCTGACAAAATAACATGAATAGGATTTGCAAGTACAGTCAAACCTCGCATAAAGAGCACCTCGCTTAAAGAGTAACTCGCTTAAAGAGCAGAATTTTCTCTGAATGGTCGCCTCGCTTAACAAATAAAACCAAGCAAAAACTCACTTAACAAATAAATCAGGGTTCGCAATCCCCCCACAATTGGTCACTTTCAATGGTGTTTTGCTTGAAGAGCAAACTCTCTTAAAGAGCAATCCTGTGGAACACATTATGCTCTTTAAGCGAGGTACAAGTGTATGCATTTTGAACTAGAACATAGTGGCCACAATCCTGTTGGTTATTTGAACCAGTGTTGAATGCAGCGAGAAATTGTTGCTTGTGCAGCTTGTATTCTCTGCTGCTCTCCATTTGCCTAACTTAGTTTACTATTGAGAGTACAAGCAGCAGCTTGTGAAATCTCAGCAATCTGCTGCTACCATTTGTGTGTGAATAAGCACTAGGATTCTGGCCAGTGTTTCACTCCATTAAGAGATCAGGCTATGGATAGACCCAGACAAAATGTATGTATATCAAGAGAGAAGTGAGCTTTGACCTACTAAAGGTGAGATGCTTTGTTTCTGACTTGGTTTTAACATTGATTAAAGGCGTGGGTGTATAATGGAAAAACTGGACAAAAATGAAATAATGTAAATAACCTTACCAGAAAGTCAACAGGGTCATCTGGCCTCACCATGCAGCATTGATTCAAGCCTTGCATAAGTGTTGGCATGACATGCTTCATTAAGTACATTCTCAATGGACTGGACTGAGCTTCCAGAAGTTCTTGTTCTTGCCGCTTCACTTCCTCTAGACGTTTATTCTTACAGGGATAAAGAGAATAATGTATAAGATATGCTTTGTCAGAACACAGAACCAAGATTTGTTTCTGTTTTGACTTTTCAAATAACATTCCATTTCAAAAGCACATTTTGTTTCATGTACAGTACAGTAATACCTCAGATAACATTAGTATCGAATAACACTAAAATCGCATAACATTAAACAATCTGGGGGGAAGAATTGCATCGGATAACATTAAGATCCTATGGGATGCATCAGATAACAACCGCTAAAGCCTGTGTGGTTACAATGTATCTCTATATCCCATAGGATTTTAACATGCATCGGATAACACTAAAAATCGTATAACACCAAGACTTGTGGAACCAGGTTTTAGTGTTATCTCAGGTTTTACTGTATTTGGCTTTAGGTTTTAAAAGAAATCTAAATGAACTGTGCAAGTATCTAACATTTTCTAGCTTAAACATTGTCCGTATCCCAGGCAATGAATATTATCAGTGTAGAAAAGTCCATACCAGCTACATATAGATCGTTTCGTATATGTTCATACAGAGCAGGGTTCTTCAAACTTGGCTTTCCAGCTGTTCTTAGACTTCAATTCCCAGAAGCCCTGATCAGCAGGTATGCTGACTTGGACTTCTGGTAATTGAGGTCCAAGTATACCTGGAGTACCAAGGTTTGCCATCACTTTACAACAGGGATTCTCGACCTGTGGCCTGTAGGCTGGAGGTGGCCTGCGGTACCATTTCATGTGCCCCCCCCCCTGCCTCCACCACACCAGGAACTGCCATGTAGTGGAGGAAGGTCAAAATGGCCATCCAGCCCCCGAAGCTGTCTGAGGGAGCATGACCCGGCCCCTGGCTTAAAAAGTTTGAGAAGTCCTGCTTTACAATATCCTGTCTGAGGAATTAAAATATAGCATTTAGTATTTATTATGCCACATACATCACAAAGGAACCCTGATCTAGAGTATATACTCATGATGGCGAACCGTACGGGCGCATTTTACTTCCACTTCCAGAATCCACTTCCAGGAGTGGTGAGGATGGCATGGCACAGACCAGATGAATTGCAGCAAACCCATTTGTGTGGATTCACGGGGGCTTGGGCTTCTGTGAATTAAAGTCCAAGAACATCTGGAGTGCCAAGATTCGCCATCATGATATATAGAATACAGTATGTGATTATGATGACCAGCAACCATTCCCCAGTTCAGGTCACTCATGGCCATGCAGCTATCAGTCGACTCTAACCCCATTGATTCATGGCACTATGATTGTTAAAAATAATTGGATACAGTAGTAGTCCAGCAAAAAATATAGTTGTCATCCCAAAAGAGCAAACTGTTCAAGAGATTAAAAAACTGGTTTAGCCAGGTCTGCTCTGAGATATTCCTCCTTTTAGGGAGAGTCACTGATTCTTATCAGCAGTTAACCTAATGAAAGATAAGGGCTAAATCCTATCTCTCACTTAATATATGGCAAAATCGCTAGAAGTCTGTTCTGAAAGAGGAAATCCTCTTGGCACTACATCATTTTTGCTTGAGGGATAATTTTAAGTGTGAAAACAAAGAAAAACTTTGCCTAAAATGCGGAAAGGCAGGCTGAGGGCTTGATCAAGTAGGCACTTTTCCTGCTGTTTGATGGCACTGCAGTAGGTGGGTTGATTTGCTATTTTTCTGGTGTTTAGACCAGAGGTGCCCAAACTTTTCGGGTTGGTCACATGGTTCAGGGGCCAGATCCAGGCCCCGATGTCAATTCATCTGGCCTGTGAACCCCTCATTGCTCCCAGAAGTGGAAGTAAAATGTGCCTGTATGGAAATGAGGGCTTCATGGGCTGGATGAATTAGTGTCAGAGGCCGGATCTGGCCCACGGGCAATAGTTTGGGCACCCCTGGTTTAGACAAGTGGATTACTAGAGTGGACCAATCCATTCCCAGAGTGCCCATCCCGGCACCTTTTTTTAATGAGGGTAAATGCACTCTGGTTTGAGCCTATTTAGACCACACCAACCCACAGCCAAACGGCCAACATGGTCACACCCTGAGTGAAAGGGGTCAGAAAACTGAGTAGGCTCTATAACTAATTTAGTTGCTGGCTGACTCCAAAGAAACCTGTTGCAGAAGCAGTAGATTTGAGATCTCTCTCAAGAGTGTTAAAACTGTAATGATTCTCTTGGGAGGCAAGCTATGAGAAACCTGGGGAACATAGTGAAAAGTAGAGACATCACATTGCAAACAAAAATTTGTATAGTCGAAGCAATGGTATTTCCAGTGGCAATGTATGGTGTGAGAGCTGGACCATTAGGAAAGCTGAGCGCAGAAGAAGAGATGCCTTTGAGATGTGGTGTTGGAGGAGAGTTTTGAGAGTACCCTGGACAGCAAGGAGAACAAATAGGTCAATCTTAGAAGAAATTGACCCTGACTGCTCCTTAGAAGGTCAAATAGTAAAGATGAAGCTAAAGTACTTTGGACATCAAATGAGAAGAGAGGATTCGCTTGAGAAAGCCTTGATGATGGGAAGGGTGGAGGGAAAAAGAAGGGGGCGGCCAAAAATGAGATGGCTAGATGGTATTGTAGACACAATGGGCACAAAGCTGAGTGAGTTGAGGAGGATGGTGGAGGACAGAAGTGCCTGGTGGACAGTGGTCCATGGGGTCGCAAAGGGTCGGAATCGACTGTGCGACTGAACAACAAAAACCTATGCCTAATTCATACATTTATAGTTGGATGCATATATAGTATTATAAAATGCCAGTATGCCTCCAGTGGCCTCATTTTAAAGAAGACCAAACTCAGGGTTTTCAGCTCTGCACCACTGAAACTGCTCAAAGATCTTCTAAAACATTACGAATTAAGAAGATGCAAGAGAAATACATATTACTGTACTTTGAGAAGAGCAAGTCTACAAAAGAATGAGGCCACGCTAATCCATAGCGTAAAACAAAATTCACATTCCAGAATCCATGGGTAGGCAAATACTTTTATTAGGATGAACTTGAATGCACAAAATATACAAGTTCTGTAGAATCTTTCAGCTCTTTGTATTATTTGTCAATTGCTCCTGACTTATAATGACTTTAGTAGGGGTTGTTGTTGTTGTTTTGGGGGTAGTGGTACATGAAAGGATCAAAGAATGGTTCATTATTCCCAAACCACCTCCACCCTGGGAGTTTCCATGAGGCTAAATAGTGGCTAGATGGTATTGTAGATGCAAATTATTTATTTATTTATTTATTTATTTAGATTTATTATCCCGCCCCAATCAGGCGAACCTGACTCTAGGCGGGCAATGTGCAATGGTCACAGAGCTGGGCAGATTGAGGAGGATGGTGACGGACAGGGATGCCTGGAAGCTAATGGTCCATGGAGTCATAAAGGGTTGGGAATCAACTGTGCGACTAAACAACAACAACAAAAATAGAGGGGGGGGGGGAGAGAAAGGCCTAAAAGTGAAAACACTTAGCTGGGCATTTAAAACCATGACTTTTTTTGCCAGAAGTTTTATGATGCCTGAATGACTATCTGACACATCGAGTCACACCTTCCAGCTTGGGTCACTGTTCACAGTTCTCCATGGGCTGAAATGCATAGCCATGTATTTGGAATTCCATGTCTCCTGCATTTTGTTTTTGCTTGTTTTCTTTTCACTCTTTACCCTTATGAAGAGTTCTACAGAACTTGAAAGCTTGTATATTTGGTGCATTTATAAAGTTCATCCTAACCCAGGGGTGGCCAAACTTTTCGGGCCATAGGCCGGTCACATGATTCAGTGGGCCGTTCATGTTGTTCCTCCGCCCGGGAGCCTAAGTAAAACACGCCTTGCAATCTGCTTTGCAATAGGATGAGATAGATTTTAGGTTGCCATTTTCTCTGCTTAAACCAGGAGGGCACAAACTACGACCCATGGGCCAAATCTGGCCCCTAACGCCAATTTATCCAGCCCATGCCGCCCTCAAAGCTCCCAGAAGTAGAAGTAAAATGCACTCATGGGAGTGATGAGGGTGGCGTGGGCTGGATGAATTGGCATCTGGGGCTGGATCCGGCCTGCAGGCTGTAATTTGGGGACCTCTGTCCTAACCAAAGGAGTCAGAGGAGAGAAAGAGTTCTCTCTTTCCCTTTTTCTTCCAACCTGCACTTTACAAATAGCATTGAATTGCTTGTAGGTACCATGATGAATACATTTCATAACATAATAATTATTCAGTATTTGAGATTAATTTACCCATTCTTCCCAATTTGCCAGTTTTTGAGCCCTTTCCTCTGCTTCTTGTCTCTCCAAATCAGCCTTTTCTTTAGCTTCTCTGGCAAGACGCTCTTCTGCTTGTTTGCGCTCAAATTCTTCCATTTCTTCCTCTGTCAAACCATAATTTCGAGGCTCACCAACATTTTTTATTATTTCTTTTGCAATAACTCTGTTCTCCAGGCCCTCATACTTAGATACATCTGTGAATATGGAGGAAAGAATTGAAGAGCCCTGTGAATTAAATCACAAGGGGCACATACAGTACATTTGTCCTGGAATAATATGAGTTGCTTAATTTAAAATTGGATATTACACTAACAGAAGAGGGCAGTATTTTCACCACAGAGGCATTTCATTTATTTTTGTTAGAAATACATGTAAAAAACAAGCTAAAATTTAAAAACAAAAACAAATGGAAGGTAGTAGGGAGAAAATAGATGTATAATTTCACTTCTAGGCATATGATTACTTTTTATTTATTTATTTATTTATTTATTCGTACTTGCTACCCCGCTCCAATCGGGCAAGCTTTTACAACTTTTTTTAAAGCCAGCATATCTAGACATCAAAGGTCTAAGACAGGAGTTCCCAACCTTTTCAAGCTGGGGACCAGGTCACACTCTGTCAGTCAGTTTCAAAGGTCAGATGGCCATTTTGCCCTTCTTTCATGATGGGGTGTGTGTGTTTGGTGGCCATTTTGTCCCAACAGCTTCAAAAGGGCAGCCATTTTGTTTTTTGAATGCCCTTGGAGGGGGGCACATGGAATGGTGCTGTGGGTCAGATATGGTCAATGGGCCTTAGATTTGGAACCCCTGGTCTAGAACTTCTGTTTGAAGTAAGTATGGTAGTGTAGCAAAAAGGGATCTTGCATATTCACCACACAATCCCATCAAGTGGAAAGCATTAATTTGTGACAGAAACTCTCAAGTATGCAAAACCATTGTCCCGTTTTCACAAAAGAAAGAAAGAAAGACCACAGGTTCACCATCCCTGATTTAGCTGAATAAACTAAACAGCCATTTTTTATATATTGTAGTATTTTTGTGGCTGCTAGATTATTTCTTGTAGATTTTGCAGAAATGATGACTTGCTTTACCACTTTATATATTATAGAAATTACATGTTTACTAATGGAGGAGAATAAGTCCTTCATTTTAAAAACTGTAATTCTCTTTTCTTTCATCTTAAAAAATATCTCCTACGGATATAAGAAACTAATGGGGAGGTAACTATTTCAAATAGTGTTTTTAATTGAAAAATAAACTTCAACTTGCAAATGGTAAAATAGCAGCAATTCCATTGAACTGATAATGATACTTCTAGTTCTCGATCTTCTTTATTTATATTGTAGGGGTTTTTTTCTATTTAAAAAGACACCATATTCTCCTCTCAGACATCAGCACAAAGATTTGGTCTGGCTTCAACTGTTCATCATCTAATTGTGCTGAAAGACAGTACAGTATAATAAAACTGCTGTGTAAAGGAGGGGGCTAAAAATTTAATAAAATTACCAATCAACTGTGGATGTATTTCTATTTCATCAAAATAGTTGAGAACTGTTTCATCTTCAGTGTTTAACTCCCTGAAAAGACTCAGGGATCTTAAATATCGGTCCTGAGTATAATGAGTTCCAGCAACAACACTTTCAGGAAGATTCATGATTCGATTTTTCAGGAATTCATCTGAGGCATTCAAAGAAATTATCCACTCTGTGGAGGGAAACAATTATGAGATTTAGGAACTGTGTAGTAGTGGCCTACCAATTCAACTCATATTTTTCTCTCTGCAGATTATTTATGCCCTTCTCTATCAATTCAGTTCATAAAACTTCAACCAGGACCGGACTGGCTCCTGGGCATTTTTCAGAATACCAGGAGTAATGAAGACCCACAATCTATTTCCATAGGCAGCTCATGGATCAAACAGGGAGGTGGATCAAACACGGAGGCGTCTCTCTCCTTTCCCAAATTGCAAGGAGACTGATTGAATCAGTGAGCAATTATAATCAATGAGATCAGAGGGAATAAAAATTTAAGCAAGTAGATAATCCCCTTAACAGCAGTCAACCTGTAATGGCTAGAATAAGAGATAAAGGCTTTCTAGCACCTGATATGTGTTGATCAGCTCATCAAAGGGAGAATGTCACTGTTACCCACCCAGTAGTTTCCTCTTAATGGTTCCTGTTTTTGTAACGATTCCAGTTGTTTTCCTTTTCACTTTCCTCTGGATTTTACTGTTTACAGCAGGAGTTCCCAACCTACGGCCTACGGGGCTAGCCCCGGCCCATGGCACCATTTCATCCTGCCTGTCACCCCTGCACCCAGAAGTGGAAGCAGATGTGTTTATGTCAGCTGTAAAATTGCCCCCGCATGTGTGAATGCACCCACGGCTGTTGTAAACACGGAAGTGGGTGAATTTACGGCTGTCGTAAATGTGCCAGCTTCCACTTCTGGGGGTGTGGTCCAGCCTGTTTAGCTGTTCAGGGGGTGTGGTCAGGTCCATGGTGACAAAAGGTTTGGAACCCCTGGTTTACAGTCTCAATCCCAAACACATCTCACTCTGTCATGTGTACAACACAAATACTTAATATGGCAACACTCCAGACTGTTGGATGAAATAGTCTAATGTCCAACAAAGCATGTACCAAACAAAATCTAAGATGCCACAAGATATTTTTGTTGTTTCATTTTCTCAAGTACTTTTCTCCTCAGCTAAGCTCTGACTTTAGATGTGACTTTGACTAGAAGTGTCCAAGACAATAGTGAGGAGCCTGTATTGCCTTTTGGAATTTCCTTTTTTTATTTTTAAACATCAGACACCCTCCGCCCATTTTATCTTTCAATATTGCAGATCTGGGCTTAGATATATGGAATTGCAACAGTCACACTTACTGTTGTGAGAGTGATTTATAAAATTTATAAATTAAAGCAATTACGGTATATCTGTGTGTTTCAGCAGGAAGCAGCCTGGCTTTTAAAAGTAAGTGGCCCTTTTCATGACAGGAAACAAAACAACAGTCTGTAGTGACTCTAAACCACAAAAGCTTACATAAGCAAGTATAGTGTTACTTTTGTAGTTTGAAAAAGACAAGACATAAGGCAACTAGTGTATAGAGCAGGCAGGGTTCCTCAAGCTTGGCTCTCCAAGTATTTTTGGACTTCAGTTATCACAAGCCAAAGTCGGCACATTTGCTTATCAGGGCTTCTGGGAACTGAAGTCCAAGAATATCTGGAGAGCCAGGTTTGAGGAACCCTGGTCTAGTAGTTCAAAAATACCACAATCTTTGAGGAGGTTCTTTCTGTGTACCCTCCTTCACTGACATTACAAATCCTGCTGATCCTTCAGCGATGGTGAACCTTGGCACTCCAGGTGTCCTTGGGCTTCATTCATTTCATTTCATTTCATTTATTCGATTTATATATCGCCCTACTTGGTGCAACCGACTCAGGGCGGTTTACAGAAGACAATCAAAAGTAATATAACATAATCAAAGGTCATACAGTATAAATATAACAATACAGTACAGCAGTGCAGCAAGACAAAACCACACTGCAAAATATAGTTACAAAGTTCAATTCCAATTACATATATATTACATAGTTTCAATAATACGATACAATATAAAAAATACAGAGATGCAGTAAATGATGCAATAATATCAGGGCTCTCACCTTAACAACAAGAAAACAACAGTTCATAAACAGGTGGGCGAGTCCCGGGGCCGGACGTGGAGGTGGCCTCCCTCCATCCGCAGGTGGTGTTGTTGGCAGCGGCTTTTGAGCCTCTCTGCCGGGTGGAGCCTCCGGGAACAGGTGGGTGAGTCCTCCTGGGGCCGGACGCGGAGGTGACCTTCCTCCATCTGCAGGTGTTGGTGTTGGCGGCGGGGAGCGTCTCTAGCCGGAGCTCCTGCCGGCCGGCCTTTTCACTCCCCCGGGCAGGTGTTTCGCGTCCGGGGGAGGCGGAGACGTCGGTGTAGCCGGGAAGCGTTGGGCACGTCTCCGGCCGGAGCTCCTGCCGGCCCTCCTTTTCACTCCCCCGGGCAGGTGTTTCGTGTCCGGGAGAGGCGGAGACGTCAGCGCAGCCGGGAAGCATTGAGCGCGTCTCTCCTGCTGATCAAGGCTTCTGGCAATTAAAGTTCAAGAACATTTGGAGTGCCAAGGTTCACTATCACTGAAGGATTAGCAGGACTTGTAATGTCAGTGAAGGAGGGTTCACAGAAAGAACCTCCTCGAAGATTGTGGTATTTTTGAACTACAATCAGGCATACCCTGGTAATGACAACCTTATGTTGCCAGCTAGTCTTTCTCACACTAGGAGAGCCAAAAGAAACTGCAGAATGAACTCACCAAAGCTGCCTTCATTTTGGCAGTTTCATGACTGACCTAGACATGGAAGAAGACAAAGTAAAGAAATCAGCTATGCAGTTTATATTGTGAGCATACATCTGGGGTGCAAAATCACAGACAGAATAAAGAAGAGAGATTTTCAGAAAATGCTATATATAGTTTGCCATGTAAGGTTACATGAACTTTGTAAACTGGGGGGGAGGTCCCCATTTTTTTGGGGGGGTGCCCTTGCATGCATGTATTTCTGGTAAGTTTTTCTTGTAAATAAATCTCTCTCTCAAAACTCATGGACTATTTCTTGTGTCTTAGGAAGGCCCAAAAGCCTGCACTCTTTTTGGGAGAGTTTTTGGGGTGACATTATAGCCTTGAGTACAGCAGACTTACCGGGAGTTATTACTTTATCATAGTGATGAAGTTTGCTTCTCGCATCATCCTCTTCTTCCTCGTCTTCAACTGGAATGAAAACATGCAGCTTTCAAGCATGTGATAGTAACTATGGTATTTTCAGTTTGCAAAAGAAAATATTTTAAAAGATCTAAGTTCACCCAGCACATTTTAACCCAATGATGATATAACTCATGTTCTCTCCTCTTGCTCATAAATCTCCCCATCCCTTTTAAAGCTAACAATGGTGAAGTAGTGTTATGTGATCATGGCATCTGTACAAACCATGGTTACCTCTAAACTGTGTTACACCAGCATGCTTGGTTACCACAATGATGGTAACCAACCATGTCAATTCAGTCTTGATGGGGATCAAGGTTCACTCAGCCTTCCATCCTTCTGGGTTCATTAAAATGATTACCCAGCATGTTGGAGGTAAAATGCTAAATAACTTGTGAACCTCCCAGAGAGAGCACTAAGTGCTATGGGGCAGTATATAAATATGATTGCTTTGCTTACTATACAAAAGTCTTAGGCCACCACCAGAAATCCAAAGTGCATAATTGTAAGTGTAATTACTATTACTATAACAGGCTCTCTCACCACAAGGAGGCTTGTTAGCAATTCTCCAACTCCCAGGAGAAATCTCACCTCCCATTGAGACCAAGAATCAAATAGTATTTTTTGGTCATATTTTCTGTGGGTTTGTTTGTTTTACAAAACATCTTTGGATTAAATTAGTGCTTTTCCCTTTTTTTTGAGACCAACGACACAATTAAATCAATCAGGAAAGGGTTGAGTGTTGCACTGTTTCATTTCTGGGTCAGACAGTTGCATCGGGTTTTTGGCTCATTTGACAACCCTCCCTCCTCTCTCTCTCATTGTATGAATTTTTAAATCTTTGAACTTGTTTAGATTTAATATTTTAATATTTTAATAATTTTAAAATTGGATTTTATATTGTGTTTTTATGTATCTTTTTAAGCTCTTGTTAGCCGCCCAGAGTCTCTTTGAGGAGGGTGGCATATAAGTCTGTAAAATAAATAAAAAATAAAATAAATTTACCTATTGCATTTTTATGCATTGGCTTAGTGGATAAAGGGGTAAAGACCTGGCTGGCGGGGCATGTGTGGGGCGTGGGCCAGACAGTCAGCTCGGCTGGCTGGCTCTTTTGAATAACCCCCACCTCTCTCCTTGATATTTTTAACTTTTTAACCCTTTTAACTTTTAATTTTTTTTAACCTTTTAATGCAATCAATGTGTTTTAACTGTGTTTTTAATTTTGTAAGCCGCCCTGAGTCTTTGGATGAGGGTGGGAAATAAATGCGATAAAATAAATAAATAAATAAATAAGATGCTGAACTTGATGACTGGAAGGTCAGCAGGTCAGCAGTTCCAAGCCCAAGTGCACAACAAAGTGAGCTTCAGTCTCTGTCCCAGCTCCCTGCCAACCTAGCAGTTCGAAAACAAGAAACTGCAAGTAGATAAATAAGTACCACTTCAGTGGGGAAAGTAACAGCGTTCTGTGCACTCTGGTGTCTAGTCATGTCTGCCACATGTCCACAGAAATGTCTGCAGACACAGATAGCGCTGGCTCTTTGGTTATAAACAGACATGAGCTTTGAACCTTAAAGTCGGATACGACTGGCTTTCAAGCAAGGGTAACCTTTACCTTTTACTATGTTAACAGGGCAAGTAGCAGCAGATGTATTAACTTGCGTGTATGTGTGTATTTTCATCAAGAAAATGGCACAAAGTAGCAACAGCTAGTCTTTGTTTAAAATAAAGTTTGCAACTCATTCTTTTGGATTTCTGACACCTGTCCTTCCCATCAATTACCACATTTCAAGTACATCAACAACAGTACTACACATCAGCAGAACACAGGCAATAAGTTATGTCAATTAACACATTTAATTTCAAGGAAATTCCTGAAACATGAAAACACTATTCTGCAGTAAATGGTGTCAAGAACATAGCATTTGTACACACAGCACAGGTTATTATTAACTTGTACTAATACTTACCATTAAAAAGATCTTTTGCCATATCATAGGTCTTTGGAAACCCATCCAAAACATACCCTTGGTTCTTACAGGGCATTGATGTTAGAGTTTCCTTCATGAACCTAATCACATACTGATCATCTATACGACCTAGATGGAAAGAGAGATATCCATTACACTATGCAACAAAAAATTTTTTTTCCTGCTACTGGGTTGAAAATATGTTCCTTATAGTAATTCATATGTGCTGAGTACAGAACTGCAGTTGGATTTGCTCTGGCACATCAGGAAAAAAAAGGTATGTACGTGTAAAGGTTATCAAGGAAAATGCTATTAACTATGTTGAAAAGCGATTGTGAGAAATTTTTGGGAAATTAATGTGCGTACTTTGGGATGAAAACACTAAATATTATAATTAAGAAGTGAATTATAAATGTTTATTTACCTCTGAAATGAGTCAGGGACGCTTAGTTACACTAAGATTGACAATGGCTTGGTTTAAAAGTGTGTAGAGCTTCTTGCTTTCCACATGTGAACATCTTCTGTTGCTCTCTGCAAAAACCAACAGTAATCCCCCATCATGTTCGGATTGAAGCGGCCTTGATATCTTGCTTCCATGGTGGACATCTCCTGGTGTAATGTTTCACCGTGCTCGTCACTCACGGCTCCCATATTTGACGGAAAGAAGGTGAGATGCGAATGCAAGAAATGCATCTTTAGTGACATTCGGCAACCGAGGTGCTGGAAGGCTGTTAGCAAGTTGTCCACAATTTCTGCATAGTTGTCTGCTCTGTGGTTCCCAAGAAAGTTGTGCACGACAAGCAAAAATGCATCCCAAGCTGCTAGTTCTCGTTCCGTGAGCTCCAATCTGAATTGTGGACATTGAATCAACTGTCGTATTTATGGTCCAACAAAGACTCCTGCATTCAATTTTGCCTCTGTTTTCATCTTTCCAAACTTCCCTTTTAGGTACTGAAAACCACAATTTGTTTTATCCATCGCTGCAAGAAACTGTTTCATAAGACCCAGTTTGATATGGAGTGGAGGTAGGTAAATCTTATTACGATCCACAAGAGGTACATGCTGAACATTGTGCTGTCCGACTACAGGTAAATTTCTAGGTGGCCAATTTTTCACTATGTAGTTATTCTTGTCATCACGAGTAAGTTCCACTCCTTCAGCCTGGAACCCAACAGTTCAGACTTTTCTTTCAACAGGGACAAATTGCGAACCAGGTCGTCCAATACGGCTTGGCTGATCAAATGTGGCTTTTTAATGTCACTGTCAGGATCATTCGTGTATTCCATAGCTCCAGCGTCACTGTCATTACCTTCAGTATCACTTTCTTCGTTGTTCATTGCATCGGATGAAGGAGGAATTGGTACTGGGTACCATGCGCCACAGGCTTTAGAGCAGACTGACAATCCGGATATACGATTTTTGACTTGTTCTTCTTGCTGTACCCGGATATGATGGTCAAGCAGAAATAGCAATCTGAATGGTGATCTTTCTGCTCCCGCCAAATCATGGGAACAGCAAAAGGCATTCGATTTCACTTACCATTTAACCATTGGGTTAGGCCGGAGTAATAGACGGCGCAACAGAGATGAGGAGCCCAGGATTTTGTTTGATCTCTGTATTTCACATCTGAAGTAATGTTTGTAAGCTATACGTAGCTTTCTGGACATGTTCTTGCGTTGGTCAGACATCGTATACTTGCCACAAATGTAGCAAAAGCAGTCCGGACAATTCACACAGCTGCGCCTATTCATCTTTCGTTTACTGAATCACCATGTACCGAATTACCGAATCGTCTTATAGGAAATCACTTAAATGCATGTTACTCTGACTGCTGGTTAATAAAACACAGAACCACACTAGCACGAACTATTCTCTAGTGACATCCGAATCAGACTGATGGACGAACACACACACTCACACACAATCGTACATCAAACACGTGTCGTTGATGCAACTACATATTACCGTAACCCATGTACAGGCTTTTAATATCATATGACTTTCAGCTATAACTTTAAATCTAGAGGTCCTACAACATTTCTGATTACAAAATCGGAATCAGCGTACCCTATTACATAACAATCACATTATTTTCACCCAGTAGCAATTTTTTTGTTGTGTAGTGCTTACTTATTCACTTGAGAAAGCCTTGATGCTGGGAAGGGTGGAGGGCAAAAGAAGAAGGGGGCGGCCAAAAATGAGATGGCTAGATGGCATTGTAGACGCAATGGGCACTGAGCTGAGTGAGTTGAGGAGGATGGGGGAGGACAGAAGTCCATGGATCCATGGGGTCGCAAAGGGTTGGAATCAACTGAGCAACAAAAACTAGCTTTATCTGGGGAAGGCAGACTGCTAATGGATATTTCAAAGGAGCCAATGCCCGTGGATCTAAAAGTTGATTCCTTTCATTTCACCATAGTCCAACATGTCTAAGAAACATGATCTGGAGATGTAGAGTCTCCAACCAGTTCGTCTAGTGAGTCCACATAAGGAAGGGCAAGTTTTTTCTACTTCAGAACAATATGGCAATGTGAGAAGTTTTCCTATTTTTTTACAAACATGAAGGCCCACTCATTTCATTCTATAGTATAGAGCAATGGTGATGAACCTATGGCACAAGTACCAGAGGGGGCACTCAGAGCCCTCTCTGTGGTCATGTGTGCTGTTGCCCCAGCACAGAATTTGCTGTGCCCCTCTGCCCAGCAGCCCAATGGGAGCACTTCCTCCCTCCCCAGCACAGAGTTTGCCCTGCCCCTCTTCCCATCTGCCCAATGCGAGTGCTTCCTCACTCTCCGCAGCACAGAGTTTTCCCTGCTCCTCTGCAGTGCAGACGGCAGCCTGTTGAGTTTGGGCACTCAGTCTCTAAAAGGTTCCCCATCACTGGTATAGAGGAAATAGATTGTCTACTGTACTTCTATAGAAGAGTTCCATGTTCTCATTGTGGAATCCTTATGTAACTCGGCCAATGCTGGAGTGCCAAGCTCTTGTTTTTAAACAATTAATCAGACATTGAATTGGAACAAGTTTCAAAAAGTGATAAATACTGCATTGTGTTATGAAAAAAATGCTGTACTCCTTAGTGAACAATATTTACTCTCACATAGATTCTGTTCAGCAAAACTCTCTTGCAGTATGTTAAATACAGTCAAACTTTGAGATAAGAACGGCTCAAGTTAAGAAAAACTCGAGATACACCCAGAAATCTCAGGAAAAAATCAGGTTCAAGATAAGAATTTTTAATATGATTTTTTGAGATAAGAAATTCAATGCATTATTATGGGAAATTCAAGATAAGTTTTTCAAGATACAACCAGCCCAGAGGAACGAATTAAATTCATATGTAGAGGTTTGACTGTACTGTACTTCCTTTCATGATTTCCATATTGACTGACTTGTTATTTATTACCCCTTTCCTTTGAAACGGTCCATGTAGGCTAGTTTACCTCAGTCAAAAAGCAAGAATATGTGGGACTTAAAATAGTCTTGTGGGGTAGGGAGAAGCAAATAAGAATAATAAATTATGCTTTGCTCCTCACACAGACAACTGAGATGCCACACTATACCACATGGCTGATGTTGCAGTTTAAATCCAACCCAGGGGTGTCCAAACTACTGCCCAGGCCCTTTATCCAGCCCCCAGCACCAATTCATCTGGCGAACTCCACCCTTGTCGCTCCTGGAAGCAGAAGTAAAACGCACCCGTATGAGGGTGGTGCGGGCTGGATGAATTGGCCTTGGGGCCGCATATGGTCTACAGGCAGAGGCGTAGCTACCGCCGTATCTGCCGTATCAATTATACGGGGCCCCAGGGCCACGGGGGCACCCAAAGTGCGTAAGCAAAACAAATCTTTACCCTTCCTAAGGGCCCCCAAACAAATTTTTATACGGGGCCCCGCCAAGGCACGCTACTCTTCTGTCTACAGGCCATAGTTTGGGCTCTCCTAGTTTAAGGAGAGAAAATGGCAGCTTAAAATCTATCTCATCCTGTTGCAAAACAGATTGCAAGGCACATTTTATTTCCACTTCCAGTGGGAGGAACCACATGACTGAGCCACTGAACCACGTGACCAGCCCATGGCCTGAAAAGTTTGGGCACTCCTGATTTAATGGCCTGGCTTCATCAAAATGAAAAGGAGTTTAAGGAAGATGTATATTTCATATGAAATATAAACCTTGGCTACAGAGACTTACCTGCATTTTGCTCCATGTTTTCCTTAATTGTATCCAACAACTCCTGTGCTTCTTCTACATTCTCTCCTTCATCTTCTGCCTCTTCCTCTTCCTCCTCCTCTTCATCATCATCACCAGCCGTCATCTCAGTCTCTAATATATCTTTAGGGGCAACAATTCTCTCCTGGAGAAGAAGAAAAAATAAGGAACCATACAGTTTTGTCTCAACTGCCCACAAATTAAAGCAATAGCCTACTGTTCTTTATCCAATTTCCAAGGCAAATTAAACCAACAGCTTCGTTTTTCTGGTACATTTTGAATAAAAGACTCAAAAAACAAGACAGTATTAGTTATAAAATTAAATGCTATGTTCAAACAACTTGCTGCCCAAAGTGCAACCTTCCACAAATGTCACAACCCTGTGATATGATCTCTGATATTTATTCATCAGCTTTTTGATTAATATAAGTGTATGGTTGAGAGAATACTGAACAGCCATAATGCTTTACCATTTACTAGGATTAAAATCTGAACTAGTTGTTATTCTGACACATATCTATGTTTTTAAAATACTGTAATACATTAATTTATATCTGCACAAGCTTTTAAAATAGTTCCTGTTTATTTGAATTTTATGTGTTATATTCTCTTCTAAATGATAGTTAAAATCCGATATTATCTTTTCAGCTTTAATAGCATCCCATTATTCCAAAGCACTCTCCATGTGGTTTACAGACTATTAAATGACATGCATTACAAATCATACAAAACAATAACTGCAATAAACAACAAGTATCATAAAAATCCTTCCAGTACCTAAATCAATAAAACCTGCATTTGAGTAAAATTCAGTACAGTTGTACCTCACTTAAAGAGCATAATGTGTTCCACAGGACTGCTCTTCAAGCAAGTTTGCTCTTTAAGTGAAACACCATTGTAAGTGACCAATTGTGACTTGGGGGGGGGGGATTGTGAACCCCGATTTATTTGTTAAATAAATTTGGTTGGTTTTATTTGTTAAGCGAAGCGAACATTCAGAGAAAATTCTGCTCTTTAAGCAAGTTACTCTTTAAGTGAAGTGCTCTTTATGCGAGGTTTGACTGCACATTTAAATATACTGGTATTTAAACATCTCAGGTCAATTAGCTAAACACTAATAAAGACAGCAGTATATCATTCTGTTTCAATTAACTCCCTACAGGGTATCCAAATGTTGTCATAGCTTGCCCTTGCTCGAAAGTCCTTCGGATACTACTCTAGGGTTCAGAGCTCATCTCTGTTTATAGCCAAAAAGCCAGCGCTGTCTGCATCTGCAGACGTTTCCGGTGGACGTATGGCAGGCATGCCTTGACACCAGAGTGCACGGAATGCTGTTTAACTTCCCACCAAAGTGGTACCTATCTATCTACTCGTAATTTATTGCTTTTGAACTGCTAGGTTAACAGGGAGCTGGGACAGAGACGGAAGCTCACTCCATCGTGCAGGCCTCGATACATAGGCAAAATTGATATCACCATGAGTAATCCAAGAATTTTACGGTAGTTTATAAATACAGGTGGGCTATAGTTCTGCCAGAATACAGGATTGTAGCCCACCTGTATTCACCATAAGTGGGAGAGCAGACTTAGAAAAAGAGAGAAGAAAGAAGTGGTCAACACGTATAGAATATTTTTTTTTTTGGGGGGGGGGCATAAAAAGTTGGGGATAATTTTTTTTTACATAAAGGTACATTTAGCTACAACTTCCCATTTTCCCTATGTGTGGCAACTATTGGGTCACCCTGTATTTATGAACTGCAACCCTTGGATTACTATCTCAGCGTAAAAGGCTTAAATTACAATTTTCCACACCATTTGAACCCTAATCTACAAAAAGTATTATGTTAGTCTGTGGCAGAAAAAAACAGTCCTACAACACCTTTTATTAGGGCGGGCTTAGCCATGTCTGCTACAGGAAAAATAACAAACTGTATTCTGGCAGAACTGTAGCCCACCTCTTCAGCTGGGAGATAATATGCAACTGAAGTGCAAAAAAATCAGCTTGTTTTTTGTTGTTGTTCAGTTGTAGTTGAGTCGGAGCCTTTGTGACCCCAAGGTCAGGATCATCATGCTCCAGGCTCCTCTATCTTCCACCATCCTCCTCAGCCCACTCAAAATCTATGCCCATTGCATCTACAATGTCATTTATTCATCTCATCTTCTGGTGTCCCCTTCTCCTTTTTTCCTTCTCTCTTTCCCAGCATCAATGTGGTAATCCTTTAAGGGTTGTTGACAGTCCTGAGATAAACATCTCAATAAGGGTCAAGAAGAATCATTTGAATATCATTGGTAGGAGACAATTAACCCCAACCATAGATAAGTGGATTGGCTCATGTAAAGTGAGATAAAGGGTTTTGTTTAAACGTATTGTACTGGAAGATCAGAGATCACAGGGAGCCCATGTAGTGTAGTAGATAGAGTTTCAAACTAGGACTCAGGAGATGTGGATTCCAATCTCCACTGGGGATAGAAACTCAGTGTGGCCTGACATTGGTGAAAATCTCCTTAAATATCTATTAGGGTTTTTTTGTTGTTCAGTCGCACAGTCGATTCCGACCCTCTGCGACCCCATGGACCACTGCCCGCCAGGCACTCCTGTCCTCCACCATCCCCCTCAACTCGCTCAGCTCTGTGCCCATTGTCTCTACAATACCATCTAGCCATCTCATCTTGGGCCATCCCCTTCTTCTTTTGCCCTCGACCCTTCCAAGCATCAAGTCTTTCTCAAGTGAATCCTCTCTTCTCATTTGATGTCCAAAGTACTTTAGCTTCATCTTTATTATTTGACCTTCTAAGGAGCAGTCAGGATTGATTTCTTCTAAGATTGACCTATTTGTTCTCAGTTAAATACAAATTAACAAAATATAATATAACAGCACAGAGATAGAATCAGAGGGGTTACTTTAATAATATGTGCCATCAGGTAAATTCTAACATAAATTGACCCTTTGTGGAGTTTTCTAGGCAGAGGGAGCTCAGAGATGGTTTGTCATTCTTGGCTCTTCTCCTAAGACACACAATAGGGATTTGAACTCCCAACCATGTACTTTTTATACATCTGAGAGTTTGTCTGACCAGACATCCCGTGACAGTAATGGAGTAGACCATACAGCCAGAAACTCAACGCTGAGTGTTGGGTGGCGGTAAATAACCTGGCTCCCTAAAGGGGCTAGCAGGTACAGGCAGATGAGCCCCTTTAGGGTGATGGTCCCCTCAGGGGAGAAAATGCCATTGGAAACCATCACATTGGGCCCAACAGCAAAATGAAAGGAGGAGGAACTCTGATTCCCAATGGTCATGGAGGTGGAAGAGGCCATGTCAGATAGACTGGCTGTGAAGGAACACCTTGTCCATATCCTCAAGGCTGCAGCAGTCCATTGCAGTCCTGGTGTTAAATCCTGCATGTCTCATTTCATATGTGCCACAGGAGATGGCTCCATGATCATAGTGTGTGGGTCACTTCATGACAAGCAGGGATCTACCTTAAACAAGTTCACGCCAATGCCATTTTTCCTGCTTCAGGAAAAAAAATCATTCTCAGATAGAAGTTGTAGCAGAGAAAAACATCTGAGATTTTCGTAAGATCAAATCCTAACTCTTTCTTTATCTCTTTCCAGCACATCCTATGCCTTAGTAATCAAAATAGACCCCCATTAAGTTAAGTGGCCTTAATTTACATTTGTTACAATTGTACCTTAAATTGGACCTAATTTTAGAGCATAATCCTGCCAGAGTTCAAAGAAACAGTTAATTTTGGATGATGTACACTGATAAACTTTTGTAAACTGAACTAAAATATGGATACTATATGACCTGAAATATATTTATATAATGGCCCACTAACACAGAACTATGTCTATTATGGAATTCAGTGTTCACAATAGGTAGCAAAATATTTCAGTTAGTTTAGTATTTACAACAAAAAGAGAAATGGAGTGTGTGCATTTTATTTTTATTTATTCATTTATTTAATTAGCTGAAGACAGGAACTATATTGATCACCAAGACTAGAAATATAAAATCCACCATCTGGAGATACAGTATTTAATGCAGTGTAAACACTTTGTTCCTTTGCTAGTTTTGCATGCTAGTTACAATTTTAAACAACTCCTCGAATGACATTCAAACAATGAAAAAGCCTGCAATATCACTGACTTGCTTACCAGGTTTTCTATGGCTTTAGCGATCACATCCTTTATTTTTATGTGATGAACCTTGTAATGTTTGCACAACAGTTCTGCAATGGAAGTTTTTCCTACTCCTGGAGGACCAAGTATACACATTTTGACTGGCTGAAAGAGAAATGTTAAAATGTATTTCTTTTAATAGCATATAGTCTTTCATGTCCTAATTTTAGAAGCAAAACGAAGAAGTAATGGCAAATCACTGCACAATGATTTTGTTACTGGGAATAACACATGTGATTTATATGATATCGAGTGTGCTGATTCCAAATCTGAACTCAGAATTTTCCTACCTACATACAGATTTTAAGGTGTGTGATAACTGTTCAAATGGCTGGTAACTGGGTAATGTGTTTTTACATGGAAACATTATAACAATTGCAGCTACCACTATACCTGCCGCCACCTCAGCTGAATCACATCCCCTGGTGGCATGCATGTTCCAGCAATGGCTGTGCATGCCTGGGTAAGTCAGTGAGCTGATGTCAGAAATAGGTATATAAGGCAAGATGGACCAAGAGCTTGTCTCTAGTGCAAAACCATCTTATTAGATAGCACAGCTAGACCATAGTGAGTCCGTTTGGAGCTAAAGATGAGTAGGCACAGCTGTGTTAACAAACCGGACAATTTTTGCTACATTTGTGGCAAACATACCCCACATGTTCAACACAAGAACCTAACCAAAAGAGTGAGATTTGCTAACTAAGGATTCTATGTCCTAGGCCAGAGGTACCCAAACTAGGGCCCGGGGCCCGAATGCGGCCCCCGATGTCAATTCATCTGGCCCATGAAGCCCTCATCACTCCTGAAAGCAGAAGTAAAACGCGCCATATGGGTGCATTTTACTTCAGCTTCCAGGAGCAACGAGGGCTTCGTGGGCTGGATGAATTGACATCAGCGCCATATCTGGCCCCTGGGTCATAGTGACCGACTCCCTGAACTACGTGACCGGCCCATAGCCTGAAAAGTCTGGGCACCCCTGTCCTAGGCAGATTCGGACTTCAGATTTGGATTCAGAGCACTTGATTTAGTACACGACACATGGATTAGACCAAGTAGTAGACAATTTTTTTTGGTGATGCAATAGATAACATCAAAGAAACATTAGAAGAATACCAAATAATGCCAATAAATGTCTAAATTTTACCCTGTGCCTCCCTAGACAGCACAAGGGAACTTTCTGAGCCCAAAATTATTTTTCTAGGTTTATGCATGTGCTGAAATACAATATTCTGATTATTAGTCTTTGAAGACTTCATCTCCATAAATTTATCCAGTCTGCTTTGAAAGCTATTCAAGCTGGCACCAACCACTACATTTGGGGCAGTTAATTCTAGTGTTTAAATATGTGCTGTGTGAAGATGTATTTATTTTATCTGTCCTGAAGCTCACTAATAGCTTCAGTGGATGACCCCCAAAAGATAACCTTTGCTCATAGTCTTTTGTCGACTTGATTTATTTATTTATTTATACTTATTTAATTGCCCCCTCACCAAGGCAACCGGGTGGTTTACAATGTAGAAAACAACACTAACATAAAACACTTCAACACACAATATGCACAGATAAAACATCATAAAACTCTAAAATCTGTTTTGTCCATTTTTAAGCCCTAAACAGTACTATTGTTTTCTGGGTAAGGTGATCAGATTTTGAAAATGCAGAGTGGGGAAACATCTTGAGGTACCTGCTTCTTTTGTGCTGGTGACAAAACTTGGGGTTAGGTAATATTTTTACTGCAGCACTAAAATGCCACCACATTTTTTAAAAATTGAGATTTCAGGGCTCGCACAATAATTTTCTCGCTATGTTGGGGATTAAGGAAGGAGCCAAAAGTATCCAAAATATGGCCATTTTCTGCCTCTATAAGCACCATCATCTTTGTATTCTTTGTTGTTGCTGTTCAGTCGCACAGTCAATTCCAACCCTTTGCGACCCTATGGACCATTGTCCTCCAGGCACCCCTGTCCTCCACCATCCTCCTCAGCACGCCCAGCTCTGTGCCCACTGCATCCACAATGCCATCTAGCCATCTCATTTTTGGCTGCCCCTTCTTCTTTTGCCCTCGACCTTTCCCAGCATCAAGGCCTTCTCAAGTGAATCCTCTCTTCTCATTTGATGTCCAAAGTACTTCAGCTTCATCTTTACTATTTGACCTTCTAGGAAGCAGTCAAGGTTGATTTCTTCTAAGACCGACCTATTTGTTCTCCTCGCTGTCCAGGGGACTCTCAAAACTCTCCTCCAACACCACATATCAAAGGCATCTACAGTAATACCTAGGATAACGTTTACCTCGGGTAACGCTAAAATCACATAATGTTAAGTAATCTGGGGAGAATTGGATCGAATAATGTTAAGGTCCTATAGGATGGATCGGATAACAACCGCTAAAGCCTGTGCAGTTACAATGTATCTCTATGGAGCTTTAACGTTATCTGATCCATCCCATAGGATTTTAACATGCATCGGATAACACTAAAAATCGGATAACACCAAGAGTTGTGTAACCAAGTCTTAGCGTTATCCGAGGTTACTGTATTCTTCTGCTCTCAGCTTTCCTAATGGTCCAGCTCTCACAACCATACATTGCCACCGGAAATACCATTGCTTTGACTATACTGATCTTTGTTTTCAATGTGATATCTCTACTTTTCACTATGTTCCTCAGGTTTCTCATAGCTTGCCTCCAAAGAATCAGTCGCCTTTTTATTTCATGGCTTCAATCACCAGCTGCAGTGATCTTGGATCATAGGAAAGTAAAATCTGTCACTGCTTTTACTTCTTCCCCATCTATTCTTCAGGGACTGATAGGGCCTGTTGCCATTATCTTGGTTTTCTTTATATTGAATCTCAAGCTAGCTTTTGCACTCTCTTCTTTCAACCTAAGCAGCAGCTTCTTTAGGTCTTCCTCACTTTCTGTCATTAAGGTAGTGTCATCTGCGTATCTCAAGTCGTTGATGTTTCTTCCAGCAATTTTGATCCCAAATTCTGATTCCTCCATCCTTGCATTGCACATTATGTGCTCTGTGTATAAGTTGAATAAGCAGGGTGATAAAATGCAGCCTTGTCTTACTCCTTTTCCTATTCCAAACCACTCAGTCATTCCGTATTCTATTCTAACTGTTGCTTCTTGACTCTTGTACAGATTTCTCACGAGGCATATAAGATGTTCTGGTACTTCCATCTCTTTAATTACTTGCCACATTTTGATGTGGTCCACACAGTCAAAGGCCTTGGTGTAGTCAATGAAACAGAAGTAGACCTGTTTTTGGTATTCCTTTGTTTTCTCCATGATTCAACGTATGTTGGCAATGTAGTCTCTAGTCCCCCTGCCTCTTTGGAACCCCACCTTCACTTCTGGTAATTCTCTCTCCACATGCTGCTGCAGTCTATCCTGTATTATCTTGAGCATCACCTTGCTAGCGTGTGGGATGAGCGCAATTGTTCGATAATTTGAACATTCTTTGGCATTACCCTTTTTTGGGATTGGAACGTATACTGATCTTTTCCAATCCTGTGGCCATTGTTGTGTTATCCAAATCTGCTGGCATATAGAATACGATAATTTGGTTCCATCATCTTTTAGGGCTTTGAAAAATTCCACACAGAAGGTTGTTCCTACTTGTCTACTTTATTTTTTTTATCCCTGCTGTTGTTGTAGATGTGGGTTCAAGTCCAGACAGTGTCCTATTCTTTGCTCTTTTGTTGACAGTTTGCTGTATATTTATGTCTGTGCCATCCCTCTGCAATTGCCTGCTTGTTTGGATGTGTGACTAGGTTACTTGGAAACTGCTTCTTACATGTGAAATATTTCAGGAAAGGATCTGGCTGGCTATGAAGTCTAGGACAGGTAGGAATTAACTAGCGTTTAAAAACCCTCTTTGGTTGAACAAATCACTGGGGAAGCATTCGGTTCACCCTTGCTCGAAAGCCAGATGTATCCAACTCTAGGGTTCAGTGCTAGTGCTGTCTGTATCTGCAGATGTTTCCATGGACATGTGGCAGGCATGACTAGACACTGGAGTGCATGGAACACTTCTACCTTTCCTACCAAACTGGTACCTATTTATCTACTTGCAATCTCTTGCTTTCAAACTGCTAGGTTGGCAGGAGCTGGGACAGAGATGGGAGCGGGAGCTCAAGTTCAGCCTCTTATCCATTAAGCCACCACAGTCCCTGGAAATCTAGGACAGGTAAGAATTAACTATTATTGAAAAATCCTCTTTAGAACAAATCATTGGGGAACCATTCACTGAAAAGAAATTAGGAATTTAATTTCTAATTAACCTTTAATGTTAATAAAATATCCCCCTTCCAGGAAAAAGTGTAAGGAACTTTGATTAAATCATGGGGTGTGAATAGGGGAGCTTTACTTCCAGGTACTGCTAAATCTTCCTTATCTACTGATAAGGAAATCAGAGGATTAGTGTGCTTTTAGCTTTTATTTCTTTTGTTAGCTAGCTATAGTGAAGGAATGTTTGCCTCTGAGCATTTCTTTTGTTGTTCTGAATAAGATTGAATTATTTTGCTGTACTGTATATGGCTTTGGAATGATGGCTTTTAAGATAGGTTTTAATCTGTTCTTTGAAAATAACTTAATTTTGTTGTACATCACTTTTAGAATGTACTGGACAGCAAAGCATTAATTAGTTTTGTTAGCAAACTAATAAATCAGTCAATCCTGAGTAGATTCAGAGAAATTAGATTAGCAGATAAATGTAATACATTTTATAAATACACTCTGTGATCTTATAACAATCACAGGTTTCTTCCCATAAATATCCATTTTCATCCACCAGTTTAAAATGAAGTAATTTTTACCAATAATCCTCGACTTTGCTTATATTCATTGACAATCTGTTCAATATTCTCTGCAATTCCTCCTTGAGAAACCCACTTGATGTTGAAGTTCTCCTTCAGGAACACAGCTTCCATGCGCAGATTGACAAGTAATTCATCTAATTGTCCTTGCTAATGAAAGTATTAGTGTTAATATCAACAACATAAATCACTTTTGAACATAGAAGCATATAGAATAGCAAATAAATTGTAAACGGGGCGGGGGGGGGGGAGACGTAAAAGCAATAAAACCAAAAAGTCCCTTCTTGTGTTCCAGAATTGGGAGAAAATCGGCATAAAAATAAAAACAGATTTAAAAAATCTTAATTTCTGAATGTTGGCTAACTGAAGGATAATACGTGGATAACTGAACAGAGAAGGTCTCACACCTGGTAAGGGATTATCGTATCTCCATGTGCAGGACATGGTTGAGCAAGCTGGTGCCTTCTATAAGTTTTATGGTGGTGACCCCCGCCTGCTGGCTGATAAAACAACAGCAACATTGCTCCCTCTTTTAATTCTCTTTCTTTAATCCTCAGTCTTTTAATTTTTGTAGTACTTTAAATTGCCTTTTTATGGGTGTGGCTTTAATGTTTTTTGCATTGTTGTATTGTTTTTATGTTTTGAGCCACCCTGAGTCATTTTGAGTTGGGTGGCTATACAAAGTGGAAATTAAAATTAAAAAAATTAAAATTAAAAAAACCCTATAAATGCCATAAATGGCCAGAGATTATAGCAGGGGTGCCCAAACATGTTGCACCAGGGACCAGGCCACACACCCCGAAACAGCTGAGCAGACCTGACCATGCCCCTGGAAGCAGGTGTGTTTGCACATGTGTGTCCGGAACCACTTCCAGGAGTGCTGCGGATGCATTTGCGCATGCAGAAACATGCCCATGCCACTCCCAGAAATGGTTCCAGATGCCCCTGCACATGCACAAACACATCCATGCCACTCCCGGAAGTGGCACAGGCATATTTGCGCACTTCCATGAGTGGCGAGGGTGCTGCGGGCCTGATGAATTGGCATTGCAGGCCGTATCCAACCCGCAGGCCATAGTTTGGGCATCCCTGGAGTATAGGATTTACCATGCAAAATAACTGGAGGCCACTTGGTTGCCAATCCCTGCAGCAGCATTTCAAAGGCAAAAAAACCAACAACAACCCTGGACCTCTATTTGGGCATAGAAACAAACTAGTAAATGGCTGTTGCTTCAGAGTAGGTATAATTTTCAGTAGCTATAAATAGCTAGGCAATGTCATTTCTCTATGGACTGTACTTTAAATTACATCTTCATCCTCCTCTTACCTACTGATAGTAACAGTAAGAATAATAATTCTGTCCCAGATCATGTGATCCTTCCATAGTTTTCTAGAATTTGGTTTACAAATCCTTGTTCTGCTGTTAACCTGAAACTATGCAGCTTGCTCAAATCTGGTGATAGGGCATATAAGCACATGCTCCAGTTGATTTGGGCTGGTCTCCATCCTTGGAAGCCCAGTGGAGATTCATGTTTCTGGCTCCTGAGACTACAACAAGAGCTCACTCCGCTATGCAGCAGTCAGGTCTCAAACTGCTGACCGGCCGACTTTCCAGTTGTCAAGCTCAGCATTTTAACCACTAAGCCACCGTGACCCCATCTCGGATAATAATGGTCTCTTTAACGTAAAATATGAAAAAGTTGTACATTTTTCTGCAGACCCCCCCCCCCCCCGCCATGCCCCAGTCATGTTCTTCCAGTGATTTTGATTTTCTTTCTTACCTTCTTTCATAGTGTTTAAATAATCATGTGGGTCTTATTTTAAAACATGCATCTGGATATTTCATGGCATTTCATTACATTGGATCCCACTGATTAATAAGACCATTGCTCCTGTCCTCATGAATATATCTCCCAAGCTGCTATATCACAAAGGATGGCATTTGCCACTATCACTTGTTCCTCAAAGTAATGCTTGTGTTAAGTAAAACTATTGGTGTACACTGAAAGAGCCTTCTCAAAGATTGTGGTATTTTTTGGACTACAATCAGGCATACCCTGGTAATGGCAACCTTGTCTTGCTGGCTAATCTTTCTCACACTAGGTCAGGGGAAATGAACTGCAGAATGAACTCACCCAAAGGTGCCTTCATTTTGGCAGTTTCACGTCTGGCCTTGACAGGGAAGAAATAGTAAAGGTGCTAACTGCTCTAGAACACGGGTGCCCAAACCTTTTGGCCCGTGGGCTGATCATGTGGTTCAGGAAGCCAGTCACTAAGGCCCGGGGGCCGGTTGCAGCCCCCGATGCCAATTCATCTAGCCCGCGAAGCCCTCATCGCTCCTGGACGGACGCGTTTTACTTCTGCTTCCAGGAGCAACAAGAGCTTCACAGGCCGGGTGAATTGGCGTCGGGGGCCGCATCTGGCCCCTGGGCCTTAGTTTGCACACCACAGCTCTAGAAGAACATTTTCAGAAACAAAAATAAGTACTGTACCGTTAAATCCTTGTTTAGAAAAGCATTATCTTTTGGAACCTTCTGCACTTTTCCTGGGCCGACGTTTTTGCTAATGCACTTGTAAAGAAAAACAAAGGGTAAGTTTTAGATTCAGCATTATTAAATGACCAAACATGCAGTGGGAAAAAACAAACAGCGCATGAATTGTTTCTTGCCATAAAGGATAACAGTAAGAATAAAATTTTAAACAGATGGATGCAAATGAAAATGGCACCATGCACCAAAAATGAATATTACTTCAGAACTAGATTTACAGGTTAGCATCCTATTGTTTATACCCAGCTGCTCCAAATTTGAAAGCTGGATCCTGCAACGCATTGAAGACTAACAGATATGTTATTATCAATATGATAGGTTTTCCATGGTCATGTGGCAGGCACGATTCAATGCCAAAAAGCACAGGACACCGTTACCTTTCTCACCAAAGTGGTATCTATTTATCTAAATCTATTTTCCTGCTTGCAAACTGCTAAGCTGACGAGAACTGGGACAGACAATGGAAGCTCACTCTGTTGAGTAGTCCTCGAACTGCTGACCTGCCAACCTTCCAGTTGTCAAGCTCAGCATCTTAACCACTAAGTCACTAACAACAACAACAACTAATAATAATGATAATAATAATAATAATTATTATTATTATTATTTCATGTGAGAAATTATTCTGGGTTGAAGGAATTTTTGCGGAAGAAACGCCACTCAGGCAATGCCCAAATGAGACTCCTTTCATGTCCCCAAGAACTGGGTCAGAGACGGATGCTCAATCCGTCATGCAGTAGCCGGGTCTTGAACTGCAGACTTGCCAGCCTTCCAGCTAACAAGGTGAGCTTCTTAACCACTGAGCCACTGCAGCCCCCTAAGTCACTGAGGTTACTTGTACAGCATATGAGATAGGGAGGGATATTTTCAGTAATTCTAGGAGACATAAGTACACTCCCAGCAGTTCCGTAGGTTCTACGGTTATGCCACAAAAATGCTGCTCACTGAGTTCAGGAACTGGGCAGTCAAGGCTGGTTGTGCAAGTCAGCTCGAGAACCGATGTGTTCCAGAGAGAAACATGACAGAGAAAAATGGTAAAGTGCTTTACCTTCACTATCGCATTCAGTGTTTGTATCGCTTCATCCACTGCAACCAGGTAATGATTCCTTGGTCTGTGATCTGCTACATTCTGTAACACTCTGCAACAGGACAAATCAATGACACACATCCAGAAAGCAACATATTTAACAGGATATTAGAGCAGGGGTGCCAAAGCTTTTTGGGCTGTGGGCCAGTCACTTGGTTCAGGGTGCCAGTCACTACGGCCCAGGGGCAGGATCTGCTCCCAGGGGCAATTCATCTGGCCAGCAGAGCCCTCATCACTCCCAGGA
The DNA here is from genome assembly GCA_030440675.1 of Furcifer pardalis. NCBI lineage: Eukaryota > Metazoa > Chordata > Lepidosauria > Squamata > Chamaeleonidae > Furcifer > Furcifer pardalis. The sequence continues at coordinate 21,840,807 of CP126894.1, forward strand.
GTGATGAGGGCTTTGTGGGTTGGATGAATTGGTGCTGGGGGCCGGATCCAGCCTTCAGGCTGTAGTTTGGGCACCCCTATATTAGAGAATATGCAAAACTCAGTGCCTACAATTCTGCAGATAGAGGTGAGGGAGGGTACTTTGGCTCTTTATTGATTTTTCTCCTTGTACCCCCATAATGATCTCATCCATAGGTTATGAGGACTCCCCAAGATAGCATGGAAGGTGGCAATAATCATCATCTTAGAACTATAAAGCTGGAATGAATCCTACTGCTCATCATTTCCAGGAGGCACAGCAGGAAATCAAACATTTTAAACCATTGAGCTACACAACAGTAATGAGGGGTTATTGTTATTGTTGCTACATGCCATCAAATTGCCTCCAACATATGGTGATCTTATGAATCAGTTACCTCCAACATGTGGTGTTGTTTCAAGTAGTGGTTCAAGTGGTTAAGACACTGAGCTCATTGACTGGAAAGTCAGAGTTCGATTCCCGGGTACTGCATGATGGAGTGAGCACCCATCTCTGTCCCAGCTCCTGCCAACCTAGCAGTTCAAAAACAAGAAATTGCAAGTAGATAAATAGGAACAACTTCGGTGGGAAGGTAAACAGCATTCCGTGCACTCTAGTGTTGAGGCATGCCTCCCACATGTCTATGGAAACGTCTGCAGATGCAGACAGTGCTGGCTATTTGGCTGTAAGCAGAGATGAGCAGTGAACCCTAGAGTCGAATATGACTAGCTTTTGAGCAACGGCAACTTTTACCTTTAACATGTAGTAGCAAAAAAGGCCATTTTCATATTTCCATTTGTGGAAGATGGTTCAGTAGTCTTCCCCACCCAGGCACCATCCAGAACTTCAACTCCCATAATCCATTACCCTTGGCTAGATTTGGTGGGGTTTATAGGAGTCTCAATCCAAATCAGCAGGAAAGCATAAAGCCAGAGAAATCTGCTCTCTTGAACCCAAGCTCTGCATGGAATCAGTCATCATTCTCCTTCCACTTATTAAAAAAAATACTGTATCTCAGAGAGTAAAAAAACCAAATAGACAAAAAACGTTGTGACGAGACTCTGGTGTTGGTTCTGGTCTGCCTGACTAGGTGACCTGGCCGCTAGGTTGGACGGGGTTGCTCTCTCCCCTAAGGACCAGGTACAGAATTTAGGGATCATATTAGATCCTCATTTAACCCTCAAAGCACAAATTGCGGACGTCATGGAGGTGGAAGAGGTTATGATAGATGGAATGGCTGTGAAGGCACACCTTGATAATATCCTCAAGGCTGAGGCAGTCCATTGTAGTCCCGGTGTTAAATCCTGCATGTCTCATTTCATATGTGCCACATGAGATGGCTCCGTGATCATAGTCTGTAGGTCACTTCATGGCAAGCTGGGATCCACCTTAAACAAATTCTTTCCAATGACATTTTCCTGCTTCAGGAAAAAAAGCATTCTTGGATATGAGTTGCAGTTGACGACGATGACCTGGAGGGATGTCTTCACCTCAGAACATCAGCCCACATCACTCGTTTCTCCTAGATGGGCAGCTCCAGGTGCCAACCCCAAGATTAGCAAGAAAGGCTGAGACTTGGAGAAGAACCTTCTTCGTTGCGGCACCAACTATGTGGAATTCTCTACTGGTTGAGCTGTGCCAGGAACCATCTTTATCTATCTTTAAAAAACAAATAACAATGTTCCTCTTTAAAGAAGCTTTTAAGGACATATTGGCAATGGCTGAGCAACAGATTTTGATTAACTTTTCCTTTGCCAATTTTTTTTTGTTTTTTATGGGGGCATCACATTTGTTTTATTATTATTTATAATTTATTCAGTTTGTTTATTATTTTTGTTTAATTTCTTAATGTGTAATTTTTTTTAAATGTGTTTTTAGCTTTCTACTCAGAGTGGGGATATATCCCAGATGGACAGGATATAAATGCAACAAACAAGCAAACAAATTAGTCTTATATGGGTTAGCTCTGCATATAGGGTTTTAGCAAGGAAGAGAACAGCTCATGCAAATTTGTATTTTATTAAAGGTATGAAAATCTCACTTTCTTTGGTTATTTCTGGGAGGGGGTAGGGAACATTCCCTTTTCAGGGCATCAGAAAAATGGTATTTTAAAACATAAATATAATTCACTTTTTTGAGTGTCTCAATATAATTCTGGATTAGATGTAACATTGATTGTCATTAATGAAAGGGATGGAAGCATGCCACTGATTTCCACAACCAGAATATACTCAATGGCTCAGTGGAATCTACATAGGTTTAGGTAGAGGTCGCCCTTGCTCAAAAGGCTGTTGTGTCCGATTCTAGAGTTCAGTGCTCATTTCTGTTTATAGCCAAAGAACCAGTGCTGTCTGCATCTGCAGATGTTTCCGTGGACATGCACGGAATGCTGTTTACCTTCCTACCAAAGTGGTACCTATTTATCTACGGTACATGCAATTTCTTGCTTTTGAACTGCTAGGTTGGCAGGAGATGGGACAGAGATGGGAGCTCACTCAGTTGTGTAGTCATGCAGTACTCGGGTATCGAACTCCGACCTTCCAATTGTCAATTTCAGCATCTTAACCACTAAGACACCACAGTCACCTCTACATTGGCTTACTATTCAGTAATTCATTCAGTGGGACTAGTTTTTAGCTGAGAGTAGTAACAGGATACTGAATCCAGAGAACATGAACACGATCCTGGAAGTGAGCCTTAGATTAGAAGTACACTTACGCTGCTAGGTCAACAATGTGAATGGCTGGAACAAAATTCCGTCCATCTCCAAAACATGGTATTATAGGTGTCTCACCAAGCCAAGATAACTGAAAATAATAACAAAGGAAATGTTAGTAACATAAGTGAGATTATTGGCTAAAGAATCAATGCCTGAATTCCAGTAGCAAGTGGCAAATAGAGTAGGCCCATTAAATCAGTAGGTATAAACAAGTCAACTTCTTTGTAAATTCCATTCATTCAGTGGGTCTACTTTAGTTGCCACTTACTACTGGATTTCATCTACTGTTTTGTATAATCTCAATTCTCAATAGTTTATGTTTTCTCCCATAACAATTCTACATGTACATTAAGGCAAAAACACATATAATCACATCTATAACTTTATATCACCTATGCTGCCTGATGACAAAGATCACATTTCCTCAAGCTTAAAACTGGAGAAGTAAAATCATGGAAAGTATTATTAAGCTTCTTATTAGTAGGGTTATTATTGCAGTCACCCAAGGCATAAATGTCAGTTTAACATCAATTTAATTATTAATTTTCCCCCTTCTATTCCTTGATAGGAGGTCCCTGATGATGCTAGTTCATGCATCAAGAATTAATTACCGCAAAGCTCTCTACATGGGACTATGTTTGAAGATGACATGGAAACTGCAGGAGGTATAGAATATGATGGCTAGATTAGTGATGGGGAGAAGTAAGCTTGACCACATCTCCCTGATACTAGCCTACCCACACTGGCTTCCTGAAGGCCTGATTCAAGGTATTAGTATTAAAATATAAGGCCCTTCACAACTGGGGACCTTGGAACTTGACGGAGTGTTTCCTCTGACTAAATTCAGCCTGACCCACTAGGTCCTCCAAGGCCAGTGATGGCGAATCTTGGCACTCCAGCTGTTCTTGAACTTCAATTTCCAGAAGCCCTGATCAGCAGCCATGCTGACTTGGGCTTTTGGTAATTGAAGGCCAAGAACACCTGGAGTGCCAAGGTTTGCCATCACGGTCCTAGGCATTGCAGCTCTGTGTTTCCATCACAAGGCAGGTAGGCCCAAAAGGCTGCGACAATGAGTCAAGTCTTCTTGGTGGTGGTCATAAAAAATTTAGAATGCCCTTCCATCATTAATACACCAAGGCCCCTCCCTTTGTATTTGCTTTACACCGCCTGTCTGTAATACCTGTCTGTAGTTACCCTTAGGCCATTTTATCGATCATTTTATGTTGATATATTCTCTATGATGTTTTTAATGATGCGTGTTCACTGTCCTTAGTTTTCCATAACAAACAAATAAACATTTTAACACCTTATTAAAAATGAGCCAACTCTTGCCCTCTTACTTTCCAGTTTTTGCTTAAAATGCATCTAACCTTAAAAAAATAGTGCAGAAGTCTTTCTTCAGCTCCATACTGAACACCCGAAGCAACAACATATGTTGTAAATTTGCTTTTGTTCTGTGGAAAGAAAACATTTTTAGGGGGGGAAAAACCCTTAATATTAGCATAAAGTATAAACTGTAAAAAATAAATAAAATATGGAATTTGTTCATTTGCTGGTCTGCCAATTACTACCAGAAACAACATGTTCCAATGAGGATTTAATTTTGACCAATGACAAACCCAAGAAAGTGGCTTCAGTTCAAAATTTGATCTAGACACGAAAGAAGAAGAATCTTGAAGGAGCCAAAAATGAGCCAAAGAGAATGGATTGCTGCTATCAACTTCTCGTCTTCTGTCAATTCCCAAGTATCATTAAGCAGCTTAAGCAAGCAGCTTAGTTTCCTAATAATAATGGGAAATTAAAAACCTCCAATGCTACTCTGTGACAAAGGGAGGAAACAAAGGAGTTTTTTAAAGCCTTTAAGGGCAGCACTGAGGTCACATTAAAAAAAAGCTTTCTCCCAGAAAAATAAATTGGTTCCCCCCCTTTTTTTTTTCTCTTTCCCTTTAAAATTAAGTGGAGCAAATAGGCGTCTTAGAGATCATATGCCATGTGGGTTCAAGAATCATTCCAATGGCATACGGGATCTCTACAAGACTTTAAGGAAACCTATTTAGTCTCATCCAGCCTGCTCCAATTTAGCTGTACAGTGTAGCCAAACCTTAGGACAGTGATGGAGAACCTTGGCATTCCAGGTGTTCTTCACTTGCAATTACCAAAAGCCCAAGTTAGCACTCCTGCTGACTTGGTCTTCTGGGAATTGAAGTTCCAGAACACCTGAAGTGCCAAGGTTCGTCATCACTGCCCTAGGATAATCAATTTCTGTGGGTTTTGCTACACCTAGCTCTGCAAGGGATCAGGTTGTTATGTTCTTACTTCTGCAAAGATGAAGAAAATTTAAATTGTGAGACTCTTCAGAACATATAGCTCATTTTCTGTTAATACTCACATTTTTGCCAAGTTTGATAATAGTTTTCTCTGCATTAATGTGTTCTATAAAATTGGGATGAGGTTTCCTTCGACGGTAGTCTTCTTCAGTGAAAGGTATTTCTGGATCTTCCTGTGTAGGGTGGGGGAGATTTTTTAAAATTACAAGTTATTCAGTTTTTACTCTGAAAAACTGAAGAAGAGAGAAACATTCTAACATCTACCTTGATGTTAGTTAAAATTAAAATCATTGTATAAAACAGTAAGACTTTATTAAAGACTTTCTTTTTCTGCTATCCTCAGATTGTGAAGAAAGAAAGAAAGAAAGAAACAAGCAAGCAAGCAAGCAAGCAAGCAAACAAGCAAACAAACAAAGAATTGAATCTTTAACAGTCTAGTATAATTCTTGAATTTTTTGGAATAGCATATCAGAGAGTAAATCAAACGAAACAAAAAGACAAAAATGTTGTGGCACTTTAAAGACTAACGGCTGTATTATAATGTTAGCTTTCGTGGATTAGGTCCACTTCGTCTGGCATGGGAATGAGACTTCGTGGCATAAATTTATACACATCAGGCATAGAGATTCAGAATGGTTAGCATAACAGACAGGTATGTAGGTTTTTTACACCAATAATACCTGTTATTTAGATTAGTGGTGAAGTTTTACCCTGATGAATTGAAAATAGATGCAAGACAACCATTACACAAATAGATGCAAGATAACCATTACACAAATATTAGTCAAGGGTTTCTGGGAAATTATCAAATTTGATACACCACAACTAACAGGTTGTTAAATGCTGCTATACAAGTTGTATATTATACACGAGTACATCGGATAACATGCTGGCATCGGCGCTGGGGTTGGGGGAAAGAAGAAGTCTAGTGATCCAGGGAGGGGGGGTTCTGAAGAGAGGCTGGGGACCCTTTCCCCAGCCTCTCTTCAGAAGCCCCCCTCCCTGGATGGCTAAGCTCCCTGGATGGCCAGAAACCCCTGCCTGAATTGTTGTTACCAGGTGTGCACCACATTCTTTCCTGCACCCAGCCAGCCATCACACACTGGGGAAAGAACGGTTTTGTATTGCCGGTTTGGTTGGAGGGAGATTGGGCGCGTGCCCAACCTCCCCCCAACCAAACCAGTGATGTTTGCCTCTGTAGACCTTTGCCCCAAAGCCCACAGTGCTGGTCTCCAGCCCTGCAGGCTTTGAGGCAGAGATCAATGTCAGGGAATTTGAGGCAAACATTTCCTTCGCACAATGTTATGTTAATGTTGTGCAATGCAAATGTTTGCCTCAAATTCCCCAACGTTATCCAATTTTAGTGTTATCTGAGGCAAACGTTATCTGAGGTATTACTGTTATACCACCTTCATAGAAAATACTTCAGTGGAATTTTTATCCACAGCCTTGGGCTTCCTCTCAGATCCTCATCAAAGATTTGGCCTGGGCAATTCACACAATAGATACTAGGCCTGAAGGGTAAACTTATTAGCAAGTGTATAATGGTTGTCTTGCATCTATTTGCGATTAAGCAGGGCAAAGCTTCATCACTAATCTAAATAACAGGGATTGCCAGTTGTAAAAAAAACACACACCTATCTGTTATGCTAATCATTCTGAATCTCTGTACCTGATGTGTATACTGTATATTTATGCCATGAAGTGTCACTTCCATGTCTGACGAAATGGATTTGATCCACAAAAGCTAACATTAAAATACAGTGACTTGTCTTTAAAGTGCCACGACTTTTTTTTGTTTACTCTCTGATATAGTATCATTCTATCTCAGAAAAAAATTGATTTCTCTACATTCTGTTAATTTCCCCCCAACTTACAAACATATTACCGTAATACTTTCATAACATAATTACAGTAACAACAGAATCATTTCAAGTATATATTTCAGAAATTAAGAAATAAGACAAGGTTCCCTCCCCTCTTCCCCCCCCCCCAAATCTGCAAAGTCTAGTGTCATCACAGTGCAGGGAAATGAAACTTAAATCATACATTCCAGCAATAATTTTTTTTAAGAAGGCAAGTAATACAAGCACAAGTTTAATTATTAACATTAATATCAAAACAGAAGTTTGTTCAGTTTTTCCTAGCACTCACTGGATCAAGAGGCTTGCTTCGTGCCCAGGTCATTATTGTTGACAGTAGAATGAACACCTTCTGCTTCTCGAAGTTGACTGATTCTTCACTCAATACTGAAAGTGTTACAGTGCATATGTTAATGTGTAAACAATTATATTATATTCTTTATTTATATGTTATGAACATTTTCTGGTTGTGGTAACTATAGGCTTAATATTATATGCAGAATATCTTGATGCATATTGTATAGAGGAGATTTCAGAGTACAGTAGCTTATTTTATCACTAAAACCCAGATATTTACTACCCAGAGAAAAAGTGCAAAATATTAGCTGAGTGATGATAGTGGCAGAGCCATATTGAGAATGTGACAACATGGGTATTTAGCCCACTGTTTGCTCCAATATGAGGGTATGCTGGTTTGATCATAAATTTAGTGATCAGAGAACCTATTTACTAAAGTAAACTGGCCTACCTTCAAAACATTTCTACCCACACCCTTCTGGTTTCTGTTATGGGCTTCTATGTTATTGGTACAAGTATGATCACTGTGTTATGATTATTTTCCAATGTGTGGGTTTGCCACTGTCAATTTACCTTTCTCTTTGAGTTTCCTGTTTTGTGAAGTGGCTTTAAAAAAGGCAGCCACTTTATGATACTGAAAAATTAATGACTTCCTCTGCACCTCCATGGAGGAACAGAGGAGGTAAAAAAATTAAATTGTATCAGGCCCTTGCCAATATGCTGCATTACTTATAAAAAAAGATGTGGAATTTACTATGGGCAGGTTCCAGGAGATTTTTCAATTTTTGTTTTATTTTTTTTAAATGATGCAGCACATCATCAATGTTCTAATACAGTGTATTTGTTTTCACTTCTCAAACCCTCCATGGAGGTGCAAAGGAAGTTAGTAATTGTTAATATCCTGAAATGGCACTCTTTAACTACTTAATTATATGGGAAATGCAAAGAGGGTGTAGCCTGAAAAAGATTTATATATACACTAGTACCCCGAATAACGTTATGACTTGGTTCCACAAGTCCCGTCGTTATTCGGTTTTTAACGTTGTGCGATACATTGAACACACAATGTTTAAAAAAGCCCTGTTTCCCTGGAGGCTGCAGGAAGCGAGAACATTGGGATTTGAATCCTGACATTTTGGCTTGCTGCTGCCTCCAGGGAGGTGGGAGAACTTTGGAAACAGCTTGGAGCGGGTTTCCCCACCTCCCTGGACCCGGCGGGGGGGTCAGAGACCCCAAAATTGGTAAAAAAAAAAACGTCCCTTTTTTTTTACCAATTTTGGGGTTTCTGACCCCCCCCCGGCCGGGTCCAGGGAGGTGGGCAGACCTGATCCAAGGTGTTTCTGGGCTTCCCCGATGTCCTGAGCCAGTGCAGCAAGCCAGAATGTCGGGATTCGAACTCTGACATTCTGGCTTGCTACAATGGCTCAGGACGTCAGGGAAGCTCAGAAAAAGCTTGGATCGTGTCTGCCCACCTCCCTGGACCCGGCGGGGGGGTCAGAAACCCCCAAATTGGTTAAAAAAAACGGACGTTTTTTTTACCAATTTTGGGGTGTCTGACCCCCCCGCTGGGTCCAGGGAGGTGTGGGGACCCGATCCAAGGTGTTTCTGGGCTTCCCCGATGTCCTGAGCCAGTGCAGCAAGCCAGAATGTCGGGATTCGAACTCTGACATTCTGGCTTGCTGCACTGGCTCAGGACATCGGGGAAGCCCAGAAACGCCTCCAGAGAGATCAGAGGACCCGATCTACAGCTGCAGGGTGGCTGGGGAAGCTGACGGGGACTCCCTGTCGGCTTCCCTAGCCACCCGCCCATGCCTCCGCAGCTGTGGGGTGGCTGGGTAAGCCCATGGGGGAGCCCCCCGTCAGCTTTCCAGCCTCCCCACCCCTGCCTCCGTAGCTGCAGGGTGGCTGGGAAGCTGAACGGAGAACCCCGTTCAGCTTTCCAGCCCCCCTGCTGCTAAGAACGACTGTATCGTATAACGTTAAAAATCACGTTATTCGATACAAGATTTTTCTGAAAATCTTGTAACGTTATGCGGTTTTCATGCTATACAGTACTCGCGTTATACGGGGTATTACTGTACTGTATACCACTTTGAAATGAGGGTCACACCAAGTGGCATACCAGACCTTGACTTGACCTCTAGTGACCCTATTTAGTCTAAACCAGCTCACCCAAATAAGCCCATGTAGATAAACCCTCAGTACAGTGGTTGAGGACAGAGGTGTCTGGCGGGCAATGGTCCATAGGGTCACAAAGGGTCGGAATCGACCGTACAACTGAATAACAAACAGTATAGTGACTTAAGAGCCAATGATGTGTATAAATGTCTGTAATGATTAGTTAAAGCATGTATTTGCAATAAACAGATTGTTGGCTTGTTAGTTTGGTCCAAACAAACATATCCTTCCCCCTTCCTTCAACATTCATAAATATGTTAATGACAAAACTACAGAATATTTCCCTTATCACTTGAGATTGATTTAAAATGTTATAATTTTCAACATTTGACAGGAACTCACTCTGAGCATCTGAACACGTATAATCTCAGACATAAGCTATCCAGTAGACTCTATGGATTAGACCAGTGTTTCCCAAACTATAATCAATGGAACACTGATGGACTTCAACACCCAGAACCCTAAGTCAGTATACTAGTTAATCAATGCTATGGGGAATTGACTTAGGCTTCTGGTCCAAAAACCAAAGTTTGCGAAACGCTGGATTAGACCATACATGTGAACACAAGCAATGTAGCAAGGAGACAAATAATACAAAGTCTGATTTAGAAATCATGAGGCAAACAAAGTGTACCTGTGTAACTTGACTATGCTGCTGAAATTTACACAGTCGTATGGGTGAAAACTCAGATAGTGAGCTAGACTTAATTGCTGGTGGGAGGTAATAAAAAACTTATTCCTCTGAAATGCATAGAAGGATAACAAAAAGAAGGAACAGAGATTTTACCAATGCCACGAAGAAAATCCATGAATGAGGAATTTAGATCCGGTTGCTTGTTGTTTTGTTGTAGTGCAGCTGTCTGCCAAATCATGCTAAATTTACCACCCACTTTCCAAATCTGGCGGGTGAATGACCTGATGCTCAAATTCTCCATACCTATTTTAGATACAAATCATATGGTACTGACCACTGGCTGCCCAGGTGGCTTCCTCAATTTCTTTTGCATCTTCAGTGATGTTATAAATAATAATGTCACATTCTAACAAGCGCTGAAGCAGCTCTTCTCGAGACGATGTCTAGAAAATGAAAGGAAGATGCTTGTCAAGATGGCAATAGCGGGAAACAAAGTGGGTGTGCTTTAATGTTATTCTCTCTTCTATTAATTAGATATCTTCTAGGTGAACCATTGTTTAAACTCACAGTATAGAGCAGTGTTTACCAATCTTTGGTTTTGGGTCTTCAATTCTCAGAAGCTTAAGTCAATTCCCCAAAGCACTGATCAGCCAATGTACTGACTTAAGATTCTGGGAATTGAAATCCCTCTGTGGGGCCTGTGCCCCACATTGGAAAACACTGGTATAGAGCAAGGCTGGGTAAGCTGGAGTCCTTTGTTATTGGATTACAGCTCCAGTAGCTCTTGAAATGCAGTTACCATCAGTTCTTGCCAGTGGTTGTTTAAGATATGCTGTGGCTCTAAACTAAGTCACATTTTAGAGGGATCATTAGGATGCTATCATTCTTCCTTTCTTCATTATTTGTCTACAAAATACCAGCAGTTTTACTTTATTAGAAAATAAGTCCATTTATTACTTCTTTCCAAAAACAAAACAGCATTCAGCAATCATTTTTGCAAGTGGCAGTTAATTCAGCCACAGCACATTTGGCTAATATCAGTGGTGGGCAGCAAAAAAATTCACTACCACACTGTGGGTGGAGCCTAAAACATGGGTGGGGCCTACATCATGGGTGATCTAGTCATGCTTGCCATATGGCCATGCATACATCTGCAAACACAGGCAGCACTGGTTCTTTGGCTGTAAATGGAGATGAGCACTGCACCCTAGAGTCAGATATGACTGGCTTTTGAGCAAGGGAAACCTTGAACCACTTGCAGGGAAAAAACTTTACATCAAATCTGAATACTAATCAGGGATCTTCTGTTACTAAGTAAAGGTTGCCCTTGCTCGAAAGCCAGTCATTACCAACTCTAAGGTTCAGTGCTCATCTCTGTTTATAGCCAAAGAGCAAGTGGACTCGATCCACATAAGCTAACATTAAAATACAGCAGTTAGTCTTTATGGTGCCAAAACGTTTTTGTCTTTTTGTTTTGTTTACTCTCCAATATGCTTGCACAGAATAAAACTTTTTAAATGGTAACTATGTTAGTCTAGGCAGGGCAGGAATGTGGGCGTGGCCACTCAATTTTGCTACCCCTCTTCCGAAGGCCACCCAATTTTGCCACCCCACCACCACCAACGGGGATGTGTGCAAACTTGTTACTGCCCATTTTGCTTGAACACACCCTTCTCCCTTTCATCCCTGAATTTGGTGCATAAAAACCATGCCTGTAAGTTTCACTCCTTGTCTGAAGAAGTGGACTTGATCCACAAAAGCTAACAATGAAAATATAGCAGTTAGTCTTTAAAGTGCTACAGTGTTTTTTATTTTATTTATTTTATCTTGTTTATTTTTATTTATTTGAGTTGCATTTCCCTCTCAATCCTTAAAGCTTCTCAAAGCTCTTTTATCAAACAGTGTGTTGCTTAATGTACTATGCTATGTTTGTAGGTTGATTGTTGCCTTTTCTGACAGCTAATAAAAATGTCAAAATGGCTACATTTTTTGTACTACGGTAAATAGTTTCCGGTGTTAAACAAGAACCATACTTACCGTGTATGCTTCCAACGCAAAATCTGGTTTTTTACCCCCTGGCTGAGAAAGAGTTCCCACAACTTGGTATATGCCTTGCTTTGGTTTGGGTGGTGAAATTTCAGCCACGGATCTCCCTTCCTCTTCTTCTTCCTCTTCTTCTCCTACTTCTTCCAGAGAGGCTCCAACAATACAGTTTGCTAGATACTAAAAATGTATAAGGAATGATCACAGAGATAATTTTTTAAAAAAAAAAGAATTCATAGTAATTAGTGGCCAAAATTCTTAGGTGGAGTGATACCAACAAGAGGACATATTTTCTCGACTGGTGTAGGTTTGAGGTATCTTGTCACTATATGCACTGTTTCAATAAGTAGGAGACATAGACATAAGATTCAACTTGAATTCATTATATCACAAGAAGCCCAGCTGATCCAATGGAATGGCCATATGTCCACTTTCAAGGAGGATGAGCTGTTAGAAAACAATCCTCCTTCTGAAGGTGTCCTCCATTTGAAGACATGTCAGGTAAAATCAGATTTAAAGACAATGACCCACAGAAATGGAGATCAGGGATCTTGAAATTCTCCATCCATAGTAGGCACCTAGAGTCAGTTGTTCCCCATCACAGGAAACACATTTGATCAATGTTTAAATTATAAAAATATGTATAGCTTTGCATCAGTTCATGTTATTTTTTTTAATAAACCAGTGTCCTTTTTTATCTTGCTTTCTGATCACTTTTAAGTGGCTCATTGCATGTCATACTTATTTTATATATGTTTTATTTGGAATAATGTATAAAGGCAAAGGTCACCCTTGCTCGAAAGCCTGTCATAACCGACTCTAGGGTTCAGTGCTCATATCTGTTTCATAGCTGAAGAGGCAGCGCTGTCTGCTTCTGCAGACGTTTCCATGGTCATGTGGTAGGCATGATTAGACACTGGAGCGCACATATTTTATTCAGAATAATGTATATACAGTATCACCATTCTAAAAGAACTTCCCAAAGCATTTCATACTGGAAAAGAGCACTACAGTAATTAAATTACAGTATATCAAAAATGCTTTCCTGTTTTAGTGAAACTGTTTGCTATAATGTGTGTCCTTGGCTTGTCAAAGCCTGGCTTTTCTATGAGTTTTCTAGGGTTAACATGGGTGGATGATATCCACAGTGTCAATGGAATAATGGTTAAGCTGCAGCCAAAACTCTATTCATTATCTAAGTTCAGTGGTTTCAGGGTTGACTCAGCTGTCCATCACTCTGAGATAGGCAAAAGGAGTAAAGTATCTGGCTTCTTTGGGAGCAAAATGCTAAATACATTAGAACAGGGGTGCCCAAACTACGACTCGGGGGCCAAATGTGGCCCCCAACATGGGCATGTTTCACTTCCACTTCCAGGAGCAACGAGGGCTTCGTGGGCCAGATGAATTGGCGTTGGGAGCCAGATCCAGCCCCTGGGCCATAGTAATCAGCTCCCTGAACCATGTGACCAGCCTGCAGCCTGCAAAGTTTGGGCACCCATGCCTTAGAAACTGCCCAGAGAGTGTTCTAAGTGCTACAGAGCAACATATAAGTGTGATAAGTGAAATTCTGCTGGAGTATGAGCAAGATGGCGTTGGGTTAACATCTCTTAACTAGCTCGCGCTATATAAATGGGGTTTGAATGGGAAAATAAATAAACAAAAATTAATAAATCTGAGCCTCAAAAAAAAGTGGAATTGCCTGGTGTCCTACAGCAGATTGAAACACTTAACTTTTGAGTTTTATCTATGAACGTTCATTGGATAAAAGAAGCCAGTAGGAAAGGAGCTTTTTACACTGAATACACAGTGTTGTAGGCTTTGCATTCTTTCCTCCTATGCCATTTGCCTGATTATTATTGCTTATTAGATTATTTTATTCTGATACAGTAAATATGTTTTATTTACACACACACACACACACACACACTTTCTAAAGACAACAAAGTTGTCAAGAGTTCCAAGTGAATGTTGTTAAAACACATTTTGTTTTGTTTTTCATTTAAGTGACAGAGAAGAGGTTCTCCTCTGGATCGTCCTCTTACCCAACCCCAGCACCTTCCGGGGTGATGGTGGTGGTGATAGCTGTGGATGGTCTCTGAAACCATGCACCACCACCCCACACGCGCGCACACACACAAACACACACCAGGTCCGGAGTTTCTCCGGAGCATTTGTTGTTTCCCAGGAGAGCCGTGGGCACAACTATAACCGAGGTGCTCCAACCCTATGGACTTTCCAGCCTTCTTGCACTGCAGCCAAAACGTTGCGAGTTCGATCCTGGCGGGATACGATTGCCTAAGCCATTCATCCTTCCGAGGCCGGTTAAATGAGTACCCTATTTTGAAATGTCCAGAGACTAGTGCACTAAGCGCTATATGTGGGGTGGTACATAGGTGTGATTGCATTTCATCGTTATATGGGTCCCTGATGCCCACGACCACCCCCCTCCTCCACCACCACCACCACTCCCGGAGTCTCCCCTTCTCACTTTCCCGATGTTGGAGCCTCCATAGGAGTCCAACTGGTTCAAGAAGATCCTCTGGCTCCGGATGATCTCCTCCGCCTCGGCCACCGCCTCCTCCTCCTCATCCGACATGGCGGCGCGCGTCGGGAGAAGCCGCAGGTTGCTAAGCAACCCAGGGGAGGAGGAAGGGGAGCAGCTCAAGACCGGCCACGAAGAAAGCGACCATCCCCAATAACAATGACACTTCTGTACCGCCCCATAGCGTTTAGCACACTCTCTAGGCCCGTGATGGCGAACATGGCACTCCAGATGTTCTTGGACTTCAATTCCCAGAATCCCATGAATCCACACGAATGGGTTTGCTGCGACTCATCCACGCGGCGCAGCACTGGCCGGATGAATCGCAGCAAACCCATTCGTGTGGATTCATGGGGGCTTCTTGGGCTTCTGGGAACTGAAGTCCAAGAACATCTGGAGTGCCAAGGTTTGCCATCACGGCTCTAGGCAGTTCACAAGTTAGTTAGCATTTTGCCTGCAACACGCTGGGTCCTCATTTTACCGACCTCGGAAGGATGGAAGGCTGAGTCAACCTTGTGTTCATCGGGAATGAACTCAATCTTTTGGTTGCATTACAGCAGTTTAATCACTGCGCCACCAAGACTATACAGTATCTATAAGCAGTTTTGTTGTTGTTGTTCAGTTGCATAGTCGAGTCTGACACTTTGTGACCCCATGGACCGCTGCACACCAGGCACCCCTATCCTCCACCATCCTCCGCAGCCTGCTCAGCTCTACACCCATTGTATCAACAATACCATCTAGTCATCTCATCCTATGCTGCCCCCTTCTCCTTTTGCCTTCAATCTTTCCCAGCATCACAGCCTTCTCAAGTTAGTCCTCTCTTCTCAGTTGGTGTTCAAAGTACTAGAGCTTCATCTTTAATATTTGTCCTTCCAAGGAGCAGTCAGGAGTTATTTCCTTCAGGATTGACTGATCTCTTTGCTGTCCAGGGTACTCTCAAAATTCTCCTCCAGCACCACATTTCAAATTCTTCTATGCTCAGTCTTCCTTATGGTCCAGCACTCTGAGAATACCATTGCTTTGACTATGCATACTTTTGTTGACAGTGTGATGTCTCCACTTTTTATTATGTTCTTTAGGTTTCTCATAGCTTGCCCCCCCCCCAAGAATTAATTTTTTAATAATCTTTTTATTTCATGGCTGCAGTCACCTTCTGCAGTGATCTTGGCCTCTAGGAAGGTAAAGTCTGTCACTGCTTCCATTTCTTCCCCTTCTATTTGCCAAGGAGTAACAGGGCCAGTTGCCATTATCTTGTTTACTTTTTTGATGTTGAGTCTCAGGCCCGCTTTTGCACTCCCTTCTTTCACCTTAATCAAGAGGTTCGTTAGGTCTTCTTCACTTTCTGCATTAGATGTAGGTAAAGGTAAAGGTCGCCTTTGGTTGAAAGCCAGTTGTATCCAACTCTAAGTTTTCAGTGCTTATCTCTGTTTACAGTCAAAGAGTCAGTGCTATATACATCTCCAGATGTTTCTGTGCACATGTGGCAGGCATGAGTAGACACCAAAGTGCATGGAACACTTTTTACCTTCCCACCGAAGTGGTATCTCTTCCTCTATTTGCAATTTCTTGATTTTGAATTGCTAGGTTGGCAGATGGGACAGAGATGGGAGCTCACTCCGTTGTGCAGTACTTGAGTCTCAAACTGCTGACCTGCTGGCCTTCCAGTCAGTGTTTTAACCACTTTAGATATACAGTACAAGTATACATTTATATAAAACAGCAACAAATTCTTATATATAAAATATTTCAACTATACAACAGATGAAGTAAACTAATAAATTAAAACACTGGTAAAAAGAGAATTAAAATCACAATAATACAACACCATAGATTTAACCACTACGCCACAAATGACACAGTGGGGGACATAAAATTGAGGTGATCTCTCCTCGGTCCACCTCTGCCCAATTTCTTACTCGTGAGCTAGTCCCACTGAGTCCAGTGAGCACTTACTCACAGGTCAGAAGAGAGATGCATCAGACTATTTGGGAAAACGATGCTTTCCCCCACAACTGATGCTAATTTATTCCAGACAGCATGGCCAAAAATTTTGGACTTTTCCTACTTATTTCATTTATGTCCCAATCCAACCATCCATACTGCATACATCAGCTCTGGACCTGAGCATCTGTAGGGCACAGTATGCTGTTCCAGTAAGGATCGCATCCATACAAGTGAAACAAGTTGATATCACTATTAATGAAACAGTGCTTCAAACCAGGGCCATAGCCAGGGCCCCCGGGTGTGTGTGTGTGAAAACCCTAATGAGCTAACAGCTCACACACCCACACCCACACCCACACACCTATGGATGCCAATGTTATATATGTGTGACATTGTTGTGCCTCTCGGAATTTGCTATGGCCCTGCTTCAAACCTACACCAGTTGAGAAAATATATCCTTTTGGTGGTATTGCTCCATCTAAAATAAGGAGAGAAGTAGCAGCGGATCCTGATAGAACTAATCAAGAGAAGGACCCCCTAACATCCTCTGAATGGATACGAGCTTCAAGTCTACCGACTCAGATCCAGAAAGAGCTTCATGGCAAGAACAGGCATCCTTGAGAGTACACAAGGGCAAAATCAAACTAGAAGATGGAGGAAGGAGCTCACTGGGCAAGGAACATCATTAAAGGAGGATATAGCTGAGAAACTTAACCTCACCTACATCACTTGGAGGACCCCTGAATAGGCTGAAGGCCGGAGCCTCTAAATGCAAGACCAACATGCTCAAGTGGGGGCTGCTGGAGGATAACATGCTGTGTGAATGTGGAGAGATAAAGAGCTTGGCTCATTTCCTGGTCTGCAAATTACTATAGGTAACATGTACCAATGAGGGTTTAAGCTTGGCCAATGACAAAGCCAAGAAGGTGGTTTCATTTTGGCAGCATAAAGTTTGACCTGGACATGAAAGAAGAAACTGTGCCAAGATTGAGGATATGTGTTCTTATCTGCTGGTAGGTGCAATTAGTCTTCTTCAGTCAAACTGATGAACTTTTTGTATTGTCTTCAAGAGCAGCCCTATGTGAGAGCGGCAGTAACAACATGTTGTGTGAATGTGGAGTGATATTTTTATTTATTTATTTATTTATTTATTTATTTATTTATTGCTCACATTTGGTATCCCGCCCCAATCGGGTAGACCCGACTCTGGGCGGCTTACAGTGTAAATTACCGTCATGGATAAACTATAATCATATCAATATCTAAAACCTTAAAAGTTCATAAAAAATGTAAAACATTAAAACAGCAAAGCAGATATATACAGATACAGATACAAGGGTGGTGGTGGCTGCCCTTAAATCAGCCATCCTATGTGGGAACCTGCGTTCCTGGGACCCCACACTTGCCCCGCCAGCCAGGTGTTTAAGTCCTTCCGAAAGGGCAGGAGCTCTGTCTGCAGGCGTAGCTCTATTGGGAGGAGGCTCCAGAGGGCCGGGGCGAACACAGGGAAAGCCCTCTTCCTTGTACTAGTGAGGCGAGCCTCCCTAGCCGATGGGATAACAAGAGAACCCCTCCGATCCACTCTGGTGGGATGGGCCGACATTCTTAGGGTGACGCGGTCTCTTAGGTATCCTGTCATTGGGTATTTTGTCATTGTTCAGTCACACAGTCAATTCCAACCATTTGTGACCCTATGGACCATTGCCCGCCAGGCACCTCTGTCCTCCACCATCCTCCTCAGCCCACCCAGCTTTGTGCCCATTGCGTCTACAATACCATCTAGCCATCTCATTTTTTGCTGCCCCTTCTTCTTTTGCTCTCCACCTTTCCCAGCATCAGGGCTTTCTCAAGTGAATCCTCTCTTCTCATTTGATGTCCAAAGTACTTTAGCTTCATCTTTACTATTTGATCTTCTAATGCACAGTCAGGGTTAATTTCTTCTAACATTGACCTATTTGTTCTCCTCGCTGTCCAGGGGACTCTCAAAACTCTCCTCCAACACCACATTTCAAAGGCATCTATTCTTCTGCGCCCAGCTTTCCTAATGGTCCAGCTCTCACAATCATACATTACCACCAGGAATACCATTGCTTTGACTATACGAAATTTTGTTTGCAATGTGATGGCTCTACTTTTCACTATGTTCCCCAGGTTTCTCATCGCTTGCCTCCCAAGCATCAGTCGCCTTTTTATTTCATGGCTGCAATCACCATCTGCAGTTATCTTTGACCCTAAGAAAGTAAAATCAGATATATAATCTGGCTTATTTGCTGGTTTGCAGGTTACTCCTGGAAACATGTACTGAGGATTTTAGTTTGGCCAAAGACAAAGCCAAGAAGGTGGCTTCATTTTGGCCATCCAACATTTTTGGTGAAAAGGGGATTTGGACCCAAATGTCAACACTGCCTCTTAATCCAACACCAGCAGAGCTGCAGTTTTCCCTTCCCTAAGAGTCCGGATATTCTGTTCTTGGTTGCTATTTTTATTTCTTCTTCCTCCTTAAAGAAAATGACCGTTTCCCATTGAAATTAGTGAATACATGCAGGAATTCAGCATTGTTGTGGTTTTGTCCCTGTTGCCATCAAACCAGTGGTGGGCAGCAAAAAAAATTGCTACCACACCATGGGCAGAGCCTATGCCGTGGGCAGAGTCTACATCATTGGCGGAGCCTACGTCATGGGTGATCTAATCATGCCTGCGATATGGCCATGTATACATCTGCAAACACAGGCAGCACTGGCTCTTTGGCTGTAAATTGAGATGAACAGTGCATCCTAGAGTCGGATATGACTGGCTTTTGAGCAAGGGAGACCTTGAAACACTTGCAGGGACAAAACCTGACAGGACAGGGCAGGGAGGTGGGCATGGCCACCCAATTTTGTTTTCCCCCCCCACACACCTGAAGGCCACCCAATTTCGCCACCCCCTGCCCAGGGGCCACCCAATTATACTACCCCGGGGGGGGGGTGCGAACCTGTTGCTGCCCACCACTGCATCAAACAAAAGGTCAGGAGTTCTCTGGTAATGCTGACCTAGGCACTGGTAATCTCCAAGATCGACTATTGCAGCACTCTAACAGCTACAGGTATTTCATGAAGTGCATTCATACTTATGCCAAGATTCTCAGGTGCCACAAAAGCTCTTTATCCTAAATTCTACTCTTGCTCCCAGATTTAGAAGAGATCTAAATCTATTGACTCAATGGAATTTATGTACTATCTGTTAGCAAGTTTGTCTAAGTGGGGCCATCAGACAGATTTAGGTGACTTTTATTATTGTATGCTGATTGTATTCTACAGATTCTATCTTGTTCTCTAGTGTTTGCTAATTGTATCTTGTTTTCTGTTGTATTGGATATGATATTGTTGTTAGCCACCCTGTGCTGTGTTGCGAGTTGGTGGCATACAAGCCCAAATTAATAATAATTGTATTTTCCTTTTTATGTTAATTTATTGACTGTATTGCATTATGTTGTTAAATTTATATTATGATGTTGTATTTATATTTGATATCATAATACTGTAATATATGTTGCCCAATGGTATGTCAGCCGCTCTGAGTTGCTCTGACGAGTAGGGCAGCATACAAGTCTATAATAATAATAATAATAATAATAATAATAATAATAATAATAATAATAATAATAATAATAATAATAATAATAATAATAATAATGACGACGACGACGACGACAACTTAGGCAATTGAGTTTTATTCCTAGCTTTAGGCCAGTGGTGGTGAGCCTATGGCACGCATGCCAAAGGTGGCACTCGGAGCCCTCTCTGTGGGCACCCATGCAGTCACCACAGCAGTTTGCCTCGCCCCTCTGCCCAGCAGCCCAATGGGAATGCTTCCTCCCTCCACCAGCACAGAGTTCGCCCCACCCCTCTGCCCAACAGACCAATGGGAGCATTTCCTTCCTCCTCTGTTGCTATGTTGGCACCTTGCGATAAATAAGTGGGTTTTGGGTTGCAGTTTGGGCATTTGGTCTCTAAAAGGTTCTCCATCACTGCTTTAGGCAAAGCTTTTGTGAACTCATCCATCCTGGTCCAGCATTCTAAACACCATGACTTTAATACCATGACACAGCATTTAAAGTAAACCACTTTTTTGGATTGTAGGTTTTGCCTTTGAAACAAGACTATAATCCTCTATACACTTCCATGGAAGTAGCACACACTTAATAATAGGAAACATAAATGTTTAGCTCCATCAAAGAAATGTTGTTAAATGAGAAAATTGCAAAGAAACAACATACGGTACGAACCTTTTAAATTCGACAGTACTGTACTACCTACAGTCCTCTATGGGAGTGAAATATAGTCATTAGGGAAGGCCCAAGAAGAAGAGCCGTAAGAGCCATGGAAAGATCAATGCTAAAGGTATCCCTTTGTGACCACATCCCCAATGCCCAGATAAAAGAACAAAGCGGAATCAATGAAGCTTTTGCTGAATATCACAAATGGAAATTGCTCTGGGCTGGACATGGCTCTTGAATGACAGATGGGTTTTGGACAGCAGCAGTTGAGTGCTATCCTAGTGGCGTAAAAAGACCTTTGGGCAGCTCCCCCCAACCCCCCCCCCCCAACAACGACGGGAAGACACAATCATGAAAAGTTTTGGTCAAACCTGGAGAAGAGCATGGCAATGAAACGAGTGGAAAACGAGTTGTGACCAGCAGGAACCTATTCCTTGATAGTCTGGTCAGCCAAAGAATCAAGGGGGGAAATGTTGCTAAGATGGCATCCCATAGCAGTCAAAATTGCACTCTTGTGGGTTTCACAACATACCATAGTACAGTAATGGCAAACCTGGCTCTCCATGTTCTTGGACATCAATTCCCAGCAGGACTGCTGACTTGGGGTTCTGGTAATTGAAGTTCAAGAACACTTGTGAGTGCCAAGGTTTGCCATCACTGCCATAGTAGAATCACATCTCATGGTATTCACAGCAGTAATGACAGTCTGGTTATAAATAGTTGTCTACTGATAGCAGAAACCAAGGTAATATGATCATCTTCTAAAGCCTCTATTCTCTCCAGAAAACTGTAGTGCAGGGTTTTTTACAATGCAGCCCTGACCACGTCCCCAGACTGCTGAGCAGGCCTATGCCCCCCAGAAGCATTGACAACTATAAATGTGCCCACTTCCATGTTTACAACAGCTGCAGGCGTGTTTTCCGGCCGATGTAAATGTGTCTGCTTCCACTTCTGGGAGCAGCGAGGGCAGCTGTGGACCACATGAAATGGTGCTGCAGGCCCCACGGGGCATAGGTTGGGAACCTTTGTTGTAGTGTCCCTCTTACACTCATAGCCCTAACAGTGTTTCCCAAATGCTGGTTTTTGGACTTCAATTCCCAGAAGCCTAAGTCATTTCCCGAAAGCACTGATCAGCCAATGTACTGACTGAGGCTTCTGGGAATTGAAGTCCACTAGTGGGCTGTGTACCCCTTGTTGGGAACCACTGCTTGAAAAGCACAGGAAGCTAGAGGGTGATCCTTACAACCACCATCCGAACAATATTAGATGGATAATGAAGTTCTACACTGTTGAAGACTGAGCAGAAATCTGAATTACATCTTGTCCACTTGATTTGCATATTGATTCAGTCCTCTAGTCCAACTATACAAAGCATTCACGCTGCATCTAGCTACCTGAATTTGAAGGATTTCCACTTTCATGGTCAGCTATAAACTAAAAATATTTTAACAAGATAACTTTTATAGCAAAATACTTTCTCTCTGTCATCCTATAAGGTATATTTTGGCTTTCAGAATGTAGACGTAGCACACATTTTCCACATGTGTACAGAAGCCACATTGTGCTCTCTAGTACATGCAGCTACCAGAAAATATTCAGCATTTAGAACTTCAGGCTACTTTCTTTTGCCACCTAGGCAGGAGCCATCATTTCTTCCCAACCGTTTCATTGAAATGTTTGTTGTTGATGTGATGGATTCTTTTTAGCCACTATTCATTTGAAATCACAAATATTCCGTGAACAATGTTTTAGCCTAAAACTTGGACAAAGATGGGAGCAGCTGTCTTTTAAGAGAAGCATGGTATAGAAATAGATAGACTACATGAGTAAACATAATTCATCCCTAATTGAAGTTTAGGTTTTCTAGAAGCACCTGTCATAGTCCTACATGTGTCTATATTAAAACTATTTCCCCTAAAAACTCTAAACTCAAATTCATTCTGTTACTTTATTAAATCAGATAATTTCCAAAAATAAATATGGCTGTATTATTGACAAAGGAGTATCTGTGAGCAAACTACACTTTCCTCTTTAATATCCATGAAATAAATCTAGATTATAAATGCACATCTTATCAATTTTTCTCTGTGCGTTCATTTTATTCAAGCAAGTACTCTAACTAAGTATGAATAAAGGAAAATGTGAGGAATTTCTGCCTTTAAAAACCTACTTCAAAACAAGTTGCACTATAAATTATTTCAGGCATAATTAGAGCAGAAGATAAAGCTGTAATAATTAGTTCAAAGCTAAATAGTTTTTTCATGACCAGATTCTTTCAGGTAAAACATTAGTATCCAAGGAGTGTCAGGCGTGCAATATGTATATTTATATATATGCCTACCAAGAACTAATGATGTTGCCACTTTATTAGCTTTGAAAACTAGACAGTTGTTAGCATTATCTAGGTATAAGTATTAGGAGATATTCCTACAGTAAATATATAGTATTATTTTGAAACAGGTTTTTATGCTAAACAGAATATACTGAGATTACAGCAGCACTGAAAATTAACAGATTTTGCATGTAAGATCATCAATTTTTCTCCCAAATCAAATATTAATTGCAGTCTTTGGCTCTGAAGCAATACAGTACATTACAATAAAATGTTCAAAATGACAAGACATTGCAGAAATTTTTAGTGACTATAATGTAGTAAATAAGGAATCAAAAATACTTTAATATATATACTGTGCATTTTGTAAACATTCAAAGCAACTGTAAGCAGTTATCTGTATACAAGATAGTTTTGCAAAAGCAACAGCGGACATGGCTTTACAAAGAATGTAGCTTTTAACTTTCTTGTCTTTGTGCTTATCCCATTTGTATTTCAGTTGATGAATACATTCATTATGCCTACAGTTCACCTTTTGTTTAGCATGTGAAGCTTGCTACCCACAGGGTATAAATACTTACTAATTAGTACTAGGCTTACCATGTTTGTGGACTATATCTCAAGATACATCATACTTCTCTACTGAGCTAAATAATTTCTAAATCTAAGCTAAGCTCTATGTAAATATCTTCAATGAAATGAGGTCTATATTATTAACAATTGCAAATAATAACTGGTTCTGATAAAACTCCTGAAACATTATGAAACATACTACTGCTCTAAGCAGATACAGAGATGTTAGAAGAATGCCAGCTGAAGCATTGTTAAACTTGAGCATTGTACTAATATGAAAGAAACTAAAACTACTGCAAGTTCAGTCACTTTTAACTATCTGGAGCAAAATTAACCAAGAAGAGCAACAGTATGACACTAGGTCACCTTAAAAATAAGATATTTACTCAGAACAGTATCAATGATATAGTTTAGAAATTGGTGCCACTGAAATTCATGGTACTAATACTGAAAGCAAACAATGCAAGCAAAGGAAATTATTCTCCTTGCCATCGCATCTCAGCACAACCTAGTCAGTACTCTGATCAGCAGCCATTTTCCTTCTTTCTTTCCCTTGCTAAAGCCTTTCGACTGAAGATTCAATCACGACTGCCCACTTCTTTTCAAAGCTTCTAGTCTTTGTAGCAAGGCATTTCCAAAAGCTTCTCTGTATGCTGGGCTAACAGAGTCCAACAAAGAGTAGACAGTCTCATGGTAGGGATTTTGTACACTATCATCTACTTGGTCAAATGCATAACCAACCACCTGCAGAAGAGAGAATAACATTTTTTAGAAAACAGAAGGCATCCAGTGCACTAACATTACATGGATAAAGCAGTCCAACATATTAGCCCTTTATTAGGTCAAACACGGTGCAAGTGAATTGTTCTTCCATGTTTTTAAAAAAATTATAATTGGTATTATACTTAAGAGACTGCATCACCCCAAGAACATCTGTCCGTCCCTCCAGAGCGGACCAGAGAGGCTCTCTTGTGGTTCCATCTACCAGAGGGGTACGCCTCTCAAGCACAAGGGAGAGGGCCTTCTCAGTGTCTGCTCCGGCCCTATGGAACTTCTTGCCAACTGAACTGTGCCTCCAAAAAAAGTTGGTACCCTTCAGGAAAGGGTTAAAAACATGGCTCGTAGGGCAGGTGTGGGGCACCAGTGGTACAATGACCCCAGCCTGCTGGTTAATTTAGTAAGTATTCTCTCTCCCTTTTAATCTTTAAATTTTTGATCTTAGATTTGTAATCTTTTAAACTTTTTAGCGCTTGATAGGGTTTTTAGAATTATCATTATAATGTTGAATTTTTCTATATTGCATTACTTGTAATTACGGTGATTGTCTGTTATGTGAGCTGTCCTGAGTCAGGTTTCCTGAGTGGGCGGCATACAAGTGCAAAAATTAAATTAAATTATTGAAGAATCATAATTAATAAGGAGATTCTGGACTTGTGCCATGATTTTTTAAACTTTTGGTACAGCGTACCGGTCAGAAAGCAAGAGTATGTTATTCTAGTTCAATAGTGTTCATTCATTCTACACTTGCTGTATCTGAATAGAAAAGAACAATAGTGACAATTTAACCATTGATGGAGAAAATACCGCCTACAAAGTTGACGGCATGAGGAAACACTATATCCTTCTATACAGTACAAATGCTCAGTATAATCAGTATACAGTAGTTTTACTAGCTGTAGATCACCATAGAAGACTGAAATTCAGTATCACGCTGGTTCTACTATTCCAGTAGGGACTGTGGTGGCTCAGTGGTTAAGAAGCTCACCTTGTTAGCTGGAAGGCCAGCAAGTCAGGAGTTCGAGACCTGGGTAATGCATGATTGATTGAGCGCCAGTCTCTGTCCCAGCTCTTGGGGATATGAAATGAGCCTCATTTGGGCATTCCCTGAGCAGAGTTTCTCCCGCAAAAATCCTTTCAACCCAGAATAATTTCTGACACAAAATTATTATTATACTATTCCAGTGCAGCAGAATTCCTCTCTCCTCCTTAGTACAACCCTCAGAGATAATGAAAAGGCACTCAGTAAACTGCAGTATGAGGGGATATTATTTAGATATCAAACTGTAGCAACTATCCTATTTTGAATCTATGGTGTTGTATTATTGTGATTTTAATTCTCTTTTACCAGGGTTTTTATTTATTTAATATCTTACTTCATCTATTGTATAGTTGATATATTTATATATAAGAATTTGTTGCTGTTTTATCTAAGTGTATACTTGTATATCTATAACTGTTTACAGATATAGCCCTGGCGGTGCAATGGTTAAACTGCTGTAATGCAACCAAAAGTCTGCGAGTTCGATCCTGACCAGGAATCAAGGTTGACTCAACCTTCCACCTTTCTAAGGTCCATAAAATGGGGACCCAGCATGCTGGAGGCAAAATGCTAATTAACTTGTGAACTGCCTAGAGAGTGCACTAAGCGCTATAAGGTTGTATATAAGTGTGATTGCTTTGCTTTTGCTTAACTTCTATAGATGTCATACACTTAATAGTGGGAGGGGGAGACTGCCCTTCTTCCTAATTACTTTGAATTCTGATAGTCAAAGTCTAGCACTGGATAAAAACATTTCCAAGTATTTAAATAAAGGGTCCCCAGTTCTCAAACCTAACATTAATACACAGTTAAAGGTGCATAGCAATGCTTTGGAAAGTCCTAGTGATATGAAAAGTGGCACATTTTGAAATTCCTACTTCCAGTAAAATTGTTGAGTCAGCCCTTGGTTCCATCTAAAACCTAGATCATGGGGTGGGGATTCTGTCATGTAAGATCTGAGCTTGGGAGTATATGGGAACTGCAGAAGATCAGGGAGAATCATCTCTTAATTCCCCTGGCTCTCACCATTCTACCTTCAATTTTTCAAAATAAATATCAAATCCAAGTGGATATTCTCTTTAAGATTACAGTTTGTATCTTCTGCTATATTTCTGAGACTTTAAAAAAACTGCCTGATCATCAGAAACATGAGAGTTGAGCCATTCCCAACATAAATAAATAATGACTGAAAGGGCTTTATAAGTGCTACAGCCTGGCAGCCAAAACCACTTAATAGCTACTAGAAAATAAGAAAGAATAAAAACCATTTTGCAGAAAAGCAACAGGCTAAAATTAATCATTCAATGGGCTCTGAAATCCAACACGCTTTTGGCTGATTAAAAAAAGAGTATTGTCTCAATTTTCTATATGCAGGAAAAAGTTTGGAAACAGTTGAAGGAAGAAACCTCCAAAGTTGACTGCTTTTATTGTACAGTAGAGTACTAAATGCCTGGCAGCCTAAATAAACATAAAAAGGCACTCTTACCCTAAGTCCTGCTTCTGTGAGCTCAAGGCAATATCTGTTCCTTTCCCTAGTTTCAACATTGATGTATGCCACATCTTCAGCACATGGGAGGCTTTTAGAGACAAACATGTTGCCAACAGCAAACAAGACATCATTCACGACAGCTTCTGCTTCCAATCTCATGTCTTTTACATCGGTCCCTTCAACGTCGTTGAATTCAGAATGGTCTTCTACCCCTGTGTTATTAGATAGGTCCATGGGGTTGTAGTCTGTGTCCATTCTGTGCACAAACAGCAATATTTGTAAAATAAATATTTTGTCATAATAAAACAGAGCAACACAAATGTTGACTGATGGCTATAAAAATGCTAGCTTGCTAACAGGACACTTGATGGAATTGTAATTCTTCTTTTACCCTATTTCTCTTCTACAAAGCCCTTCAACAAAAGCAGTAACACATGACTGTAATATATATTTAAGTCATTATAATCAACTTTCATGCACTAGCAGAAAAAAAGAAACTTCCACTGAGTAAAGTTTCCAAAGTGGTAGCCAATGTTAGTCTGTGCAGTTGTATTAGACAAGCAACAAGACAAAACAGAAATAAAAACAAACAAACAAAAAATAAAGTACTGCAGCACCTTAAATACTAAACTGCTATATTTTAATGTGAGCTTTCATGGATCAAGTCCATCTGAATTCTGTTGTTCAGTCACACAGTCGATTCCGACCCTTTGTGACCCCATGGACTACTGTCCGCCAGGCACTCCTGTCCTCCACCAGCCCTCAACTCGCTCAGCTCTGTGCCCATTGTGTCCACAATACCATCTAGCCATCTCATTTTTGACCGCCCCTTCTTTTTCCCTCCACCCTTCCCATCATCAAGGCTTTCTCAAGTGAGTCTTCTCTTCTCATTTGATGTCCAAAGTACTTTACCTTCATCTTTACTATTTGCCCTTCTAAGGAGCAGTCAGGGTTGATTTCTTCTAAGATTTACCTATTTGTTCTCTTTGCTGTCCAGGGGACTCTCAAAACTCTCCTTCAACACCACATCTCAAAGGCATCTATTCTTCTGCGCTCAGCTTTCCTCATGGTCCAGCTCTCACAACCATACAATGCCACAGGGAATACCATTGCTTTGACTATGCGAATTTTTGTCTTCAATCTGATGCACAGTATCTACTTTTCACTATGTTCCCCAGGTTTCTCATCGCTTGCCTCCCAAGAATCAGTTGCCTTTTTATTTCATGGCTGCAATCACCATCTGCAGTGAGCTTTGATCCTAAGAATGTAAAATCTGTCACTACTTCTACTTCTTCCCCATCTATTTTCCAGGGACTGATAGGGCTTGTTGCCATGATCTTTGTTTTCTTTATATTGAGTCTCAAGCCAGCTATTTCACTTTCTTCTTTCAACCTAATCAGGAGCTTCTTTAGGTCCTCCTCACTTTCTGCCATTAGGGTGGTATCATTTGCATATCTCAAATTGTTGATGTTTCTCCCAGCAATTTAGATCCCAAATTGTGATTCCTTAGTATAATCATCTGAATCAGTCTGACATATTTTCTGATTCTACTCAGAATTCCAGTGTACTAAGGATTAGCACTTATAAATGCTATTTTTAAAATTTTCCTGATTTATTTATTCATTACACACTGCACATTGGGGATACTGTACAAACAATTGAATAAGCAACAATAGTATAATACAACATACAACAACAAAATAAATATCTGAGGGCAAGCAGGCTCCAGTGAGAACACCAAAGCCCTCCTCACAGGCTAAGCTGACAATAACTGAGCTTTACCTCTGCATCTCAGTTCACCTAAAAATGACATTAGACATTTTGGTTCCAAACTTGTTCCATTAGCTACTTTAAAAAAGCAATTTAAATTTTCCCCTTGCTTTTTCTTTAAAAACCAATACTTATGAAGTAGTTGGAACATCAGGACACTGTTTATATCCATTCATATAACATCCCACAATACCCACATTGTTACATGTGGAACAAAGCATGACTCTCCGGGATTGGAGTGTCCCATCCTTGTGTGTGAAGGTCGAAGTCACCAAAATAATTTCAGAGTCCAAGAAGGCTCGGTGGGAAAAATAAATTTTGAGACATGATTTAAAGGCTGGTAAGTGGGGAATCTTCCATTCCCATCAGCTCGGCCAACACTGTGAAGTATCAGAAATGAATACAGTAAAGGATCTAGAGCTGGGTAAATTATACTCTCACCACTTTAAAAGTCAGAACCAGATAATTTCCAAATGATTATAAGCTTCAACTGGAATGTAGGGGAAAGTTATTTTAAGGCACTTGAGGACTGCATTCAGGCACAGTATCTCACCAATATAGATTTGTGTCCGAATTCTAGATTAACAGCAACATGCAAACATTGCTAATCCAGAAAGTGAAAATGGAAAGGTTATAAATACATACTGTAGTTAGGCAATGCTCAAGTTTTCATGTAACTTATAAAAATCATTTTAGTAAGCATGTAAATGTTTGCCAAGAAAAAAAGTGGCTTTCATGGTATTTGTAGGAAATGGAGAAAAATATAACACTCAAAGGTGGCAAATAATACTTGAAGCAAACAGTAACAAGTTAAGAGTTTGGGCAGAAGAAACAGATGAATATGAAACCACTTTCTAAACAATTAAAAGTAATAAAATGAGGAACATGCCAAGATGAAAGTGCAATTCTAATTCTCAGTCCAGAAAGACTCCATCTAGCCTTTAAGTATTATCAAAAATCGATGTCTGCTAATTTTCCTTAAAATGAAAACAAGACATTCATGACTGGTGGGAAGAGATTGTTTTCTTTCTACCTAACAATTTATCAGTTTTAACTAGAAATAAACTGCACTCTCTTTTCTGCTCAAACTCATTCTGGACCACCCTCCAGTTTGTGCATCCATGCCTGTCAGCCCAGCAGCTTCCTTCACCTCCATCCCCCCATCATCATTCAGTTTTGTTAAGTCATACCTCTTTTTGCCACTGTCAAGCCCATTGTTATCTTCCCAGAAAGTACCTCTTTGATTCTGCGCATAAACATTTCATCTGTTCATTATTCCACCCCTCCCCCCAAAAAATCCCCACCTGATCTCCTCACAGATTTCAGATAGGACTCCTTTACATCCATATTTATTAAGTTTCTTCTTACAAGCCATCCAACAAATTCATACATTATCAAAACCCTACTACAGTGGAACCTCGGTTAATACAATTAATGTGTTCTCCAGGATGTTTCTTACAGCGAAAATTACTTTCACCGAATTTCCCATAGGAATGCATTCGGGGAAAATCAAAATACTTTAACCGAAACATGGTTTCCCATAGGAATGCATTCAAAGCCAATTAATCCAGTCCAAGAAAAATTCCGTAAACCGAGCCACTATTTTCTATGACTTCCTTTTGTTATGTAAATTTTTATGTAAACCGAGCTGTTTGTTAACCAAGGTGCCAGTGTATTCTTTTATACTATCAAAAATAATAATTAACTTTACCACACACACACAGACAGACTGAAGATCCTCCCCGCCCCCCTCTGAAAATACCTCTTCTGCATTTTCGGCTTGCATTCTCTACCCAGACACTCATTTATTTATTTAGATTTATATTGCCACCCACTTGTCATGGCGACTCAAGGCGACTTACAATCAGCAAAACAACAAAGCACAAAAAAATTAATACATTTTTCTAAATCAATAATAGATTTCTCTCTCCCCTCCGGCTATTTGTGCGTGCCACAATCTCAAAATAAGGTTTAAATATTTTTTGAAGATACACATCTCTGACAGAGGCCAGAGCTCCTTAGGGTTGCTAACATCGCAGCCTGGCTCCTGCTGCTGGGCCTTTGATGCCAAACAGCAGAACCTTATAGTTCCGCCTTGAGAAGAAACCCTTTGGTGTGTTCTTTTATATGCCATTATGCTGACTCTGGCAAAGCTTTTAAGACATGGGAGACATTTAAGGAGATTGAAGCATGATGCTAGAAGAGACACCTATGAGTAACTGGTATACTGTACCATCTGTTTTAGCAGGATCTGTCTTGTATCCTGCTGAGCAAAGTCACTACCTTCAGATGAGGCTATCCTAGCATCCCTGCTGGAAGATCAGAGTAAACAAAATAAAAAGACAACTAGTTTGCAGCACTTTAAAGACTAACTGCTGTATTTTCATGTTTGTTTTCGTGGATCAAGTCCACTTCACCAGACATGATAGTGAGACTGCATGGCACCAATTTATACACATCAGGTACAGAGGCACACAAGGGCTGGCTAACATAACATAACATAACATAACATAACATAACATAACATAACATAACATAACATAACATAACATAACATAACATAACATAACATAACATAACATAACATAACATAACATAACATAACAAGTTTTACAAATCAATGTGTTTTTTTTCAACTTATAATAACAGAAGATCCCTGGCTGGTATTCAGATTTGCTGACTGTGAAGTTTGGCCCTGTTGAGTTGCAAATGGTTAGTAGATGGATGCAAAACAAACACATTTGCTAATGAGTTTGCCCTTCAGATCTAACATCTATTGACTACGCAGAGCTCTTCTGTTGTTACCAGCTGTAAAAACACATTGACTTGCATACTTATCTGTTATGCTAACCATTCTGCATCCGATGTATATAAATTAATGCCATGAAGTCTCACTCTTACCTGACAGAAGTGGACTCGATCTGCGAAAGCTCACATTAAAACACACCAGGTAGTTTTTAAGGTGCCACAACTGTAGTCTTGTTTTGTCTACTTACGAGTCCTGGTGGCGCAGTGCTTAAACTACTGTCCTGCAACCCAAAGGGTGTGAGTTCGATCCTGACCAAGAAGCAAGGTTGACTCAGCCTTCCAGCCTTCAGAGGTCGGTAAAATGAGGACCCAGCGTGTTGGGGGCAAAATGCTAATTAAATTTCAAAACTACCCAGAGTGCACTAAGCGCTTTAAGGCGGTATAGAAGTGGGATTGCTTTGGTTTGATACGCTTGAAACACAGACTAATACGGCTACTACTCCAAAAACTTCAACTATTTTTAAGGAGAAGTGGTTTCACATCTGTGTGTCTATAAAGGGGTTTCCAAAGCCGGGCGGGGGGTTCGAACCCTCCCCCCCCCCCCGAGTCCTCGTCCCTTGTTCAAATATCCACTAACGTCTCACTGGGCCTCCGGCTGCTCGTAAAAGGCAGGAGGAGACAGAGGCTCCGTCGACGTCCCACGCGAGGCAAAACATTCCCTCGAAGCAAACAAGTCCGCCTTCCTCCCTCAGGCAGCTTTAACCGCCACTCTCCCCGCCGCCAAACAGCCGCCTAGTAGTAGTTACCTTCACTGCTCCATCCTTTCTTCCACCCCCCCCCCCCCTCACGTTTGCTCTTCGACTCGCCACAGCCAGCCGGTAAATTTCCTCTCAGCTTCCCTCAAGACACACGCGCGGGCGGGGCCCACACTCACTTTCCCGCCCCCGCCCCCCCCGCCTTCAGGTGAAGATGACGGCTCGGTTTCCGCGCCCGCCCGCTGGTGTTTTTCCTTCTCCTCCTCCCCCACCCTCGTGAGTCACGTGACGCCACCACCAACGGACGGCCCGCCCCGAGCGGCAAAGCCACTAAAAGGAGGCAACCTATTATTCCGGTTCCCAATGGAAAGCCCGAGTTCTGGGGAAGATTTAAGAGACCCACAGATCCAAACCTTCCTCTTTAAGGTTTTTTTTTTAAATAAAAAAAAAATACTTTGCCAATATGTTAGTTGTGTGGCTTTGAGCCTCCTCAGACACCATCAAGTATTTATTGTTTTGTAATTTAATTGTTTGTATATACAAGTAATACCTCATATAACATTAGTATCGAATAACACCAAAATCGCACAACATTAAGGAATCTGGGGGGAAGAATTGCATCAGATAACATTAAGATCCTATGGGATGCTTCAGATAACAACCGCTAAAGCCTGTGTGGTTACAATGTATCTCTATGGATCCCATAGGATTTTAACATGCATCAGATAACACTAAAAATCATATAACACCAAGACTTGTGGAACCAGGTTTTAGTGTTATATGAGGTTTTACTTGTAGACTGAAAGGTCCGAGTTAGATTTACGAGTACTGCAGGATTTCTTTCATTTTGGTTATTTCTTTTTCTTTAGTCCTGTGTGAATTAACAATGAGCTAAGACGCTGACTAGGAGGCGGAAGGTCAGCAGTTCAATTCCTGAATACCGCAGGACGGATTGAGCGCCCATCTCTGTCCGAGCTCCTGCCTACCTAGCAGTTCAAAAGCAAGAAATTGCAAGTAGATAAATAGGCACCAGTTCAGTAGGTAAGTTAAAGAGCATTCCGTGGTCTTGGCATGCCTGCCACACGTCCACAGAAACGTCTGCAGACGTAGACAGCGCTGGCTCTTTGGCTATAAACAGAAGAACACTGAACCGTCCTAGTCAGATACAACTGGCTTTCGACCAAGGGCGACCTATATACCTTCACACCGCCCAGAGTGGGAAAGATCCCAGATGGGCAGTACAAAAATGTAATAAATAAAAGAACGTAAAAGACACACAATGACAGATTCATATTGCCTTGTTCATTCGTTGATTGTAGGTAAAATAGCAAAAGAAATACATTCCAATTTTAAAAACTATGTTTGATTTATTGTCACCCTAAGCTACTTTTCATTGAAACCTTGGGGAAATTTGTTTTCTGTAATGTTACTTTTGTTGAGGCAGGGTTGTTGATGTAAACTATTATTGGCTTATAGATGCCAAGTGGGTTGCATTTTTGTTTTATTTGAAGCTGTATTGCATATTAATGTTTATAGTTGGTTGATTGTTTATTATTAAATTATATTATTAAATTAGACTTAGAAGGGCAAATAGTAAAGATGAAGCTAAAGTACTTTGGACATCAAATGAGAAGAGAGGATTCGCTTGAGAAAGCCTTGATGCTGGGAAGGGTGGAGGGCAAAATAAGAAGGGGGTGGTCAAAAATGAGATGGCTAGATCGTATTGTAGACACAATGGGCACAAAGCTGAGCAAGTTGAGGAGGATGGTGGAGTACAGAAGTGCCTGGTGGACAGTGGTCCATGGGGTCGCAAAGGGTCAGAATCGACTGTGCAACTAAACAACAAAATACAAGGTGCTCTGGTATTCTCATCTCTTTAATTACCTGCCACATTTTGTTGTGGTCCACACAGTCAAAGGCCTTAGTGTAATCAATGAAACAGAAGTAGATTTGTTTCTGATATTCTTTTGTTTTTTCCATGATTCAACAATTGCAGCACAGATAATGCAATCAATAAATTTTACATAAACAGAAAACAACAATAAAAACAATACAATAAAATACAGTGTAAAGATACAGTAGAATCAACAGAGACAGCAGTCTTCGGCCATCTGGCTGGCCAGCCAGCCCACACGGCTGGTTGGCCAAATCAGCAACCAGCCTTCTCCAGCTGTTCCTCCTTCCTCTGGCCAGGTGGGTAAGGGGTTAGTGTCTGGCAGCAAGCAGTTTATATGTTTCAATTAGATTTATTTATGTTGATTGCTTACTATTGTTAGCCAACCATAGTAATGTATGCAATACAGGGTATAAATTAAGTAATTACATGTCAATGAAGGGGCACAAACCCCTTTTCCTGCTCTGTATTAATTTTATTACATACATTGAAATATTCTAATTTCTCTTCATACAACAGACAGCTTCTGAACATTTAAATACTGCCCTGCAGCAGGAGTGTCAGCAGTTCCCAATGTTTTACAATTAATACATTATTTAAGATGCTGAGCTTGATGACCAGAAGGTCAGCAATGCGGGAACAGAGTGCTGTGTGATGGAGTGAGCTTCCGTTTCTGTCCGAACTCCTGCCAACCTAGCAGTTTGAAAGCAAGAAATTACAACTACAGGTAGATAAATAGGTATCACTTTGCTGGGAAGGTAAACAGTGCAATGTGCACTCAGGTGTCTAGTCATGGCTGCCACATGCCCATTGAAAGGTCTGCAGATGCAGACAACACTGGCTCTTGGGCTGTAAATGGGGATGAGCACCACACCCTAGAATCAAATATGACTGGCTTTCAACAAAGAAAGCCCCTTACCTTTAACAAAATCTCACCAAAGTAATCAGAAGGCTTAACAATATTACAATTTCTGTACTATATTAACAACAACAATTTCGTGTCAGAGATTACTCTGGGTTGAGAGGATTTTTGATGGAGAAACTCCACTCAAGGAAACCCAAATGAGGCTCCTTTCATGTCCCCAAGTGCAGCTCTCGGGTATCGAACCCCGACCTTCCAGTCTCCAGCTCAGCATCTTAACCACTAAGCCACCGGGGAAGCTGCTTGTTCTGCACTATAAAAAAACAAATTATGTCAAAATAGACACTCCTGATGACCTAGTAGTTACTTTATATAAAAACAAAGTAGAGAATATAGTATACTTTGTAATACAATGTGTATAACAATACAGAAATTATAATACAATTGTATAGAATTTAGCCTAATACACCAACAGTCCTGCTGTACAATATATACTTAACAGATATCTCAATGGAATTCCGAGCCGACCTCGGAAGTCTTTCTAACTAACCACAAAAACCCTTTCCTACCCTCCTGTTACTACATCACCCTCCATTTAAGCCACCGCCGGAAGGGAAAACCGCACCGCCTGTTCCTTTTTTCTTTCTCTCTTTTAGAGGCCGGCGCTTTGTCTCTGTGTCGCGCGCTCGCGTGCGTCACTTCCGCCGCTCCCTCCTTCCCATCCTCCCTCCCGCCAGGAATGCTAGTTCCAGTGACGTCACGCGAGGCGTCGAGGGAGGAGCCGCGCGAGTGTTCGTTAGTTAGAACAACAGTCGGGGGAGGTTTCTTACGCCCCTAGGGGAGGGGCGGGGCCAAGGCGAAAGAGGGAGGAGGGCGAGAGAGATTGCGCGCATGCGCCTTTCTCCCCTTAAAGCTCAGGGGGTCCCTTTCTGTCAGGGAGGTGGGCGTGCTGAGAAGATGGCGGCGGCGTGAAGGAGGGTGAGAGGAGGACGAGAAGAGAGTGGGAATGGAAGCCGCCGCTCTTCCGTGGGGTCTGCCCGCTTTCGACGCCTTTCCCCAAGGGGGCTGAGGAGGGGTTCCGTGAGGAGAGGGTTCCGTTAGGCCTCCGCCCTCGCTCACTGGGGGAGGCCCGTCCCCGAAGGGTCCCTTCTCCTCCTTCATCCAGACCCAGCCGTCGTCTGTCGCGACAGCTCAGGCCCTCTCGACTTGTCTTGTGGCAAAGCCCCGTTTGTATATCGTCCCTTTCCACCTCCTAGTAGTAGAACAAGCCCCCCCATAGGCTGAGCTGTTCTTTCTTATCCATCCCCCCCCCCAGCAGAACAAGTCCCCCGCCCCAGGCTGAGTTGTTTCTTTTCCATCTCCTCCAGTAAAACAAGTCCCTCCCAGTCTGACCTGTTGTTTTCTAACCCCCACCCCAGTAGAGCAAGCTCCCCCCCAGTAAAGTCCCCCCAGTAGAGCAAGTCCCTCCAGTCTGAGCTGTTGTTTCCTGTCCACCCCCACCCAGCAGAATAAGCGAGTTGTTTCTTGACCATCCCCCGACAGAGCAAGTCCCCCTAGTCTGGGCTGTTGTTTCACCTGTGCTGCCTCCACCCCCACCCCCAAAAGACATTTCTGCTGCTCTCACTTTTTCTGACCCCCATCTTTTTTTGGAGGGGTCTTCACCATCTTGGTCCCTAGCAGCTTTCCACCACCCCCCTTCTTTGCCACCATGCCTTGGCCCTTTTCCGAGTCCATCAAGAAAAGGGCCTGCAGGTATCTCCTGCAGAGGTACTTGGGCCATTTCCTGCAGGAGAAGCTCAGTTTGGAGCAGCTCACCCTAGATCTTTATCAAGGCACTGGGTGCTTGGCCCAGGTACCCTTAGATAAATGGGTAAGTGATGCTTCGTATGTCTATCCTTGTTCTTTTAATGCTAAGCAGTAGATCCAGCCAACTGCTTCAGCATTTTTGGCTTCTGACTTTGTTGTTTGTTCTTAGTTTGGCAATAGTTGACCACATTAAATGGGAGGGTTTACTGTAGAAGCCTGACTGCTAGCACCGTAGTGTTTCATTTCCATTAATCTGAATGATAAACTAAATACTTTCCCCTATGTGCTCCTTCAAACTATGATCAAATATCCATGGATGTCAATATGGATTAGGTATGCTTTATAGACATAGTAGTTTGGAATAGGAAAAGGAATAAGACAAGGCTGCATTTTATCACCCTGCTTGTTCAACTTATACACAGAGCACATAATGCGCAGTGCAGGGATGGAGGAATCACAATTTGGGGTCAAAATTGCTCAGAGAAACATCAACAATTTGAGATACGCAGATGATACCACCCTAATGGCAGAAAGTGAGGAGGACCTAAAGAAGCTTCTGATCAGGTTGAAAGAAGAGAGTGCAAAAGCTGGCTTGAGACTCAACATCAAGATGGGGAAGAAGTAGAAGCAGCAACAGATCTTACTTTCCTAGGATCCAAGATCACTCCAGATGGTGATTGCAGCCATGACATGAAAAGGTGACTGACTCTTGGGAGGCAAGCTATGAGAAACCTGGGGAACATAGTTAAAAGCAGAGACATCACCTTGCAAACCAAAATTCATATAGTCAAAGCAATGGTATTCTCAGTGGTAATGTATGGCTGTGAGAGCTGGACCATTAGAAAAGCTGAGTGCAGAAGAATAGATGCATTTGAGATGTGGTGCTGGAGGAGAGTTTTGAGAATCCCCTGGACAGCGAGGAGAACAAATAGGTCGTTCTTAGAAGAAATCAACCCTGACTGCTCCTTAGAAGGTCAAATAGTAAAGCTGAAGTACTTTGGACATCAAATGAGAAGAGAGGACTCACTTGAGAAACCCTTGATGCTGGGAAAGGTGGACTGCAAAAGAGGAAGGGAGTGGCCAAGAATGAGATGGCTAGATGGTATTGTAGATGCAGTAGGCACAAAGCTGGGCGGGTTGAGGAGGATGGTGGAGGACCGAGGTGCCTGGAGGGCGGTGGTCAATGGGGTCGCAAAGGGTCGGAATCGACTGTGCGACTGAACAACAAAAATAGACATACAGTATTGATTTTTAAAACAGGAGCTTGCTGAAAAGTTGAAATGTTTATCTCTGTGTATGGGAGACAAGTGTTTAATTCTGGCTATAATTTTTCGCTTGCTTATCTTGGACAGGGTTCCTCAAACTTGGCTCTCTAGTTGTTCTTGGACTTCAGTTACCAGAAGCACAAGTCAGCACACCTGCTGGTCAGGGCTTCTGGGAATTGAGGTCCAGGAACATCTGGAAAGCTAAGTTTGAGCAACCTTGATCAGACTCGAGCCTAGGAGAATATTCCATTTTAGCCAGAGCTTGCTTCTACGCATGCGTTTACAAAACTAATTTTGATATATTTTGCTTAATTGAGCTGAAGAACAATGTTTTCATAGACAAGTATGATTGGGGGAAAGTCTGAGCCCTTTGAAATTTCATATTTACTTTGGTAAGGCTCCTATATTCATGCTAATGGAATTATTGTAATGATATAGAGGCTCATTGTGTTGGTGATAGTTCCACTCCCAGTTAACATGGTCTTGATGGAAGTTTCCCATGTTTATTCCAACTGTGTGACACTAGAGGTGTATCTAGTGAGGAAGTCAAAGCAATGAGAGTTAGTGATATTGGCTTTATCTCTGTCAGACGTAGCCTGCTCTCTTTTAGTTAAGTGTTCTAGGAGTAGAGGTATTTCTAAAAACAGTAGTTGGTATCATGTGGGAAATTAGCAAATGATGTGCCAGATTGATTATGTATTTGCTTGCCTATTGGCATATTGTAGGTCTTTCAGTTATAACCTTTTTGAAACTGTGAAGAGCTTAAACTGTTCTCATGTATGTAGCTATGTTGCTAAAGAACAAAATTTTGAGCATGTTTGTGAGTCTGAATGTTAGTACTGTATATAACAATTGTTTTTAATTTTTTAGATGTGACGTTCTAGTCTACATAATAGAATTATGAATTTTATGCATAATAAAACTTGTTAAGGTTTTAAAGGTCCAAAATTTCCTTGCTTTTTAAAAT
Organism: Furcifer pardalis; assembly: GCA_030440675.1. Lineage (NCBI taxonomy): Eukaryota > Metazoa > Chordata > Lepidosauria > Squamata > Chamaeleonidae > Furcifer > Furcifer pardalis. The sequence goes on from CP126894.1 coordinate 21,879,912, forward strand.
ATTGGCTAGCTATGAATCTTGAAAACCATTTATATATGTTGTAAGGTATATTCAGCACTGAGATTTCTCTGCAAGAGTTTTAAGAACAGTAATTTGGTTGGAAGGAACTTTGCAAATCACGAACATTCTCATATGGGGGCTTTGTGCCATGGTTCACATTATATAGTTTTGAGGTGGGTTCTGCATGGTTTTTAATTTAAATGTCCTTTGGTGGTCATCCTTTTGCCACAAAGATCTGTATTTTAGTGACTTAGTTTTATATATGATGGTTGGCATAAGTAGAAAAGATAACAAATAGTAAAACTATGTTTAAATGTACAAATTAAATATTTTGTTTGAAACACATAATTCATATTAATCCTAATCTCCAATTATGTTTTAAGTATTAGGAATGATTTTCTTAAAAATGTAGCTACTGAATTCCCCTTTTAAAAAAATAGATCAGAAATCACTTGTAACTTTTGAAAAGAAATGTAAAAAATTTGAAATGGATCAGAAAAAAATTACTCACTGATTGTATTCTATGTCTTGTGATCTACCTTCATCTTCCATTACACCATCATTGTCTGTCATGTCTCCTTTGATGGTCGGCTGGATATTTTGCATTGTTGTTGTACTGAGAAACTCCTTATATTCTCCCCTTTTCCTTTAACGTACAAATAAGCATTGGCATAAAGACACTGCATTGTGACCTCATTGATTTGACTTAGCTACAAAAAGAGTTAATTGGTTGGAGGCTAGGCACTAGTAGGATGTCTCATGCTTTACTATTGTAATGAGTAACAAATTCTTGAAATGCAAGAAAAGGTGAAAAGGTGAAATATAGGTATAGTCAAACCTCACATAAAGAGCGCCTTGCTTAAAGAATGCCTTACTTAAAGAGCAGAATTTTCTCTGAATGTTCACTTTGCTTAACAAATAAAACCAACCAAAAACTCGTTTAACAAAGTGGGTTCGCAATCCCCCCCCCGCCAGAAGTCACAATTGGTCACTTAAAATGGTGTTTTGCTTAAAGAGCAAACTCGCTTAAAGTGCGGTCTTGTGGAGTACATTATGCTCTTTAAGCAAGGTACAACTTGTACAGTAATTCTAAGACGGAACCAGGTGATTTAATGGACCAACAACTGCAGGCCAACACCTAGAGCCTTTTCTTTTCAAAAATCTGTTATTAATGAATGTGGACTCATTGACACATAAACACTTTCTTACTGAGTGAAATTGGAGAGGAAGAAATGTGTGAACTGAATCGGGGAGGGGGGTATATATCAGTCAACTAACAACTGCTATCCAGTCTCTTAACATAGATGGAGTTTGCTAGACATGTGCTGAATAAGGTATTTGTCTGATGCTGATAAACAGGGTAACACATACTCAGCCAGCTATGCTGGACAAGATGTATCCAACAACAAAAATTATACCTTAACAAAGCATCAGCCTTAGATGGCTTTGATGGACCATTCTGCAAAATGTTCAGCAATCAATCTGAAAGTATTTGTCTAAAACTTTTGATTCCATGTTAGGAAATAACTGAGGTTATTAGGAATGTCAGCCCCATTTTTATGGCAGTTGCTCTGACTGTTACTCATCTCAAATTAAACAAAGATACAAATGAAGTTAATCCTTATCAGTCAATAAACCTGATTAATAAAAATATCAGAATCTTAAACAGTTTAGGAAAGATTTCAGGTGGGGGGAGACTTTGGTTTTATATGGAATGGTGTGATCATTGATCTGATCAAGAGACTTTTTAATGCTGCCACAAAAGTAGCTACACTTTACTTACCTCCCCAGATCAAAAGAGATCATTAGGAAGCCTCAAAACCTGGGCTGCCAGATAAGAAATTTTGAATTAAATGAAAGAGTAATGCTACCTATTGATATCATCATTAGAGTTTGCAGTTCCACCAACATAGTTTTAGTCAATGAAAAAGGACCTCAACACTCCTGATAATAACAATGATGAGGAAATTAAACTTGAGCCAGACATCCTAGAGAGTGAAGTCAGAAAGGCCTTAAAAAGCACTGCAAACAACAAAGCCAGTGGAGATGATGGTATCCAAGTTGAACTTTTCAAAGCCCTACAAGATGATGGAATAAAATTATTGCATTCTATATGCCAGCAGATTTGGAAAACACAACACTGGCCACAGGATTGGAAAAGATCAGTATATGTTCCAATCCCCAAAAAGGGTAATGCCAAAGAATGTTCAAATTATCGAACAATTGCGCTCATCCCACACGCTAGCAAGGTGATGCTCAAGATAATACAGGATAGACTGCAGCAGCACGTGGAGAGAGAATTACCAGAAGTGCAGTGGGGTTCAGAAGAGGCAGGGGGTCTAGAGACTACATTGCCAACATACGTTGGATCATGGAAAAACCAATGGAATATCAGAAACAAGTCTACTTCTGTTTCATTGATTACACTAAGGCCTTTGACTGTGTGGACCACAACAAAATGTGGCAAGTAATTAAAGATATGGGAATACCAGAGCACCTTAAATACCTCATGAGATATCTGTACATGAATCAAGAAGCAACAGTTAGGACAGAATACGGAAGGACAGCATGGTTTGGAATAGGAAAAGGAGTAAGTCACCCTGCTTATTCAACTTATACACAGAGAACATAATGCGCAATGCAGGGATGGAGAAATCACAATTTGAGATCAAAATTGATGGGAGAAACATCAACAATTTGAGATATGCAGATGATACCACCCTAATGACAGAAAGTGAGGAGGACTTAAAAAAGCTCCTGATTAGGTTGGAAGAAGAAAATGAAAAAGCTGGCTTGAGACTCAATATAAAGAAAATCAAGATAATGGCAACAGGCCCTATTAGTCCCTGGAAAATAGATGGGGAAGAAGTAGAAGCAGTGACAGATTTTACATTCTTAGGATCAAAGTTCACTGTAGATGGTGATTGCAGCCATGAAATAAAAAAGGCGACTGATTCTTGGGAGGCAAGTGATGAGAAACCTGGGGAACATAGTGAAAAGTAGAGACATCACATTGCAAACAAAAATTCGTATAGTCAAAGCAATGGTATTCCCTGTGGCAATGTATGGTTGTGAGAGCTGGACCATAAGGAAAGCTGAGAGCAGAAGAATAGATGCCTTTGAAATGTGGTGTTGGAGGAGAGTTTTGAGAGTCCCCTGGACAGCAAGGAGAACAAATAGGTCAATCTTAGAAAAAAAAATCAAACCTGACTGCTCCTTAGAAGGTCAAAGAGTGAAGATGAAGCTAAAGTACTTTGGACATCAAATGAGAAGAGAGGATTCGCTTGAGAAAGCCTTGATGCTGGGAAGGGTGGAGGGGAAAAGAAGAAGGGGGCGGCCCAAAATGAGATGGCTAGATGGTATTGTAGGCACAATGGGCACGGAGCTGAGCGAGTTGAAGAGGATGGTGGAGGACAGAAGTGCCTGGTGGACAGTAGTCAATGGGGTTGCAAAGGGTTGGAATCGACTGTGCGACTGAACAACAAAATAGTGGCTTAGATTGCTTTCGATTTATGATTAGTAGAGTTACTAAACAAGATTCATGTCTCACCTCCTACATCACCCCCTCCTCTGGGCCCACACCATCAGCTTGAGGGGAAAGACGCCATGTCCTGGCAGGTGGCTGAGGACATTGCCCTCTCCTCTGGGTCCACACCAATGGCCTGAGGGAAAAGACGCCATGGCCTGGCAGGCGGCTGAGGACATCGCCTCCTCCTCTGGGCCCACATCAAGGGCCTGAGGGAAAAGATGCCATGGCCTGGTAGGTGGCTGAGGACATAGTCCCCACTTCCAGGCCCCCATCAACGGCAAGAGGGGAGTTAGTCTGTGTTCTGCTTTGGTTTTGTGAGGTTGTATTTTATGATTGTTATTGTACCATTGCTGTTTTGACTGTAAGTCGCCCTGAGTCACCTCGGTGAGTGGGCAACAATATAAATCTGAACAAACAAACAAATAAATAAATTTACCTTACTGCTAAATTAGCTTGCTAATTTACCAAAACAGGATCAAATTGTAAAAGCGGTTCGGATTAATAGTAGCGGATGCTACTGCTAACGTAACTTTGGTAGGCTCTGATCTATTGTTTACCCATAAATCTTAAATACAGTAACTTATGTAGGATGGGACACTGACAGAATTGAAAAGATACAGCATTAGCATTAAATGCAGAAGCTGTAGATAACCATTGCTCTATTTCTCAGTGGGATTATCAGTAACAGTACCGGATACTGTACCTAGGAATCATCATAGCAACATATTTAAATAGAAGTAACGCTTTGAATTACAGACCCCTTCTATATCAAACTAAATGAAAGGTAAAGGGTTGGGACAAGTTAAAGTTCTCTTGGCTGGGTAAAATAGTTATTGTCAAGATGTTTGCTATTCTCAAGCTTCCCTGTTACAGTATTTTATTTAGCCCAATTGACAATCTCTAAATAATATCTCTCATCAGTAGCAAGGCTATTAATGACATTCATAAACTATGGAAAATATTTGCAGATAATACAAGCTATCAGTTTTCAGAAGAGATGAAGAGGTAGTCTAGGGTTTCAAGTTTGTATGAAATAATTCATTGTTTCAACATGGTTGTTTGTGATATTTAGAATCATCAAAAGTGTATAGAACAAATTATTTCTAGTTGTCATAGTATGAAAAGTATAAAAATTATATGTTATTTTATTATTTGGCTTGTGGTATAAGGCAGCTTTTTCATAAGTGTTTTTGCTACTGCATATTTTGCATTGTTTATTTTTTTGACTACTATAAAATTTTTATCATACCATTTAAAACAGCTACAGTATATTGGTTGATTGTAATTCAGCTGAAGCTGGAAATATAAATGAGTAGAATAGTTTATATTAGACAAATATGGCAGTAGTTCATATATTCATCATCTATTATACAAAGCTATATTTTCCATGGAAAGCGTATTTCTCTTTTGGCAAAAACTTAGTTTGAGACCCAAGACATAAAAATGTAACTCATCATGTAGACCGTGTCATTTTTGGATAGTGCAATCAAAAATGTCATGCATGTCAACATAATTGGACAAAATCTAACTATTCATATACTGTACAGAGTTTGTGTTTTGTTTTATTCCCTTGTTCTAGAGTCTAAATGAGATTTTGGAGTCAGCAGATGCTCCTCTGGAAATTACAGAAGGATTTATTCAATCAATTTCTCTGTCCATTCCTTGGGGCTCTTTGCTTCAAGATAACTGTACACTTGAAGTGAAAGGCTTAGAAATTATTTTCAAACCAAGGCCCCGTCTGGGTAAGTTTAATAAATAATGACTGTTGTCATTATTATCTGTCTTATTGGTTGCAAAAGCCCTCACAATTACTTCATTTCTGCTTTTTCTCTAATGTGACTATAACATCTTAGCTTTACAGTGGTTAGAATGTTTAGATATCCTGCAGTGACCACTAATTTCTGTAAAAAAAAAAGTCCAGTCAGCTACCCGTATATTAATATAATTGCTATTGCTGTCATAAGTCATTTCTGACTGGGCAGCACGTAAAAACAACAAAATGACAAAAGATTTGTGGCTTTAATTTTTTTTGTAGCTTCTGGTTCAGAGCCCATGTATTGGTCCAGTTTTATGACTAGTAGCATGCAGCTTGCAAGAGAATGTCTTAGCCAGAAATTGACAGATGAGCAAGGTGAAGGATCCCAACCTTTTGAAGGACTTGAGAAGTTTGCTGAAACAATTGAAACAGGTACATTTAATTCCAGAAATGACAAAGCAGTCTTATAAGTTAACATTTGAGAAAAGTGTGCTGATGTATATTTTGGAGAGGCATGTATATTTTTCAGAGGTAATGCTGTCACTCACATTTTCAGAATGAGCAGTTTTCTGTTTTGTCAAGAAATCATTTGATTAGACAACTACACTTGACAGTTCTCCATTTGAAGAGTTGTGTTCTAATTTCTTTGAATTGATTCATATTTTAACATTGGTTAGCTTCATATTGGCCAAAGATTGACAAGTGAAAATAACATGTGAAAAAATATTATTGTTAGATGTTTTTCTTTGCAAAAAGGCTCGGAGGATGAAATTGAAATTACAGGGAATGCTCTGCCTTTGTTGTTTAGGAGACTGGTAATCTTAGAAGTGGGGCTGTGGTGGCTTAGTGGTTAAGATGCCGAGCTTGATGCCAGATTAGCAATGAGAGACCCAAGTACTGCATGACGGAGTGAGCTCTTGTTGTCTGTCCAAGCTCCTGCCAATCTAGCAGTTTGAAAGCAAAAAATTGCAAGTAGATAAATAGGTACCACTTCAGCGGGAACAATAACAGTGTTCCATGTACTCCAGCATTACCATGGAGATGTCTGCAGATGTAGACAGCGCAGGCTCTTTGGCTGTAAACCAGTGGTTCCCAATGTGGGGTCCACGCCCCACAGGGTGACCTCAGTCCCCAGAAGCCTAAGTCAGTACATTGGCTGATCAGTGCTTTGAAGAATTGAGTTAGGCTTCTGGGAATTGAAGTCCCAAAACCAAAGGTTGGTAAACACTGCTGTAAACAGAGATGAGCACTTCCCCCTAGAGTTGGACACAGCTGGCTTTTGAGCAAGGGGGACATTTACTTTTAGTCTTAGAAGTATGTCCTGTAAATACCAGTCTTTATGTTATCCATTTGTTTTTGAAAATTCCTTTTTTGAACAAAACCTAGTCATGTCTGTATTTGAAAAGTTAACATCTGATGCTAGGGCATGTTTGCCTGTTTATGTGCTTACAATAAGATTTGCTGTAGGGCTCAAGCAACAATCATTCCAAATTTCCAGGTCTCAAACATGAACTACTGTGCAATAGTTTTTACCCATCAGGGGAGGTCAGTAAATATACTTCCTGTCATGATTTCAACAGTCACTCTTATGTCAGTGTCTTGTTTCCCAAAGTACTGTCCCTAGTAGTTACAGGATAGTCACATACACTAGTACCTCGGATAACGATGAGACTTGGTTCCACAAGTCTCATCATTATCCAGTTTTTAACATTGATCACACAACGTTAAAAACCCTGTTCCCTTTCGGAAGAGGAAAGGGAACAGGGGGGCGATACACCTGCTCTTTGGAAAGGGCCGTGGGGATTCCATGAGTGGAATCCTCACTGCCCTTTCCAAAGAGGCAAGCAGATCACAGCGTGGGATCAGCTGCTTGGGTTGGGGGTTGAACCGGACGCACGCCTGTTCAACCCCCCAACCCAAGCGCTGATCACACGCTGCGATCGCAGCGCCTGGGGAGGTCAGGAACAGTGGGGATCGGGTCCCCTGACCTCCCCAGAGGTGGCAGGGGCTCCAAAGAGCCTGAAATGGGGAAAAAAAACCTTCAATTTTTTCACCTATTTTGGGCTCCCCACCACCTCTGTCACCTCTAGGGAGCTTGGGGCACCTGATCTGCGTTGTTCCCAAAGTCCCCTGACCTCCCCGACCAGATGCCGGGATTCGAACAGGAGCTCCCCTGTCGGCTTCCCCAGCCACCCTGTCCCTGCGCCCACAGCTGTGGGGTGACTGGGGAAGCCGACGGGGGAGCCCCTATTCAGCTTCCCAGCCACCCCGCTGCTATGAACAATTACATTGGATAACGCTAACAGATTGTTATCTGATGCAATTTTTTTAAAAAAAATTGCATCGTTATCCGTTTTCAGCATTATCCGATGCAATCGTTATCTGAGGTATTACTGTACTCCTTAGCTCCTTCCAGTTGAATAATAATTTCAAAATGAGTCTTGCGTGTGTGACTGAGGAGCAAACAAGAGCCCACTGGGCTTTGTGATAGTTCCTTTGAGTAGAATAGTCACATAGATTATCACCATAGCTGTATTGTACTATCACGTTTGTGTTTATTTTTGTGTGTGACCCCTGTTTCTCATTGTGGTTTGTTCACTATAGTTTTAAGAAGAGTCCAAGTCAATTTTTTAGATACTGTTCTGAGAATTGAACATGTGCCAGATAATTCTAAAAGCGGAACAGCACTTGAAATTCACATTGAGAAGTAAGTAGGTTGGTTTTCTGTTCTCTTGTGTAAAATTTAGAATATTATCTTGCAGATGAGGTTTCCTAGTGCAGATACTGTTGAACCGGACAGTAACTGGAAAGAGGTTAAAACTGGAGTGGCCAAACTATGGCTCACGGCACCCTCACCTCTACCAGAAGCGGACGTGGTTATGACAGCCATAAAATGTGCCCGCATATGCGTAAACCCACCTCCATCTGCCATAAATGCACCCATTGCTGTTGTAAATGCATTTATGACAGCCGTGGATGTGTTTTACGGCAGCATTTACGGCAGGAGGAATCACGTGACTGGCACGCTAAATAGTGTGGGGGCCATGGTCTGGCCCGTGGTGCTAAAAGGTTGGGAACCGCTGGGTTAAAGCAGTACAGTGGAACCCTAACATACAAGAGGTTCGACTTACAAAAAATTTGACATACAAATAGAAATCCTGGCTAAAAAAAATTCAACATACAAAAAAATATGGTGACATCTTGTGGCCTCTTCTGGCAATGCAATGTTTTTGACAAAAAGATTTTGTCATACAAATAACCTGGTGGAATTGAAAAAAATCATATGTAGAGATTTTGCTGTACAGTAATACCTCGGATAACGCTAAGACTTGGTTCCACAAGTCTTGGTGTTATCCGATTTTTAGTGTTATCCGATACATGTTAAAATCCTATGGGATGTATCGGATAACGTTAAAGCTCCATAGAGATATATTGTAACCGCACAGGCTTTAGCGGTTGTTAACTGATACATCCCATAGGACCGTAACGTTATTCGATTCAATTCTCCCCAGATTACTTAATGTTATGCGATTTTAGCATTATCCGAGGTAAACGTTATCCGAAGTATTACTGTATATCATGCTTGTATCACAACCAGGGACTGGTGACACAGGAAGTCTTGTTTCATGAAACTTTTTTTTTTTAGTAGAAAATGGTTCTGCTAATTTGTAACTTGCTGATATGTAATAATAAAAATAATTATATGCCATCAAGCCAGTTCTGACTTATGGCTTTTAGTGGTTTTCTGAGTAGAGAACTGCTTTGCCATTCCCTTCTTTTGGGTCATTCTAGGACTGTGCAGGTTGCCCAAAACAATACAGGCTGGCTTTTCTGAGATGCCCAGTGTTGAATTGAACTTCCAACTTTTGGCTCCACCTAACTCACTGAGCTATCTGGTGCATAAAATAGTAAATACTTTAGTAGAGCTCTAAGTGCAAAATATTTATGATCTCTGCTTTAAAGGTCAGGTATCAAAGAAACACCAAGGTTTAGAGTAGTGGTTCCCAACTTTTTTACGCCAAGGTTCAGATCACGCCCCCTCGTCAGCTGATTGGGCCAGTTCACGCTCCCAGAAGCAGACATATTTACAGCTGTCGTAAATGCACCCACTTCTATGTTTACGATAGCCGCGGGCGTGTTTACATATGTGTGAGTGTTTTTTACGGCTGATGTAAATGCATCCGTTTCCACTTCGGTTGCGGTGGAGGCGGCAATGGGCTGGATGGAATGGTGCTGTGGGTTGGGGCAGGCCCTCAGGCCGTAGGTTGGGAACCCCTGGTTTAGAAGCATGAATGCTGTCATTCCATCTGCAAAAGTGTCCTTGGGCATGCTGATCATATTGGACTGTAGTTGTTCTGAATGAGGTGAAAGGGAACATATTTAGGATTGCTCTGTACAAATTGCGAGGCAAGATATTAACAGGAGAAATGTTTGATTTTTAAAGCTCCTTTTTCAAAGAAAGAGGAAACTAGGTTACTATATATGTGAATATAAGCTGACCCAAATATAAGCCGAGATACCTAATTTTGACCTTGAACCCCATGAAAATAGATTGACCCAAGTATAAGCCAAGAATGGGAAATGCACCAGCTGCTAGTGAGTTTCAGTAATTAAAATACATTAAAATACAGTAATACTAATTATTTTAGTAATTTTAAAAAACTGTACTTGCACCACCCACCAGTGGTGGCGCCACACATAAAGTGGGTGGGCAGATCAATTGTACTGTGGCAGGAAGTGTTGCTCTTCTCTAGCCTCTTGCTCCCCCTGCAACGAAGGAGAATGGCTTCCTCCCCCCTTCTTGGACACATGGAGCAGGGAGAAAGGCACGAGTGTATGATAAGTAAAATCCTTTCTTTTTCCACACTAGTTTGGAAGGGGGACACGATTGCATTGTACACCTTCTTTCTTCATTTCCAATTTTCCATAGGAATTAATTGAAAACAAATCAGAATAGGAGAACTTGATTTTCAATGTACAGTAGAACCCCACATAACAAAAAAAACTCCGTTCCACGGAGCTTTTTGTTATGTGGATTTTTTTGTTATGCAAAGCACTATTGGTGGTACCCCACATAACAAAAAAAAGTTCGTTAACTAGGGTTCCTATAGAGCGGGTATACCCAGGCTACTGAAAACCCTGCATAACGAACGTTTCCCCCCTGTTGTGCAGGGTATCGCCCTTGCATAACAAATGCTTTGTTATGCAAATTTTTCACCATGAAGCATTCGGTATGCGGGGTTCCACTGTATTCTAATGGGAAATCATGATTTGCGCCCTCTTGTGGCCAGTTGTGTAATTGCACCTCAGTGCCAAATAACTTTTTGAAAACCCATATTTTTAGACCTCATGGTTTCTGACCCATGTAAATGCCGAGTTCCCTTTTTGGACCTCATTTTTGTGGTTAAAAAACTTGGTTTATATTTGAGTATGTACGCTAAGTATTCTTTAGTCTGGGTACATCAGTGGCTGTTTAAAACAACAAAGACTAAATGTTTTCAAGCACAGGTGGATATGCAATGCAAATTATATACTTTTACAAAATTAATTCTTTTTTCTGCCCTTACTCTATTTCATTATTTCCACGTTTGCAGAATGGCATACTGTGATGAAACTGCTGACGAATGCTCTGGAATTAATGTGCACCAGCCCACGGCTTTTGCTCACAAACTACTACAGCTCTCAGGTGTTTCTTTATTTTGGGATGAATTTCCTGCATCAGCCAAATCCTCTCCGGCCTCTTCAGCTGCACAGCTGGTAAAATATTTTTGAATTTTCATTTGTGTATATACATAGTAGATGATGCTTAGAGTATGTTCCGTAGTATTATAATACTGTATATAAATTTTTGTTGCTGCTGACATCATGTCACCTCTTCATTCTAAAATCTCTTTCCATGTTTACAGCATTGAATGATTCAAATTCTTCTTCAGGGCTGAATTACAAATAGCCAATATGGTATAGTAGGTTTTTTTTGTCAGTCTAGGACAGGGGTTCTCATTCTACGGACCACAGGCCGGACCCAGCCTGCAATGCCATTCCATCAGGCTCATCGTCTTCTCCCCTGCATCCAGAAGTGGAAGTGGATGCATGCACAAACACACCTGTGACTGTCATAAATGTGGAAATGGATGCATTTACAACATCCGTAAATGTGCCTGCTTCTGGGGGGTGGGGGTGGTCCAGCATACTCAGCTAATCAGGGTGTGTGGTCAGGCCTGTGCTGCAAAAAAGGTTGGCCACCCCTAATCTAGGACTTGGGATATATTGTTAAAATCCTTATTTAATCATGAAACTCACTAGGTGATCTTGGCCCAAGATCACGGTTGTGAGGATAAAGTGTGGAGAAGACCATATAGCTTTCTGGGCTGAGCCATGGGTACTGCAGAAGCAATGTAAGCATGAAATGTTAGAAAATGGTTGATCCATATTCATTTACTGAATAATCTAACTTTCATGTTGCTCAATGATGTATATATTACACATATATACTCTTATAAACAGTCCAGATAGCACACACATCTAACTACAGCTATCTCCCTTCATATGTATTTTAAAGGTTGCAGAACCAAAACTTTCACCAAGCTGGAACTCAAAAATTATATATGAGCCACATCCACAATTAGCAATAAATATTCCAGAGGTTTCTCCGTCAGACCCCGTGCAGATATGTAGGTTGATTGGAAGGATGGAACTAAGCCTTACCTTGAAGCAAAATGAAGTGCTTCCAGGAGCTAAGGTTAGTTGTTGCTGCTTATGTTATAGGTAAGGCTAATTACTCAGATTACTAATTCAGTTGTTGATGAAAATGTAGTGGCGGTACCTCACTTTATTCCTTTTTGCCTCTTTCACATGGATAGCTGCCTCCTTTGAGTCTGATGAAAGAATAAGTATGTTGTAGTTACTAGGCAGCTATATGACTGTTATCCCAACACTGGATAATTTCAGAGCATTCTCATAATGTTTGTTTGTTTTCGCTTCCTTTTTTTGATTCAGCAGAATGGCCAGACAATAACAGAAGTGACATAACATGGGCACTTGAAGGCGCACCCTGCCACATTCTTTCTGCAGATGTTGGTGCAGTTGAATGTCCTTTTAAATTAATTAATGAAAAAATATTGATTCCATCCTTTATATTCTATAGCTATTTTGTTTTCCTAGTTTGACACCAGTGGCTACATTTAGTCTCAATACTAAGCCTTTCTTTGTTTTAATCATGTGGTTATCTGACCAAACCAGAATCTGACATACAAATTTTCAAAGAAACCTAATGTTCAAATGTTATCTCATACTGCCCAACATCTGTGATGATAATGTGTCATTATCCCATCTTTTGTTTTACCAGGATGCAGGGACAGGATAAAATCCTTGCCTACTGTTAGCATGACCTGGAGTAACAAAACATTCTTAAAGTATCTGTTCCTCTCCAGTTTTCTAAATATTCCCTACAAAAACAGGTGAACGTTTTCCTTCCAGCCCTGCAAAACAAAAATAAATCCTTCAAGTGACTTTCAGTGAAAGTACAAAGGATTTTCTATATTAAAGAATGACTAGAGGGCAGTGGCTGCAGTGGCTCAGTGGATAAGAAGCTCGCCTTGTTAGCTGGAAGGCCAGCAAGTCGGCAGTTCAAGACCCAGGAACTGCATGACAGATTGAGCACCCATCTCTGTCTCAGTTCTTGAGAACATGAAAGGAGCCTCATTTGGACGTTCCCTGAACAGAGTTTCTACAAAAATCCTTTCAACCCAGAATAATTTCTGACACAAAATTATTATTACTGGAGGGCAAGCAGACGTTCAGATGTTAGAAAATAGCTGGATCTACAGGGTACGTTTAGGGGGTGGTCAGATTATTGAAAGAACAGATATTCACAGGAGAAGTGTGAATGATATTGCTGATGTTTTAAGGAAGCTTTCCAGTCAAACTGTGATTACGTCTGTAGATCCATGACTAGTAACAATAAAAGTATAAATTTCTTTCTCTGGTATGAGGGAAATTGCCATGTCAGAAATTCTTTAGAAGATGTTCCAGAGTTAAATATCTTAGTTGCAGAATAAAAGCTTGTGAGTAAGAAGATAAATAAGGAAGGTAGTCTGTTGCAAGACTGAATTAGGAGAAACAGAGAGGTCTGTTAGAGTGCCAACAGGAGCCTCCTCCCTATGTAATCTACTGTTCCTTTATGCCTTTGTAGGGAGTGCATTGGCAGTCTGATGGCTTAGTGATTAAGATGCTGAACTTAATGACTGGAAGGTTGGCAGGTCAGCAATTCAAGACTCATGTGTTGCATAATGGAGTGAGCTTCCATCTCTGCCCCAGCTCCTGCCAACCTAGCAGTTTGAAAGCAAGAAATTGCAAGTAGATAAATAGGTACCACTTTGGTAGGAAGGTAAACAGCGTTCCATGCACTCCGGTGTCTAGTCATGCCTGCCACATGTTGATGGAAACATCTGCAGATGAAGACAGTGCAGGCTCTTTGGCTATAAACAGTGATGAGCACTGAACCCTAAAGTCAGATATGACTGGCCTTCAAGCAAGGGTGACCTTTACCTTTAGGGAGTGCATTGAGAATGGGCTAGCACAACAAATTACCAATAAGATAGAATACAAAGTTTAAAAAGAATGACAAATTACATTTAGCCAAGTTGAGATTCATATAACATGCTCAACTACTCATCTCTTGATTTCAAATCTTGGCTCATTAGACACACACAAGTCATAATGAGTGATCTGTTCTAATTCCTTCACTGCTGCTCTTCTAAGTCTCAATCTTCTTCTGATTTCTTGGCTGCAGTCTCCATTTGTATTAATTCAGACCGCTTTGGGAGCTGGATGGCGATTTTGCCCTTACTCCACCACATGGCACTTCCAGGTGTGGTGGAGGCAGTGAGGGACCACATGACATGGTGCCGTGGGCCGCATCCAGCCCATGGGGCACAGGTTTAAAATCCCTGGATTAATGAGTAGGATGTCTTGAGAAGTAAGCAAATCAGTCCTTTCCCAAGTGCATTCTTCTTGGAGTAAATTAGGTAAATGTCACCCTTGCTTGAAAGCCAGTTGTATCATCTCTGTTTATAGCCAAAGAGCCAGCATTATCTGTGTTTGCAGACATTTACGTGGACATGTGACAGGCATGACTAGACACCAGAGTGCACAGAACACTGTTTACCTTTCCACCGAAGTGGTACCTATTTATCTACTTGCAATTTCTTGCTTTCAAACTGCTGGGTTGGGAGGAGCTGGGACAGAGATGGAAGTTCACTCCGTCATGCAGCACTCGGGTCTTGAACTGCTGACCTGCTGGCCTTCCAGTTGTCAAGTTCAACATCTTAACCACTTAGCTATTGCAGTTACTAAAACCATCAGGCATATCTATATACAGTAATACCTCGGATAACGTTTACCTTGGATAACGCTAAAATCGCATAACGTTAAGTAACCTGGGGAGGAGAATTGGATCGAATAACGTTAAGGGATGGATCAGATAACAACCGCTAAAGCCTGTGTGGTTACAATGTATCTCTATGGAGCTTTAACGTTATCCGATCCATCCCATAGGATTTTAACATGGATCGGATAACACTAAAATCGGATAACACCAAGACTTGTGGAACCAAGTCTTAGCGTTATCCGAGGTATTACTGTGCAAATGTTCAGCAATACAAGCTGTGTTGTATTCTGTAAATAGGTAGGTGTTCCTTATGGAAAAATAAATCTAAGACACAGTTATATTGAAAAATACTTGAGGGGTATGAAATACTTTATGTTGTCTTTCGCTGAATATTGTACATGCTAAAAGTATTCACTGCTGACTTAAGATAATGAAAGGAATTGAAATCAGAAGTAAAGGGATTTGGTAGTAAGATTGTACAGTACAGTAAAACCCCGGGTTACAACCGCCTCGGTTTAAGTTTGCTGTGGTTTACAATGGCAAATCCTATGGAAATGCCATCCTGTTTTACAAAATTTTAATGTTTTTTTTCAACAGAGGCTATTGGAGCAAGCCTCCGTTGCAACCCGGGGTTTTACTGTATGTTAGAATTGAAAGCAAATGATCTTCTGCAAATCCAAGAGTTTTATTATTCTCTTCTTATTTCCCCCTTAAGTTGGACATAGATGGACATATAGATTCCATTCATCTATTCCTGTCACCCAGACAGGTGCACCTTCTGTTGGATATGTTAGCAGCCATTGCTGGACCAGGCAAGTAAACATTATGTGGTCAAATAAGACCTGAAAGAGGCTGAGTGGTGTTCTCCATTTTACATTATTACTGAAGTTTTAAATAATTTTTAAACCTAGCACATAAAAAAAATGAAATTGAGAATTCAGTGTAAGGTTCAAATCTGTCCCACCGAAGCCCACAATATTTAAGTCCAAGGAACCTGGCTTTGGCTGGATTGTGTACTAAATTATAAAGGCTTTATGTGTATTTTCATATAGCTTAAACATGATGTTAGAGTTCTTTGTTATCCATAGGTTGAGCTCTGAAAGTCGTATACTTTCAAAAAGAATTTCTCAATCTGAATGAGTATCAAAGTAGCCTAATAGTTATTGTGTTGTGATTTTTATTAACAATGTGATTTTCTTCTCCAGTTTTGTCTAACATTGGATTGAGTAGTTTAACATTTTAAAATGAATTATCCCTTGGGCTTTTTCTCCTTTTTTGTACCTTTTCACTGTGGTTCAGCCACCACTTTCCCCAAAATCTCTGTGTGTGCAGAGAGCAAGCATGAATACTTGCACAAATTCTCTCTTCATTTGATAGAAGTCAATAACTGCACCAAAAGCTCTCATATTATTTAAAACTAATAGAATAATTTTTGAGATAAATTTGGGTACAATTTTGATAGTCAAGATTTGGAACTCTTCTCCTGATAATTAATAATAACTTAAGAGGAGAGGATCTTACTGTTCTTTTATTTTGTGTTCCACAGCTGAAAGAAAGCTTCAGAGAGCTAAAGAAGACTCAAACTCTTATGTCAAGAGTCATTAAATAGTATATTTGAAAGCAATATTTGTTAGGTTTTCCTTGTTAGCATTGAAAATATACCAACTTAAAAAAGTTAATTCCCTGCTGATAAGCACAAGTGGTTAAGATGCTGACTGGAAGGTCGGAGTTTAATTCCTGAATACTGCATGACAGAGTAAGCTCCCATCTCTGTCCCATCTCCTGCCAACCTAGCAGTTTGAAAGCAAGAAAATCCAAGTACAGTAATACCTCGGTTAACGTTTACCTCGGATAACGCTAAAATCGCATAACGTTAAGTAATCTGGGGAGGAGAATTGGATCGAATAACGTTCAGGTCCTATGGGATGGATCGGATAACAACCGCTAAAGCCTGTGCGGTTACAATGTACAGTCAAACCTCGCATAAAGAGTGCCTCGCTTAAAGAGTAACTCACTTAAAGAGCAGCATTTTCTCTGAATGTTCGCTTCGCTTAACAAATAAAACCAACCAAAAACTTACTTAACAAATAAATTGGGTTTCTCAATCCCCCCCACAATTGGTCACTTACTGTGGAACGCATTATGCTCTTTAAGCGAGGTATAACTGTATCTCTATGGAGCTTTAATGTTATCTGATCCATCCCATAGGATTTTAACATGCATCGGATAACACTAAAAATCGGATAACACCAAGACTTGTGGAACCAAGTTTAATTCGTTCTGCGAGGCTGCTTGCTATGTGAGTTTTTAGCTATGCGAGTCAGATGCTTCCATGGACATATGGCAGGCATGCCTCAAAACCAGAGTGCACAGGACGCTGTTTACCTTCCCACCAAAGTGGTACCTATTTATGTACAGTCAGACTCGCATAGCGAAAATTCCTATGGGAAAACTCACATAACGAGCTTTTTTAGGGGAAAAACTGACATAGCAAATTTTTTTCGTTATGTGAGTTTTCCCTATAGAAACGCTCGCTATGTGAGTTTTCTATGGGGAAAGTCTGACTCGCATAGCGAAAATTTTTCATTATGCAAGTTTCCCCCATAGAAATGCTTGCATAGCAAAAATATTCGTTATGTGAGTCAGCTCACTTTTTGAAAAACCCGCTCGTTAAGTGAGTTTTTCGCTAAGCGAGTTGCTCGCTAAGCAAGGTTTGACTGTAGATAAATAGGTACCACTTTGGTGGGAAGGTAAACAGCGTCCTGTGCACTCTGGTTTTGAGGCATGCCTGCCATGTGTCCATAGAAGCATCTGCAGACACAGACTGCGCTGGCTCTTTGACTATAAACGGAGATGAGCACTGAACCCTAGAGCCAGATACGGCTGGCTTTCGAGCAAGGTTGACCTACACAAATTTAGGGCTTTCTTTCTCCGTTCTTCTGAAAATAGTTACATTCAACATAATTAGGGGTGGGGCGCGGGGCTAATCAGTTCTAAGGTGCTGAAGTAATATGAATTCTGGATAACATTACTGATTAACTGCCATTATGAAAGAAAAAATTGCTTGTAATTTTGCTGTCTAAAAAGAAAGAGAACGTGAGGTGTGGATGTCTAGCTAAAAAACTAAATAGATTAGGGAAGGACTTCTTCTGTTCAATGGCACTGGGAAATTGAATCAGATGTCATGCTTCTGTTTCCTGTGTTTGTCTACAGAGAATCCCAGTAGAATTGAATTGTCAAATAAGGATAGGAAAAACCGACCACTGCAGCAGGAAGATGAGTATCGCATTCAGATGGAGCTCAACCGCTACTTAAGGAAAGAAAATTTTCCAGCAGGTGCACAATCTGATCGAAGTTTTTATGAAACTGAAGCAACCAGAACTCCTTCAAGTCGTGGTGAGAAATTAACTTGAATAACTCTACTTCGGTATATCATCAACAATTCTCAACCAATCTTGTAGAAACATTCAGTTGATAGTCAGTCATGTATTGATGATCAGTTTGCATATATTCTAAACTGATGGATGTCCTGAATATGAATGTGTTATGTTGATGAGAAAAAGTTAAACACACAATGTCGTGTGCAGTTCAACATCTATACAGTATAAGCTTTCGTAAACAAGGGATCATTTGTTGAACACCCTTGAACGTACACACAAGATATTGGCTGTATATCATGATGTATCATTTTATCCTAGAAGAAGAGGTTTTCTTCTCAATGGCTGACATGGAGATGTCTCACAGTCTTTCCTCTCTGCCACCCCTTGGAGACCCACCAACTATGGATTTAGATCTTTCTGTAACAAGTACATATGCTGCTACTCCAGCAGGATCTCCACTTGGTGCTGCTGTGGTATGTTGTTCTAAAAAAAAGTTATTCCTAAAATTTATGAACTGTTTTTGATGTACTGTATTAATAATCTTAAACAAGGGTTGCTATTCATGCCAGCAAAGTATTGTAAAATTGTATCAGATAGTAAACAAAACTAAAAATTAAGAAAAGACTATTGTTTTTAAGGTTAGCTTTTGTGGATCAAGTCCACTTCACCCTGCCCCTCTTCCCAGGAGAGCTTCCTGCCTCCCCCCAGACATAAGAGTGAGACTTCATGGCATTCATTTATTCATATCAAATGGGGGTACAGAGGTATACAGTGGTTGATTAGAATAACAAGAGAAAGTTGCAAATCAGTGTATCTTTTTACACCTGGTAATGACTGAAGACCCCAGATTGATATTCAGATTTATTACAATAAGGGAAAACCTACACACAGATAAATAGGAGAACAGCACAGTTTCAACTCAAATTCAGGATGAAAAAATAAATCTACATCTTGAGTGAATAAATAGATCTGACATTCAAAGCTTTATAAGACTTGCTGTCAACCGTGTCTCTAGTGGTGCATAGGATTTCATGGTCAGGATGCTCATACTGAGATTACATTCTTATATCAGTGCCCGCCAACCTTCTGGGACATGATGGCCATATTAGAGTGCTGAATGTCTTAAGAGGGCCACATCTTAAATCAAAATCTAACAAAAGTACAGTGGAACTTCGACATACGAACGGTTCGACTTACAAAAAAAATTGTGATATGAATGGAAATCTTGGAAGAATTTGAGATACGAATTTTTAATAGGATTTTTTTTGAGATACAAAAAAGTATAGGTGACCTCTAGTGGCCACTTCTGGTAATGCAATGTGTTTTCATTGACTTTTGAGATACAGTAATACCTCGCATAACGAATTTAATTCGTTCTGCAAGGCTGCTCGCTATGCAAGTTTTTCGCTATGTGAGTCAGACTCGCATAGTGAAAATTCCTATGGAAAAACTCGCATAGCAAGCTTTTTTAGGGGGAAAACTCGCATAGTGAATTTTTTTCATTATGTGAGTTTTCCCCATAGAAACGCTCACTATGCGAGTGTTTCTATAGGGGTAGTCTGATTCGCATAGCAAAAATTTTCGTTATGCGAGTTGGATCGCTTTTTGAAAAACTCGTTCTGCGAGTTTTTCGCAAAGCAAAACGCTTGTTAAGCGAGGTTTGACTGTACAAATTTTTCAAGATAAGAACTTCGAGGAGCAAATTAACTTCATATCTTGAGGTTTGATTGTATTAACCTAGTGATTTAGATCAGAAGTAAGCATTCATAGTTCAATGAAGAAAAGTTAACTTGAGTGCAGTCCATTTCTGTTTTAAAGTGGCTCTGGATATCATATCTGCTAAGACAGCCATGTACCAGTCTCGCTCAGTATCTGGCTAATACATTTGACAGTGCATAGTGGAGTTCATGATCTGAAGATGGAGGGATTACATTGGACACTGTTGTCATAGACCAGTGATGGTGAATCTTTTAGAGCCTGTGCTGGGGAAAGGGAGAAAACACTCCCAGCGGGCTGCTGGGCAGAGAGGAAGGGTGAACTCTGTGTTGGGGGAATGGAAAAAGCACTCCCATTGGGCTGCTGGGCAGGGAGGAAGGATGAATTCTGCTGGGAGGACGGAGGAAGCGCTCCCATTGGGCTCCTGGACACAGGGGAGGGGCGAACTCTGCTGGGGTGATGGTGCGCATGCCAGCAGAGAGTGAGGGAGTGCCCAATATGGCACGTATGCCATAGGTCTGCCACCACTGTCATAGACAGATCTTGTGTAAACCTCTACATAATGCATAATAGCCACTATCTTTTTATTTTTAGCAGCAGCAGGTATGGGGAGATTTTCTTGATCAAAACAAACAGGAACCCCAAGTAAGAGGTTCATCGTTTACACCTAGTATGCTGCACCTGGCTTCATTGCGAAGGACTTGTAAGTCAATAATGAGGTGTCTTTTCATCTTGCTGTTCTAAACTTATTCTTTTCAGTCCTGTAAATAGCACAGAGAAGGATGTATGTTTTTACTGTGTGTGGTGTAGCTGTATCACTTTATTTTAAAAATAAAGTGAGATGGATTTATAGTCGAAAGGTAGCTTTTACTGGTGTTATTGTCACATAAACCAATATACAGTAGTAGTATTGAACTGTATTGATCTTACTCATTGTCTTGTACTGGAAAAGGGTAGTCTAGAGTAGGTTCATTCTCCTGTTCTCCTTGAAGCAGGCCAAATCTGTCAGTCAATTTTGAACTGTACTTCCCATCCAAGAATGATTACTTCTAGTTCTTCCTGGTACTAGAATGCAGAGTCATTAAAAAGCTTTCATTGGCTTTTGTTTTTCCCCACCTTTTTCTGAAAATGACTGTTTTTTGAGAAACAAGCGGAAAATAACACTCTGCTCTCTGTGGACATGTTCATAGTCTTGTCCAACTGGGATCATGTGCACCAAGGAAGTTTTTTCCAGACAAGGGTAGCCACTTATTTGAACATGGAAGATGCCAGGAACAGTCAGGCTACAGCAGCACTGTAACAATCTCTTTCTGCTCTACAGGTTTTCACAAGGTGGCACATAGATAGTGTCTTGATCAAACCCTGGTCTGCCAAAACGAAGCCACTTTCTTGGTTTTGTCATTGGCCAAAACTTAAGTCCTCATCAGCACATGTTTCTGGTAGTAATCGGCAAACCAGTAAATGAGACGGATTCTGTATCTCTCCGCATTCACACCACATGTTGTTGTCCACTGGCAGCCCCCACTTGAGCATGTTGGTCTTACATTTTGGGAGCCTATTCAGAGTCCTCCAAGTGACATAGGGGAGGTTGAGTTCCTCAGCTAGGAAGTTGTGACACATCTGCAGCTTAGTGAGGCCCATAGCCTCAGTGGTGAGTCACAGCACCCCTGACGTTATTTCCTTGATTGATCTTGTGAGGCATCAGCTTTGGCAAGTGTGCTTCTGAAGTTGTCTTCTTGCATCTTTATGTCAGTGTTCTTTGGGTGAAAGAGATCTTGTCTGAGATGCCTTATGAGAACATCAAGCTTGAGACAATGTGTAAATAAGGTAGCCGCAAAAATTATACAGACTTACCCTGGCCTATGATTACTTGAGCCCATTTTGTGGATGCAGATGTGGCTATTAGAGAGCACTTAGGGTTAAATACTGAAATACATACTAAGTCTAATCTTTCTATCTATACTATCTTTTGTAGGTGAAAAATGGTTATGGCAGTGGTTCCCAATGTGGGGCACACACACCACAGGGATACTTCAATTCCCAGAAGCCTAAGTCATTGCTGATCAGTGCTTTGGGGAATTGACTTAGGCTTCTGGGAATTGCAGTCCAAAAACCAAAAATTGGGAAACACTGGGTTATGGTATGCTATTGACAAATTATTGGTTGAAATGAAAGCTAAAAGAAAGCAGTGCCACCTAGCAGCCGCTTAATCTAAGTTCTCAACTCTTTCATAATTCAGAGGGCAGGATTTCAGCCCCCCTCCCCCCCAATGTGGCACACCCAAGAACTTCAGGAGATACAGCAATAACCCAGTTCCTTTAGTAGAGGAGGATATGGCAGTTCTTAATACAATTCAGGAAACTAATAGCTGCACCAACTGTCAGCATGTTGCAATAGGGAGGGAGACATCTTAATTCTGTGCCCAAATTAAAGGTAATCACTTCAGAGCATCTGCTGGAAAGTGACTATGAGATACATACATATGGACAATATGACCACAGTGGGTCGTATTTCTGGAGGGGTATTGAATCTTGGACTCTGATTAGAATATCCACCCTCACTAGTATGGTTTGAGACATAGCTTCAGTCAGCCACTGGTTTCAAGACAATTGGCTAAGCATAGCAGATGTAGACAAGGTGTTGCTGGCTAATCTTTCTCACACTAGGTCAGGCGAAAGGAACTGCAGAATGAACTCTCCAAAAAGTGCCTTCATTTGTGGCAGCTTCACGTCTGGCATAGACACGGAAGAAGCTGCCACTCCATCCTTAGTATCCCAGAACATTACAGACACAATCGGTCACCTGTTAGTCAACCTCTTTGCATCATTTTATGTTGACTCTCAGTTGGAACCAGTGGAGCAAAATGTGTCTTTGGCTACATTATCTAAGTGGCTCAAATCTTGTCTTGCTTTCTCATATGAATGATCAGCTTCAGTTGTTGTAGATGCAGACCTGGCACAGGTCAGTACATGCTGCAATGTCTACTACATTCGATCTTCAAGCTCTTTTTGTAGTGAAGCACTATAAACGTTTAGATGTGTGTGCCTTGACCAAGCCAGTCTTTGGGTACAGAATTCTTTAGAGAGTAATGGAATAAGAATCAGAGTTTCTATGAATTTAGACCATGTGGACATGCCCTATTCTAGTCCACCCTGCTCCACTTCATGAAAAAGAAGGTAGGATTTACCATGAAGTTTCCTTTTTCTGTCAGTAGTTGGAGGGCATTCTTCCCCATCTGCTGTGGAACCTGGGATGGTAGGATCAGTGAGTTCCCTTTTGCTTTACAATTCTGGGTGTTAGTTCATGTTAAAAACTTCTTTTTGATTTCCATGCTTGTATGTAACCAAACTTGGAGGGGTTGCTTTCAATTGGGGAAGGTAGTTAAAAATTGGCTGACATGTATTGCAGAAGAATAAACAAGTCCAAACTTCATTTTTCTTCTACAATCTGCTGCTTTCTCAGGTCTAATGATTTTGAAGTCTATTTTATGATTCTTAATATTTGTAAATAATATATCACAGGCCTCATGCTCATTCTAGCCAGCAGAGATTTTCTTTACTCTATTTAAACTAATGCTCATAATAGCCACTGTTTTCAATAATGTTTTTATACAGTAGGCAACTATAATCATAAATGGATCAATGCTAAGTATCCTTCTTGTTCTATCATTGTGTACATTCTTATATCTTTATCTAACTCTTCCTTCAAGGCTGTTTGTAGCCAAAAATAGTTTCTCTAAGAAAGAACAATAAGCAGTATTTTTGCTAAAACTGTGTAGAATATCTTTGCAGAAATTTTACTGAATACGACTTCTGTAATAGTTGTTCTTTTCAATTTCTGTATAAGGACACACACCTATAAATTGTCTTAAATGTTGTTAATTTTCCCCTCTTATTTCAGCTCTTCCATCCAGATCTGTTTCAGTGGATGAATCAAGGCCTGAACTTCTGTTTAGACTAGCAGTGGGTGCTTTCTCGGTATCAGTGCTACACATTGATCCATTATCACCACCTGAAACATCACTAAATGTTAACCCAATGACACCACTGGCACAGGATTTTTTTAGTCGAATAGAAAAGGTTGATCCAGCTCAGTTTCCAACAGAGGATTTTCAGTCCCTTCGAAAAATATTTTCAAAAGCTTGCTCACATGATCACCTTAGGTATAGCTACTCTTATGTTTCTCTAAATAAAGCATTTTGTCTGAAAGCTGACAATTTAACTTTCCCAGCCATGTTGTAAAATGATAATTCTTTGGGTGTGTTTTTGTCTCTAATAAAACCATGCTGTTAGGGTTGGCCAGGGGTGGAATCAAGACTTTTTATGTGGAAACTAATATGTCACTCCTGCCAACTTAGCAGTTTGAAAGCAAGAAATTGCAAGTAGATAAATAGGGACCACTTCAGTGGGAAGGTAAACAGTGTTCCGTGCGCTCCAGTGTCTAGTCATGCCACATGACCACGGAAATGTCTGCAGAAGCAGACAGCGCTGGCTCTTCGGCTTCGAAACAGAAATGAGCAGTGAACCCTAGAGTCAGATACGACTGGCTTTTGAGCAAGGGAAACCTTTACCTTAATATGTCACATGCCTTGTGCTCATTCTAGCCAGCACTGTCCCAAAAGGGTAAAGGTTGCCCTTGCTCAAAAGCTACTCGTATTTGACTTGGGTTCAGTGCTCATCTCTGTTTACAGCCAAAGACCCAGCAATGTCTGCATGTGCAGATATTTCTGTGGACATGTGGCAAGCATGCCTCGACACTGGAGTGTATGGAATGCTGTTTACCTTCCCACCAAAGTGGTCCCTATTTATCTACTTGCATTTTCCTGCTTTTAACGGCTAGGTTGGCCGGAGGTGGAACAGAGGCGGGAGCTCACTCTGTCATGCAGCACTCAGGTTTCAAAATGCTGACCTGGTGACTTTCCAGTTGCCAGGTTTAGAGTCTTAACCACTAAGCCACCGCAGAGCCCCAAACAGCCCTCTAATTGTTTTGCGAAAAATGGAATATCATGCCTCCAGAGGATGTAATTCTCCTTCAAAGCTATGCCAGCTTCTTAGACGTGGCTTGTTTTAGCAAAACAACGAACAGTTCTATTCTCTTCAGTCATTGGGCTGCTGGGCAGAGGGGCAGGGCGAACTTTGTGCTTGGGGTGACAGTGTGTGTGCCCACAGAGAAGACTCTGAGTGCCCCCTCTGGCACATGTGCCATAGGTTCGCTGCCACCCCTGTACTAGAGGGAATGGGACTAGAACCTTTGCCTTTCTGCATAATGTTGTTTGTTTGCCTTTATGTTGGCTTTATTGTTTTGTCTGCAGAACTAATATATTAATATCATGAATGATTACATTATTTTATTTATCTATCTTTGTACCCTATATAGCTCAAAACAATATATAACAACATGAAACAAGTTATAACAGTAAAACTAGTTCCATAATATTTTTAAAATAACAATACAAAAATGATTCATATGTTCAGGTTATGTATTTTTGAAATTTCTATTTATAACTACAGATTTATAGGTACAGGCATCAAAGTATCCTATGAACAAAGGCAAAGATCAGCATCCCGTTGTTTGAATACAGATTTATCTGTTGGACAAATGGAACTTCTGGAATGCCTTTTTTCTACAGACTCACATTCTGAAATACCTCACTATACAGAGGTAAAAATTTGTGTACTGTATTTGATTGAATGCTGACAATTGAAAATGCAAAAGTTTGTATCTATCCATTATTTTAAGAATACTTAGATGTGGGAGAGTCTGGTAGGTAAATTATGTAGGAATAGTTACTTGATTAAATGATTACATTTTTAGCTACCTGTATTGATATGCGTGCTTGTCTTGTCATTCTGCTTGATTGCTCGTTGCTTTGTTGCTTAGTAGCCCACTTCTCTTGTAACATCTTGACCTCTCCCTGAAATTTTACTCCTTGTCTGAAGAAGTGGATTTGATCCACGAAAGCTCACAGTAAAAATATAGCAGTTAGTCTTTATACTGCTGCAGTGTTTTTATTTTTTGTTTTGTTTTTGTTTTCTGATATGCCTGCATAGAAAATTTTACTTTCCAGTTGATCATTTGGCTCTGAGATGAAAAATTATTCAAATCATATAGTGGGCAGAGTTATATACATCAAAAGCTTTTATAAATACTTTGTAAATATTTACAGTATATTCCTGCAACAAGGTAGTTTGTGAAATGTAGTGGGAACACCATATTTCAGTAGTGAAGCAGCAGCTAAAGGAGTCCTCCAGGTCAACAAAATTGCCATCTTTTTTTAAAAAAGACACATTTTTCTGCATGATATTTAGAAAAACAAACACAAGGCAAAAGTTGTTTTTCTCAAGGGAATTTATTAATGCACACTGTTCCATTAGTACTTCATACTAACCAAGGACGTCCTAGTCTGATGGCTGGACCAGAGTATAATCAGAAGAGCTGAGGTTTTGTTGAACTACTCCTTCTCTTTCATTTACATTTTCTGGAAAACATATTTTCTGACATCTGAAGAGAGGTGATATCTTGGACATGCTATCAGTGTTGTGGCAAGTTTTTTCAGATGTTGCATAATAATGGGGACATTCCCAATGTTCTACTTGATAGATTGCCTTGCTTTTTGATTAAAGAGCTTCACAGAAAGGAAATCTTTAAACATCAAACATCTGGTTTTATTGATGTATTTTAAAAAAAAAAAAATCTATTAGTGTACAGTATTCACTTTATTTGTATCTACTGACAATATTCCTGCGTTTCTATTTTCCCCCAAGCTGCTAATGTTTAACTCCGAAAAACAAGGAAACAAGCCTCACCCTCCCTCATGCCTTCATCTCCATTACAAGCACTCAGATAACAAAGGGCCTCAGGTAAAATTGATAATAATGTTTAAATTTTGAGGAACAATAACTGTATCTTTTATGCTAAGATATCTGCAACTGAATAGAAAATAATAAATCCAAGAGAATAGCTGCAAATAGAATTGGTTTGTTGTTTAGTCACACAGTCAAGTCCGACCCTTTGCAACCCCATGGACCACAACATGTCATGCTCCTCTGTCATCTACTGTCCTTTGTAGTGTGCCCAGATCTTTGCCCACTGTGTTGACTATACTGTCTAGCCATCACATCCTCTGCCACCCACTTCTTCTTTTGTCTTCGATCTTTTCTAGAATTGGTTATACAATACCAGCAGAATTTATAAACTGGGAGATTTTTCTCTCCACCCTAGCCCTTCACTCATCCAAAGAGTGTACACCCTTTTCCCCAAGCTGGTTTTCATGCATCACCAATGACAATAAGAAGAGGTCTGATGAAGTGGACTTGATCGGCAAAAGCTAACATTAAAATATAACAGTTAGTCTTTAAAATGCCACACCATTTTTGTCTTTTTGGTTTTTTTATTTACTCTCTGATACACTTGAAACACAGACTAACATGACTACCATTTCAAAAATAAGAGGGGAGTGGACTAAAGATCTGTATAGATCAGTGGTGGCAAACCTATAGCACATGCCGCTGTCACCCCAGCACAGAGTTTGTCCCGCACCTCTGCCCAGTAGCCCAATGGGAGTACTTCCTCCCTCCGCTAGCATAGAGTTCACCCTACTCTTCTGTCCAACAATCCAATGGGAGTGTTTCTTCCCTCCCCCCAGCACAGAGTTTGCCCCACCCTTCTGTTTGCGTACTTTGGCTCTAAAAGGTTCACCATCACTGGTATAGATGGTGCTGCAATGCTAGCTATATGCTGAAGTTAGGCCAATATTTTACATCTTGCTATTGACTTCTGTTGGTGTTTTTCTGACAGGGTAGCCAAGGGAGACTGAGCTCTGTTCCCCAGAAAGCTGATTTGCAAATCAAGCTGAGCCCAGCTTTCTGTGAAGTGGATATCAGCATTGTAGACAGATTAAATTCCCTGCTTCAGCCGCAAAAGTTAACCACAGTGGAGATGATGGCATCGCATATGTACACCTCATACAATAAACACATCAGTTTGGTAAGTTGAGTATGTTGCTTTATTTGCATGCTGGTCATGTTTTTGTCACTAGCAGAAAGCATGAGACTTTCTGGTTTTATTCAGGAACAATTTATGCTTGCACATAGGCTTTTGGGACAAAATTCAGCCTTCTGTTGAGTAATGAGTAGAGGGAAATATCTGCTTATGTGGTATTTATAGTTGCTTGTAGGATAGGAGGAATAGGGAAATAAATAAAAAGATAACACCATTGAAGTTGCTTTGTGTTCTCTTGATCCCTCGTAGTTAGAAATAATGGGGGATTTATGGAGACTCTAATGAGCTGTATATAGTTTTGTGAATGAAAAGTTTTGAAGACCTCTTCTAAAGCCATGTTGTTTTGCAAAACTTCCTGATTTCTGTGCTGTTGGTGTAAGAAGTGAAAACAAAAATAGATAAGGCATTCTAAATTTGGACAAAAGAAGTAATGAGTGGTTCCTAAATAAAATAAGAATTCTCTAGGTGATTATGATAGCTGTCAGTATACTATGCTACTACTGTATTAGTTCTAGCAGCTGATTTGTGTACTTGGCAATCGGAGGCATGGACAGTTTTATCAAGAAATGCAGTACTTTTAAATAATTTTTGGTTCATTGAATTTGTACTAATTCTTGGAATTGTTTGAAAATGTGTTTTCTTTTTCTACTGTTTTAGCACAAGGCATTTGCTGAAGTTTTTCTAGATGATTCACGTACTCCTGCTAATTGTAAATTATCAGTTCAAGTGACTGCACCAGCTTTAAAACTTTCTGTTCGCTTTCCAATACCTGACCTACGATCAGACCCTGAGCGAGGACCATGGTTTAAGAAATCGCTCCAGAAGGAAATTCTTCAGTTAGAATTCACAGACATAGAACTTAAAACTGAGTTTACGGGGGGTCCAACTCCAGAGCAAGTGAAATTGGAACTTACTTTTAAAGAGTTAACTGGTAAGATTAAGAATCAGCGATAGCTTGCAATAAATGGTTGTAGCTGAGTTGATCCCAGCAAATGTGATGGATAAATTAGCAGGATGATACTTGTTTGTTGATTTAGTTTCTATAGCTGTAGGTATGTGCAGATACTGTACAATGCAAACCAATAATTTCCACCCATGTAGTATACGAGGAAGGAGGCGCAACAAATAGTCACATATTACAGGCCTCCCCTTGTATCCCTTGGGGTATGTTATGACACCTTCTGCAGATGCCTGAAACCACAGATAACACGGATATTTGAGTCATAGATGCGGAGGAGGGGTTTCAAATCCCTCTGTCCTACATGAGATGTACCAAATGTCTGCCTGCAAACAGGGACAGGGAAGCAGGGACGAGACAGTTTAGAAGTCAGTAATACATTTTCAAATGTCTAGCTTTCTTTGGGTACAGAAAGAAGGTCTGAATTACATTCTTAGCTAAAAGCTATTTTTTTCTCCATTTTGAACATGTAAAAAAATTGTTTCAAAAAGATACTTTTGTTCCATCATTATTATTTTAATCATGTCAGAAGCACACAGATGTGCTTTCTGGGTTGAAAGGATATTTGCTGGAAGAACTCTGTCCAGATGATGCCCAAATGAGGTTCCTTTCATGTCCCCAAGATCTTTTCCAACCAAAGTGGTCCCTATTTATATACAGTACTTGCAATTTCTTGCTTTCGAACTGCTAGGTTGGCAGGAGCTGGGATAGAGATAGGCACTCATTCCATCATGCAGTGCTTGGGTCTTGAACTTCCAACTTGCTGATCTTCCAGCTAACAAGGCGAGCTTCTTAACCCCTGAGCCACCACAGTCCTGGGCCAATAATAAAATGCTATTTATAGTGTGAATTCAGTTCATTATTTATTATGGCTACACAATTAATCACAGATATATACAGTGCGGTCTTTCTGGTTTTATCATAGGATCATTTGAAGAAAGTAAAGAGGAATTGGCTATGCGGTTTTTCCAAGTTTCCAGTGGTGTTGCTGGAGAGATGATTTCATCGGATAATTTTGATTGGCCACGGTAATTTAAAATATTTGGTCTTTCATTTTTGAAACGTACTAGGGGATAAAATAATGCTCAGTCACAGTACCAGAAGAAGAAGAGGTCTCATAAATCTGCCATAAACTTGATAATTACTGTAGTGCAGATTAGGGGATTTTCATGTTTACATAAACATTGCTTAATTAATTTTTATGCTTCAGTAGTAAATCCGTGCTCAAAGCAACTTCCAGTAACATCAAATAGCAGTAGCAGGTACACAAAAACCACCCCATAGTACTTAGTGCACTCTGGATGGTTCACAAGATAATTAGCATTTTGCCTCCAACATACCAGGTACTCATTTTAACAACCTTGAAAGGATGGAAGGCTGAATCAATCTTAATCCCTGCCAGGATTGAACTCACAATGCCCACAGTTTAGGCTGCAGTAGAACAGTTTAACCACTAAATCTCAGAAATATACTCTTAAAGTAAAGGTAAAGGTTTCCCTTGCTCGAAAGCCAGTCATATCCAACTCTAGGGTTCAGTATTCATCTTTGTTTCAAAGCTGAAGAGCCAGCACCGTGTGCTTCTGCAGACGTTTCCGTGTTCATGTGGCAGGCATGACTAGATACCAGAGTGCATGGAACACTGTTACCTTCCCACCGAAGTGGTCCCTATTTATCTACTTGCAATTTCTTGCTTTTGAACTGCTAGGTTGGCAGGAGCTGGGACAAAGATGGGAGCTCATTCTATCCTGCAGTATTCAGGAATTGAACTGCTGACCTTCCGCCTCCTAGTCAGCGTCTTAGCTCATTGTTAATTCACACAGGACTAAAGAAAAAGAAATAACCAAAATGAAAGAAATCCAAATAGCCAAAAAATAATGTTTTATTCAAAGGTAATTGTTTTGCTGCCTGTCTCTAGGGCACTTAAACAGAGCATATTTTAATGTGGTATTTTACCCAGCTAAATATGTGTTCATTGCTACCACCTTAATGTTCGCTGTAATCACTGTATGTAATACCAGCTCTGATCGCCTGCAGTTTTGGTTGATTTGCACTGTCTTCCTTGCTTTGATATTCAGGATTACATTTATAGGAACTTGGGAACACATGCTTGAAACATTAATTTTGTATTTTTGGGAAAGCAACTATAAATTAAATATAACATTAAAATAATTTAAATGTGCATTAAATGGCTGTTGTACAGCCTTTCACAAATTGTTTTATTGCTAAAGAATGTTTGTAATTTTTTCTGGAATTTAAACTGTTTCTTCCTCTTATTTGGAAATTAGGATTGTGTTAAAAATAAATCCACTTGCCATACATTCTATTCTGGAAAGGATAGCTCCTGAAGATGAAGAGGAGACTGATGGGCACTTTCAAGAGGAAGAGGAAGGAGGATGTCATTCCTTGAAGGATGTGTGTGATTTTAGAAGACCAGAGCCATCTCCATTTTCTTCTCGTAGGGTGATGTTTGAAAATGAAGAGGTAAAGAAGAACACACCTACTTATGGTTTTATCCACTTGACACTTTTGGGATCTTGGGTATAGATGAAATATATCCAGTTTTGTGGCAAGCAAGTTGTATAGTCATCACAGCCAGTTTTCAGTTTTACATTTAAGGCAGTGGTGATGAAGCTATGGCACATGTGCCAGAGGGGGCATGCACAGCCCTCTTTGTGGGCATGTGTGCTATCGCCCCAGCACAGAGTTTGCCCACCCCTCTACCCAGCAGCCCAATGGGAGTTCTTTCCCCCAGCACAGGGTTCGCCCCACCCCTCTGGGCACTGAGTCTCTAAAAGGTTTGCCAGAACTGATTTAAGGCAACTACTGTGTAAGTTTGCCTTGTGTCAGTATGTGCTTGCCAGTAAGGTCGTCTTCTGCCTTATCCAGTGGCTTGTGGGCTATCAGTGACCAGAAGAAAAGGCTGGGATGAATTGGCAGGTTTTCCCCAGCCTGACAAACCTCTTGTTTTAAATTCCCCTCCTTGAAAGTGAAATGAAATAGCTATTGCACTGATAGGATGGTGCAAGGAAGACATCCGAATTACCCCTTTCATTGCTGTATCCTAGCATCTCAGAAAGTTGGTTTTATATTAAGTAAACATTCCTTCAGGAAATAGCTCACATCTAATTGATGTACATGGTCATGACCAATTTTTTTATTCTTGATCATAACTTTCTCAGGCCTGAATGCTTATTGTTTTATCTTGTGTGAGATGGTTCCTTTTGCCATATTTGCACAATTGATTACCGTATTTACTACTTGTGCATATGGAAGATCTGTTGCTTTCACCTGGGCAATTTCCAGCTCTCACTATTACTATCTCAAATTTTCACATACAAACTGAAGTCTTGATCAAGTGTGTGCACAAAATGCTTCTAACAACTGGAAACTGAAGATCGTGTAACATGCTTGGCCTGCAGAGGGACTCTGCTGCTTGTTTTCATAACAGACAACACAACTCCCCTGCAGGCCAAGAGTGTTACACAATCTTCATGCCATTCTGTCTTTGTTAGTATGCAGCTTATGTCAGGGATGCCAATTGTTTCTTCATCCAGATGTTGTGGGATCACAACCCCCAAAATTCCTGAATAATGACTGTGTTGGTTGGGATTGTTGAAAATTGGAGACCAACGTATAGAGAGCTTCACATTCCAATTCATAGTTGAATAGTGATTGGTAATATCACAGCAAATGACCATAATTAATTTCTTCAAGGCAGAGAATTCTGCTTACTGAATTACCATGTTGAAAATAGTTAATGAACCATAGACTCAGGAGTTATCCCTGTCTTTCTGCATTCCGGGGGTGGTGGGTGGGGAGAATGACAGTTGTGTTGAGAGATGACAATATAGGTGAAATACAGGAGGGCAAAAATTATACAGACTTACCCTGGCCTATGATTACTTGGGTCCTTTTATAGGCGAAAGGCCAGGTAAAAATATTTTAAATAATAAAATCCATCAATAAATACTTGCTGTGGAAAGGTTTATGGTTAATTCATATTTGAAAAGAAAAAACACTCCCAAGGCCTGAGTTCTCTGATCTCTTACTAAATTTGATACACTCTGTTCCTTCAAATTGGTATTTCAAAGTACACAACGTCTTCAGATGCACAGTGTTCTGGGAACTATTATCTCAAATTTTCGCATACAAACTGAAGTCTTGTTCCAGTGTGCAGAAAATGCTTCTAGAAGCTTGTTATGTCAAAAGCAAGTATAGATCTTATGTTGCTGTTTGCAGCCCTTCTTTAACTCTAGATCAGGGGTTCCCAACCTTTTTACATCATGGACCGACCCTCCCAAAAGCGGAAGTAAATGTGCCCGTTTATGACATTTATGGCTGATGTAATTGCATTTATGCATGTGCGGGCGTGTTTTACGGCTGTCATAAACGCTTCCTCTTTGGGTGTGGCGGCAGTGGGCCGGATGGAATGGCGCTACGGGACATGTCCAGCCCGCGGGCCGTAGATTGGGAACCCCTGCTCTAGATGTTCCTCTTTTATTTTGGTCCACTTGAAATATTGTTTCATTTCTAGATGGTGATGCCGGGAGATGCAGTCGAGATGACAGAGTTTCAGGATAAAGCAATCAGCAACTCTCATTATGTCCTGGAACTTATGTTGCCAAATGTGTATTTAACTTTACCAAATAAGAGTTTTTATGAGAAACTTTACAATAGGCAAGTATAAATACCAGCTTTCATAATTAATTTGATATTTTCTTTCAATTCCTGGGTTGGGGTAGGAGATTATGTTCACCTGTCTCCCAAACTGATCCAAAGGACTGATCTGCTGATCTTCTAAAGCAGACTTTGGAGAGATACCGGAAGGCATAGAAGGAAGGAGGAACTGAAGCAAAGGGTGTTGTTATCTACAAGCAGAATACAGTTCACTGAATTGTGGAAGACAAACCCATTTTTTCTAATCATTCTCCCCACCTCTTACTGTAGTCAGAAACTACTTTTGAAACATAGGTGATTTAATGAGGACACAGTGTTTGTGGGTTGTTTCCATAGAAACTCTTTGAAAAGTTGCTGAAAATGCATTTTGCCGTACTTACCCATTATGGTCAGATGGAAATGTTCTACTTCAGGGGTTCTCCACCTATGGCCTTGGGGCCGGATGCAGCCCACAACACCATTTCATGTGGCCATCAACAGCCTCCGCCACATCCAGAAGTGCCATGTGTGACAGGCAGGGCAAAATGGCTGACTGGGCCCCGAAGCTATCTGAGAGAGCGTGACCTGGCCTTCAGCTTGAAAAAGTTGAGCACCCCTGTTCTACTTGATTCTACATCTTTTCTGCAAATTATCTGGATTCAGTCCAGTAACTTATTGCATTATTGTTGCAATTTCCATGGCATATACTTGACCCTTTTCTGATTATAATTTTGAAATGATAAAGATATGTTTAAGTCAATGTTCTTCTCTGTTACAACAATGAATATATCTGCATCTTTACCTTTTTTTTCCTTGCTAGGATCAATAATGATTTACTGCTTTGGGAACCCACAGCTCCATCTCCTGTAGAAACATTTGAAAATATTTCATATGGTGGTGGACTTTCTGTGGCCAGTCAGCTGATCAACACATTTAATAGGGATAGTTTTAGCCAATACAAATCCAACATTCACTTTGGTAATGTACATTCTTTTTTTCTTTTTGTGTGTCAGATGCTCCACTGTACAATTAATATACTGTATTCCAGATAATTTGCACTCACTAACAAGCAACATCAAATGCATTTGGGACAGCTAGTATCAGGTCTTCCATAGTACATGTTGAGTATATCAGCATAATTTGCCTGTTCTCTGTACTCACAAAGGACTGTCTTTGTAAAAAGCCCACACATTTTCTTAGGTTCATCTTGGTATGGTTTAACTTATTACTTGACTTCCAAGTAACTTTTTTCTCCATGTGACTGGAGACTAGATTTTCCTGAGGTCCGATCCATTTTTAAAGTTGAGTAGTCCTCCCCCCCCACACACACACACATTATAATCATGGCGTTCTTTGCTATTTCTTTAAGATTCAAAGATGTTCTGAAAAATGTTTTGCTTGGTCTTAGTCTGGAAGAGTTGGATGCTAGCTGAAGAGCATGTGTGCGTTTCATGTGTTATATCCATTATTAAATATTCAATCATTCTTGTAGATGATGAAAGCGGGTCTGAGGAGGAAACCCTACAGTATTATTCTACTCTTGATGCAAACTACTGTTCACGGAAAAGGAAAAAGAATGAATCCCAAAACAAGAGTACACAGAATTTCCTCTCAGTACTTTTAAATATTAATCATGGATTAGTATCAATATTCACAGATATCAAGGTGAGACCTCGGGGTTGGAAAAATCCAGTGCAGGTTGAACTAGTGTCCTCTTTTTAGTGTAAATTTCATCTGTTTAAGTTTTATGACACATGATTACATTTTAGAGTTCCTGTAATGGGGGTTGACTTCAGTTACAATGCAGATTATTCTTAGTCTTTATATATCTTTCTGATTGTTCCTCTAGCAGGATGATGGCAGTGTGTTTGAAGACAAACATGGAGAATTTTGGATGGAATTCATTAGCGGTTCATTGTTCTGTGTGACAAAATATGAAGGTTTTGAAGACAAGCATTACATCTGTCTCCATTCTAGTAGTCTCAGTTTATACCATCAAGGTACAAAATCTAGATGTCATTGTAAATTTGTGATCAGTTGTATGAAAAGGTGTATAGTGGTGGAGTAGGAGAAAATGTGTATTATTTTCAGTAATGTAGACAAGTCTTAAAATACCTTGACAGTCAGAGGACTAAATCTAGTATAGAACTTAGGCATACTTATGTCCATTTATGTCATGGGGGTTAAGCATACCTAAACATAGCAAAATATATAAGTTATTAAACAAGGAGGGTGATCCTCAAAAAACCTTAAAGGAAATGTGGGAATTGGAACTGGGTGTAAAGATAACAGATACAGTATATGCTGGAACAAAAAGTGGAAATTAAGAATAATGAGAAACTTGTCAGTAAGAATTAAAGAGGACAATTATAAGATGCTATGGAAATGGTATTTAACACCCGTGTGGCTGAATCAAATTGATCAGTCACTATCTAAAAATTGTTGGTGTTGTCAAGAAAAGTTAGGAACTTATTATTTATTATTTATTTATTTTATTTATTAGTTCAAATTTATATTGCCGCCCACTTGCCGTGGTGACTCAGGGCGGCTTACAGACAATACATTACATTACATTCATATGTGGTGGGAATGTAAATATACACACAATTTTGGGTCTAAAGTAGAAGAAGAAATAAATAAGGTAATGGGAATAAAGTTAAAATTAAGTCTTAAAGAAATACTAATAATGGAACTAGAAGAAGTAAAGGTGAACTGTCACAAAAAGGAATGGTTAATAATTTTTCTAACAGTTACAAGACTACTAACGTCAAGAAATTGGAAAACTATAGTTTCAAAATAGAAGAGTGGTATAAAGAGATTTGAATATCGCCCTAAACAATAAGTTAACTTGGGGCCTGAAAAGTAAGAAGGGAATCATTAAAATTAACCAGTTCTGGGGGATATGGCAGACTTTTATTGAACATGTAATAAAGAAGAATCAGGTATGTAAACCTGTACAAGAAATGTAGCTTTTTGGAAAGAAGTAGTAAAGAGTAATTAATAGTAAACTAAAGCAATGAGGTGAAGAACTAATGGAAGCTGCTTGTTATTCCAGATTCATTTCTCAAATAAAAAAACAATGTAATGCTGTTGTTTGGGACAAGAACCTCAGCCCATCATTCTGGGTTTAATGGTAGTTTCCCAGAAGGTTGAAGGCTAAGTACTAAGACAACAACTATCCCCAGTTACCTTCCATTGATAGCTATTTAATTAAACTACTTCTGGACCAAATTATACTAGGTGCCATGGCTAATAAGCTTTAATTGGCCTTTTCTCGATGCAGATTCAACAGCAGCATGGTAATAAGCCTGCATTTTCCTTGTTTTTTTTGTACCTATTTAAGGAATATATTGCAATTTCAAAAACCAATAATCAGGTAGTAAACGCCCAATACCTCTACTTTTTCTTTTTCTCCTCTTCCTCCTTCTCTTTCTCTACCCACATCCACAATTGGGTGTCGAGGGATACACGGCATATGCTACCAAACTAATTGGGATGGGTCAGGTTTAGGAGGTTGTGCTCATCATGAGCTATCTAAGGATGATGCTTATATCAGTAAGAGGAGAGGAGAATAATTCAGCTCAAACTTGACCAGTGAATAGGTATTCCAGATGCTTTTGTAGCTGCAAAACCATCTCTTGATCATTTGAATGGTAGCAGAATGGTGTTGAGTGTCCTCCCTCATGAGAGGACAGCAGCTAAAGTATAATACAGTAAAACCTCGGATAACGTTAAATCTTAGTTTCACAAGTCTTAGTGTTATCCGATTTTTAATGTTATCCGATGCATGCATCGGAGAATGTTGAAATCCTATGGGATAACGTTAAAACACCATAGAGATACATTGTAACCGGCACAGGCTTTAGCGAACGTTATCTGATACATCCCATAGGATTTTAACATTATGCGATGCAGTTTTTCCCCCAGATTGCTTAACGTTATGCGGTTTTGCCGTTATCTGATGCAAACGTTATCCAAGGTATTATTGTACTTAAAACATCCTGATTTTTGTGTGTGTGATTACTTAGTGTGTATATAGCAAAATTGCCTGGTAATCATAGAAAAACTATGGATTTAAATTGGATTTTTGGATTCTCTATTGAGAAGGCAGGAAGTTGATTTTGATCAGTATATGGTAAAATAGTATGATTTGCTTTTAAACTCTTCAAGTTATTTTGAAAGGCTAATTCTGAATTGCTGTTTCTGTAGGTATAGTGGAAGGGGTTGTACCTCCCTCTGAAATAAGGCTTCCAAGTGCAACACATCCTCATTGGTTAGAACCTACTATTTGTTTTTCGGATGAAGAAGGTCTTAATAAGGCATCCTCAGATGGTGTGGGGGTAGACTGTTTAAGCATGTTGTCTGTTGCAGTGAAAATACAGTCTAATAAAACAGAGACCAATACAAAGGTTGGTATTATGAATCAATTTCCATCTGTGAGAAGGCACATAACTTATTTTTTTTACTCTATGAATAGTTATTAAGGCTTTTTCTCTTAAGCTGTGTTTGTTTTCAGTTTGGATTTTATTGGTACTGAAATTTAATTTTGTGTAACAAAACATGTCTGAACTGCATTAGATTAATTGGTTCTCTTCAGAACTACCTGTAGTTGAGAAAGTCACATCCAACAGAGAACTTTAGATTGGATAATATTAATTTCGTGTATTCTGGGTTGAAAGGATTTTTGCTGAAGAAACTCTGCTCAGGGGACGCCTGATTGAGGCTTCTTTCCTGTCTCCAAGAGTTGGGACAGAGACGGGCTCTCAATCTGTCATGCAGTACCCAGGTCTCAAACTGCCGACTTGCTGGCCTTCCAGCTAACAAGTTGAGCTTCTTAACCACTGAGCTACCACAGCCCCTTTTATTGGATTGGATAACAGTAATATAAGCTCCTTATGTTTGTACAGTATGTGTATATCAGGGGTGCCCAAATTATGGCCTGGGGGCTGAATGCGGCCCCCGACACCAATTCATCCGGCCCACAAAGCCTTCGTTGCTCCTGGAAGCAGAAGTAAAATGCGCCCGTACGGCCCCCAGGCCTTAGTGACTGGCTCCCTGAACCACATGATTGGCCCATGGCCTGGAAAGTTTTGTCACCCCTGGTGTATATGACTATGCACATACTCATTCTTGAAGATATAACTGCCTTTAAAGAAGCATGTGTTCTTCTAGGGGTATCTACAAGATGAAATAAATAACATAAAACAAAATCCAGTTTTTAAAAATGTGATTGAAAATAAAACCAATCTCCCCAAGTGTAAAAAAAGATTAGCAAGAAGAGGTAGGTCTTCATAGTTTTCCTCCGTATTTTCAGAGGAGAGATCTAACAACCTCCAATTGGAAGCTCATTTCAGAGGCATACCACCATTGGAAAGGTCTTATCTCTTGTATTCAATAACTTAAACCCCCTTGACAGCAAGCTTTAATAGAGGTGATCTCTATTAATAACCTTAGGCTGGTACAAGCGAGTTCTGGCTTTTTAAATAACACCAGACAAAACTTTAAGAGAGCTTTCTTGACCTAATATTCCTCAGATGAAGTTAAACTTCAACTTTCCTCTTTCTTGACCATTGACTATGCTGACTGATTCTGTAGGCATTTTAGTCCCAACTGTCTATAAGGTTTTAAACCAGTACTTAATGTTGTTGAATTTTCCAAATAAAATGCTTTGCAGATAAACTGTTCAGCAAGTCATCAAGGGTTCCTGGACCTGAACTGCTGGACTGACGTGGAGCAGGTGTTTCTGGAGTTTTGAATGTTGTTTTATAAAGTATATCCTTGACACCTGCAGCATGTTATACAAACAGTCATAGTGATGATGTAACATTGTTATTAGGGGCAGAATGAAAACCTTTATTTTAAATCTCTGTGTTGGCAACTTGAAACTGGCAAAGGCTTCAAATTTGGACCAAATTAACAGTTTTGTTCCTTC
Source organism: Furcifer pardalis (assembly GCA_030440675.1). Taxonomy (NCBI): domain Eukaryota; kingdom Metazoa; phylum Chordata; class Lepidosauria; order Squamata; family Chamaeleonidae; genus Furcifer; species Furcifer pardalis. The sequence continues at coordinate 21,919,228 of CP126894.1, forward strand.
CTCAAGTTTTTATGGCACAGTCAGTATGGGTTCTGACTTTTTGGGTTGTAGATGTCTCTGCATTTGCATATTTTGAAAATCTGTCAAATTTGTTTAACTTTATATAATTGTTTCATTGATATACCTCACCCGAATTGCTCTCAGTATTATTATTAAATTATTATTAAATTAGACTTATATGCCACTCTGGTCGCCTCGCCGAGGCGCCTCAGAGCGGATCACGTAACATAGGCAACATATACAGTATCACAATGTCAAATATATATACAGCATAATATAAAAATATAACAACAGATGCAGCACAGATAATGCAATCCATACATTTTACATAAAACAACAACAACAATATAACAATACAATAAAATACAGTGTAAAAATACAGTACAGTCAAGAGAGACAGCAGTCTTTGGCCAGTTGGCCAGTCCACACAGTATAAGATAGAATACAGCTATTTTGGTGAATAAGTTTAACATCCCGAACTGACTAGACCAATGGGGCCCAGGATCCACAGGGGGATTTCAGTTCCCAGAAGCCTAATCAGCCATTGGCTGATCAGTGCTTTGGGGAACTAACGTAGACTTCTGGGAATTGAAGTTCAAAAACTAAAGCTTGGGAAACACTGGACTAGACAGACTGTTTTGTTTGTGATTTATTTATCATATTGCATTTATTTATCGTAAGCCATGCTAGACAGACTTACTTGATTTTACAGGAGTTTTTAGTTGCTGTTGGACTAAGAGGAGCCACACTACAGCATAGAGTACTTCCTTCATGTTTAAGCTGGCATGAACAGGTATGTTAATTTACCAGCTGTTTTCACTTCTTACCACTCCTTAGAGAGCTTCAGTAAATAACCTGACTCCCTAAAGGGGCCAACGGCTATGGGCAGATAAGCCCCTTTAGGTGGGGTGATAGCCCCGTCAGTGGAGGAAATGCAACTGGAAAACATCCTATTGGGCCAAACAGCAAAATGAGTGGAGGAGGAAATCTGATTCCCAATGGTCATGGAAGCAGAAGAGGCCATGCCAGATGGTCTGGCTCTGAAGGCGCTCCTTGATAATGTCCTCAAGGCTGGGGCAGTCCATTGTAGTCCCGGTGTTAAATCCTGCATGTCTCATTTCATATGTGCCGCAGGAAATGGTTCCGTGATCATAGTGTGTGGGTCACTTCATGGCAAGTTGGGATCCATTAAAAATTAGGGATATGGAGATGATTTTGAGGGAAGAAAGTATGTAAATGTGAGAAAATAAGTGATTTCCACTTATAAAATACATCTTTAAGAGCCCACATAGGATATATTTGGTCCTGTAAGACTTAAGTTGAAAGGTAGAATTATTCAAAGATGTGACTCTTCTGTCACTCCACTCTGTAAGCCTAAAAACTCCTCCCCTTTCTTTTAGTTATTGACTGAAATAGCATCATAACAGTATTTTTAAAATTATCTTTCTTCCCTTTCTTTTATATATACTTTGTGACATGTGTGAGTGACCTATTGTTGATATTCAGTTAGAATGCAGTGGACTATTTTTATGTTCTTATAATTGTAGATTTTATGTTTTTTGAACATTTCTGATGAGCCTGTATTGGGATATAATCCTCCAGCTTCTATTACAACATTCCATGTCCATCTTTGGAGTTGTGCTCTGAATTACAGGTAAGTTAAATAAAGTATGAAAATAAACTGATTGTGCCAACTCTTATCTCAAACCTAATGCTTTATAGTTCTTCATGTTACGTTTATTTGTTGTAACTTCAAATTTTGAACCATATTTTTACCAATCTGCTGAAATTAATATTTTGATAATATGTTTTGTTTTCTCCCCCTGGGGACAGGCCTCTTTTTTTGCCAACGAGAGCACTTCTTACTGTTGAAACATTTAGCATCTCAAGTAGTGTGGCACTGGATAAGTCATCTTCTACTCTCAGGTAATTTATTTAAGAGGTTAACAGAACAAACATATTTCTCTTAATCTTTATTTCTTTCACCATCTGTGAAAGAGCTGCCAAACTAGATATATAGGTGAAATCCGAACTTCTAATGGGATTTTATCTGTTTAACTTGTGCTTAAATTTGTTAAAGCAGGGGTTTATTTATTTATTTATTTAGATTTATATTGCCACCCACTCACCGAGGCGACTAGGGGTGGCTTACAGTCAAAACAACAACAGTACAATAAAAATTATAAAATGCAACCACATAAAATAACCAAACCAGAACACAAACTAATTCCCGTCAGGCTGTTGTTGTGGGCACAAAGGAGTGGGCAATGTCCCCAGCCACTGCTAGGCCTTCACATCTTCTTCCTCAGGCCGTTGTTGTGGGCCCAGAGGAGGGGGCGATGTTGTCAGCCACTGCTAGGCCTTGGCTTCCCACCCTTTTCAAGGCGGGGGGGCGGGTCACGCTCTCTCATTCAGCTTTGAAGCTCGGATGGCCATTTTGCCCTGCCTGCACGATGGGGGAGGCCATTTTGTCCCAACAGCTTCAAAGGGACAGCCATTTTGTTTTTTGAATACCCCTGGAGGGTTGGGGGCCACATAAAATGTTGCTGGGGCCCAGATCTGGCCCACGGGCCTTAGGTTGGAAACCCATGAGTTAAAGCTTGAAAGCTGTATTATCAGTTTACAAATCATTTTCCTACTCCATGTGTGTCTGGAGTGCTGACTTGCTTGTGGGGCAGTAATTTGGGAGACAGAAAGAGCTATACATTTTAAAAGAAAATTGCTTAGACTATTTTAGTTGCCTTTAATTTATTTTAGCTCTGATCTAAGGAATTGAATAGTACAGTAATACCTCGGATAACGTTTACCTCAGATAACGCTAAAATCGCATAACGTTAAGTAATCTGGGGAGGAGAATTGGATCGAATAACGTTAAGGTCCTATGGCAGGGATCTGCAAACTTGGCTCTCCAGGTGTTCTTGGTCTTCAATTACCAGAAGCCCAAGTCAGTATGCCTGCTGATCAGGACTTCTGGGAATTGAAGTCCAAGAACATCTGGAGAGCCACGTTTGCAGATCCCTGTCCTATGGGATGTATCGGATAACAACTGCTAAAGCCTGTGCGGTTACAATGTATCTCTATGGAGCTTTAACGTTATCCGATCCATCCCATAGGATTTTAACATGCATCGGATAACACTAAAAATCGGATAACACCAAGACTTGTGGAACCAAGTCTTAGCGTTATCCGAGGTATTACTGTACCTGTATATGTATAACAGTTACGTATGTACAACTTCGCATTGGTCCTGTTCTCTCAAGAATTTATTGTTGATTAACTTCTAGAGATTTTCTTGAACTTCAAATTTGTAAGAGGCATTGTGAATGGTGGAGGAAATTATGTGGAAAAACCTGATGAATGGCATGGAGAAAGCATGTTGTTGCTTTTTGCCTGTGACTTTCATAAACAGGGTATGCTAGAAACTTGTGTGAATACTTTATTTGGACCAAATATTTTCCTTCAGTGTGTTTTGATTGTTGGAATAGCAAATTTGAGTTGGTTTTCACCAAGTAGGGCGGCATATAAATCGAAATAATAAAAATAAATAAATAAATAAATTAATTAATAAATAAATTGTGGGGAGATGTAAGGAAGAGAACATGGTTCCAAAGCAGCTGAAAATATGTATTGTTGTTTAGGAAATATCATAGAATTTTTTGCCAGCAGAGTACTTGTTTTTTAGGAAAATAATTGATATTTAATTTAATTTAAATTTAATTTTTAGATTTCTATGCCGCCTCATTCGCGAAAGCGACTCTAGGCAGCTTACAGAATATACGGCAATACAATATATACATCAATTATACAATACACATTCAACAAAAAACAACGCTTAGCAACAATAATGATACAATATCCAATATATAATAATACAGTATACACAAAAATCACACAATACACATCCTACAGAAGCAGCCTATAACAACAACAATAATATACAACCCCACTACAGTGGCCCCTCCGCCCTGGCCAAAAGCAAGTCCAGGAGGGCAAAATCCCATGACCACAGCATCCTTTTAAAGCTGGGGCAGTGTGCCAGCAATGGAGGGGCCCTGGTGCCCACAGCTGTGTTGTCCTCTCCGCCCCGGCAAAAGGCAAAGTGTGAGGACAGGGCGGAAAAGTCCTACTACCCACCACGTCCCTCTGAGTTGGTCCAGGGCGGGGTGGGGGCGCCGGCGATGGAGGGCACCCACAGCTGCAATGGCCTCTCTGCCTCTGCAGAAGACGAGGTCCAAGGATGGGATGGAGAAGTCCTGCCGCCCGCCGCATCCTTTTTAAGCTGGCCCGGTATGGGGCGGGGTGCCGGTAAGTTTCTTTCCCTGGCCGGACTGGCCCAGGGAGGAGCTGGTGGAGTTGTCGATCCCAACCGCAGCTGTGGTGCGGCTTTTGAAGCCAGCCGGGGCCACCCAGCTGGCTCGAACTTTGAGTAAGTTGAACAATCATTTAACTAGAGTAACTTCCCTATATTTGCCATGAAACTCTGGGCATGCATATATTGCTTTCTTTGCCCTAAGCCTTTAAAGGAAATTTCAGCTGGAAGAATCCAAGACACCTACTTCTTTCCATTAGGTATGTCTCAAAAGGATGAGAGCAGGCCAGTCATGCGTTCATTGCTAGAAAATGAAGTCCTCAAACCCCACCATTAGCTACCACATTTGAAACTCTCCCCATTGATAGAATCAACTACTAGAGTGAAATCATTCATATGAGACAAAGTTTAGAGAAGGATAATTGTATTTGTAGTCTCTGTTCATGTATGTGTACTGGTAATACCTGTTCCTTTTATTTTCCACACATGATTCCTTTTAAAAAAACCTTTTTTTCATGTAGAATAATCTTGGATGAAGCTGCTTTGCATTTGTCTGACAAATGTAATGCTGTTGCAGTGAACCTCCAAAGAGGTGAGTATGTTTTAGTGCTCATCAACTGTATATCAGTGCCCATAATTACCCTGATTCCAGTGTTCTAACAGATTCAGAATATACAGTAAAACCCTGGATAACGTTATGACTTGGTTCCACAAGTCATGACGTTATCTGATTTTTAGCGTTGTCCGATGCATGCCTCGAACAACGCTAAAAAAAGCCCTAACTTCAGGGACAAACCGCTTTAAAGGCAGGGAGGGAAAGAAAGAGACCCGATCGCGCCTCTCTCTTGCCCTCCCTGCCTTTACTTTAAATGCAGGGAGGGAAAGAAAGAGACCTGATTGCATCTCTCTCTTTCCCTCCCTGCCTTTACTTCATTCACACAGTCTCTGTGACTGCAGTAGGGTCGGGGGAAAGGTGCGCCCCTGCGGGTGGGGGGTGTATTGGGTAGTTCTACCCAAACCACCCCACACCCACAGACCATTGCCTTGGATAACTCTAAAGAATCGTTATCCGATGCAAGTTTTTTCCGAAAAGTTGCATCGTTATCCGATTCTAGCGTTATCCGATGCAATTGTTATCCAGGGTATTACTGTATCCCTATCAAGGATGAGGGTCTGCAGATGCTGTTAGATTGTAATTCCATTAGCCCAGTGGTGGCGAACCTGTGGCATGCATGTCAGAAGTGGCATGCAGAGGCCTTTCTGCTGGCACACGTGCCATTAGTAGCCAGGGAGTCGTTGGGAGTCGTCAGGGCCACGGCTCCACATATTCCGGGCTGTGAGACCCTGCTCCTGCGTTTGGGCCCTAAAGGGCAGTCGGGAATCCTACTCCTATACCTGCCTCCCTGTAGGGTAGCAGATTCCCTGCCTGAGCTCCTTGAGGCGGTCTCGATGTTGGCGTTGGAGCTCCCCAGACTTATGGTTCTGGGGGACTTCAACTTGCCATCATTAGGGGCTGGCTCGGAGGCGGCTCGGGAGTTCATGGCTTCCATGGCAGCTGTGGGCCTGACCCAGGTAATTCAGGGCCCTACCAGGAGCAGTGGTCACACCCCGGATTTAATTTTCTTATCGGAGCTGTGGCAGAGTGATCTGAAACTACAGAAATTAGACATTACCCCTGTGCCATGGTCAGATCACTATCTGGTGACTCTAGACTTCCTGGGGGCGAGGCTTCACCGCAGGGAGGTAGGGCCAGTTAAATGGGCCCGCCCCCGGCGACTAATGGATCCGGAAGGATTCCAGAGGGAACTGGGGTGTTTTCCTCCTGACCTGCAATGCGATTCGTCTGAGGCTCTTGTCAACTCATGGAACGAGAGAGTAACGGTAGCCTTGGATGTGATCGCTCCACTACGGCCTCTCCTTGCCCGCGGGCATCGATCATCCCCTTGGTTCACAGAAGAGCTGAGGGAGCTCAAACGGGCAAAGAGACGCCGAGAGCGCCGCTGGGTGAAGACCCGGAGTGAGTCTGATCGAACACTTGTTAGAGCTGCCATTAAAGCCTATCTAGTGGCGATGGGGGCGGTGAAACGACAATATTTCACCGCCCTTATTGCCTCCGCAGATAATCGCCCAGCGACCTTGTTCCGGGTGACCAGGTCCCTCCTGGGAAGAGGGGGTCTGGCCCTGGTTGGCAGGGATCGGCTGAGGCTTTTGCTGATTATCTGGCGGAGAAAATCGCTCAGATTCGCTTGAAGTTTAATCCCGGCGTGGAAGAGACAGAGCTGGGGTTGACCAGAGTACAGTCTGGCCATGTTATCTGGGATCAGTTCGATCCAGTTGGCCCTGAGGAAGTGGACAGGCTTCTTGGATCTGTTCGCGCCACTGCCTGTGAATTGGATCCATGCCCTGCTTGGCTAGTCAAGGCATCTAAGGCTGTGGCAGGCGGTTGGGTCGAGGCAATTATAAATTCATCTCTGCAGGAGGGGCTTTTTCCAGCACCCTTAAAACATGCTTTGGTGCGTCCCCTCCTGAAAAAGCCATCCCTCGACCCTACGGTACTTACCAACTACCGACCTGTATCCAACCTACCCTTTTTGGGTAAGGTCTTGGAGAAGGCAGTGGCGTGGCAGCTACAGGAAGTCCTGGATGAAGCGGATTATCTGGACCCTTTCCAGTCAGGATTCAGGCCCGGATATGGTACTGAAACTGCATTGGTCGCATTGGTGGATGATCTCTGGCGAGAACGGGATGGAGGTCATCCAACCATCCTGGCTCTTCTTGACCTCTCAGCGGCTTTCGATACTGTCGACCACGGTATCCTTCTGGGAAGGCTCCAAGGATTGGGGATCCAGGGCACTGTGCTGGCCTGGTTCTCTTCATTTCTGAGGGGCCGGACCCAGTCGGTGTGGCTGGAAGGCGAGAGGTCCAGCCCTAGGCCCCTGCAATATGGGGTGCCTCAGGGCTCGGTACTCTCGCCTCTCCTATTTAACATCTACATGAAGCCACTGGGTGAGATCATCCGTTCCCACGGGGTGAGGTATCACCAATATGCAGATGACACCCAGCTGTATATCTCAGCCCGTGGAGATCCAATTGATGCAGTGGAAGTCCTATCCAGGTGCCTGGAGGCTGTCAGGGTCTGGATGGGGGACAACGGGCTACAACTGAATCCCGGCAAGACTGAGTGGCTATGGGTAAGGGGTCCTGCGCTATCTCGGGAGTTACCATCTTTGGTTCTGGATGGGGCAGTTTTGCCCCAAACAGACCTGGTGCGTAATCTGGGGGTCCTCTTGGACTCACGACTACTGCTCGAGGAGCAGGTGGCAGCCGTGGCCAGGAGGGCTTTTGCACAACTTCGTGTAATACGCCAGCTACGCCCACTCCTAGACCGGGATTCCTTGCTCATGATCACACATGCTTTGGTCACCTCCAGACTTGATTACTGTAATGCGCTCTACATGGGGCTGCCCTTGGTGACCATTCGGAGGCTGCAGCTGGTCCAGAATGCGGCTGCTCGGGTAGTGATGGGGTGCGGGCGTTATGCTCGTGCCTCACCACTGCTTCGGGAGCTGCACTGGTTGCCAGTATGTCTCCGGGTGCAATTCAAGGTGCTGGTTATTACCTTTAAAGCCCTACATGGTAGTGGGCCAGGATACTTAAGAGACCGCATCGTCCCAAGGACATCTGTCCGTCCCACCAGGGCGGATCGGAGAGGCTCTCTTATCATTCCATCGGCTAGAGAGGCGCATCTCTCTAGCACCAGAAAGAGGGCCTTCTCCGTGGCCGCCCCGGCCCTTTGGAACCTCCTGCCAACTGAGTTACGTCTACAGACAGAGCTCCTGTCCTTTCGGAAGGGCCTAAAAACCTGGCTGGCAGGGCAGGTGTGGGGCTCCAGGAATTTGGGGTCCCATGTTGGGTGGCTGATATGATGGGACAGCCACCCCTCCCTCACTCTTTTAAACTTTTAAAATCTTTTTAAACCTTTTAACCTTTTTAAATCTTTTAGATTTTTGGAAATTCAGCGTTTAATTCTTTTTTAATTGACTTTTAAGTAATTTATGAACCTTAAGGTTTTAATTTATGAATTTCTGTAAGCCGCCTAGAGTCAGGTTCGCCTGATTGGGGCGGGATAATAAATCTAAATAAATAAATAAATAAATAAATAAAGGGGAAGCCCTGCCCGGCTGGCATTGCTTCCCCAACATCCCTCTCCCTCCACAAGAGGGGAGGCTGAAATCCTGGCAAGGAGGCTGCAGCTGGGCATGTCAAGGTGACCAGACACACACACCCCCGGCCATCCACCCCTCTTAGGAGTTGGCAGCACCCGTGGGGGTTGGGTGCACCTGCGGGGGTGCACCCATGAAGGGGTGGGGTGCACCCACAGGGGAAAACACATGGGGGTGCACATATAATGTTCCTGGAGCACCTCAAACGGTGTGCATGCACCCACGTGACTTCTCCTTTTTCAAGGTGGCCTTTCAGGGTGTTGTTCCCTATCGATAAATTAGCCAGTTAGGTTTAGTCCTGACGTCCTCTGATGCCAATTATTTTTCGTTTAGTTTAGTCTATGATGTATTTGTTGGTGGTGGGTTTTGATTTGTTGTGGGTATTGTTATTATTTATTTTCTGTTTGTTCACTGCCCAGAGTGGGATAACACCCAGATGGGTGGTATAGAAATCCAATAAATAAATAAACAAATGTGTGGGCACTCGGAGTACCTGCCTATGTGCCACTGCCATCTCCTTGAGCACTCAGTCTCTAAAAGTTTCGCCGTCACTGCATTATCCCTTACCATTATCTATGTTGGTTACACCACACAGGAGTCTTATTCCAAGTACATATAGAGGGCCACTATTCATCCTCTTTGATGTATCGATAAGCGTCCATAAAGTTCTCTACAAATCTTGTGAGAAAGTGTGTTTCTGAAACGAACAAGTGGAAGCCATTGTTGAGTGAAAAAGAAATCCAGTAGCACTGTGGGGGATTTTCCAGCTCCACTTGATAGCCCCTGGAAAATTGCTGTAGAGAGTCAAAGATTTATTTGTGCAAGGATCTGCATCCCCAGCCAGCACTATACCACCAAGAACACTGGCAGGAGAATTTTAATTTGTGGACCATGGATTTCATATATTTATTTTTAATAGATAAGTGACAATTAAAGAATTTAGGAGGTATATATTTTGTATTTTGTTTTCTTCAGATTATGTTCGAGTTATGGACATGGGACTCCTCGAACTTACAATAAAGGCAGTGAAACCTGGATATGAGGAGGAGAGAGTAAGGATTCAATTTACAGTACAATATAAAAATTATATCATGTGTGGTTAACATCTTTTTTAAAAAAGTATGATAAAAATGAGGCCATGTGTTTAAGGCTACTCGGGAAGTCCCACTGAAATTAACGGGATTAATTTCAGAACAAATGGGCATAGGATTAGGTTGAAATTTCATTTCAGCAGAACTGCTATTGATTTGAGTGGTCCAACACAAACAGTCATTTTGTGAAAGAAGGATTTTTGTTCCTTGATCATAAACTTAATTTACTTCTGACAGTCAGAATTTTATTCTGCTTCACAGAGTAGGCCACGATTTGAATTACATTGTTCCAGTGATGTGATCCACATTCGAACATGCTCGGACTCCTGTGCTGCTTTAATGAATCTTATCCAGTATGTTGCAAGTTACGGTGATTTGAATCCACCTGCTAAGATGGAACCTCCTTCTGGAGTGATCAAACAAAATGCTAAGGTATGAAAATGTATCTTTCTTTCTCATCTCCTTTTCAAGACATCTTGACTTTTAATTGTATAGTTTTATCCATTAGTGAGAAGAGGTAAAATTGAAACTATAGCCTGATTTTAGAGTTCATCTTATGATGGAGGAGGAGAAGGATAGTGGTCTTCATTTTTCCTTTTAGGCTATCTTGTAGTTGTACACAGAAAGACCCTCCTCAAAGATTATGGTATTTTTGAACCACTATCGGGTGTACTCTCATAATGGCAACTGTGTTGAAGGCTAATCTTTCTCACACTAGGTCAGGTGAAAGAACTGCATAATGAATTCACCAAAAGGTGGCTTCTTTTTGACAGTTTTATATCTGGTCTAGACACAGAAGAAGTTCTTATATCCAGATAAGTAATTCATTGATTTTTTTTTAATAGAGAGATTTTGTGCCATGAAAGGTTATGTTTTGCAGAATACTTATTACAGCCTTTCAACAAAGACTGGTAACCTGTTAGGGATGTCTGCATACACAAGTAAGGTTCTCTAAATGGTTACACTATGTGTCTTGTGAGGCTGTTGCAAAGTGTGGAACATTCACCTTGACGAATAAGACATCTGTTTGTACAATGTCAACTTCTCACCGAAATAACCCAACAAGATGCTGGCCAATATCTTTATGGCTACCACCTAAATCATATTTGTTTCTTAAGTAACGCATGGTCTTGACCATTTCAGATGTTCTTACTTTGCAATAACAATGCAAGCAATCACCACAGATGTTGCAGATATTGAGTTTGGCCAAGAAATTTTGGTTTCCACTTATTTGCTTAGTTTGAAAATATGTAATTGAATGCTGTGATTCTCAGTTTGCATGCTTTATCAGCTGAGATCATTAGTTGAATCTGCTGCATCTGAGAAGTGTTTGCCTAATGTCTTTGCTTAAGATTTGGCGCAGTTGTTCATTCTGAATAGGTTTTACTAAGTCTCTTTATAATAATTGTGAAAAATATTTTACAACATGTTTTTAGCTAATATGTTTTAAAACAGCAAACGTTTATCAATGACAATGCTGAGTTTCCTTTACATGTTTGAATCCATATAACTGTTGTCTTTTAGGCAGATGTTCCTAGTCAGATAATATCTCAAGGGCCAATTCTTGCTGAAGCGGATCAACAGATTTTGCGGGATTTAATGAGTGATGCTATGGAAGAAATTGAAACCCAGCAGTTTAATTCTCCTACTAAACCACAAATTAATGGTATATCTTTCCAGATTTCTCTTATTTTTATAAACAGATGCAACTTAAATACAAAAATTCACATGATCAGCATTCAACATAATTTGTGGGAGTGATGAAATGAAGTCATTCCTAAATTGATCATGTAATTGACATTTTTTATTGTATTTTGTATACAGTGTGATGTAATGTTGTTACTTTTATGCACAGTGTATTTTGGTTACTATATATTGTTGATTTGCTGTTTATATTATATTTATTGTGATTATGTAAGCCGCCTAGATTCGGGCTCTCCTGAGTGGGGTTGGATATAAATTTGAAAATTAAATTAAATTAAATCTAGAATTCTGATAATATTTTTAAAAATGCCAACATGCATAAGCTTAATTCAGAATGTTACATCTATCATTTACTCCTTACATCTCATTTTTCTAACCTGATGCCTTCCAGATGTTTTGAAGTCAACTTCTCTTAGTCACAAACCTTTAGCTGTACTGGCCTGTTGGTTGTCTTGGCTGGGATTTGTTGGGATTTGATTCCAAAGTAGAGGGCACCTCATCGGAGAATAATTTATTTTAAACAATTAAAGAGTAAATTAATGACAGAAGTATTGAGTTATTAGTCTGTGTTGAAAGCCCAGCAAAGTAAACGAGACAGTTCACTTTAGAAAAGAGCTTCAACTCTTAAGCACAGTGATTGAGAAAGCATTTTCCCATGTCAATATGGGTAGAATATAAAGGAAAACGTCTCTGAAAGACCTTAATAAATGAAAAAGGCAAATATTGTCAAAGGTGGTCCTCAAAAAACATTATTTAGTAATTTATAAATTGCTGGGAGAAACATCAACAACTTGAGATACGCAGATGACATGACCCTAATGGCAGAAAGTGAGGAAGACCTAAAGAAACTCCTGCTTAAGTTGAAAGAAGAGAGTGCAAAAGCTGGCTTGAGACTCAACAACAAGAAAACCAAGGTAATGGCCACAGGCCCTATCAGTCCCTGAAAAATAGATCGGGAAGAAGTAGAAACAGTGACAGATTTTACTTTCCTAGGATCCAAGATTACTGCAGATGGTGATTGCAGCCATGAAATAAAAAGGCGGCTGATTCTTGGGAGGCAAGTGACGAAAAACCTGGGGAACATAGTGAAAAGTAGATACATCACCTTGCAAACAAAAGTCCGCATAGTTAAAGCAGTGGTATACCCGGTGGTAATGTATGGTTGTGAGAGCTGGACCATAAGGAAATCTGAGCGCAGAAGAATAGATGCCTTTGAGATGTGGTGTCGGAGGAGAGTTTTGAGAGTCCCCTGGACAGTGAGGAGAACAAATAGGTCGATCTTAGAAGAAATCAACCCTGACTGCTCCTTAGAAGGTCAGATAGTAAAGATGAAGATGAAGTACTTTGGACATCAAATGAGAAGAGAGGATTCACTTGAGAAAGCCTTGATGCTGGGAAAGGTGGAGGGCAAAAGAAGAAGGGAGCGGCCAAAAATGAGATGGCTGGATGGTATTGTATATGCAATGGGCACAGAGGTGGGCGGGCTGAGGAAGATGGTGGAGGACATGGGGTCTCAGGGGTTTGGAATTGACTGTGCAACTGAATAACAACAACAAAATCATATTACCAGCAGATGCTGCAGAATTACGTTAGTTGATAAGGCAGAAGCAAATTATATCCGCAACTGATTAATTGCAAAATTGAGGGTGACATAGTTGGGGTATTTTAGGAAATTAGAATCCCTTCAAAACTCACCAACATTGGTTGTTGTTTACTTCAAGGATTGTTGTGAATAGAGACCTTATAAAATGTGAAGCATAGCTTTTGTTCCTTAGTTACATTTGCCTCTAATAATGCTTGACTTTTTACTCTTTACTTATGGAACAGAAACACTCAACCACTTGCACCACTTATTTCCCATTTTCTGCATCTAAGTGCTTGTCCATGGAGGTTTCCTAAAAATGCTCTGGGGCTGATTTAGATGGGTCTGAACTCCTTGGAATTGCGTTGTAGAACATTGTTTTGCTCTGCTGTGCAGTAAAGGAGCAATAACATGTGCTGTAACAGAGTATAACATGCAGCTATGGTGAAAAGCAGTTTCATAGAATACTTTGTTTCTCTTTTGCCAGGAGTTCTGGATGAAAAGATTCAAACTCCTGTACCATCATGTTCAGATCTCTTCCTCTTTCCGGATGAAAGTGGGAACCTCTCTCAAGAGCCAAGCCCCACTTACACTTCATTCACTCCCAATATGATTAATGAAGCAATAGGAGATGTGCCTTCTGAAAATGATGACTTCTGTATTCTTTTTGCGCCCAAAGCTGCTGTCTCGGTAAGGAAGTGTAATTTTACTTAGATACTGAAACCTAAATAATTAAAGTCCCTTTTGAGAAATACAGGTTAATTAATTTGTATCAACCATAGTTAAATGGGAAGCTGCTTACAACATTTCTCTCTGAAATGAGTCATGATTATTCAGTGTAGAACAGTGGTTCCCAACATCCCCCCCCCCGGGGGGACTTCAGTTCCCAGAAGCCTAAGTTAGTACATTAGCTAATCAGTGCTTTGGGAAATTGATTTAGGCTTCTGGAAATTGAAATCTAAAAACCAAAGGTTGGGAAATGCTGGTGTAAAACAGTCAAAGGTGGTTGTTTAGTCAAAGGTGGTTGTTCAAGTTGGAAAATTGGGGATAGACTGTTATCCTAGCATACAGTGCAAAGTATTTTATTATTTATTTATTTATTAGTTCAAATTTATATTGCCGCCCATTCGCCGTGGCGACTCAGGGCGGCTTACAGACAATACATTACATTACATTACATTACATTACAATATGTTGGGGTGGGCACAAGGGGAGGGGCGGCAAGGTCCTCATCCTGCCCTGGCTTCTTCTTCCCCTGGCAGTTGGTATAGGCACAGGGGGAGGGTCGGCAAGGTCCTCATCCTGCCCTGGCTTCTTCCCCTGGATTGCTGGATAACCAGTAATAAGGTTAATTCCTTAAAAAGTAATGTATAGAAAGAATTTCTTGTTATATGCCAAAATTTTCTCTTGGGAAATTAGTATTTTTAGGCATATCAGAAAACAAAAATACTGCAGTGCTTTAAGGACTAACTGCTATATTTTCAATGTGAGCTTTCATGGATCAAGTCCACTTCATCAGACATAGGAGTGAGACTTCAAAGCATGAACTTATATACACCAGATACAGAGGCATAAAGTGATTAATTAGCATGACAGATAAGTATGCAAATCAATACAGCTTCATACAGCTGGCAGTAGCAGATGATCTCTGGTTGTTATTTGGATTAGCTCTAAATGTCCCTTTTTCCGATTGTAATTAGTGGGAAGATACAAAATAAACACCTGCATTGAACATTTGCTAATGAGTTTAACCTCTGTGTTACTTTGTGAGCACATCCTTTGTTCTGTGAGATATGTTGTGAAAGATAATTTTACAGGAAAGTTTGTGAAGGGATAAAATATAACAAAATACAATATACAACATATATAGCAGCATATAACAATCTGTGTATCAAATTTGATAATTTCCCAGAAACATCAATGGTAATGCTCCAGTATTTTTTAGTACCTCAGCAATCCAGAAATTACTTTAGGACAAGGCAAGCAAGCTGAGTGATGATAAGAGTTTGTGTTTATTTGTTTTCATCCATTTTAGAGGATTGAAATGAAGCAGAGCCCAAATAAACTCACAGAAAAAGTAGCCCCCAAATGTTACTCATTTTAGTTCTAGCATTTTTACAAATCATAGAAGTTTTCTTTTATTTTATTTTTAAGACAATTCAAACGTAACAGATAACATGTTATATCAGTTCAAGGTAAGGATGTGCAAAACACATTCTCTGTTTAACAACTTCTTTGAAATAGTTCTCCTGGTCAGCTTATAGCTGATATCATTCCTCTAGGTAAAATTTTGTATCTGAAGTAGTTTGGAATTTGCAAAAGTACACAAGTTTGTAATCACAATTAATCTCATGGTAGAGATTTAAGAGTGAAAAACAACATCACATCAATAGAAGTCCACTAATATGACTTCATTTTATCCTGCATCCTCCATGGCCCATAAAATCTGACCCAAACCTTGAGCAGAATTTGAGGGCCACATGGGAGGTGGGTAGGAATCACTTTTTCTCTCTGTTCTGCTAAGTTAAGCCATTTGTCAGAGGGAAAAATATTGTTCAATTTTACATCTGCAGCAAAATAAATACTTTTCTTTCATTATTCTTGTCAGATGCACCACCAGCATATAACATACAAAGCTAAAATTAACACATCTAAAACAAAATAGAATTTAAAAGGGATAGGTGATAAATACTGATCCAAGCAAAATTATAACCTTGTCACTTTGCAACAAACATCTGTTGGCTTGTGGGTGAGGAAATAGAAGTATTTAAATTAATACTTTGAATCCATTTAATATCATGTAACCTTACAGGAGAAAGAAGAAGAGCCAGTAGTGAAAACATTAGTGACGGATGCAATCTTAATAAAAGACAACCACTTCAGCCTTCCAGTAAAAAAGGGAGACTCAAGCAAAGGGCCTTTGCGCTATCCTATCCCGCTGATACGCTATGTTGTGAAGGAAATATCACTCATTTGGCATCTTTATGGAGGAAAGGACTTTGGGAATATGCCACCAACATCTCCAGCTAAAAGCTACATGTAAGTACTGTGAGTATAAGTTCATTATCTCTATGCAAGGGAACGGTAATTTGACCTCAAAACTTGGATCTGGATAGCTTATCTTTAAAAAACCAAAACAATTTGTTGGAGGTATAAATATCATCTCTATCATGCTTCAGATCTGTTGCATGTGAGCAAGTGCTTGAGGTATTTTTTTAGTCATATATCCTTAAAACATGGGGATAGTGTCAGTAAAGTTGGAGAACAGGGAAGGTTGTAGTAGATGAGTCTATTCTGAAAGCGTTTTAGCTAGTTGCATTGTGTTAAAAGCTTTGTAGTGTTTCTCCTTTGTGGTTTTGCTTTTACAGTTCTGAACAGTCATGAGTTAATTTCTTAAGAGCAAAATGTATTCCAGAAAGAGTGGCAGACATTCTGGTCTGTTTTCATTAAAAAGGGGGGGGGGGGGAGAACCTAATTTGTGAGACTCTATGTACTAAAGCAAGTTTTTTTAGTTGAATTGTATATGTGGATGTAAGCCAAAATTTCAACTAGAGCCAAACAGTAACATCTTTCCTCTTACTGCAGTAGCCCTCAGAGCTCTCCTTCTCACACACCAACTAAGCACGGGCGGAACACAGTCTGTGGGGGAAAAGGGAGGAACCCAGATTTCTTGATGGAAATACAGTTAAGCAAGGTAAGAGACTATATAGTAAAGGTAAAGGTTGCCCTTGCTCGATAGGCAATCGTATCAGATTCTAGGGTTCAGTGCTTATCTCTGTTTATAATCAAAGAGCCAGCACTGTCTACAGGCCATGTCTACGGACATTTCCGTGGACATGTGGCAGACATGACTAGACACCGGAGTGCACAGAACACTGTTTACCTTCCCACTGAAGTGGTACTTATTTATCTACTTGCAGTTTCTTGCTTTCAAACTGCTAAGTTGGCAGGAGCTGGGGCAGAGAGGGGAACTCACACCATCATGCAGCACGCAGGTCTCGAATTGCTGACCTGCCGACCTTTCAGTTGTCAAGTTCAGTGTCTTAGCCACTAATAAAAATTTGATCTCAGAAATTATCCTGGGTTGAAAGGATTTTTGCTGGAGATACTCCGTTCAAGGGATGCCCAACTGAGGCTCCTTTCACATCCCCAAGATCTTTTCCCATATTGTTGATGCAATGGACACAGAGTTCAGCAGGTTGAGAGGGATGGAGGAGGATAGAGGTGCCTGGCGTGCGATGGTCCATGGCATCACAAAGGGTTGGCATCAACTGTGTGACTGAACAACTAGAACAAATTTCTTGCTTTTGATCTGCTAGGTTGGTAGAAGCTGGGACGGTGCTCAGTCCCTCATGCAGTGCCCTCAAACTCTCAACTTTCTGGCCTTTCAGCTAACAAGGCAAGCTTCTTAAACTCTGAGCCCCTGCAGTCCCTAAGAGACTATATAGCTAATTATTATTGTTTACTTCTTAGAATATGCATTGCAATAATTGTTTATTTGGTGTCAGTAGATATGTTTTCTTTTGTGTCCAGATCAAACTTTGGACTGCCAAAATCAGCCACTTTCTTCCCTTTATCGTTGGTCAGAATTAAATCTTCACCACTACATGTTTCTAGACCAGTACCAGACATGTTTCTAGACCAGTACTCATCGGGAATGAGTACATCATTAAACATTGTTACTTTTCCTCTCCCATTTCCATTACTGGAGAGAAAAGGAAAGCGAGCCACTGTAGCCTTCTTAAAGGCAAGATAACTGCTCATCCCTGCTCTGGATTTTAGCCAATATGTGTTTGACTCTAGTTCAACCTTTCATTATTCCAGTTGATCCCAAGAATTCAGGTCATTTTATTGGACCCTGCTGGGGTTTGGTCTTAATTGTTCTGCTTTACAATCATTTCAAGTGTGACCTTTGTTTTGCTACTGCAGTGCTGTTTGTGATTATTTTATTTATTTATTTATTTATTTGCTCATATTTACTATCCCGCCCCAGTCGGATAAACCCGACTCTGAGCGGCTTGCAGATTTAGTTGTTTAATTGTTCTTGCCCAGAAATAGCAAATGAGTACCTTGTTATTTATTTCCTAGTTTACACTGCTTAAAAATGCAATGACATTCAGGAAGAGAAGCTTTAGTAAACATAAACTCAAGGAAGAAGTTGGTTAGAGAGAAATACTATCTGCATGGTCATCTTGCAGTTTTGTTTTGCAACAAGAGATGGAAATTTTTCTATTTGTTATTTCCAAAAACAACCCCATATTTTACTTAAAAGCAGGATTTTGGTTCACTTATTGTGTGTAATATTGTAAAAACGATGGTATGTCTTAACAGAATCCTAATCTTTCCTCTTTTTTGTTTTGTTTCTTAAGTTGAAATTCCAGCATGAAATATATCCATCAAGTGAAACAGAGTGTGAAGTCAGCCTTGTGGAACAACCAGTGTCTCGTCAAGTGTTTGTAGTCCAAGACCTTGAGATCCGAGATCGTTTGGCTACATCACAAATGAATAAATTTCTCTACCTCTATAGTAGTAAGGAGATGCCTAGAAAAGCACATTCAAACATGGTAATGCTCTTACAACTACTTACTGAACATTGTAAATATGGGAACAAGGAAGGGTTAAAGTAAGTCTGTGAGGCTTCCAAAAAGTCTTTCAATGCTTGTGCTGCTGATCCTCAGTTGGAGACAAATGATACTTAGCTCATATTTGTTCTGTCAGAGTTGCTTCTGCTTTAAACATTGTTAGTTGCATATTGAATTGTATGACATGGTATGCAGCTGATTGTATCTACAGTGATTTAACTTGGGCTAATTTGCCTCCAAAAGTTAAACCATTTGCTTAGATATGCAGGAGGATTTAGGCCTGTGTATTTAAAATTAAGCTTCAGCTTCCCAGAATGATACATGCAGACAGTTCAAGAGAAAAAAACAGTTAATGGTTGAAATGCAGTAGTAAGTTTGCAAGTGCAGGAGACCCACTGAATCAGTAGGGCTTATATAGGTGTTGATTTACCAAATCTGTGTTGATTCAATGGGCCGACTCTGGTTGTGACTTACTATTGTATTTCTGTCACTGCTTTGTTAATGTAGAACTTGAATCTTTTGGTGTTGTCAGGGTGAGGATACAGAATTCAAGACAGTGTTTTCTGTTTCATATTATTCTAATAACTGGTACAGAGTATTGATCAGGTTTGGATTTACACCGGCCACCTTGATTTGAGGGCTTAGGAAAACATTAGGAAAGTTTTCTGTATTATTTACCTTGAAACTGACAATATCCATAGTGGTATATGTAGTTTTGTCCTGTCTATGGATTGCATACTAACTATAGAACTGATCTGTATGGCATAAGTCAGTGATGGTGAACCTTGGCATTCCAGGTGTTCCTGGACTTCAATTCCCAGAAGCCCAAGCCCCTGTGAATCCACATTTATGCACAGTAAACCCATTTGTGTGGATTCATGGGGACTTGGGCTTCTGGGAATCGAAGTCCAAGAACACCTGGAGTGCCAAGGTTCACCACCCCCTACGGGCATAAGTAAATACTTTGGGGTGGGAGCATTAATTTCGTGAAAATATTTCTCTTCTTGTAAATTTCAGTAATGGTAATGTTTGGAATATTTTTCTATGAACCCATCTTAAAAACTGCCTGCACTAGGTGTAAATGTGTTTATACTTACTGTATGCTAAACAAATGAAACCATTAGCATTATTCAGACACTATTTATATATTTCTAAAAGAGCTAGCTTACATATTTTCCTCTTTACTGATTTTTCCTTTCTCTTTTGATATTTTATGCTTCAGTTGACAGTCAAAGCATTGCATGTACGCCCAGAGTCAGGCAGATCACCACAGGAGTGTTGTTTACGAGTATCATTAATGCCACTTCGTCTCAATATTGACCAGGTTGGTTTTACAAAAACATAATATAAAAATTTTAAAAAATCAATATACAGGAGAAAGCATAGCAGATTAAGATTCCACTCCTTCCTCTTTGAGTTTCTGCCTGCGCAGTGGTATAGTGTTGCTGTTAAATCATTTGAGAAATATTCATCATCAAGGGTATCATGAAAGAAGGGTTTCTTAGAGATGTGCACAACATTTTTTTTGCACTTTCTATTTAAATAATCTGCATATATTTAAATAGGCTACCCAGTGGCAGGAGGTAACATTGTTTTTGCTCTAGCTTCAATAATGTCTTGACATACAGCAGGCAGTTTTTCTCACCACTCAGGGGGAGACATCTCAGAAAATAAAGGACTAAGTTCATAGGAAGGCATGCCAGGAAGACGTAAATTTCCAAGCTATAATGCCAGTGTTTAGGCCAAAAGGCAATTTTGCTGTTTTTGGACTGCCTCCCAGACAGCAGCCTGTTAGTTCGGCCCATATTGGTCAGTGGCAGCCATTGGGAATTGAGCCAACATCTCCACATAACCTCAGCCTTCTATCTGCCATAGAGTTCTATTCTCAGCATGATGCAAAATCAGTACCCTCTAATTGCATCAAACAAATGAAGGTCTAATAAGGAGTTGATGGAGAGGCTGTAGTTGTCAAATTTGGTGCCATCCAGTTCTAAGCTACCCCAATACTTCTGTGCTGTCAATGGAGCTTGGTGAAAAACTGCTATTATCTGGCAGATGCTTGCTAAGAAAAATATGCCCTAAATAGATATTGCTATAGGATTGCTCTGATCACCTCCAGACTAGATTACATGGGGCTGCCCTTGATGACCATTCGGAGGCTTCAACTGGTCCAGAATGCAGCTGCCTCAGTGGTGATGGGGTGTGGGTGGTATACACATTCCTCGCCTCTGCTTCAGGAGCTGCATTGGCTGCTGGTTTGCCTCCGGGTGCAATTCAAGGTGCTGGTTATTTATTTATTTATTTTACCAACTGAACTACATCTACAGATGGACTTGCTGTCTTTTAGGAAGAACTTAAAAACATGGCTGGCGGCACAGGTATGGGGTTCTGGTGGTACCATGACCCCAGCTCGCTGGTTAGTTTGAGCTCCCTCTCTCCCCTGGTCTTTTAATCTTTTATCCCTGGGATCTAGTTTTTAATCTTTTTAATTGTCATGGGAATCGGCTGATTTTAAAAAATTTAAAATCTTGAAAATTTATAAATTTTTATAGTTGGGATTTTGAGGTTCTGGGATGATGGGTTTGGGTTGCCGCCCTGGGTCGCCCTGGTGAGTAGGGCGGTATAGAAATATGAATAAATAAATAAATTGCACTAGCTCAGAACGTGCAGGCTGCAGTGGTACTTGTTACTGCCTTTTTAATTAAGACACAGCACAGTACATTTGTTCTTTTTCTTCCATGGAAGTATGGAATGAACAATATTTCACATAATGGATAGCAGAGAAGACTTCTTTTTTTCTTTCATGCTGATTCATTCTTCCTTTTTCGATGCAGGATGCCCTGTTTTTCTTAAAGGATTTCTTTACTAGCCTGTCTACCGAAGTCGAAGTCCTAATGACTCCAGATCCTGAGGGTAAATATTTTGACATATGCTGTACCTTTGTGTTAACATGAATCCATACAAATATGTAACCTGGCGGCAGCTGCACATAAATAACTATTTCATTGACTGCTGTGCATTTCAGCATGAATTAATTTATTTGCAGTGAAAAAGCCTCCTGGTGCTGAAGTCATGTGCACAATACCCAGGTACCACAGCGGTTTCAAGGAACCAAGCCCAGTCATCTCTTTCTCATTACACAAACAGTCAAGCCGTAACGGAAGTGTTGGTCCTGTGGATGCGTTTAATGGGAGCGAACACAATTTTGCATGTGAAGAATCATCGTTCAGTGATCAGCCAATATTTTTCAGGTACCTTGTGACATCTTAGAGCCATGAGATCTTTAAAGGTGTCCTTCATTTTTGAATTTTTTGGAATAGTAGCCGTGCTAGTCTTTGTTTCAAGCATATCAGAGAATAAGCAAAACAAAAAATGCTATAGCCAGTGAAGGGCTAAAAAAATTTTTTTTACTACCACACTGTGGGCGTGGCCAGGGGGAAAGCCCTGTTTTGGACCCAAATTACAACTACTTTATTTCAAAACTTGGATGGGTGGAACCAGCCAGAAATTCTGCTACCGGTTCTGGCGAACTGGTGCAAACCTGCTGATGATCACCCCTGGCTATAGCGCTTTGAAAACTAACTGTTATATTTTAATGTTACATTAAAATGTAACAGTGTTCAAAGTGTTACAGTGTTTTTGTTTTGTTTATTCTCTGATATGTTTAAAGATGTCCCTGTCTTCCTTCCTTCTGGGAATCCTGTTTAGCTTATTACTTCTTTTTTCTTCATTTGTAGAGAATTTCGATTCACATCAGAAGTCCCAATACGTCTTGATTATCATGGCAAACATGTGTCTATGGATCAGGTTTGTTGACCTTTGTTTTATTGGCAAATATAATTGGTGCTCTGTAGTTTGTTGTTTCATGCTTTCATGGCAATTTGTTCAATCTTTCTAATTTGGAAGTTTGAAGCCTTGCTTATCTGTTCTTTAAAAATAAAGCCAAAACATAAATAAATAGGACAAGAGATTTTCTTGTTCACACCTATCATTATCAGTTATTTATGTTGTGATAGACAAAACTATCAACTTGCATAAAGTTTTCTCTTCGGTCACCTGAAAAGACACTTATTCACCACATGTGACTAGGTGGGTGGCCATGTGCAACTATAGAAAAAATACATGAGTATTTTCAGGTTACTTCACATGCTCACGTTCACATTTGTAACCTGGAAGTATTAGGAACTATATTACCTGTCAATTTTCAGAACAATATCTGGAAAATACACATACAGAAGGTCCACCATATGCACAGGGGATACACTCTAGAGACCACTTTTTATGCCTGAAACCACAGTAGTAACATGCCCTATATAGTAATCTGCCTGTATCCACCAGTTCAGTATCCAGATTCAGTTATCCCCATCCTGAAAATATTTACTGAAAATCTCAGAAATGCATAATATATGTACATTCCCATGCACATCACCAGAACTGGCCACTAGAGACCACTACATACAACGTAATCTATAGGGATTGCTATTCTCCATGCTTTCAGGCAGTCATGTTAAATGGTAAATCTTGGAATTTACTTGTTGTGGATAAAGGTGCATTGTGTATAGTGGTTTCATCTGACCAGTTCTTGTAATTACACTGTGGAAATACATTTTTTTAATAAAAAAATTGAACTGTTTTCAAAGCTGCAGTTAGCTGAAGCAGCAGATACTGATGCTGCACATATGGAAAGGCCTACTGTATATAGGAGTGACATATACATTAAGAGACCTTAATGG
Organism: Furcifer pardalis; assembly: GCA_030440675.1. Classification (NCBI taxonomy): domain Eukaryota; kingdom Metazoa; phylum Chordata; class Lepidosauria; order Squamata; family Chamaeleonidae; genus Furcifer; species Furcifer pardalis. The sequence continues at coordinate 21,942,452 of CP126894.1, forward strand.
GCTCTTCTATGGAATGAGATGACAAGTTGATCTTCAGTGTAATTGTAACAGTATGAAGCACAACCTAGGTGCCTATTGTCTACCAAATAGATAAAAGTTTTCAGTGTCACTTGCCGGTCACAGATTTGTATCTGGGCTTTGAGATGTTTTATTTAGTACATCCCTAACTGAAGGAGAGGATAATCCCATTCTATTAAAGAGTCCCAAGTAGTTGTCTGAGTGTTAATACAGTGGTATGTCACTTAAAGAACATAATCCGCTCCATGGGATTGCTCTTTAAGTGAGTTTGCTCTTTAAGTGAAACACCATTGTAAGTGACCAATTATGACTTCGGGGTGGGGGTGGGGTGTGAACCCTGATTTAGTTGTTAAGCGAGTTTTTGGTTGGTTTTAGTTGTTAAGTGAGGTAACCATTCAGAGAAAATTCTGCTCTTAAAGTGAGTTAGTCTCTAAGCGAGCTGCTCTTTATGCGAAGTTTTACTGTACTGTACAGTACTTCAATTTTATCACTTTTCAGGACTGGTATAAAGCAACTAGAAACCCAACACATTGTCAGTGTTCAGGTGAATTTTTTAGTCTGTTGTCATGAGAGAGAACATTTTGGTCTAATATTTATATCGGGGTGCCCAAACTTTTCAGGCCATGGGCCAATTACGTAGTTCAGGGACCTGGTCACGAAGGCCCAGGGGCTGGATGCGACCCCTGATGCCAATTCATCTGATCCGCGAAGCCCTCGTCGCTCCTGGAAGTGGAGGTAAAATGCGCCCATACAGGCCGGATGAATTGGTGTCAGGGGCCACATCCAGCCCCCAGGCCTTCGTTTGGGCACCCCTGGATTATATAAATGCAATACAAACACAAACAAGAACTCTGATGAGAAGATCCCTCTATCTCACTCCACTTTGCTGCTTATAAATTAGAGGTCAACATGAGTTTTTAAAATTTTCAGGGTACATTAGCTGGAATTCTGATTGGTCTTGCTCAGTTAAACTGCTCAGAACTGAAACTGAAGAGGCTTTGTTATCGGCATGGGTAAGTTTTCTCAGTTGTTTTTGTGTTGATTCTCATAGAATACCCATTAATATTTTCCAGTAAAAAGCTTCCTGAAGTCCTGTTGCACAGTGTCATACTTCATTTATTAAAAGGTGACATGAAATTATATAAATTTTAAATGTGATCTGTAAAGCTTTGTTTGTAGTTTGTATGGCTACACCTGTAATATGAGGCTAGAAGAATACTGTTTAGCAATGTAGTAAAGAAAACAAAAAGTGGAAAAGTGGGGGCTGGCAAGTAAGCAAAAACAGTTTTTTGGGGTGATTTACTCCTCATTGCACAGCATAAATATGACTCCCCTGGGTTAAAGCAGTGTAGGCTGTCAATAGCCTTGCTCAAAGACCATCAGAAAGCTATGTCAGAAAGATTAAATTACCAAGGTTATGTTTTCTGAAATTGTTTTGATTTCACTTTGTTCCCATCAACCAGATACAGATGCCCTGTTCTCTGAGAACAGAAACACCTAAAAAGAATAATTTTCTAAGTGTCTTATAGTTTATTTCTTTTTTTATCTTACAATATTAATGTGTTTCATTCTGGTTAAAATGAATTAAGAATGCATCTTTAGAGTTCACTTAAACTGCTAAAGATTTATTATATCTTAGTGGGCAAAACAAAATACTTTTGCTTTCACTGTTAATTACCTCCCTTTGATTCATTCAGTTAGAAGTTTGAAGTGTGCTCTCTTATCTCTCTGTGCCTTAAAAGCTGTGTTAACTCTTTCTTTACCAAGGAATTAAGATAGTCTCAATGCAAATTCATTGTATTGATGTTTAAAAACACTTTCTTAAATATGTCATATTTTCACATTGTTTATTCTGTCTGTCACTAATATAGGCAATAAATACATTTGAATAATGTTGTTTGTCACTTATATGAAGCTTTGCTTTTGTAAGAATCAGCCATGCCATATACTCATGTTAACTAAAAATTAAGGACCAATTTTCCCCATAATGCTGTTAAGGGATGTATACCAACTAATGTTATTTGGAGAGAAAAAAATGGTGGAAACCTAAAGTGGGAACTTTTGATTGTCAAAAAGAGCTTTTGAGGGATGGAGAACAGTGTCTACTGTACATTTTTGCATAAGGGGCATTTTTCCTTCCTGGGTTCATTTGTGACCTTGACAAAAATATTCTCAAAAGCTTTAACAGGGTATAGAGTTGCAGAAAAGAATTTCAGATAGTGTGTTAGGGGATCAATGTACTGTGAAGGAAATACAAAACAATTAACAGTTCTTTTTTCAAGGTTTGATATGGCCTGTTCTTCATATCTTAATAGTTTAAGTTTCAGGTAATTGAACATTGCTTTTTATCTATACTAATAAATCTACTTGCTACAGGTTGCTAGGTGTGGATAAACTGTTCTCTTATGCCATCTCCGAGTGGCTTAATGACATCAAGAAAAATCAGCTACCTGGTATCCTTGGAGGAGTTGGGCCGATGCACTCATTAGTGCAGTTAGGTAAATTCATAACAGTACAGTAAAACCCCAATTTACAAATGCCTCAAATTATGTATGCCTCGAGTTAAGAATGGGTTCTTTTGGGTAAATTGGTGTCCTGATTTACCCGGGGGCGGGGGGATGACTTATGAAAGGGGTTTTCTGTAAAATTGAGCCCAGCACAAAGAGCAGAAAAGCCTTTCCGCTCTTCGGACTGGGCTTGTTTCATCCCCGCAGTGCTTTCCCAGCCAAATCGGAGGCTGGGAAGGCACCGGGGGTGAAGTCTGAAGAGTGGAAAGGCTTTTCTGCTCCTCAGACTGGTTTGTTTCAGCCCCACCGTGCCTTCCCAACCAGATTGGAGGCTGGAAAAGCATGGGTGGGTGTGTGAGGTCCGATCCAGCCGGTTGTCTTGAGGATGAGGTGGGCATCTTCCCATCCCCTTTGCAAGGCAACCGGCTGGATCTCTAAGGGCTTAGTGATTCAGGCGGCTGCCTTGCGAAGGGGCTGGGAAGACCCCTGCCTCCTCCACAAGGCAGCCGCCTGGGTCACTAAGCCCTTAGCAGTTCAGGCAGCTGCCTTGCGGAGGAGGCAGGTGTCTTCCTAGCTTCTCCGCAAGACAACCTCCTGGATTGCTAAGGGCTTAGTAACTCAGGCGACTCCCCAAGGCAACCACCTGGGTCACTAAGCCCTTAGCGCTCCAGGCGGTTGCCTTGCATAGGGCAAGGTTTTCCTTCCCCTCCTCCGCAAGGCAAGCGCCTGGATCCCAGTGCCCTAGGCGCTTGCCTTGTGGACGGCAGGAGGGAAGCCTCCACCTCCCTCTGCAAGGCAAGAGCCTGGATCCCAGTGCCCCAGGCGCTTGCCTTGTGGAAGGCAGGAGGGAAGCCCTCCCCTCCTCTGCAAGGCAAGCACCTGGATCCCAGTGCCCCAGGCACTTGCCTTGTGGAGGGCAGGAGGGAAGCCCTCCACCTCCCTCCGCAAGGGAAGTGTCTGGAGCGCTGGGATCCAGGTGCTTGCCTTGTGGAAGGTAGGAAGGATGCCTTCCCCCCCTCCACAAGGCAAGCGCCTGGATCCCAGCGCTCCAGGCATTTGCCTTGTGGAGGGCGGGAGGGAAGCCCTCACCCCCCTCCGCAAGGCAAGCCCTCCACCCCTCTGCAAGGCAAGCGCCTGGATCCCTGGGTCGGAGGCTGGGACAGCACCAGGGGTGAAGTCCAAAGAGCGGAAAGACTTTTCCGCTCTTTGGACTGGGCTCCCCTTCACACCCTGTGTCATGAAACGACATCTTTTCTGACGTTCTCAAAGCTTTGAGAGGACCTGGTTTAAACTAGGCCTCAAAAAATCCTTTCCTTTCTATCTCACAAGACTACGGGTCACGAGACAGCTTGTTTTCAGTTCAGTGTTCCCTGTACTCTTATCTCTAGGCTGGCTGTTTTGACTATTAGAGAGCACACTTCCTTCACGTGTGTAAACTTCTTTTCTTGTTATGAGAAAGTTTTCTCTGTTCCCTGATTGGTTAAAAGGTACCCCACCTGACTGCAGAATCCCCATCTTGGGGAGAGCAGAGAGAGTTCGCTTTTGGATGTCTATGGGTTAACATCTTTGCCTGTGAGACTTTTCCTTTTTGTTTTCATCATGATTACCTAGGACTATTGCTCTGTTTGCTGCTCTGGCAGGGATGACACCGCAGGGGTGAAATGAGCCACTCCGAAGAATGGAAAAGCCTTTCCACTCTTCGGACTTCACCCCCCGGTACCTTCCCAGCCCCCAGTCTGGCTGGGAAGGAGCTGCAGGGTGATTTGGAGCCTAGGACTGGGCTCCAACTCCCCCGTAGCTCTCCCTGTGGGGATGCCGCGAGTTACGAAAAAAATTGAGTTACGAAGGAGGCCATGGAACCGATTTTCTTTGTAACTCGAGGTTTTACTGTATTTTGAAAGTGTCTTGATTTTATTCAGAAATCTCAAATGTGTATGGCTTAAAGAACAAGGATTTACTGAAAGGGGCTGTTATTCATGATGCTCTTTTTGTAATTACAGTGCAGGGTCTAAAGGACCTGGTCTGGTTGCCAATAGAGCAGTACCGAAAAGATGGTCGTATTGTACGAGGCTTTCAGAGAGGAGCAGCTTCTTTTGGTACCTCTACTGCTATGGCAGCATTAGAACTGACAAACAGAATGGTTCAGACTATTCAGGTATATTTCATAGTCATCTTTGGGGATGGAAAAAGGAAGTCTAGTTTTCCTTTCTTTTTTAAGCATACAGAACTAAAACTAGTTGCTCATCCCAAATAGAAGAGGACAACTCATCACTAGGTTGCATACAAGTTTTGACTTATCATTGAATGTCTGTTGAGAACTGATAGGTATTGAGAACCCATGAGAACTGAGGAATACAGTTTTAGTCTTTCAGGCTGATTTCATCTCATCATAATTTTGTGTTGACACCATACCAGGTTTTGTGATGATATCTATGATTCTTTACTGAGACACCAACTACTGTATTAATAATACGGGTTTTTTTAATTGACACAAATCTAGGCAGCTGCAGAGACAGCTTATGACATGGTTTCTCCTGGACCTAGTTTAACTGAGACAAAAAAAATCAAGCGGCTTTCACGCTACCGCTTAGGCCATCAACCTGTAGATCTTCGTGAAGGTGTGGCTAAAGCATATAGTGTTGTGAAAGAGGTAAGGAACACGTTATCTTTCAGTTGTTTTGCTCTGCATTTATCTAAAGGTATTCTGACATGGAAAGCTTGCAATTCCTGTTCAAGTCATGCTTAAAACATGTGCATTTGCCACAGGACAGAGGGGAGCCACGTACTTTCCATATAGCTCATATTTACGGAAGATCAGCATCCCAAATCACATGAATGGCCTCTCTTCAAACTTAATACTCTTCATGGGCAGACTGGAGGGGGGGGGGCACAGCTGTCATGCTTTCTTGTCCCCGTGATAGGCCTGCTATGTTAATAAACACTGAATAGGGTTACAATTTCTGATGTGTATATCTCATGATAAGCCAGAGTGCGGGATTTCTGGTTTAATACTTATAATAGCATGCTTGGACTTGCAGTCATACCTATAGGATTTATACTTGTGTAGAGCTAATATTGGCAGTTTTTTCAAAATGTTAACCAGGCCTTCATACTTTTGTCCCCCAAAAGGCAGGTCTCATCATTATAGATATCCTAAAGCAGGGGTTTGCAACCTATGGCCCATGGGCTGCATTTGGCCCATGTGCACCAAATAATTCAGCCCTTGACCTCACTCCAGATTACCATAGGAGTGCATTGAAATTTTTTTAAATTGTAAAACGAAATGCAGTTTCCCATAGGAATGCATTGAAACCAATTAATCCGTTCTGAAAAATATTCATAAAGCAAGACATTATTTTCAATATATTTTCATTCAAAAAGCAAAAGTTACGTTAACCGAAGCGTTCATAAAGCGAGGTACCACATAACTAGAAGAGACTGCAACTCTACTTACCTTGTCTTACGTGATTGTGACTTTCTCCAGGGGATTACGGATACAGCGCATACCATCTATGAAACTGCTGCTCGTGAACATGAAAACCGAGGTGTAACGGGAGCTGTGGGAGGAGTCCTTCGCCAGATTCCACCCACAGTGGTAAAACCTCTCATCGTTGCCACAGAGGCCACATCAAATGTTTTAGGTGGCATGAGAAACCAAATCAGGCCGGACGTACGCCAGGAAGAGTCTCAGAAGTGGCGCCTTGGAGAGGACTGATAGCTGAGGACTGATAGCTGCCCAAAGACTGGAAATAGGGATGCATAAAATGTCTGCCTTCACAGCAGCTTTAGAAGAGATGTATCCTTGTGGTATCTCAGGAACACAAGAGATTATAAAGCAACTTGATGTCAAGCCTGAAATGCTCAAGTAGAAAACAAGTTTGGTCTTCAAGTCCATTGGCAGAGTGCATGCTCCCAAAACCTGCTGGTCAGTGCCAAATGGAGTGGGACTTTTTGTTGTCAAATCCACACTCTGCTGATTTTAGACTGTCAATAATTTTTAAAAAAATCTATTTTTTGGTTGCTAGGGATTTTTTTTTGTTTTCCTTCTAAGCAAATTACTTGTGACTCATTGCATACCTGTAAGAGTATTTTGTAAGCATGCCTGAAGAATATTGTTTAGCAGAGCACTCTACTGCTGCCCTTCTGTAACAGAAGGTCTCTATATAAAATGTGGACATGGCAGGATAAGAAACTGTAACATGGATTGCAATGACTTTGCTGGCTGTGAGCATTTGCCTTGTATGGCATTTAACAATATGGACAATCTCTAAACATGTGGTCAGATAGAATCATTTTCATTCACTCGTGGATATTTAATTGTTCTGCCTACATGTTGAATTTCTTCTTTTGTGGAGATTTTAAAAATCTGAATGTTGCAGACATGTTCTGTTGCGTTGCACTTTAACGAATTTAGCCTGTATATTGCTTTGCAGTTAATAAAATGTAATGTGCATTTTATCCTATTATGGTTTAAAAATTTAAAGCAACTTATTTAAAAGGGACATAATATTTCAGGAACATGAATGACAATAAAATTTGCTTTCAGTGCTTACAGGGTGCTTGCTACACAGGGAAAAGTTATGCTGTGAGTAATTTGTTTTCAACATGTGCATGCATGTGTGCGCTCACACGCATACACACACCAGCAATTGTACTTTTTAGGGAAGAGAGAATTCTTGTTACAGTGATACCTAAAGTTTATGTGTTATTGTGATCTTGTGATTAGGTTTAAATGCTATGCAAATTTGTACAGCTTTTCTTCCAAGATGCATTGCAAAGGAATTCATTTTAAAACTTATTCATGTGCCAGAAATCTTTAAAATCTGTGCAACAAGTCACTGTCTTTGTTCTTCATTGTGTCCTAATTTGTGTGCAGTTTTCAAGTAGAAATCCAATCATATACAGTGCTATAAAATATAATTTGGCAGATGCTGTAGTAAATGGCTTTTAGAAAACAAAAAGCTTCTGCCCTGATATACCGGGGGGGGGGGGGGGGGAGGAACTACAGTGAATCTTCTTCAGCAGAATGTTCACAACAGTATATCCACATTCACAGTTTGTTCATGTAGGTGCTAAAAAGTAAATCAGTTGCCGGCATTATAAGCTGTTTTGATAAGCAACATGCATATTTTAAAAAATTAGTAAATAGTTTGGTAGACACAACCAACTTCTGTTTATGTGTGACATAAAGAGATTGAGAAAGATACTGTATTTTATATGCTTATTGAAGTTAAGTGATTACAGAGTAAAGAACAAGGACCAATAATTGCCTTAAAAATTCAAAACAATAATACAACCATCATTCTATTTATAAATGTGTGTAAGACACAGTCGTTCTTTCCATATCTTAGTTTTATTTAGTTGTAAGGCCCACCACCTCTATTCATTCCTGCTAAAATGTCTGACAGCATATTACATTGCCTTATATTGGCCTAAGCCACAGCGGTGGCCAACCTTGGCACTCCAGGTGTTCTCGGACTTCAGTTCCCAGAAGCCCAAGTCAGCACAGCAGCTGATCAGGGCTTCTGAGAATTGAAGTTCAAGAACATCTGGAGTGCCAAGGCTGGCCACCACTGGTCTAAGATGTCTGGGAATATTGAAAATAATAGGATGGATGTTCTGGGTACCTTGTCTAACAGTATGTAATATGAAGTAATCATTCTTCAATTCACAGTAAAAATAACAGTACAGCATATGTCTCTTAAAGGCAGTACATTCAGCTTAAGTCCATAACACTGTTACATGTGTGCTAAATGTACTGTTGCAGTATTTATAGATTACCTAAGAGAAGTAGTTGTCTAAGTGGTAGCTGTGTTAGTCTGTGCAGGCATTATTAGACAAGAAATAAAACAAAGGTAAAAACAAAAATTATAGACAAAAATGTTGGTGCAACCTTAGAAATCAACCGCTATATTTTAGCGTGAATTTTCATGGATCGAGTCCACTTCTAAAGGGAAGTGAGATAGATGGCTGTACCTGCTACAATGAAGATATTAGGTCCACAGTATGTTACTGGAAATACACAATGCTACCTTGTTGGAAGGGTTTCTCTGAATGGTAGGTTCTGGTGGTGTACTGAACTCAGTGTTCTCCAATATTTTTTCCTTAAAATCTTGTTGCTGTGACCAAGGGTATATATTGTGAACATCAGCCATTCTAATGTTTGTCAATTTCTCATTGGATTCATTTGCTACTTAACAAATCTGATATACAATAAACAAACTGCTTTGGCACTTTATGCTAACATCTTGGAGCTAGTGCAGAAAGGAAGTAAATAAAACAGCTCCACCATAGACACCCTTGGAATGTTTAGCCAGTATGAATTCCCTACATTACTAATAGTGTGCAAAGAAAATAAGATGGAAAGATGCATTAAGAATGGTACTGGCTGTAAATAAATGTGAACTTTTTCTTTTACCGCTTAAGCTTATGGTTATTTGTCACCTGTGTTTTATTATTAGGCTATACAAGATTAAATATAAAAGTATCCAGATAAAAGTCCATTATATTCTCTCTCAATTCAGAAAACCTTTCCTTCAGCTTCTTTGTTCTGCCTCTGGCTAGCTGGGTTGAAAAACCAATGCAATTTATATATCACCAGTCTAACAATATTCTAGGCATTTAATAGGCAGATAAATAAAGTGAGCACAAATAACCCAACCTCACATAAATAAAACGCAAGATAAAATCACTTCATAAATTTATGTGAAAATACAACGAAATGGGAGTCTATATTGTCTATAACAGTGGTGGTGAGCCTATGGCACGCGTGCCACAGGTGGCACTCGGAGCCCTCTTTGTGGGCACCCATACAGTCACCCCAGCACAGAGTTTGCCCTGCCCCTCTGCCCAGCAGCCCAACGGGAGCACTTCCTCCCCTCAGCACAGAGCTCACACCGCCCCTCTGCCCAGCAGCCCAATGGAAGTGTTTCCTTCCTCCCCTGTTGCTGTGTTGACACTTTGCAATAAATAAGTGGGTTTTTGGTTGCAGTTTGGGCACCCGGTCTCTAAAAGGTTAATCCTTCACTGGCCTCTAACATCAGAGGAGAAACTACAGAAAGCTTTGATTATTTTGTGGTGGTAAACCAGTGAAGGCAAGAAGATTAAATATAGCCTACTGGCTACCTGCCAATCGCTGACAGTTCATATGCCCAGAGAGTGCTTTAAGTGCTATGAGGCATTATATAATTGCTATTGCTATATGTACTATATTCTAAAAATAAAACCCGAAGGTGCTTTAGTTTATATACTATGCAGGGTGTCCCAAAAGTCACCATGCATAGGAAAAATTAAGAAACTTTGTGTGTGTGTAGAAAGAGGTGGCCAACATGTAGAGAATATTTTGTCAATAAAGGAATATTTAGCTACAATTTCCCATTTTCCCTATGTATGATGACTTTCGGGACACCCTGTATAACAACCTGCATCTAATAGCAATGGCATATTGCTTTCAGCAGTAAAAACATGATGTATGTGTGTGCTTGGATCATTCTTGTTAATTTTTGCCTCATCTGTCAACCAACCTTCTGCTTATTCTTCTGACAGCACATTCCGCTTGCTCCAGATGCTGAGTTGTGTTTACATGCTGAAATCAAGTTTGCTCATCAAAACTAGTCATGCACTTGTACTGAATTTCCAAGAAGGTAAAACAAAGGCACTGGAGCTCATCACATCTTAACAATGAGGAATTATTGTATAAATGAAAATTTCTATGTTGTTTCTCTAGGGCAGCATGTCTTGGTTATTATATCAGGACTGGAGTAGCTCAGTGATTAAGAAACTCACTTTGTTAGTTGCAAGGTCGGCAGTTCAAGACCCAAATACTGCATGATGGAATGAGTGCCCATCTCTGTCCCAGCTCCTCCCAGCTTGGTAGGTCGAAAGCAAGAATTTACAAGTAGATAAGTAGGGACCACTTCAGTGGGAAAAGTTCTTGGTTGAAAATCCTTTCAACCCAGAAAGCACCTGTGTATGCTTCTGACACAATTAAAAATAATTAAAAAATCTTGTACAGTAGAACTCCATATAGCAATTTTAATCTGTTCCCCAGAGCTGATTGCTATGTGGTTTTCATTGTTGTACGATCTTCCCTATGGGAAAATCTGTACAATGATTTTCCCTATGGGAAAAACCATACAACGATGTTTGGCGCTAAGCAGTTTTTCCCACTGGAAAATTGTACAGCTTTTCCCATAGGAACAATCGCTATGCAGAATGGCTTTCCCCCCCTCCAAGCCTCATCGCTATGTGATTTCATCGCTGTATGGGGCAATCACTATATGGCAGGGGTGCCCAAACTTTTTGGGCCGTGGGCCAATCACCTGGTTCAGGGGTGCCCAAACTACAGCCCTTGTTTCTGGAAGCGGAAGTAAAATGCGCCCGTACGGGTGCGTTTTACTTCCGCTTCCAGGAGCAATGAGGTCTTTGTGGGCTGGATGAATTGGCATCAGGGGCCACATCTGGCCCCCGGGCTGTAGTTTGGGCATCCCTGCTATACGGTGATCTACTGTATATAGTTCACTGGTGCAAAACAAACTAAGAAAATTAGAATCATCATGGCAGAAGATTGCCACACTTCAGTTTTCTTACATTGTTTATAATATAGTAGTTCTCTCAAAACCCCAATTATTAGGATTGTGGATTTTTTAATAAAGCTGGCAGGAGAAGTTTATCTTCTTGTCTGGTTACTTGCTGGGAAGCTTTTTTAAGCAGGAAGTTAGGGCTATCCAAGTCAGGTATCGGTACCCCTGGGAATAGGGATCAAAAATTCCCCAAGGAACCTATGGGTGAATTGCACCTGATCAAGGCTAACCCTTAAAGGTCTGTAGGTTTTAAGAGAGGTGGTTGATGCTGATTTCCAGGGAGAAGTGCATTATACTTGTGTTCAAGATTTAACTCACACTTGCAAAAACATGCCAGTTAGTCCGATTAGTGATGCCATTGTTTGGGTTTGGAGATATTTTCACATCTTTTAGGTGAGGGGCATAGAGACAACAACTTAGCTGAGGGTATAAAAGAAGAGCAACTCAGCTGTCAGACTTTGGAGCTCTCCACAGACCAGCTACCAAGGTGCTGTGACCCAGAAGTTCCAGGGGCTTCCAGGCAACTAAAATGGAGAATACTTATTGGGCATGCATTTGCTTCTGTTTCCAAAGCTTCTTAATTTTTTACCCCATGTCTTATCACTAAAAATAGCCCACACATATATTTAGGTAAAGTTGATGAAACACCAAAGAAGTTACTCAGATTTTTTTTGCAGCCAAACTGATATATTAATAGAAAGCAATTTTAATTGTAAAATAAAGTCCCAATAGAACTTTCCTGCATGTTATATCCTCCCCCAATCCCTGGTAATTGTGTCCTAGGACTTGGAGGATCTTTAAAAAAAATTATGGGTGCTGAAATGAATGGTCATGGGTCATGAAACTTTGTGTGGAAGGAGCACAAACCTGTGATGGGGAGGTGGTTGGAAGTTCATAGTAGATTTCACTTATGTAAACTGGCACAAATCATATGTAGAAAAAATAATTGTATTGCCATTTGTGTCTCATTGCTGGAATTATAGTGGTAGCAGTTAACAACTACTGTTCTAAAAAATCATCCATTCCACACACACACACACACATTTTCTTAAAGTATCTTATTTCATATCCAGAACAAACTTTGGCCTGCCAAAATGAAGCCACTTTCTTGGCTTTGACATTGGCCAAAATTAAGTTCTCATCGGTACATGTTTCTGGTAGTAATTGGCAGACTTGTAAATGAGACAGATTCTATATCTCTCCACATTCACACAGTGTGTTGTTGTCCACCAGCAGCCCCCACTTGAGCATGTTGGTCTTACATTTAGGGACTCCAACCCTCAGTCTATTCAGAGTCCTCCAAATGATGTAGGGGAAGTTGGGTTCCCCAGCTATATCCTTCTTTTATGTTATTTATAAAAGTATGATTAAAAGAATCTTAAAAACATGGGTTTGAGAAGCTCCATTAGCTTCGAACTCTGAACTGAGACCTAACCCTACTGGATATGCTTTTTGGATGATGGGCAGCAATTATGGTGATCATGTCCTTCTACATTAACTATTGCAGCATGCACTGCGTTCCCTCAAGCTCAACGTACCATTTAATACAACAATGTGCACTGACATCCAGAGAGTGGGTTTTCAAAAGCTATTTGCTTCAGGCCCCAGTAGGTTGTTGTTCAAGTCAAGGTTGATCAGCTGATGCAACTTGCTTTGAAGTATAAACTGCAAAAGCCTAAGGATAGCTACTGAAACTCTTCTCTGGTAGCAGGATATAGATAATTAATGAAGCAAACATCCTTTCCTTCCATTTGCTATCTGATCAAAGCCATTTTTCTTACATCAGAGGAAAATCTTAAAATGGTGTGAACATCTGAAAAGAATCTTGAAGAAAGGTTGTCAAGAGTGGCAGGAAAGAAAATCCCAAAGCACCACTTACCTCTTTAAGAACATTTGAGCAGTGCCTTCCATTTAAAAATCCCAAAGTGGTTTCCAAAATAACATTGGAATAAAACAGGACTTTTCCAGTAAGCATCTCAGAGAAATAACAAAAATTAACTGTTCATCATCTGTCCCAGCTCTTGGCAACCTAGCAGTTAAAAAGCAAGAAATTGCAAGTAGATAAATAGGTACCACATTGGTGGGAAAGGTAACAGCATCCCATGTGCTCCAGTGCCTCATCATGCCTGCCATATGACCATGGAAATGTCTGTACATGCAGACTGCACTGTACATGCAGACTGTAAATGGAGATGAGCACCATCCCATAGAGTTGGATACGACTGACTTTCAAGCAAGGGAGACCTTATTTCATTTACATTCCATATTTCTCCCAGTGCAGGATCCCAAGATCACTTACCAAGCGATACATAAAAACAACAACAATTGTTCTTTCTAATGTTAATTTGAAGTTCAGCTGTATATTTTACACACACGGTTTCCATACCAAAGCTGCAGAAAATACGCAATCAATGGTTTAACATTTAAATCAAGCCTTTGATTTTTGGTGTCTCGGCTGCTCATTAATTAACTTTCATTTCCACATTAGGGGCTGTGGTGGATCACTGGTTAAGAAGCTTGCCTTGTTAGGTGGAAGGCTGGCAAGTTGGCAGTTCGAGACCTGGGTACTGCATGACGGATTGAGTGCCCGTCTCTGTCCCAGCTCTTTGGGAAATGAAAGGGACCTCAATCGGGCATTCCCTGAGTGGAGTTTCTTCTGCAGAAACCCTTTCAACTCAAAATAATTTCTGACACAACATTATTACCGTATTTCCACATTGGGTTGCTTTCCTTGACAACAAACGATTTCAACACAAGGGGGGGCTCAGTCACCATCTACTTAGCTTTAAGGTTCCTTTTTGCTTGATGAATACAAAAGGCGTAGTTTTTAACGAAGTAGTCATTTGGATCTGTGCAAGTGTATCAGACAAACACAAAACAGATGACAAAAACGTCGTAGCACTTTAGTAAAGGTAAAGGTTTCCCTTGCTCGAAAGCCAGTCGTATCCGACTCTAGACTTCAGTGCTCATTTCTGTTACAAAGCCGAAGAGCCAGCGCTGTCTTCTTTAAACACTGCTATAATTTTCATTTCATTTTTAATTTTGATGATGCCCATTTGGTAGTGTTCCCACTCTGAGTGGATTAAATGGCTAAAATTCATACATTGCATTAATAACAAAGCCTCACCTGGTGGCAACCTGTTAAAACATAGCAAGGGGTTTTAATAGATTTGCCCACCCCGACTCCACAAAAAGCAATTCCAGGAAATTAAACAAATTTAACCAAATGTTAAGAAAATAAATTAAGCTGAACTTGATTTTTTGTGTGTTCCGTCATGTTATTTGATACCTTCTTGTACACCACCCAGAGTGGGATACCATCCAAATGGTGGTATAGAAATGTAATAAATAAATAAATACGGTACATACATAGATACATACACACATAAAATAGATGATTGCAAAGATCAGTTCTTTAAAGGTCTCATTGAATGGGCCTGTTTCCAGGTGTTTTATAAATATATGTAAAGATAGGGCATGAAGCAACTCCATTGGCAACGTGTTCCACCATGTAGGTGCCACCACACAGAAGGCTCATTTCCTGGTTGAGACCTTCTTTGCGTCCACCAAGAGTTGCGTGATTTGGGAAGATTGAGTGGTGCACTGCGGACAGACGTTCTTTGGAAAATATGTTCCATCAGAGAGCAAGGTCATGAACTGTACAGGGATTTATATGTCAGTGTTGTGCCTGATACAGAAAGGAATGGGTAACCAGTGCAACTGGGCCAGAGTCAGGGTGATGTGACTGAATTTCTCCACTCCAGAAATCAGTTTGGCTGCTGTGTTCTGGACTCACTGTAATCTTCATGTCAAGTTCAAGGGCAACCCCAGGTAGAGAACATTACAATAGCCAATCCTTGAGACTATCAAAACATGGGCCAAGGTTGTCAAGGATCACCTGTAAGTGGGGATGTAGCTGAGAGGTCTGGTAAAGATATAAAAATGTGGTTTTAGACACAGTCACAATTAGATGGTCTAATTTAAGCACAGGATCTAACATGACCCCCTAAGCTGCTGACTTGGTCCCTCAGAGGAAGGACTACTCTATCCAAAGCTGGGACCAAAGCCCTTAGCTGGGCAGGTGGTTTCCCCAGCAACAGGAAACCAGAGTGAAACTATATGACTTGTATATTTTTTAGAGAGACCCATGGGCAGGTGTGGTTACATATAAGAAACAAAGTGATAGTGATTCATTAGCATGGGTTAGACTATCAAGATGTAAGTAACTTCAATTAGCAGGTTGTGGGACTGCAGTGGCTCAGTGGCTAAGAAGCTCGCCTTGTTAGCTGGCAAGTCAGCAGTTTGAGACCTGGAATGAGCATCTGTCTCTGTCCCAGCTCCTGCCAACCTAGCAGTTCAAAAACAAGAAATTGCAAGTTGATGAATAGGGACCACTTTAGTGGAAAAAGATCTTGGGGTCATGAAAGAAGGCTCATTTGGGTGTCCCCTAAGCAGAGTTTCTCCAGCAAAAATCCTTTCAATCCAGAATAATTTCTGACATGAAATATTATAGCAGGTTGTAACTGGGTTGTTGCTGTTGCTGCTGCTGCTGCTGTTGCTGTTGTTGTTGTTGTTGTTGTTGTAGTAATATTTGGATTTATATGCCGCCCAATCAACAATGTGACTCAGGGCGGCTTACAACAATAACACAATACATCATTACATCAATACAATATATAAAAACATGTAAAAAGCAATACATATTTCAAAAGCAATATACATTCCAAAGCAATACACCTGGGGGGGGGGGGAGAGATACATTACAAAAACTCAGACTTGTCCACTTCCCTCCAGGCTAAATGGCCGAGGGAAAAGTCTGGTGGCAGTGGCAGTGGCATTCTTGTAGCCTCCCGGCTGCCCCATACAGCTGCTCCTTCTTCCCTCGAGGCCGGGGACTGGCCGAGGGAAATGTCCGGTGTCGGCGGCGTTCTTGTACCCTCCCGACCGCCCCGCACAGCTACTCCTTTTCCCCTCAAGGCCAGGGGTTGGCAGAGGGAAAAGTCCGGTGGCAATGGCATTCTTGTAGCTTCCCAGTATCCTGAGGTAGATTATCTAAAGCAGATTTTCTACTGAAATTGTTGTTTTCTTCATGCTCAAATTCTGGA
This sequence comes from Furcifer pardalis, assembly GCA_030440675.1. Lineage (NCBI taxonomy): Eukaryota > Metazoa > Chordata > Lepidosauria > Squamata > Chamaeleonidae > Furcifer > Furcifer pardalis. Next base: position 21,958,664 of record CP126894.1, read on the forward strand.
ATCTCTAAGTAGGAGTTTATTGTGTCAATTATAAATTGTTTTATGTGTAAAGTTTTACCTATTATACCTATTTATTACCTATAAAAGCTGACATCAAAAACATCAATGTAACACAAAGAGCAATCGAGCGAAGGATGCTACACATATGATTGGTTGATTGGATATCAAATGAAGAACTGCGTATAAGATCAGATGCAAAACAAATGTCAACATTGATTGAGTTTGCAAGGCATTGGTGGGCTGGGTATGTGTGCCGCTTCAAAGATGGCAGGCGGAAGAAAGCTATCACAGAATGGATACCACTTGACATAAAGCAACCACTAGGAAGGCCAGCAACCAGATGGGAAGACCAGTTCAGGGCAAAGATCCTGAGGTTCTGGATGAGACTGGCATGGGATTGGAAAAAGTGGGAGATGATGCTTTGACCCCCCATGTCAATCTGACATGTGAAACATGGATCACCCAAGTAAATCAAGTAAATATACAATCTCAAGATGTACCAATTTTATTGTGCCAATTTAAATATTTTTATATGCAAAGTTTTACCTATTACTGTATATATTTAATCTCAACATGTACCAATTTTATTGTGTCAACTTTAATTCCTTTGTGCATGTTATGTCCTTATATTTAGTGTTTGACTACTTGTACTTTGCCATGGTCAATTGACTAACACAATAAACTTATTGAAAAGTAGGGAGAGGAAAGACTGCTGTTTAGAAGCCAAGGCTAACAGCTGCAAGTCCATGTAAAGGACACCAAGGTAAATACTGTAACTAATAGTTTGATTCAAGGGAGTGAGAAGCCCACCAACCCATTCAGTGATGGGCATCAGCCAGTTTGCACCAGTTCGCCAGAACCGGTAGTAGCTTTTCCCAGTGTCCCAGAGAACCGGTAGTGGCTTTTAGGGGGAACCACCTTGGGGGCTTACCTTTTCACTGGTTCACCCACTGCGCATGTGCACCAAGCGTTCACACATGCGCGCCTACAGTGCTTGGCACGCCTACAGCGCTTGGCATACCTACAGCGCTTGGCACGCATTCGTGCCTACAGCCCTCTGCCTTCCGAGCCAAGCAGCCATTTGCTGCTTGGAATGTGGCAGCACAGAGTATCAAGCGGACACACAGCCATGGAGGAACCGGTGGCAGCCGCTGAGGCCCTCAGCAGCCTCCATGCTGTCCTCCCAAGCAGGGAGGAGGAAGAGCAGCTGCTAGCCTGAAGCCCCCTACAGCCTGATCCCCTGGGTAAGTGACTCGCCTTTGGGTGTGGGGTGGGTAGGTATATTTTAATGTGTATTTAATGAGTATTTCTTTTTAATGTGTATTTTTATGTGTTTTATGTCTATTTTATGTGTTTTATGTCTATTTAATTTATATTTTATGTGTTTTTATGACTATTTAATGTGCATTTAATGTGTATTTATTTTTAATGTGCATTTATGTGTTTTTATGTGTATTTTTGTGTATTTTTATGTCTATTTAATTTGTATTTTTATGTGTACTTATTTTTATGGTTTTTTTTAAACTTTTGCTCCACCCATGATGTTGGCTCTGCCCATTACATCATGATGTTGGCTCCATCCATGATGTCATGATGTTGGCTCCACCCACGGCATTGGCTCCACCCACAGTGTGGTAGTAAATTTTTTGACTGCCCACCACTGACCCATCCACTCAAGACAGTATTCATAATAAACATGTACGGTATTCATAATGAAGAAGAAGAAGATTTTGCAGTTATCAACATCTGGAGACAAAAATGCCAAAGTGGAGTCTGATCTATTTCAGGCACATTGTGAGAAGGCAAGACTCTCTGGACTAGACAATAATGCTGAGAAAGGTGGAAATCAGCAAGAAAAGAAGATCAAGCATGAGAAAAGTTGGCTCCATGAGGGAAGCTACAGGCTTCAGTTTATAAGAGCTGAGCAGGGCTGTTGAGGACAGGACATTTTGGAGATCTTCCATTCATTGGGTTGCTGCAGGTTGGAGCTGAATTTATGGCATGTAACAACAGCAAGATCCAAATAAGCTTGGATTTTCTCTAGAAGCCAGTATTACTGCACTGAGGCTATTGTGGTTTGGAAACATGAAAAGATGGATTTCTCTTCAAAGGGAAATAATATTGGGAAACTTAAACTAAAAAGGGAGACCCAATCTGAGATAGATTGACTCAGTCAAGAAAGCCACATTCTTGAGTGCACAAACCTGAGAAAGACTGTCAATTACATAAACTTTTGTTGTTGTCCAGTCGCACAGTTGCGTCTGACCCTTTGTGACTCCATGGACCACCGCAAGCTAGTCTCCTCTCATCGGCCATCCTCCGTAGCCCGCCCAGATCTACATCCATTGTGTCAATGATGAACTTTTGGAGATCAATAATCGCAGGATTGCCATTAGTTGGAAGGAATTTTGGAATTGAGAAAAACAACAGGTAAGCAAATTTTATCCTAGCGCCTTAACAAATTCAGGCAAAGACAAAAAATATTGTCTAATGTTGCATCAGGAAAACATCCTTTTCCATTTGGGCCATAGTTCAGGGGTTCTCAACCTATAGGCCGTGGGCCAGATGCAGCCCGGAGCACCATTTCATGTGCCCCTCCCCTGTGTCCGCCACACCCAGAAGTGCCATGTGTGGTTCCTATTTAATGTACAGGCCGCTCCCATTGTGCAGGCAGGGCAAAATGGCTGTCCTGACCCCGAAACTGTCTGAGGGAGCATGACCCGGCCCTCGGCTTGAAAAGGTTGTGAACCCCTGCCATAGTTGTTCTTTGATTTCTGTAACTATTATGAAGTCAATAATATTTGCCTTTCTTCTTTACTTTCCCTTTTACCACTTCAGGTGTCAATGGAGCTATTTGCCTTTAAAAAAGGAAAGAGAAAAGATGGAAAAGAAGAAGAAAGAATGAACTGGAGAATGAAATGCTCTGACTCTTGTTCTCTGCGGGAGATTCTGGTTGTTTGCCAGCTCCACTGACTACAGTTTCTGTGGCCTTACAATGCCCGCTGCACCCAGAAGCTTTCGCTTGTTGAGTACTTCTTCTGGAAGCAAAAGGGGACTTTTTCAAAATAAATATTTATAAAAATAAAATCAGACAAAAGTAATGGAATTTAAAAAAAAGAAAACAAAGGAAAGGGGGGAAAAAAGGAAACCACATCATGGTTCAAGCGGATTGTTTGCAGAAGGTAGTTCTTTTAAATAAAGTAAATTTCCTCCCTTTAATTTGTAGATTAAAGAACAACAGCAAACTCTCTTGGGCATCTGGAAATATTTTATAAAGTGGTTTATAATTGTTATTTTCCACTGTCTGATCAAAGGCTTTGATAAACATGGCTGGATAAATATAATGCCATATTGATTTATATACTTATCTGTTTATGCTAACCAATCACTCTGTACTTCTGTGCCTGATGTGTATAAATTGATGCCACGAAGTAGGCATGCCCAAACTACAGGCACGTTTTACTTCTGCTTCCAGGAACAATGAGGGCTTCATGGGCCGGATGAGTTGCCACCAGAGGTGACATCCAGCTCCTGAACCATGTGACGGGCCACGGCCTGAAATATTTAGGCACCCCTGCCATGAAGTCTCACTCCTTCATACACAAAAGCTAACATTAAAATGATATAACTGAACCACAGACTAACACAGCTACTACTTCATAAAATACAGCAGCTAGTCTTTAAAGTGCTACAAATAATGTTTCTTATTTTTTTTATTTTTTTGCTTTCTAATATGGCTGGATAAGTTCCTGATTCAGAGTTCATCACTTCTTTTTAAAAGGAACTAATTGCAGCTAATTGCCAAGAACTAATAACCAGGCTGCCATTACTGTTGTTCTGATTCCTCAACTATTTGTGTTCTGTTGCTCTTCAATAATGGATGGTGTTGCATCTTACTAGAAGTCCAGACAAATACAAAGAAATATGGGTCCCTCTAGTGACCAGTTCTGATATTGCACCTTGGAAATGGCCAAAATCATGTTGCTTAGCATAGTAAATTATACTAGAAGAGGCACATATCAATAGAGATTTTAATCAATAGAGATTTGACGAGTCATTACTTCAAAAGGGCTTGCTGCGTAAAGATCAGACATTTTGGCTATACCCATAGCTAACCCATGTTGATATCTCATTTTCTGCTGCACTATCAATTTGTCACAACCCTGTGTACCAGGAACATTATAAGCTTTTTTGTTTATTTTCCTGCACTATCCATAAATTGATTTCCTCTAGAGTAAACCATGGCTAGAAACAGACAGAAACAGGTGGCTGGCCAATAGCAAAAACTACACCATTATATCCACAGTATTTTGCAATAGGATTTTAGCCAATAAATTTCTCCTCCCTGTCTTATTTTTTTCCCTGGATAGTCACAAGTTCAGCACTGGGTTCTTCCTTCTCTTCTTTCTTTCTTTTTCTTCTTCGTTCTTCTTCTGTGTCAAGGCCAGATGTGAAACAGCCAAAATGAAGCCACCTTGGGGAGTTAATTCTGCAATACAGTCAAACCTTGCATAAAGAGCGTTTCGCTTAAAGAGTAACTCGCTTAAAGAGCAGAATTTTCTCTGAATATTCGCTTCGCTTAACAAATAAAACCAATCAAAAACTCGCTTAACAAATAAATTGGGGTTCGCAATCCCACCCACAGTTGGTCACTTACAATGGTGTTTCGTTTAAAGAGCAAACTCGCTTAAAGAGCAATCCTGTGGAACGCATTATGCTCTTTAAGCAAGGTACAACTGTACCTTTTGCTTGACCTAGTGTGAGAAAGATCAGCCAGCAACAAAGGTTGTGTTACTAGGGAATGCCAGATTGTGGTTCAAAAATATCACAATCTTCAAGGAGGCTCTTTCTGTGTACCCTGCCCTGTGTTCCTGAACTCTGTAAATAACCAGATACTGTACAGACAAATCCCTGCAGAAAGAAAGTTGACAGGAGAGGTGGATGATCAGAGCCAGACTGTAGAAAGACTACTCTCTTGATCTGTAACTCAACACTCTTGCCATCTTGGTCAAACGACAAAAGACCCAGAAAAGAAAAGAAAAAGAAAGCGAGAAAAGAGAAAGAAACAACTTTTCAAGCTCTGGTCAAATCCTTATAAAGAAGAGTGACAAGAACTAGACCAGTTTTACCAACCTTTAGTTTTTTGGACTTCAGTTTCCAGAAGCATAAGTCAATTCCCCAAAGCATTGATCAGCCAATGCACTTAGACTTTTGGGAATTGAATTCACCTTTGTGACCTGGGCCCCACATTGGGAAACACTGAGCTAGAGGAAGACCAATTGATCTGCTTGATGAAACAAAGAAACCAATAAATCTAATTTTGCAATTCCTTCTCTTTCCCTTTTTCTCTTCCTTTTCTTTTCCTTCATTCAAGAAACTAAGTTAAGTAAGCAGTTCATTTTCTCCTGTTCACAGATAGTAGCATACGAAGAGCTGAGCATTGCTCCTTGATGACTTAGCAGAAGGAGAATGATACTGGAGGGATTTTCCACATTCTTCCAAAAGTCATTCCGTGCCTAAGTTGCACAAGAAGTGATTAGTGTTTAAACCTCCTATATTTCATGCCTCTGAGGCTCAGTAATGCCTAAGGTCAAACTAGAGATTAAGTTGGGAAGATCCAGCTGGGATCTTTCGCTTGATGTAGAAGAGGCCAGCAGGAGATGTTTGTCTGTCTGTCTGCATTGAATAGTTATCAGATTTGTGGTGGCTATTTGCATGTGATCAAAAAGAAAAACATTAGAGGATTTTGTTTGCCCAAAACTACTTATGCTAATTTATAAATGCAGATGTGAAATTATAACTGAGTTCTAGCCTTCAAACAGAACTCCAAGGCATCTCATCTGAGTAAACAATAACCAGGGGACTTGTATGTCTATCTATGATTGATTACATGTAATGATTCAATTACATTGATACATTACCAACTTGGTTTAGGTTGTAGAATTTTCAATACGTTTGTGGAGGAGGGCCAGTGAGAGGGTGAAACCACAGAAGTAATCTTGTGTATTTGCAGCTGTAGTTTATTTTATAGATTTAATGATTGTATACAGGGAGCCAATTTCTTTACACCAAGGATGTCAAACCTTAGTTAATAGATATATCAGGGACTTTGTTCTCATATGGCTTCAAAAGACATTTGAACGAGGGTAGTCCTAGCTGGACAGAATGAGTTCATCCATGCATTTCTCTCATCCTTTCAACTGCTGATGCTGTTAGTGTTCTCAACACAGCAATTTTTTAGGTTTCAAGACATTTCCATAAAAACAACTTGTCCCGTTTGATAAATTCTTCAGCTTCTTTTGAACTAAAGCATTCTTTGCTTAGAACATTTACTGCGTAAGAGTCAGAGTTAGCTATTTTTAAGATCCTCATGAAAGTGCATGTTGATGATGCATCATGGAGGGTATTTTCCACCATAAAATTTAATGATGGATTAAGGGCGGAAAATAATTTCTAAATCTTAATCTTCTATGCTGCATAGCAATCTTTCCTCCCTCCTTAGGTTACTGAATCAGTTCCTATTTATTTATTTATTTATTTATTTATTACCCTGCCCCAACAGAAACATCTGAACAAAATAGAGATCAATGATAAACATTAATAAAACACCCATGTAGATGGAATTAATACATTCAGAGTCTTACACTAGTTAATAACCTATGGTTTCTATTTCCAGCCAAGATATAACTCGATCAGCAAAACCAAATCATAAATGAATTAAAATTATGTTGAAAATAATAGAGTTCATTAACTGAGGAATCCTGCCATTTTGTAATCACTTTACTTAGGAGGGAAATGCAACATTTTTAGTTGTTTGAGAAATGCCATAATTGTGAAACAGATCTAATTTCCACAGGTAACTTGTTCCATAAGGTGAGGGCCACGGCAGAGAAAATACATGTCACAGCCTTTTTTGACTTCTTAAGGCATGAAAATAATGTAGTTTAAGAGCTTGAGTGCTCCCGGTACAATTCCTTAGGAAGAGGTGCTTCCTCCCTTTTCATCCTATGTATCTGCTGATGTTTTGTTTAATTTTGGCTTTCAGGTGGTGATCTTTCTCAACCCTCAAGTCCCAGCCTTTGCCACCCTATCCTAGCATTACTTCCTATGGAGTAGACTGAGTAAACTCACATTGAATCACAACAGCAGCTGGAGTCTGTTATGGTAGGTGGGAGTGGAAGACAAAGCAATCAACAGTGGCCAGAATCAAAGACGAAAGTGATTTTGCACACCCACACTTTCATTCTGTCTTTCAGACATAAAAATACTGAGAGGCAAGCAGGCAGACAAGTATTCATGCATATTCATAACAGAGAAACATTCTGCCTTTGATAAAGACAGAAATGAGTTGGATGAAAGTCCCTTGATGTGGGACAGTTCCCCACTTGCCCTTTGGAATAAGCTACCACAGTTTAGGATGGTATGATGGGCTCACACTCCTTCACGCAGCACTCAGTTCTCAAAACTGCTGACCTGCCGACCTTTTGGTCATCAAGCTCAGTGTCTTAACCACTAAGTCATTGCAACCCCAAACATATTTGCACCTATCTCTTGAGTTCCCCATTAGAAGGATAGATGCTACGTGCATGTATCATAATTATTCTATGCCAATAAGTCGGTACTAGGTAGCTCTACAGTGATTCTCCAGATTGTATTTGATTGCAAAGTCCAGCATCCTCACCTTAAGCTATGCTGGATAGAACTGATGGGAGTTGTAGTCCAACAATACTTGCACAGCCACATATTCTCTACCTTTGCTCCAAGCAAAGATTCTAGCATACTTAGGAATTAATGCCTAAACATAATATTCACAGTAATATCAGAATTGTTCAGCTGCTCCCCCTTGCATTCACCAGCATCAAGAGGAGGATGGTGGAGGACAGAGGTGCCTGGAGGGCCATGGTCCATGGGGCCGCAAAGGGTCGGAATCAACTGTGTGACTGAACAACAGCAGCAACCTCAGTTTAATCAACAAATCCAAGAGCTTATCAACACCCTAATCTGAATACACATCTGGATAACTCAGTGAGTTAGGTATCTGATGCCAGAGGTTGGGAGTTCAATTTCCCACTTCACTTCCAGGGAGAAGAGCCAATATGAGTATTTTTGGTCATGCTGCACAGTCCCGGGGTACCCTCCTCAAAAGTGAATGGTAGACCACTGTAGAGCTACCTAGTACCGACTTATTGGCATAGAATAATTATGATACATGCACATAGCAACTATCCTTCTAATGGGGAACTCAAGAGATAGGTGCAAACAGTAAAGTAGCCAAAAGGGTCTTTAGGAGAAAAGTCCATTCTTTTGTGGGTACTACTATAAAATTATAGTACATTATACATAAGTTTGGGGTTGCAATGACTTAGTGGTTAAGACACTGAGCTTGATGACCAAAAGGTCGGCAGGTCAGCAGTTTGAGAACCGAGTGCTGCGTGACGGAGTGTGAGCCCATCATCTGTCCCAACTCCTGCCAACCTAGCAGTTCAAAAGCAAGAAACTGCAAGTAGATAAATAGGTACCACTTCAACAGGAAAAGTAACAGTGTTCCATGCACCCTGGCATTTAGTCATGCCTGCCACATTGCCATGGAAATGTCTGCAGATGCAGACAGCACTGGCTCTTTGGCTCTAAACAGAGATGAGCACTATCCCCTAGAGTTGGACATAACTTGCTTTTGAGCAAGGGAGAATGTTACCTTTTTATAAACTTGATTAGAAGAAAAACCTAATTGGGCATGTTCTCTTCCCAGTAAGGGTGGTTCACTAGCCCAGAATGCTGAAACACTAAATCAGGGGTGCCCACACTTTTTTGGCCGTGGTTCAGGGAGCCGTTCACTATGGCCCAGGGGCCAGATTTGGGTGCGTTTACTTCCGCTTCCAGGAACGACAAGGGCTTTGTGGGATTCGATGAATTGGCATTGGGGGCCAGATTCGGCCCCCAGGCCATAATTTGGGCACCCTTGCACTAAATGAAAGACAGAATGTTAGAAATGGTAAAATGGAGTACAGTAATACCCCGGATAACGATTGTACCAAATAGCGCTAAAACCGCATAACGTTACAAGATTTTTGGAAAAATCTTGTATCGAATAACGCGATTTTTAATGTTATCCGGAACAATCATGGGGGGGGGGGGGGGTTGGATTGGGTAGAACATCTACCCAATCCAATCCCCCCCCCCAGCGCCTGCCTGCACGGTGTTTGGAAAGGGTGTACCCTCTCCAAACACCGTGCAGGCGCGCGCGTGTCAGACGGGGGCTGAGGAGGCTACGGAGATCTTCCCCGTAGCCTCCCCAGCCCCCATCTGACACACGCGCGCCTGCCCGCGCGATGTTAGGAAAGGGCACGCAAAGCGTGCGGTGGGAGTTTAAGTGCCCACCCGTTCAACCCAGCACCCAAACTCCCATCACTAAGCGCCTAAACAAGGGTCGGCTTTTCCGAATTCACCCCTGCCCGGGGGGAGGGGGGAATTCAGAAAAGCCGACCCTTGTTTAGGCGAGCGAAACGGGGATTGCATGTCAAGGCAATGGATCAAAGTGGGGGGAGCCACCCCCCGCTTTGATCCATTGCCTTGACGTGCGATCCTCGTTGCTATACCGAGCCCAGGAAAGTGGCGGCTTGGCTGAAATTGCCGCTCTTGGCCACTTTCCTGGACTTGCTATGGCAACGAGGATTGCACATCAAGGCAATGGATCAAAGCGGGGGTGGCTCCCCCCACTTTGATCCATTGCCTTGACGTGCAATCCCCATTTCGGTCGCCTAAACAAGGGTCAGCTTTTCCAAATTTCCTCCTCCCCCGGGGGAGGGGGGAATTCAGAAAAGCCAACCCTTGCCCAGGTGCGTGAAATGGGGATCGCACGTTAAGGTAAGGGATCAAAGTGGGGGGTGGCACCCCCCGCTTTGATCCCTTGCCTTGACGTGTGATCCTTGTTCCTATAGCGAGTCCAGGAAAGTTGCGGCTTGGCTGAAATTGCTGCTCTTGGCCACTTTCCTGGGCTCGCTATAGCAACGAGGATCGCACCTCAAGGCAATGGATTAAAGTGGGGGGAGCCACCCCCCGCTTTGATCCATTGCCTTGACGTGCGATCCACGTTTCGCTCGCCTAAACAAGGGTCGGCTTTTCCCAGGGAGGGGGGAATTTGGAAAAGCTGACTCTTGCCCAGGTGCGCGAAACGGGGATCACACGTTAAGGTAAGGGATCAAAGTGGGGGGGGGGTAGCACCCCCCGCTTTGATCCCTTGCCTTGATGTGCGATTCCCGTTGGTATACCCGTTTGGTAGAAGAGGCTCCTGCTGGTGCACCTTTTCGTGTGCGTGCGAACGCCTGTTCTCAGGTTTTTTTTAGCATTGTTCGATGTATACCCCGGACAACGCTAAAAACCGGATAACGTCATGACTTGTGGAACCATGTCATAAAGTTATCCGGGTTATTAGTGTATTATGATAGAAGGCATGAGTTGCTGACAGGAAACTTGAACAGCTGTACACTTCTCGTGTGTCTTTCCCTTCTAACTAGTCTATTAAACAATACACGATTTCCTGTTAAAATTACTGAAGAATTTTATTTTGTAAAAAAAAATCTTATAACACAATACAATACACATTCTTAAATTTATCTTGGTATAATGCATGCTTTAAATAAATGGATGTTCTTTATTATTTTGAACTCAAGCTGACATTTTCCTACTAAAGTCGAAATTGCCAATCTTCTATCTATACACTTTCCCATTTCTAGATCCTTCTGTCCATCTGCAATAAAGCGTAGCTGTGAGATCAGCATTTCCTCCAGACAATCTTAGATTCTGGCCAGAATCCTATTTGTGTTCATGTAAACCAGCATGTGACCAGACATACCACTGAGCACCTGCTCTGGCACTTTGGAAATTAGCTGACTTTTCAATTGAAAGGAATAGACATCTTCCTCCATCTTTTAATATCTGAATATAGTTGTGCCAGGGATGAACAACTTGTGGCCCTCCAGATTGTATTTGATTGCAATGTCCAGCATCCTCACCTTAAGCTATGTTGGATGAGCTGATGGGAGATGTAGTCCAACAATATTTGCACAGCCACATATTCTCTACCTTTGTTCCAAGCAAAGATTCTAGCATACTTAGGAATTAATGGCCTAAACATAATGTGATGTTCACAGTAATATCAGGATTGTTCAGCTGCGTATTCTGGATACTTTGCCAGCCATTATAGTGTATTTTGGGCACACTCAAGGAGGGAAGGGAAATTCCTTCACTTGTGGGTGCTGCTTCCTCAAAGGTGTGTTAGATGCTGGATATTATATACTGTATCATGCTTCAGCCAGGGACAATGAAGTGGCAGCTGAAGCAGGTGTCCCATGTCATGGTGGACAGACTTCTTGCCTCTTGACAGCATCACTAGATCTCAGGGTTTACTAAAAGCTGGTTTTGAGAAATTACTCTGCTTCTCTGGGTCACCAAACGAGATCAATTTTAGGGTAAGCAGTATTGGAGGAGGAAAAACTGTAACTGGTGTGCCTAAAGTGGTTTGAAAGCCCATTGCTAACTATTGCCAGGATGCATTTGCTCAGTGTGAATATATTTGTGTATGCTGGAATTTCTCTGAATGACACAAGCAGGCCAAAGTACATGAACTACCCATCTCTTTTTCCAGTCCTCTCCCTTTGCTCCTGGATTTGTGGCCCATTGATGTTGAGGCCATCATGTAGTTTGGAGCAAGACAAGGAGTGGTGAACCAATTTGCACCTTATGTGTCTTCTTCTTGTACAAGCTTTGACAACAATGACACCGACTTCTCTTTCCAATCTTTGCTTGCATTGCCTCTGTAACATCATAGTCCCTCAGCTTCTGCATGCTCTGAAATCTCAGGGAAGAGGATGCTGCTGATCTCACAACCTACTTTGCCTTAGCTTAACACCCCAAGATCTACTAACTGGGCCCTGCTATAAAATATTTACACCCATTCTGAGCCCAAGAATCCATTCTGAGTACCAGACTTGAAGAGAAGTCATAGTCCTTCCCCACAAAAATCAATTCTTAATAAGATCAAAGCTAACTGGATAACTTAGTGGCTTAAATATCTGACTGCAGAGCTAGATGTTGGGAATTTGACTCCCATTGTGTCTCCCAAGAAAAGAGCTAGTTGGTTAGTCATGGGCAAGCTGCATAGTCCTAGGGCCCATCTAGTAGAAGGGGAATGGTAAACTACTTCTATGTATTCTCTTCCTAGAAAACCCTGGAAAGGGTCGTCACAAATTGGAATTGATTTGACAGCACACAATTATTGTTATTATGAGCTCAAGCTTACTTCATTTGAACAACAATTTCAGGAAAGTGAGTGTCATGCTTTTGTCAAATACTGGGAGTCAGAAATGTTTGGCTATCTACTGCAATTATCTATCGCAATGATAATAGAGTAGACCATTCTGCCAGCGACTCAATGCTGAGTGTAAGGCAGTGGTTAACAACCCTGACAACCCTGAAGACTAATGGCTTGGGTGCTGAAGTCCACAGGGAAGGGTAATGTTCCCCAAGTGGATTAAATCCCACTTGAATCCATCTTGATGGAGGGCAGCAGCTTCATCAATATTGGTCTGGGGCTGATGAGGACTTTGTGTGCCAGAAAGTGATGCATGGAACTGGATCAGTGGTTATGCTGTGATGCAAAAGGCAGATGAAAGGCCATCACATTATATTCTCAGGACAGTCTTCATGGTTGATTGCCATGAGGATCAGCAATAATCAGATTCAAATATGGCAGAAGAAGAAGATTGCAATAATCCAGAGATCTATCAGAAGACCTTGACCTACATTCTGCCCACTGTTGAGCCATGTGAACTTTACAATATAATGTCAGCATCCCTGAAGTTTCAACCAAAATGGATGAGTCCACTTTATTCAAAGTGGGGCACCAACTAAAATTCACTGCTACATTTAACTCTTTGGGTTTTTTACAAGCACAAAATAAGCAAACATTGCTATTGTGATAAATTCACAGCAGACTTTTTTCGGTGGTTTTCCACAGAAAAGGACGACCGAAGTGTTTCCAGGGTAGTCAGGACAGATGGTGCTGCGCTAGGTCTCCTCAGGAACAAACCACCGTAGACCTCTTTGGATTTCTTACGGAAGTGTTTGCCTACAATGACATACACTATTGGGTTAAGGCAACTGTTGCTAAAACTGGAATAGGTTGCAAACTGTGTAAACACATCTACGACTTGTTCAGCAGTACAACCAGAAATAACCTTAGTTTGTTCTAAAGTGTCTAAGAACGTGGCGATTTGGAAAGGTAGCCAGCAGATGACAAACAAGAGAAGGACAGCAAGAACCAAGATGGTGGCTTTCTTCTCTCTCTGAATGATTTTGATCTTCTGAAATTCATTCTTTTGCAAAGTTTGGATGATCCGAACCGTGCAGTAGGTAATGACACAAAGTGGCATCAAAAACCCCACTGTGTTCAGCAAAGTGTTTGTCATCAGTATCCATTGATCTGGGGATGGATAATCCAGAAGGCAAGCTGTGACATTAAATGGAGGAGGTGCGTATTTCACGGTTCTGAAGATCAGTGTCGGTGAGCATAAGAAAAGTGCAGAAACCCAAATAATAATGCAATACCATTTGGCACAGGAAGGACGGCGCATATTTCCCAGAGACATAGTTTTCACCAAAGCCAGGTAGCGGTCAATGCTCACCATCACCAAGAAGTAAATACTGGAGTATAAATTCATATACAAGATGGTGTTGATAGCCTTGCACAGGGGGATACCAAATGGCCATTCAAACTTATGAGCTATGTTGACTGCCCAAAAAGGCAAACCGCAGAGTAGGAGGAGGTCGGCGGCTGCTAAGTTGGCCAAGTAAATCTCAGCCACTGTGCAGCGGTTCTTATGAAAGAATAAAACGCTGAGCACAAACAGGTTCTCGAACATTCCCACCACTGCAAGAAGCCAGAGGAACACCGGCTGGATATCTATTAGCCACTGCCATCCTTCTGCTCGTGGGCAGGACAGGCTGTTGTTTAGTGCATTGAGCTGTGTAGACTGGTTCATCCCTAAGTTCCAGTTGGCCATAAGATCAGTACTGTTTGAGGTCATAATGGAAGTCTTTTTAGGGCTGGAAGAAAAAACAAAAATTTAGATCACTATTCAGTGCAATACATAGAAGTTACATATACAATTCAGCCCCAAAGCTTGGTGAAAATGAAGAAACGGACAATGTTTTGCGTAAATTATTTTATATTGTACCTACATGGGGCAGTTATGGTGAAGCAGATAAAGTACCTAAGACATGTCCCCTCTTATTTATCTGTCTTGTCCACTTCTTTTTTAAAAGATAGATACCACTTTGGTGGGAAGGTAAACAGCATTCAGTGCACTCCGCTGTCTAGTCATGCCTGCCACATGTCCATGGAAATGTCTGCAAACTCAGACAGTGCTGGCTTTTTGGCTACAAACGGAGATGAGTATCAAACCCTAGAGTCAGATATGACTGGCTTTTGAGCAAGGGCAACCTTTCCTTTTACTTATAATCATAACTTTAAAGTTTTCGTTTGGCTCTCTCACTAGAAATAATCTAGCACAGTATCCTAATTATCATAATCTTTACCATAGCATGACATGAACTCAGTTCTAATTTATGGTGACCCTTTTCAAGTTTTCTAGGTAGAACATTCTCAGAAGTGACCCACTAGTCCCTTCTTCTGAAAGAGCTGTGCAACTGTGTAATTTTTGTAAAGCCACACAAACTGGCTCTTCTCCTTGGATAGGTGGTGGGGAACTGAGCTCCTAACCTTTGACTCTGGGTGCCCAAACCTTTTGGGCCGTGGGCCAATCATGTGGTTCAGGAAGCCGGTCACTAAGGCCTGGGGGCTGGGTGTGGCCCCCAACGCCAATTCATCCAGCCTGTGAAGCCCTCATCGCTCCTGGAAGTGGAAGTAAAATGTGCCTGTACGGCCCAATTAATTGGCTTAGGGGGCCACACCCGGCCCCCGGGCCTTAGTTTGGCCACTACTGCTCTGAGTCCTCAGCCAGATATCTAAATCACTGATCCATCTAGTTCTATACTAGGGTCAAATAATGTTGGATAATCTTTGCAAGGTGGTGCAGCTATCACGTAGACAAGGATTAAGGCTGAATACTTTGAAATTCAAGGCCTCTTCAATTTCCCTTTTCTTTGCTGGAATGCTTTCAGAAATCAAGGGTTTTCTTGGTTTAATGATGGATTAGCTGTAACATTTTCTCCCAGATGGCATTCTGCTGAGTAAGTCTAGTTTCTTCCAGCTGATATCTTACTCCTTAACCACGCCTCACACATCATATCTCCATCTTAAATGCCAGACATTGTTTTTCTTAAAATAAAAATCTACAAAGGCCAAAGAAAATTCTCAGTGGTAGAATTTCTTGAAAGCATGTAACCATAAGAAAACAAGGAAAGATAACTTCAACTGTTAGAAAAATGTGCCTTAAAAAGTGAGAGAGATACATATAAGGTCAAAACACTGCTATTAAAAGGTTCAAGCTGTTTTATATTACTGTTTTAGGATTTCTCAATATGTGGCTTTAGGGCAACTTCTTTATTTTTGAGTAAACGAAGCAAAACAAAAATAGACAAAAACAGTTGTGGCACCTTAACGACTAACTCCTGTATTTTAATGTTAGCTTTCGTGGATCAAGTCCACTCCTAATGTCTGATGAAGTAGACTTGGTTCATGAAAACTAACATTAAAATACAGGAGTTAGTCTTTAAGGTGCCGTAACATTTTTCTTATCTTTTTTTGTTTATTCTCTGATATGCTTATACAGTGTAAAATGGCTACTACTTCAACATTTTCTTTATTTTTGATTATTCTTAGCCTAATCTGTCTTGCAGGGATGTTCTGAAGAAAAGTTAAAATCAGCAAAGTGCCTTGAGTGTTGCAAAGTGAAATCAGAGGTAAGATTGATCATGAAGTTGATTTTTTTAAAAGTCAGAATTATTCCTATATACTTTATTTATAAATTGGCTATTTCCCAGCTGTGAAAGAGGTCAGACAAAACAAATGCAATTTAGAAATGAAACAAATGGAGGAAAGGGGAAGATGCAATTAAGTCAAACCAAAAGGGAACAGCACCCACTCTGTTAAAAATCCATTTCATAGTATCCCAGCTTAATGGCCATCAGCCTGCCTGAATAAAATTTTGTGGTTTTTTGCTGGTGCAAGGATAACAGGAATGGGGAGGGGGCAATGTAAAGCACTTTGCAAGTGAATTTCACTGCCTGATAGCTGTCACTGGCAAATCCTTTTAGACCATGTCTCCCTTATTGCCTATGAAATCTTCATTATCTATCACAGGGCTTTATCCTCTTATACAAGGACTGTGGTGGCTCAGTGGTTAAGAAGATCACCTTGTTAGCTGGAAGGCTGGCAAGCCAGCAGTTTGAGATCGGGGTACTGCATGATAGTATGAGCGCCCATCTCTGTCCCAGCTCCTGCCAACCTAGCAGTTCGAAAGCAAGAAATTGCATTGTTTATGCATTGCCTTATTTGGGCATTCCCTGAGCGGAGTGTCTCCAGCAAAAATCCTTTCAATCCAGAATAATTTCTGACACATCATCATCATCATCATCATCATCATCATCATCATCATCATCATCATCATCATCATCATCATCTTACACTGGGGTACATAGAAAGAACCTCCTTGAAGATTGTGGTATTTTTGAACCACAACCAGGCACTGCCACAGAAGACGACTCATGGAAGATGAAGAATTCTCTTACACTGATCATGAAAGTCTGGTCAACTATTTCCAGTGGAGTCTCCTGGAACTGACTCTTTATTAAGACTCCTGCTACTTTGCACCTCATAGGAAGGGTGGGCTCCTCCACTGAAACCAAGGTATCTATCTACACAGTCAACCGTCTTACTGTCAATCACTTGCATCAACAATGCCATTATAACTTTGTTAATCCATTTCCTGTCTCTACCTGTAGGTTTGCTTCAGTCTAATATTCCTGAAGTAGTGAATATGTTTATGAAAACTCAGAGTGAAATATAATACACTTTAAGATGCCATAATGTGTGTTCCCCATCCCTACCCCCACTTTTGCCTTGTTTGGGTGGGTACATACCGGAAGTACCAGTTAACAATGAACTATAGGTCTTATTCTCACATGGTGGAAGCTGAGCCAAAGCAAAATGAGAATGTACCGTGTGAGTGTTTTGAATGCAATTTCTTGGTTTCAAACTGCTAGGTTGGCAATGCACAGCACTCAGGACTTGACCTACTGACCTGCCAACCTTCCAGTTGCCAAGTTCATTGTCTTAACCACTAAGCTACTGAGGCCCCGTATATGCAAATACCACAACTCCATATGCCAATGAGTTATAAACGCAGCATTTTATTTTAACATAGCAAAATGAGCTGGTCAGGAAGCATAAATTACACACAATTCATTCCATCCTGACATTTCTGTTTTCTTCAGGTATTATTGTATGTAAATATTACCTATTTTCCGGGAGGGGGGGGGAGATTTGTTTCCAGCAATGGAGTGAAATATGCAGCAAAACAACTTGGGCCAGAGCCTTTTTCTCTTATAAACACTTATCCTTGTTCATGGTAGTTGCTGTGTTCCAGCTTTCCTGTTGCCACAGCTGCCGTCTCCTCCTGCTTCTAACATGTGAGGTCTTTCATTCTCTAAGGGAGGAGGCTACAGCAGTGACAAAAGTATTAACAGCACTTGAACAGCCAGACAAGTGGCTGTACCGAAGCAGTACATTGAATTTGCTACTGTGCAACAATTTCCCAAGTGTAGAAGAAGTGGTCCTGGAAACCAGGCACTGCACATTTGACCCCACTTGGAAAGAAGTCTGTTTCTGCCCTTCCATTGGGAGGGAGGGAGGGAATTCAATAAACACAATTCCTTTTTTTTAACCCATACTAGTTTATGAATGTGGGATAATTCAAAATCTCAGGAAATGGCTCTATATTGTTGCACAAGAAATTGACAGCAAGAAAAAGGATGCAAAAATGTACACAGCAGCATCCACATGCAAAAAAGGAGTCATGTTCTCGGATTTCCCTCCATTTTACTATCTTCTTATTTCCAATCCATTTTCCTAGGTAAGCAACCCGAGGAAGGAAAGGTATATAGGCCTAAAATGCAGGCAAATTGCCTGCATGTTTTCCAAAAAGCACCTCCTCATCTTGTTGCCAAACAATGGCAAAGCAGTATTATTTTGGGCGGTGGTGGTGGGGCTAAAAAAATTAAAAATATTTGCACCAAAAGTAGGAGATAGAGAGAGGCTTTATTCTTGTGTATTTATACTGGCTCCTCTTTCAGCAAGAGCGGCATAGTTATAAACAGATCTGATAAAGGCTTTTATAAACCAGGCCCAAGCCAGACATTCAAATGCACAAAAGTTACAATAGTGCAGACCTGTTCTTATCTTGTCTTTTTCACACCAACTCAGCAGTGGCTCAAGTGGCTAAGATGCTGACTAGAAGCCATCAGGTCAGCAGTTCAATACCCAAATACTGCAGGACGGAATGAGCTCCCATCTTTGTCCCAGCTCCTGCCAACCTAGCAGTTTGAAAGCAAGAAATTGCAAGTAGATAAATAGGGACCACTTGGGGGGGGGGCGAGGTAAACAGTGTTCCGTGCACTCCACATAACCATGGAAACGTCTGCAGAAGCAGACAGCACTGGCACTTAGGCTATGAAACAGAGATTAGAACTGAACTAGTGATGGGCAGCCAAAATTTTTACTACCAGGCTGTGGGCGGAGCCGACGTCATGGGTGGAGCTGACACATGACATCATGATGTCATGGGCAGAACCAATGTCATGATGTCATGGGTGGAGCCAACCACGTGGGCAGAGCCAAAGGAAAAAATAACATAAAAATAAGTACACATAAAAATACACATTAAATACACATAAAACACATAAAAATACACATTAAAAATAAATACACGTTAAATGTACATTAAAATATACCTACCCACCCACCACACACCCAAAGGCAAGTCACTTATCCTGGGGAGCAGGCTGTAGGGAGCTTCACGCTAGCAGCTGCTCTTCCTCCTCCCCGCTTGGGAGGATAGCAAGGATGCCGCCAAGGGCCTCAGCAGCAATCACCGGTTCCTCCATGGCTGTGCGTGGCAGCCCAACGCTCTGCGCTGCCACACTCCAAGCAGCGAATGGCTGCTTGGCTTGACAAGCAGAGCGCTGAAGGCGTGCATGCACACCAAGCACTGTAGGTGTGCATGTGTGCCAAGCGCTGTAGGCACGCATGCATGCCAAGCACTGTAGGCATGCATGCGCAGTAGGGGAACCAGCAAAAAGGTAAGCCCGCGAGGTGGTTCCCCCCAAAAGCTGCTAACGGTTCTCCAAGACACTGGAAAAAGCTACTACCGGTTCTGGCAAACTGGTGCGAACTGGCTGCTGTCCATCACTGCACTAAACCCTAGAGTAGGACATGACTGACTTTCGAGCAAGGCTGACCTTTATCTTTACAGTTCTTTTAGTTGCTTCCTGGCACATACACATGGGGAGGGACTTTTTACCCTTACTTCACTTGAAGTTCAAAATGGCTTTGCTTTGGCTACAATTTTTTTAAATATTAAAAATGAAGAGCTGTGAGTTAGCAAAGATTGCCACTAGAGACCAAGGTCAAAATCATCCATACTGTGTAAAAGAAAGACAGTTGGGGGAGGAGGATAAACACATTAGAAATATGTGGAATTGGAGGAGAGCCTTACAGATACTACAGACCACCAGAAAAACAGATCAGCAGGGGCTCAACCATGTCAGGCCTGGGCTCTTACTACAAGAAAAATGAGTAAACTGAGGCATAATGCTGAACCCCCAATTCTCATCCCCACAAGCCTGTCCAGAAGGATACTTTGGTTGATGACATTGAAGGCCACTGGGAGATCTGGAGTACTAGCAAAGTCATACTCCCCCTGTCTGCCTTCCTCAACAGATCACTGAGTAGGGTGTCCCAGAGTGATGAGGGTTGTCCCAGTCCTGTGCTGCAGCCTGAACCCCAAATGAAATGGGCCCAGATTATCAGTATCATCCAAGAATGTTGGAGGAACCCACCACTACCTTTCTATATCATCTTGCCCAAGAACAGATTGCTAGCGACAGGTCTGAAATTATTCAGATCACCCATTACCAGTGAAGATCTTTTTTTTAAATGATCTGGCACACATTCACCTCCTTTAAGCAGGCAGGCAGGCAGCCCTATTTGAGGGATAGGTTGATTACATGAGTGGCCTAATCCACCATTAGCTCTCTGGTTGATTTAAGAAGCCATGTTGGGCAAGGATCTATGGGAGAAGTGATGGCTTTACACAGCCTGCAACCAGCTTGTCCACATGATCAGGCATCACAGCTGGAACTGATCCAACAAAACTGGATAAGACAAGGCCCTAAGACATTTCAACCTGGTAAACTGCTTTAACATTGAAGCCCAGGTCCCTTTGAATGGCGTAGACTCTTGCTTGAAAATGGGTAGTGAACCAGTTGCATGTATCAACATCAGCAGAAAGCCACTGCTCATTCCCATCTGAAGGAAGATCACAATAAACATGAAGGTGAGAGGCATCACCATCATCATCTTAGAAGTTCAGAGGAGGATGCGATCCTATGGGTCATCAAGTCCAGAACCTGTCAAGGATGCACAGTGGGGAATCAAAATCCCTAATCTCTTGGTCTAGTTTTCTAAACTAGAAAACCACATGGGCTCAGAAAAGAAACTCAATAAAGTAGACACAAATCAAAGCAAAGATTATTATACTGTTGATAATCACTATGTAGATGAACCAACTATACCAGGGCTCTGCAAACATGACTCTCCAGATGTTTTTGGACTTCAATTACCAGAAGTCCAGGTCAGTACAGTTGCTGATCAGGGTTTCTGGGAATTGAAATCCAAGAACATCTGGAGAGCCATGTTTGCAGACCACTGAACTATACTAACTGTGATTATTTCTCATCCTTGTATGACATGCTTCATCCCATTTCCCACTTCTTCATCCAATAGTAGATTATGTATATTTTGCTACATGGCATCTTGAGCTTCCACTTGCCTCTCTCCATAGGGACTTGTTACCCATACACTATTGTCTTCGCATTTTGTTGGATCACATTTTTAAAAATCTATATATATAGCTACATCTACATACTTGCCATCTTTTCACCTTCACAGTGTTGACTTTCTATGGGTGTAAGATCTGTTTCCTTCTGTTGAGCTTTTGGAAGCCTTACTCTTTCAAAAGTATGCTTTAATTCTTCTCAATAAATTACACTTGCTTAATAATTAAGCAATGCACGCGATCCTCTTTCTTGTTTGCTTCTCATTTCCCCTGCATAAACAGTTTACACAAGCATGTAAACAGCCAAAGAAGGCTGTCAGACCATCCCTTTTCCTGATGAACTGACAAATTTATGACATCCATAATATTCCAGTTCTTACATGCAGATGTGAAGCAGCACAGGAAATGGGCTTCAGGTTACCAAATTGGATTATGACATGACCTTTCACAACAGGATTTCTGCACTTGAGGTGTGGTGTAGTTAACCAATTGCATTTGGATATAAGAATCATCCCAGTAGCATACCTAGCCTCAAGGTGACCCTGTTTAGCCTAATCCAGCCTGGGACTAGTTAGCTGTCAAGTCACACCTTCAGTATTATCTGTGGGTAGAGAATTTTCATTGTCGTTAGGGCACCTGTGAGTGGAAGAGGCAACTTTTGAAAAAAGCATGGCAAACCGGTTGGTTGGGATACCAAACAAAACCATTCTGTACTCCAGCATATTAATTCAGATCCTATTTAGAGAGGAAAATAAGCTCGCAGAGAAGAGCTGGAGCATGTTTTACATGTTAGTACAGGAAGCCACCTTCTATTTATGACAACAAAACAATGGAAAAGGAAACAGAGACTTCTGTTCTGTTTCCAGAGAGGAAACTTTTCATCAACCAAATAATGATAACAAGCCTTTACACATGAAATGTACCAAAAGATAGATCCCAGCATCCTTAGAATGAGGATGTCTCTCCCAACATTTCATAACAGATAACCCTGTCATCTGAAATAGACTTCTCCTATAAATGGAATCCTGCTATATGAATTTTATTAAGTAGTTTATATGTTAGCATATGCTAGCATATCGGATAGATCTTTAAGATTCTACACCGAAAATGCAGGAGAGAGAAAAAAAATGAGACCCAGGGACAGAATCTTGTCAATCTCAGCCTTTCTTTTCCCATAGAAAGAGCATTCATAGTCTTTATGCATGCATGAACATGTCAGAAAGTCAATGAGCTGGGGCTGCTGAAATACGAAAAGCCAAAGAACATCCAGAAAGGTTTTTCAGAAGGGAACAAGTGGGATGTCACTCTTTCAAGCTAACAGAAGCAGAATAAAATTTGCAAAATAAGTGGAGAAAAATACCATATTTGTTTGGGCTTGACTGGTGCAGAATTTTGATTTTCTGTACTCTTCAATATTGTGGGCCTTAACACAGACTACTGGTTGTTTATTGTTGTTGTTGTTTTAAAAAAGAAGTGCATGAAATTTGGATTTACTGCAGAATGTGAAGAATTTCTTAGATTATGATACTAATCACTGGTCTGGTTGAATCCAACTTAATGAAGGGCAGCAGCTTCATCAATCCTGGCCTGGGGCTAATGAGGATTTTGCGTGCCAAAAGGGCTCAGGACCAGAAAGTGACTTGTGGAACTAGAACTAGATCAGTGGTACGGGGATCACACTGCAATGCAGAAGGCAGATGAAAGGCTACTGCATTATATTCTCAGGACAGTCTTCATGGCTTATTGCCATGATGATTGCCTATCTTTGAATAGAGAAGGAGAAGGAGAAGGAGAAGACTAACCAATAAAGATGTCCTAAGGTGAATGAATAAAGATCAATAAATCATTAAAAATGCACAAGGCTATGCAATGGTTACATAATGACAATTTTTGGTTATGGAATGAAAAATCAAAAGTCCAGACTGTTACTGTTGATTTTTCAGTGTGAAAATCAATGAAAAGAGAAATGCAAGAAGTTACTGAAAACTTTTAGAGAATGATTGGGTTGCAGATCAATTGGAGCATCTGCATCCAAAGTTAAAATAGCCAGAATGTTATTCTGGTAACAAAAGGGGAATTAGAAGAAAAGTCTCAGCAGCAGCAGCAGCAGCAGCAGCGTGGCCAGGGGGGAAGCCCTGTGTTGCACCCGAATTAGGCCTACTTTATTTCAAAACTTGGATGGGTGGGGCCAGCCAGAATTTCTGCTACTGGTTCTGGTAAACTGGTGTGAACCTGCTGAACCCCATCACTGCTTACAGCTCTTCCTTTCCATCTTTATTGGCAATCTTAATCTATGTAAAATGTCTTCTTTTCTTCAAAAACAAAACAGGATGAAAGAAAAGAAATTCCCCTCTGCATTTGCTCAACACCAGCTGGGAAGAAAGGTTAGCTATGTTTGGAACCACACAACCAAGAGCAGCCAAAGTCAAGTGGAAGCTTCCTGTCATGACAACATTTATGTGTTGTGTTGTGTAGATAACCTTGGGGGTCAGGGGCAAGGGGCTGGTGCAGTTCCCCTAAGTCAGTTAGTACCCACTTGGAATCACAAATTCTGTCAGACATTTTTTTTAAAAAAATATACATCTAAAATGTTAAATAACACAAAAGAATTTCAAAAGGAAGAATTAATGAAACAATAGAAGAGTGGTGCTGGCTGGGTAGCTCAGTGGTTTGGGTATGGACCCAAAGGCAGACTCTCCACTGTGCATCCTGGGAGAAGAGCCAGTCTGCATAGCCCTGGGCAAGCTGTACAGTTTAACAGTCTCCCCAGAAGAGGGAACGGTAAACCACTTCTGGGTTTTCTTTGACTTAGAAGACCTTGAAAAAGGCCGCCATAAGTCTGAATTTATTTGACAGCACACAATTTTTATTATTAAAAGAGTGGTAGGAAAACTTTCAAAGTCCCAGAGAGAATTTCTTCCTCTTTCCCAGTTTCATAAAAAGGCCTTTTAAGGCCTAAAACAGGGAAGTCAACAGGAGAGTCAATATGGAGTCATACAAATGGTTTACCTAGCCTACTCAAGAATACATGTTATTTTCCTGCACCACTCCTGGTGATAACCTGCCAAGAGTTGATAAAAATCAAATTCAAAAGTTACTATAAATATTAAAGAATTGTTTCATTCAAGGCTAGAATTTTTCTCCTCAGAACATCTTGAAGATCAGAACAGCCATGATGAACTCCAGTGTCTAGGACAAGGGTCAGCAACCTTTTAAAGTCAGGGGCTGGGTCACACTTCCTCAGACAGCTGAGGGGGCCAGACTGGTGGTCCCCCACCATAAACACTGCCATAAACGCATCCACAGCTGCTTCTGGCAGAGCAGGGCCTGGATTATTTGGTGCCATGGGCCAGATTCGGCCCATGGGCCACAGGTTGCCCACCCCTGGTCTAGGAGGACGAGTAAGATAATTTTTTCAGCCTGAAAGCCAATTTAGGAAGAATCTGAGGAACTGAGTTGCAGGAGCAAGTAGAGCTACAGTCATAAGGTAAAGCCAAAACAAACTCTCAATCAATCTTTATTATGGTCCAAGACCAGAACATAACAGCAAAGGAAGCAGAAGTTAAAACTGGGATAGCCAAAACAAAGTATATATCTGCTACAGTGGAACTTTGGTTAAAGGAACTAATGCATTCTTTGGGATGTTTCTTACAGCAAAAATTACTTTAACTGAATTTCCCATAGGAATGCATTGAATCCAATTTCCCATAGGAATACATTGAAAACCAAAATACTTTAACTGAAACATGATTTCCCATAGGAGTGCACTGAAAACTAATTAATCCATTCCACAAAAAAATCTGTAAATTGAGCCACTATTTTGTTATGGCTTTCCTTTTGTTATCCGATTTTTATGTTAACCGAGTCATTTGTTAACTGAGGTTTCACTGTACTGTATCTACAAATGTGAACATTTCTCCATCTAGCATGCATACATGTAGAACTCAATTTTATGTCTGTTTGCTCATGAGTAAGCAACAGGTATGGACACACAAACTGCAATCTAGAGTGTCATGCAATGTCTTCCTGGGCTTTATGTAGTCTTTTATCTGTCAGCTCAAATCACTAATCACTGATGGAAAGAATAGAGTACTGTATTCAGAAAGCTTGGAGAAAGAGGGGGAACCCATAGGCTGAATCTGCTTGCAGGTTGAATGTCTCCCGTCCTTGACCTAAGTAAAAAATGTCTATGAAGTGATGTTTGTAAATGAATATCTACTCTGAAGATTGTGAACTTTAGGATGTCAAAGGATGATGTACTTAGAAAAACTACAGAAAGATTTTGTGACTCCAAGATCATTTGTAAAAATGCACTTGCCGAATGTAACTCCTTAGTCTGTACTATGCATATAGACAATGGATCACCACCACCACCTCCTCCCCCCTCGAGTTCAGCAGTAAATTTTGAACTGCAGATGCTCATCAAGACAGTTACCTTCTTCAAGATCACTCAAAAGGTTTGCTGACCCATATCAACCAACCAGCTCCAGTATTCTCATCTCTATTTCAGTCTTTTGTAAATGTAAGACAAGACACCCATTCTGCAACTAAAATTCTTCTCTCCTTTAGGAAGCTTGGGAAGCATTTTTTTTCAAATGCTTGGCCTTATCAGAACCACTTCCCTCATAACATGCCCATATTTATTGTCATTTTTATAAATGGCCAGTAGAAGATATGAGTTGGACTTCCTCTTGAACAAAATCAAAGAAATAAAAAACCTAAAGAGAGAGACTTATAAATAAAAATATTTGAGGGATAGGCAGGACATAAGAGCAGAGGAGACATCCCAAGATCTAGTATTGGGTGTGTCCAACCAAAGATCATTTATCCTAAAATGTGGTTACACTGTAGCAATGAAAGATTTGCATTACCTGGAGAAATAGTGCAAGAGGAGGAAGAAATACACACTTGCCTTAAGGTATGATCTGAGACCACATTGAAATATTCTCCATTTGAGCAGGGAGAACTCACATCAACAGACGGTTTCTCAGCAAATTCATTTATCCCCATTAACTGGAGACATTTCCAGCTAAAAACAGAGACAATAGGGAAACCTGAGCATACATACATGTGCAGAGAGAAAGCCTCATTACTCCTGTTAATTAAAAAAAAAGTGTGTGTGTGTGTGTGTGGGGGGGACCTTTTCATTACATTTTGACTTTGTGAGTCTTGGGTCGAATACAACACTGCTTTCAACTGTCTGACTTATTTCACAAGTTATTGATGACAGTGCTGCCGATTTAAATTCTTTCCCCATGACTTATGGGCAGCTGCATTCTGGTATTGATTTCACCATTGCATGCTACCATTTGAGCTCCCTCTAAGCCAGGGTGGGACACTTTATAGCAGGGGTTCCCAACCTTTTCAAGCCGGGGCCCGGGTCATGCTCTCTCAGTCAGCTTTGAGGGCCAGATGGTCATTTTGCCCTGCCTGCACACTGGGGTTGGCCATTTTGTCCCAACAGCTTCAATGGGTGGCCATTTCATTTCTAGAATGCCCTAGGAGGAGTGGGGGGCACATGAAATGGTACAGTGGGCCAGATATGGCCTGTGGGCCTTAGGTTGAGAACCTCTGTTTTAGTGGGACCCAAAGTCTTTTTTGTACAACTTTACTGATCATTTGTAGTTTAGAAATTTCATCATGGACATCTCACATTGAAGTCTTTCACTGGTGGGTTTTTTGGGTGGTGGTGGCAGGATCGACATCTTAAGTGTAAACTTTAAAAATGCTAGGTCCTCAATTACTCTTAAAAGTTCTATTTTATTTATGTGTTGTATTATCTAGCTCAGTTTTACTAGAAAGGATCTGCTCCCTATCTTACAGTCAGGTCATTTGTTTTCTTTTCCTGGAGCATTGCCACAGCATATGGGAGTCCCATTTACCAGCACAACTTTTCTGAAAGCTGTTGTGGGGAAAGCAAAGGTCAGTGCTCAATTGTGAGGTAGTAGCAGTTTAACCCTACAAAGTGCTGCATTTCTTGGAATGAGTTTCCTTTGAACAGACTTGTGTGCTTGTTTTGCTCTCATCTTTTGTATGGATATCACAGCAATGAGAAGGTAATTCTGTCTAGGCTTAGGATCTCTTCTTGCACTTTTTGCAACCATAACAGTTTATTACATTGAATTATTGTTGATGACATCCCTACTGATCTGAGAACTGCAGTTAATTTCAGAAGGAAATAATCCCATAGTAATAGAAAACACCTGGTACCTTAATCCTGTGAGGGTTGGCTCACCTGAACCACTGACTATAGCCTAGATAAAGGTAAAGGTTACCCCTACTTGAAAGCCAATTGTATCTGACTCTAGGGTTCAGTGCTCATCTGTGTTTCAAAGCTGAAGAGCCAGTGCTTTCTGCTGCTGCAGACGTTTCCATTGTCATGTGGCAGGCATAAATAGACACCAGAGCGCACAGAACACTGTTTACCTTCCCACCAAAGCGATTCCTATTTATCTACTTGCAATTTCTTGCTTTTGAACTGCTAGACAAGACACTGATCTTGTATCTAACAGTAGCTATCCCTCAAGTAACAAGGGACATCTGACTCTAAATGCACATTGAAAGTAGAAGTGTCATGATTCATTAGAATGTAAACACCAGCTTCCTTCACAAATTTGTTTGTGGAAATGCACATAACGGGGGGGTGGAGCCAAGATGGAGACCTGAGAGTTTGTTTTTTCTTCAGCTGCAAAAACGGAGCCACATTTTGTGGAATAAAAGTAGTTACAGTCTCTTTAAAAATGAAATGCACATAACAAATGAGATTTATTGCTGGAGATAAATTATTCCCAAAACAGGAAATATGCCTTTCCCTAAATGTTTATTCCAGCCTTCATTCTTCACATTCCATGTTTAATTTCTTGCAGGTCCTCCACCTACTTGTTCAAAAGAGATATGTTAGTTTTGTTTATAGGAGACAGCAGACATATCTCACTGCAGGCGTATCTGAAAGGCAAATCAATTCACTTACTGATAAAAATGTAGCCTAGCATATGTAGATGTTGCATTTGGTTGTACGTCATATGTTATAATAAAACCATATTCTCATTTTGATTTCACCACACATGCCTGTTCCTTCTGGGAATCCAATTAAAGCATGGATTATCTATCGTTCTTAAGCCTCTGGCTTCTCCAGATGAAAAATAGTAAAGCTCAGAACCAAGAGGCACCTTTTTATTTTATAACACACCCCACAGAACAGTTGCTACTTGTCAGAGCAGAAAGCTCTGGCCGGGTTAGATTCAGACGTGGAAGGCAGCTTTACAAGAACATAGATGTCAAGGAAGTGAATCCTCCCCCTTAGAATCCTCCCCACCCCCACCATATTTATTGCAAGCATTGGAAACTTCACTAAGCTTTGATTAACACGAATGATGGGAACGCTGAACAAAACTGAACAAAACATGCTGTTCATGGTTCATGCTTCCAGTAAATTCTTGCCACAGGCATATACCAGGTAAAGTATAAAACATCTCCCCAAAAGATGCCACCTTTCTTTATGCAGAAGCAGAGATTAGTAAAGTGGCTATGGTGCCTGGGAGATTCTGTAATCCAACCAACCAACCAACCACTAAGTTGGAAGGAACCTATGAGGCCACTGAGTCCAACTCCCTTGCTCAATGCAAGGAATCTAAATCAAAGCAAACCTGACAGAGGGTGGGTTGTCCGTCTGTCCAACCTTTCTTTAAAAGGATGACACCTACATTCTGCTCAAAATCGGGATTTTTAACATGGGTTTCATGTCACAAGGTGTTTGAGTCAATCTGTGCCTCCACACCAGTCTCTCTTTTTTTAAAAAAATTATTAAAGTTTTTTAACAGAAAAGAAATATTAAAAGAGAAAGAAGCAACAAAATACAAAATGACATGACTTACTATACAAGAAAAAAGAAATAACAATTGTAACAAAACACAGCAAGAAAAAAAGTTAATTCAACTTTTTTCAATACAATCTATCTCTTAACCATTCTACTTATATGTATATATAAAATATACTTTTACACTTTATTCCAATTATCTCTTCATCATGGTATTACAACTTTTTATAACACAGTACATATAACACCCAAGTGCACTAAGGTCCTTGAGTCTGCCAGCTGTCATTCTTACAACTCAATGGTTCTGCCAAAAACACATTGCATTCGATGCAGGTTTATCTGCTTTATTTTCCCTCAATGTATATTGCAAAAAAGGTTTCCAAATGTCCCAGAATTTATTTTGTTTTAATATCCCCCTTTTTATGTTTAAATCCCATGTAAGTTTTTCATTAAGTGCCATATCCCAAACATCAGTGTACCATTTACTCAGTTCTAAATTCAAAGCACCTTTCCAATTTCTGGCCACCTGTTGTCCTGCCAAAGTTAAGAAAATAGCTAATAGGTCCTTTGTATTTTTCTCTAAATTCAAATCCTCTAAGTCTGTCAATAAAACAATTTTTCATTCAACTTTAAATTAAAATTTAAAATTTTAGCTATTTCTTGTTCAATTTTTTGCCAAAAATTGGAAATAATTTTACAATCCCACCATATATGTTTATATGTCCCAATTTCCTGTTGACATCTCCAACATCTCTTTGAGTTGCTACTATCTATTTGATTTAGTTGAACTGGCATCACATACCACCGCCACAGAATTTTGTAGTTATGATTTTTGACTTTTGTGGAAAGGTTTCGCATAATCCTGTTTTTCCACTTTTTCTTCCAGTTTTTTTCAGAAATGTTTATATTTAAATCTGTCTCCCACATTCTTTTGAGTACATTCTGTGGTTCTTCAGTACAATTTATCATTTTGTATAACTTTCTTACTACTCCTTTCATCCCCATTAAGCCTTTTCTTATCTTGTATAGCATTTCTTCAAAGTCTGTCAAATGTCTTATAGTTTGTATCTCAGAAAACAAAACAAAACAAAATAAATAAAATAAAATAAAATAAAAAACACAGTAGTTTGTAGTTTATAGTTTCTCTTTATATTCCTTGTTCCACCTATCCAGTGTTAGTATCTCAAGCCAGTTCAACCTTAATTCCTTATAAATTTCCTTTCTAGTATTTTCATTCTCAGTCAAGCTCAGCCAATCTTTTAATAAAACTATATCATATTTATGCATTATGTTTTTTTAGTAACTCTGAATTTTTAATCGGGAATGTCCTTAAATCTTGCAACTCTATTATTGGAGAGATATTTGGTGCCAATTTATCTTTTAGTCTTACCATACATTTATCATTGCTTTTAGGACATTATTTTTTAATTTTAAATGTGAAACGGTATTTTCCAAAAAAATCTCCATTTGCACACACATTAGTGTCTTTCATTTCTAGGTCTTTCCATATAAGATCCTTTATCGTAAGTAATTTTACCAAACCTTTAATTTGAAACACCCTGTAATAAGATTTAATGTTGGGTAACCCCAAACCTCCCTCTTTCTGTGACTTATACCATAAACTTTTAGATATTCTTGCTCTTTTCCCTCCATTACAATAATTATTCAATAAATTTTGAAAAACTCCTAATTCTTTTTCTGTTTGCTTAATTGGAAGGACCTCAAATAAAAAAATAATCTTTGGTAATAGACTCATTTTGTAAATGGCAATCCTTCCAAACCAAGAGGTCCTCAACTTCTGATATAGAACCATTTTCTTTCTAATTTCCTCTTTCACTTTATCATAGTTTAGTTTTTTCAAAACCTCTATATTATCTGCAATATTTACCCCCAAGTATTTTATGCATTTCCTAATTTGAATTTTGCATTTTCCCTTAATTTTCCCTAACTCTTCCTTGTTCAATTTACTGAAGATTGCTTCCGATTTCCCCCAATTTATTTTCAAGCCTGTTACCGCTTCAAATTTTGGCAAATGACTTTGAATCTTTTCCATATTTCTTATAGGGTCTTTCATTATAATCAAGGTATCATCTGCATAAAAACTTATTTTTGTTCCTTCTATCCCTTCTATATTTGAATCACTCCTTTTCGCTCTGGCCAATAACTTCATAGCCATAATAAACAAAATGGGGGCAAGGGGACATCCTTGTCTCATTCCAGCTATGTTCAATATCCTCTGTAAAAGAATCATTTACTTTTACCTTAGCATAACTACATTTATGAAGCTGATTAATTACATTTTTGAACTTTTCCCCAATTCCACCTTTTTTAATAATTTCCTTGATAGTAACTCATTGCAACGAGTCGAAAGCCTTAAAAATATCTAAAGATAATAATCCTATTTTACCTGCTTTTCTGTTATTTATTTCTAACAAATTTAACACTCTCCTTATTAAATCAGACATATATCTTTCCTTTAAAAACCTGCCTGGTCTGCATGTATATATTCCACCATAAAACTGTTTAGTCTGTTTGCCATAATTGCTGTAAAAATCTTTGCATCCTGATTGATTAAAGCAATTGGACGATATGAGTCAACCAATTCTAATTTTTTTCCTGGTTTTGGTATTAATACTATAATGGATCTAAGCCAAGAAGTTGAAGATTCTCCCCCTTCCAGTATATAATTATATAGTCTTTTTAATTTTGGAATAATAATTTGTTTAAATTCTTTATAAAATTCGGCAGGTAGTCCATCTTTTCCCAGGGTTTTCTTCCACACCAGTCTCTGTCAATCAGCTGGAGCCTGTCTCCACTGATTAGAGGCATTGATTGGTGGCAGCAGTGGAGATAGGCTTCAACAAATTGGTGGAGCCAACCCATGGTTGACCCATAGCATCTTCACTGCTACTACAGATCCCCACCACCAATCCCCACCACTGATCAATTGGGGCCAGACTCATTCCATCAGCTAGAGGCCACCTATGCTGATTACATCCCATTTCATTCCAGATAGCTCACTAAAATAGTTAACTCTACTTACAGTTTTTTAAAAGAAACTATTTTTTTGATTCACGAAAGTAAACACACATTATTATTATTTTTTAATTCAGCAGCACGAGGCGCAGCAAGACTAGGCTCTTGTAACCATAAAGCTGACTTTTTAAAAGGTTATGCAACAAAATAAATGCACTTCTCTCTCTCCAAGTTGCAGTTATGATTTATTCAACTGACAGCCTGCCCTTCTTCCAGAATTGGGACTCAAAGCAGCTCAAAATGTGAGAAAAAAATAAGGCATCAATAAAAACACAAAGGAAACCTTACAAAAGCACAAACAAATTGAAAGCTATTTAAAAGCCCACCAAGAAACTTTTTCACATCGGTAATGTCATGTATTTCCATCTTAGATGGTGGTGGCGGCGATGGAGGAGGAGAATAAATTACAAGTAACACAGTATTTGTAAACAGTGATTTCCAAGATATAAAATCAATGGAGCAGATAAATTAAAATTAAAATTACCAGTACAGTGTTACCAGTACAGTACAGTATGGGGTGTAAAACGTTTGCATCGTACAGCGATGGAATCGTACGAGTGCCTTTTTTTAAAATTGTATCGTACAATGATTTTCATAAATAGGTACCTCTTTAGTGGGGAAGGTAACAGCATTCCATGTGCTTTGGCATCTTGTTATGCCTACCACATGACCACAGAAATGTCTGCAGACACAGATATTGCTGCTTCTTTGGCTGTAAACAGAGATGAGCACTGCCCCCTAGAGTCAGACATGACTAGCTTTTGAGCAAGGGAGACCTTTGCCTTTGCCTTTTTATCTTTCAGCAGACAGTTAAATTGCACAACTGAAGAAATATGCAGGATGTATAGGAGGAGCTTCTCGTCTAAAATGGTGAAAAAAGGCCAAACTAGCCTGAAGCTTTATATGCAGTAATGAAAACCAAAATGGAAACTTCTAGTCTTCTCATTGTGGAGGAGAAGGTAGCACAAGGCAAGGTGAGACCTGCTGTTATAACCACAGAAAGGCTTTCCATATGTTGGATTGAAACTCCCATCATCCTTCACTATTGGCCAAGTTGGCTCAGGCTGATGAGAACTGTAGTAGAGAAATTTCTAGGGGACCACAGGTTGTTCACTTTTTGTATTATGTCAGAAAAAGTGCCTAGGAGCACTTCACCGGATGACTTTTGTAAATAGACAGCTTCACATCAGAAGGAGGATATGTTCTAGGTACTGTGATCCTTTTAAGCCAGGGTTTCTCAACCTTGAGCCTCCAGATGTTCTTGGACTTCAATTCCCAGAAGCACAAGTCTGCTGATCAGGGCTTCTGGAAATTGAATTCCAAGAGCATTTGAGAGCCCAAGGTTGAAAAACCCTTTTCTAAGCTATTAAGGACTTTGAAGAACAGCAATCTGCATCTTAAATTCCACTGAGAGATGAACCAATAGTCAGTACAGGAAGTTCAAGAAAGAAATGATATATTTCTGAAATCTTACCAAAACCAGATTAAGCCATGCAGAGGCCCTGATCTATGCTAAATTTCAGAGGCCTTCTTACTTAGGCAACAACTAAAATTTAGTAACAGTTTTGTAGATTTTATATTTGACTTTAGATAGTGAATGGCACAGTGGGTGGTGGTAGTATTATTGTTATGTTTTTAAGGGTTTTTAAATTGTTTTATATTGGTTTTAACTGTGTACACCACGCAGAGTCCTTTGGATAGGGTGGTATATAAATCTATTAAATTACATTAAAATCAGCATCCTAAACTACATCTTACTTAGTTTGTGTATATATCCAGTATGCCTTCTGACACATGAATCCTGCAAAATAAATAAATCTTGCAGTATCTTTTGGAACTGACACACCATACACCACCCTTATCCCAAGAAAAATAAAGAATTAGAGTAGCCCTCTCTGTTAAACAGTGGCAGGTGAAGGCTCCAACATCAGCAGATCAACACATCTTATTAGGCTAAACTTTAAAGTAGCTGTCCAAAGTGCTTAATCTATTTGGGGTGGGGGTAGTGTTTGGGTCGCTTGATTACTCCTGGAAAGTTTGGACCTAACTACACAGCAGATTTACAGCCCTGATGATATCAGAGCAACTGGAAGACACAGAAGGATCCTTCTGAAGGAATTTGAAGTCAGTGGCCACATTCAGTCCAGTCTGGTCAGGTTATCTTGATATGGTAATAGAGTAGACCAGTAATGGCAAGCCTTGGCACTCCAGCTGTTCTTGAACTTCAATTCCCAGAAGCCCTGATCAGCAGGAGTGCTGACTTGGGCTTCTAAGAATAGAAGTTCCAGGAACAGCTAGAGTGTCAAGGCTTACCATCACTGGAGTAGACCATGCTGCCAGCAACTCAATGCCGAGTGCCAGGCAACAGTTAACTAACCTGACAATCCTGAGGGCTAATGGCCTTGTGTGCTGATCTCCACAGGGAAGGGTGATGGTCCCCAAGTGGATTAAATCCCCCTTGAAACTATCTTGACGGAGAGCAGCAGCTTCATCAATATTGGCCTGGGGTTGATGAGGACTTTGCATGCCAAAAGGGCCAAGGACCAGAAAATGACTTGCAGAACTGGATCAGTGGTACAGGTGTCATGCTACGATGTGGAAGGCAGATGAAAGATGTAGTCATTATATTCTCAGGACAGTCTTCATGGCTTATTGTCATGATGATCACCTATATTTGGATATGGCAGAAGAAGAAGGCCACATTCAGGGGTCTCCCAGGAAATTCTAGCACCCTATTGACTACTCTCGAAACATCAGTGGATTGCTTCAGACATTAAAAAAGAAGAAAAATCAGAACCACCAGAATCTGCTGCTCTTGTGTGCTTCTTTGTTACACACAGACAATATATTTTACTTAGAAGAATGTTCAGCAGCATCTCCAGGGTGATGTGGTCCAAAACCTGAATTTGACCTCTTCTTCTCTGTAATATGTAGACCAGTTCAGAAACCCTGCCAGAAGAAAAATGCTAGGGTAGATGTACTAATGATGTATTCAATATATCATGCAACCAGGTTATTGAAAGGCTGTAGGTATTAATAATTTCATGTCAGAGATTACTTTGGGTTGAAATGATTTTTCCTGGAGAAATTCTGCTCATGGAATGCCAGAATGAGGCTCCTTTCATGTCCCCATGCAGCCCTCGGGTATCAAAACCCAACCTTCCAGTCTCCAAGTTCAGTGTCTTAACCACTAAGCCTTCAGAGGAGCTGCAAGTCTGTAGGTTACTATATGACACCTTTTGCTATTTTGCAGCAAGTAATTCAGATGGCCCCAGGGGAAAAAATATAGCAGTCCCTGCACTTCAAACAAATTTCCCCTGCCTTATTTTTTTAAAAGAGCAAAATAGCTATGATTGTGATAGTAAGTGACATCAACTTCATGTGATGGAAATAATTTTTGATTTCTTTTTAACAAGCAGGATAGTTTTCCTTGCACCAAGAAAGAAGCAGTAAACTGCATAGAGATGCCACCGGCATTGTTTTGCAAGCCTGCATGTTACTACTCTGAAAAGGAATACTGTAAGCAGTGCATTGCTTGTACAATACAATTATGTGGCCATCCAAATGACCATATAAAGTACCTTTCTGACAACACGTCAGAAAAATGTCTCTTTGCGCTGGAGATCCCTGTGGGAGAGGGCAATTTTCCCCAGCTACTTGTTGAGCTTCAGCTTGTCTTCCTGCCATTTTCCTTTCCTTCACATCACCTATATTGATTGTTGAGTGTTTAGTTCTACAAGCAAAGATGTCAGATTATTTCTAATGTCCATGAAGTGAAGGCAGAAAAAATAGCCAAAGGCTTTCTGCTCATACAGATAGAATTAAACACCCTGAGGAGCTTTGGAGAATTCTTAGAGCACTTTGTGACCCAGGACTCCTCCAGAAGATCATAGGAACAGTGGTGGGCATCAGCAGGTTTGCACCAGTTCACCAGAACCAGTAGCAGAAATTCTGGCTGACCCTGCCCATTCAAGTTTTGAAATAAATTAGTCCTAATTCGGGTGCAACACAGGGCTTTCTCCCTGGCCACAACCACCATACCACACTCACAGTGTGGTAGTAAAATTTTTTGGAACTAGAAAGAGGGCCTTCTCTGTGACTGCTCCAGCCCTATGGAACCTCCTACCATTTGAATTACATATGCAGACAGAGTTGCTGTCCTTTAGGAAAGGAGTGAAAACCTGGCTGGCGGGATGGGTTTGGGAGACAGGCAGCATAACGTCCTCAACCTGTTGGCTTATCTGAGCCCCCTTGTCCTTAGTTACAATTTAATATAAAATTTTAATATTTAAATTTTAATTGGTTTTAGCTAGTTTTAAAACTTTTGATTAATAACTTTTTAGATTTTTAAATTGCTGTTGATGCTTTTATTGTGAATTGCCCTGGGTCACTTTGTGAGAAAGGCGATGAATAAATAAATAAATAAATAAATAAATAAATAAATGATGGAATTGCTAAATAGAAAGGGAGGATTAATTTAAGCATCACACCCACATCTCCACCAGCTGTGGTGATTTCTTAGACCTTTGTGTGATCAGAACAAATACAGCCCGCAAGTGTCAGCTGAATGTGTTTATGGAGTAGAAATACCTGTCAGACTAACATATCTGCAACACATGGGGTTGAGGAAGGTGGGAATAATCCAATAAATGGAAAGATGCCACCACCAACTAAATCTGCAGCAAGAAAATTCTACACTACATTCTTTCCTTTCTTCCTCTGGAAGAATCTTTTTAGTCATACTTTCTTAATACAATCATATAAAGTTGCAGTTACACTAACAATCAGATTGTGTTGAAAAGGTCTTTATCACAGAAGGTGCTGAATATCATTTACATATGTTCACACTGCATCAAGGGAATATACATTGGATAGCTTGGAGTCATTCTGCAGCAAGGAGTCTGTGCATTGGTTGACTTTTCCACAATGACATTCTGCACATGCAAATGAACTTGAGAAATCAAGTCTATTTGCATGCGTGTCTTTAGCCATTTGGATATCACGACACCTGCTGGCTAGGCGGACCATGGCATGTGCCCTCTGCTTTCACCTTACCCAAGGGGTATGACAGAGGATGTTTTGATAAGTTTTAGTCCCAGCTAACATCATTGACAAGAGATGGGCAACACCGCCAAGTTAGACTACTCAAGTCCCCGCACCGCAACAAGGCTCTCATAGATGAATGGGAATTTACATTTAAGGTAAGAAATTATTGAATGGTTATACATGGAATTCTTGACAAAAAGCAGGGGTGGAAAGGATGGAGGTGATATTAATAATCTTAAAAATAGCAAAAGAAAGATGAAAGAAGGCCAGCACGGGCCAGAACAGGTAAAGGACAGAGCTGGAAACTCAAGGATGACTTCTGTGTCT
This sequence comes from Furcifer pardalis, assembly GCA_030440675.1. Classification (NCBI taxonomy): domain Eukaryota; kingdom Metazoa; phylum Chordata; class Lepidosauria; order Squamata; family Chamaeleonidae; genus Furcifer; species Furcifer pardalis. The sequence goes on from CP126894.1 coordinate 21,995,963, forward strand.
CTCCTTTTTCTACACAAAGATATATGTCTTCTTGAGGATTCGATGACCTTTGATACTTGCATACAGGATATGAAACCGACACTTGTCTCTGTTCCCCAGTTATCTGGAAATATGATACCGTCCACGTGGCTTGTCCCCTTACCATAAAGTAACTTGCTGCCCTTTCATGATATATCAATCGGAGGCAGTTGCTTTCCTTTCCCTAGAGCAGCCCCTTCTTTCTTCTAGCTCATCACCAGAATCAGCTATGATGTTTATCTGCTTGTTTAGCCAGCCTGGACTTTCAACTGCTCCAGGTAACTCATCACTTCCATTGTTCTCCTACTTCTGAAGAGGTGGTGACAGTCTGAAGAGGAGATCCTCTGCTATCTTTGGACACCACCTGCAAAAGCTGGAACCCTGGAAAATCAGGTTTCTGATTCAGGTGGAGAACATTTACAAATAGCAGAGGTTCTTCATTTCAGACTGTCAACCTCCCACATGCAGTAGGTAACAAAATGGAGGGATATTATGGTCCTCCTCATTGCATGTTATGTTAACACATGGTGTAAAACTAACTAGAACTTATATTTCTGAGAGCTCTTTGAATAGAATTAGTTCAGTTACGGTCTTTCACATACGTGAAAGGGGAGTTGGAGAACTGGGGAAGTTGAAGGTCTTTGATAAAGAAATCACACACACACATGCACGCACGCACGTGCGCACACACACACACACACAATCTTAGCGAAAACTGGTTTTCTAAGAAAATGTTATAGTAAAGAGAACATTCTGTTTTTTCTTAAAACAAGCTGACTGTGCAACTATCAACAAAAACTCTGTCTTATAATCTGTGCTGATTTGGAATGTTTTGGGTACTGCTCTTTGTTTCCTCAACAACTAAAGCTTTATTAAATAAATAATCTTCCCTAAACTTTATTGAGCGATGTCTTACATAATCATTTGACCATGAATTTGGCCCTGTGGCGGCACACCCAGCACTGGGTCTTCCCCCATCTTAATAATGCATACATTCACCAAAACACACAATAATTATCATGTCCACTAGCAGCATTAATTACTATTGTTTAAATCCAACTGTGTACTATGGCCTGTATTTTCCTTTCCCTCTGGGCTAACAACCAGGGACTGGCACTGCAGTTTGCAGTAAGTTCCTGACTCTTGCGAACTCACTTCTCTGACTGATCAACCAATGGAACTGAAATGAGCTAAACCTAACATATTTCTTCAAGCTGGTTCCCTCCAGATGTGTTGAAGTACAACTCCTTCTGTAGCTTCTGACAGCTATAGTCTAACACATGTGGAAGCCACTGGCTTGGGAAAGATTTAAGTTATGCCATTCAGTTGGAGTCAACGTCCTTGAGGCCAGCTCTTCCACACTAACCTTCCTACCACCTAATGACCTAAATCCATTCTCTAGTGCACTAGGCCTTTGAATCAATGATACTTACATGAATGTTGACTAATCATTCAGTAATTATTCCTTAGGTTCACTCGGTTAGGAACTAGCAGTTTGACTTGGCTGTGTGTGGCTGGGATGCTATGACCAGCCTGCATCCATTTCACTAAACATATGCCCACTTTATTTCCACCCAGCAAAATACTCCATGACTGAAATCTTGTTAGCAGCACTGCGCTGTGCAACAAGGATCATGTCATCAACTACAGCCATTTTGGGGCAATAAAAAAGCGTTGTACAGCCTCCCCTCCAGGTTTCATGGACCCCTAGAAAACTCCTCTCTTGGGGAAACATTTGGGAACCGTAAATCTGGAATGGAATGGTTTAAAACCAGAAATTGCCACTGCCAGTCTCAGTGACAGGACTGGGACCTGTAGCAGGGTTTTGGGGCTTCCTCACTGTTAAGTTATATGTAGCAGCAGCACAGTAAACTGGGGCAGGTTGTAAGCAAATATTAGGTTGAATGCAAGTCTCCCGTGCTTTCTCCATGTTTAGCCCAGCCAGTGAATACACTTGCACTAAATGCTTAGAGAAAGAACAAAATATCATTTACTCACAATTAAGTATAATAATTTCATGTCATAAATTATTCTAGGTTGAAAGGATTTTTGCAGAAGAAACTCCGCTCAGGAAAAGTCCAAATGAATCTTCTTTCATGTCCCCAAGAGCTGGGACAGAAATGGGTGCTGAATCCATCATGCAGTATCCGGGTCTTGAACTGCTGACTTGCCAAACTTCTAGCTAACAAGGTAAACTTCTTAACCACTGAGCCACCACAGCCTTGGTAAGAATGTTTTAGAAAGAAACACAGTTAAAGTAAAGTCTTTAGATTTTTTAGGTCTGCCATGTGGCCTGCCAAATGGAGGAACTCAAATAGACATCTTTCCTCTCGAAAGGTAAAAAAACAAGAGAGAGAAAGGCCAGAACATGTAAAGCCTTAATACATGCAAATAGGTTAGGAACCTTACAGATGGGAAGACAGGAAACTTTCCAATTGGTTACTGAGGGATAAAACAATATAAAACAATATAAAACAAATTTGTTTAGTTTAGGCTAGTACAGTATTTCTGTCTCTGTTTGTTGTGCTAACACCCACTGCATGCTGGGTTTGCACTACAATACTCAAAACTCACACTCCTTCATCTCATTACCCGTCCTAGTCCATGGCTCCCCCACGATGCCCCAAGATTCAGGGAATCCCTAGGGCTCCAAGAAGGTTTTCATTGCCCTGAAACAGCCATGGCTCATGATCACATCTTTATTGGATGGCAGAAAGTTGTGGAACAGGGTTTCAGTCAATATGTCCTAAAGTACTGTGTGTGTTCATCTTTGGGGGCTCCCCCTCTTTCCTACTCCTCTACTCAATAGCTATTGCTATTTCCCATTAATTGTTTATAGACTTTTAAATGTCACTGGATGAGATATCTAGACTCGGTGCATCTATGTGCCTATGCACAACCAAAATGCATAACTGTGTTTTAGTAGTGTGCATTATGCACATACATTATGCTAAAAAACCACAACTCTGCTCTTCCCTACACCACCACCCACCCAAAAATTCCTACAGATATGCTTGATTCTTTTTGAAGTTCTGGAAAAGTGCTGTGTTTTGCTATAAACAATACTAATTAATATTAATAAAAGGGGATATTTAAAGCTAATCTGAATAACAAACCAGAAATGAGCTGCTATTGCTAGCTGTAGGAAGCGGTATTGATATGCATGCTTATCGGCCATTCTACTTGATTACTATATTCGGTATGTCATCCTGTTATTACTCTTTACCTCTGTATCTGGTGTATGTAAGCCATGCCTGGACATTTCACTCCTATGTTTGAAGAAGTGGACTTGATCCATGAAAGCTCACAGTAAAAATATAGCAGTTAGTTTTTAAAGTGCTGCAGTGTCATTCCCCCATATAATTGGACTCCATTTATTATGGAAAAAGTGCAAAACCTTACTCTTGGAGCAGAGATTAGGGAGATGAAAGTCAGGACCATTCTGCAATTTTACTCCCTAAACATATAGGAGGCATTTAATCTTCGAGTTGAGACCCTCTTTTTATCATCAAAACTGCAAAGCTTTTCCAGTTCTGTCTCTTGAGCAGACAAAGCTGCCAGCAATAAAAAAGCAATTCCTTCTTGCAGATTCCCCCCAGGAAAAGCAAGCTTTTATGAAAGACACATTCCTCCCTGACAAGTACTCAGTTCTTTACAGATTAATACTGATTTGATGCTTCACAGGAGTCAAAACAGTCATGAATTTTTACTCCCCAACCTTTCTATTTCTTTCTGTTAGTCAGCTAGCCTTTTCTTGGTTTCCAGCAGTAACCTACTTGCTCATTCACTGAATTGAAGAACAACCCTTCCAAATAAATACTGTATATGCTGGCGTATAAGACTACTTTCCCCCCCTGAAAAACATGCCTCCAAGTGGGGGGGTTGTCTTATACGCCGGGTGCACTTCAGTTGGGATAGACATAGCTGCCCATAGTGGCCTCCGGATGCTCACCCGGTGCCCATAGTGGCCTCCTGATGCCCACCTGGTGCCCATAGTGGCCTCCCGATGCCCACCCACCTCATTCTACATACCATCCAGTGTCACGCGGTATCCAGCGTGGCTGCAGCGAGCATCAGCAGCGAGACAGGGGTGCCAGCCTTTTCGGCGTGACCAGCCCATTCTGCTCGGCGGGAAGCAGTGGTGCTCTGCCCCGCCCCTTGTCTATGCAGAGCTTGCACATGCGCACTTGCGCACTAGTGCCGGCCACAGGGAGATGTTGAAATCAAATCTGATGTTCTTTTATGTTTTATTTTGTGTGTGGAAGGTGTGCGGAAGAGGGGGTAGTCTTATACGGCAAGTATATAACAAACTCTATATTTTGAGTGGAAATGTTGGGGGGTCGTCTTATACACCCTGTCATCTTATACGCCGGCATATACAGTAGTTTTTGCCAGGTAAGAAAATATCTGTTTTTCAATGTAGGTGCTTAGATGACTTCATGTTTCCGCTGCTAATTTGAAAAAGTCATTGCCAGTGTTCTGGAAAAGCCATTAACTTGAACTAATCAACACTGCTTTCCTAGAAATATTAACTGCTCCATCCAATCTTGTGTTTGATGTAACCACTTTTACTGCTAATATCTTGCATTCTAACCCTATAAAAGCCTACAATACAGACTACTAACATATTAAACACAGGTGATTTTTCAAATCTGCCAGGATCCCCTCATTGCAGAGTTTTGAAAGGAGGAAAAATGGAATATTCTGACATGGTATGAACATTTTATAATTAAGATAAGAAACTTCATAGGTGAGAGTTGATGAAGAAAAATGATGAATGAAGCTTCACAATACAGTTATTGCAGTTTGATTTCATGACTCCATCCTATTAAATTCTAGGTCTTGTAGAGTAGTTGAGGTACTTAGAATCCTGTAAAAGTGTGGTCTCATAAATTATAGTTCTCTAACATAGAAATGGAAGTATCTGCCCAGACTATGAACACAGGGCTTTTTAGAGTAGCACCCGGAAAGCTGATAGTAAACTTTAGACTGCTATTTTGGGTATTTCTGCTGTAGGCTTACAAAAATTCTACTACCACGCCATGATGTCACGGACATCATGGGCGTGGTCAATGTCATGATGTCATGACATCATGGGCGGAGCCAACGTCATGACATCATGACGTTGTGGGCAGGGCCAAAAATAAAAAATAAAATAAAAATAAATAAAATAAAATAAAAATAAACACACACACACACACACACACACACACCTCTCAACCCAGCCACCCAGCCAGACAGCTACAACACAAACCCGTAAATAACTTAAATAAATAAAATAAAGAAATAAATAAAATAAAAATTAAATAAAAATACAACCACCCACCCAAAACACAAATAAATCACCCCACCCCAAATACAAAGCCCTCACCTTCCTTGGGGCCGATGAACCCCCATGGCCTGGGGCCACCCGGCAAGGCGCACTGCCCCCGACTGCGGCCTCCTCCTCCTACGAAGGCTGCGGCCGCAGGAGCCACCACCTGCAGCCGCCGGCCACGGCCGCCACAGCCGCCGCCGCCTGCAGCCCCTGGCCGGCCACCGAGCTCCCACGGGCAGCCCAGGCTGTCCGTCACCGCCACGCCCTCCCAGGGACTTGGGCCCGACAAGCCCCCATGCCCTGGGTAAGCCCGGCGGCGCGTGCCACCGCCGCATCCTCCTCCGCCAGGCGTCTGCAGCTTCCTCGGGCCAGTGCCTTTTTGGCCCGGCTCCGGCTCCGGCTGCGGCCACGGGCGGCCAGGGCCTGCGGGCAGCGGTGGCTCCAGCCCCTGGCCATGGCTGGAACCGCCACCAGAGCCACCGCTGCCCCCGGCTTTAAAAGGTAGAGAACTCCTGTTTTATACAGTCTGGATCAGTGGTACAGGTGTCATGCGGAAATGAAATGAAAGGCAACTGCATTATTTTGTTCCTAAGACAATCGTCATGGCTGAGTACCATGATGAGAGCCAATATTCACAATCAGGTATGGAACTTGAAGAAGAAGAAGTGTCTAGATCTGTTGAATATTAAATGGACTAGCTCACTGCAAAGTGCCATGTTTTGAACCCCCATCGAGGGTTCTGCTATTTTTCAGTGTTCTCTTTTATCCCATAAAACAATGATGGCGAACCTTGGCACTCCAGATGTTCTTGGACTTTGTCGCTCCCAAAAGCGGAAGTAAAACGCACCCATACAGCACAGGCCGGATGAATTGCAGTAAACCAAGTTCGTGTGGATTCACAGGGGCTTTTGGGAATTGAAGTCCAAGAACATCTAGAGTGCCAAGATTTGCCATCACAGCTGTAGAATATGTTGGAAACAGGATAAAAGAGAAGGAAGCAGCTGTGAATTATTTACTTTGCAGCTATCTTCTAGGATAGCAGAAAAGCAAACAATGCTCTAATGCAATTAGAGAAAGTGTTTCATTTTAATCGCTCTCCATGTCCACTGTTGATTGGCTGACAGCCGCTCAGTTCGGAGACTGATGATGGTCAGATGGTCAGCATCCATGTTGTTCCCAGCAGCGGGGGTGGTTTCCCCAGCAGTATATCAGGCAGTGACACAGGTAGGGTGGCTCCGATCTGTGGATTGGCTCCCATATACCTCTGCCAGTGCTGATCTGTAGTTGGGGACCACCAGGAATGCTGCTGCCCCTGCCACTGTTGGGACTTAGTAATTGTACTAAATGACAGTTTGTTTCTTTCTCACATCCTTTCATCTAACACACTGCCATGGAATGGTCAGTATAAACAGAACCAACTGCTATGACTACACTGTGTAGACATACAGAAATGATAAAAAGGGAAGATTGTGGGACTGATTGTCTCCGTGATTTCAGGCAGAGAAAAGAAAAGTTATTTCTTTGCTACTATGACTCTGGCATGATTCCTAGATTCACCTTCTACAGAGAGAATCACTCCTTTCATGTAATGAGCCCCTGTCCCAGTTCTCAATTAGTCCTATTCAGCTGGCTGTCCCAACCTTGGGTGTAACATTTTACAGGGTTGAAGGGGTGATCCTAAGGAAAGCTAGGTAAAGGGAAAGGTCACCCTTGCTTGAAAGTCAGTCATATCTGGCTCTAGGGGCTGGTGCTCATCTCTGTTTACAGCCAAAGAGCCAGCGTGATATGTGTCTGCAGACATTTCTGTGGTCATGTGACAGGCATGACAAGACACCAGAGTGCACAGAACACCTTTCCCTTTCCTGCCAAAGTGGCACCAGTTTATCTACTTGCAATTTCTTGCTTTCAAACTGCTCGGTTGGCAGGAGCTGGGACAGAGATGGGTGCTCACTCTGTTGTGCAGCACTCAGGACTCGAACTGCTGACCTGCCAACCTTCCAGTCATCAAGTTCAGCATCTTAACCACTAAGCCACCACAGTCCCTATAATATGGAAAGCTACCTGGCCTGAATCCATACCATTATCCCCAGCTTGAATACAATCTGTAACATATTCTGCAACAGGATTGTCATTGCTACCCATCATTGATTTGAAATATACCCAAGTTGTGCAACAGATTGAACTTACAATATACAGACAATGCCCGTTCAGAAGCATATTTAGGACTGTAGCCTCAGAAGTCAACCTATGGATGCTCCTATAACTCACTGCTCAGTCCTTCTTTGGAAGCCCTGTTACCACAACTCTCCAGCCCAGCTGCGCATGAGAGCCCTTTGCCCCAATGCCAAACGAAAACTACCCTTTCCACTCCTCCATCTGTAAACCTAGGCCAGCTCAATCAGTAACTGCTTCTACCAATCAAAACTACTTCACAGTGCAAAGAGTAAATTTAAAGGGAAGAGAGAAGACAGCAAGGATTTTAGACAAACTAGAGGAACCTGCCTCTGCTAGCAATCAACCAATTTTTAAAAAAAGAAGCTGAGGGACTTACCTTTTAGTACTGCCAGGGACACCTGAGCAGATCTCAGTAGTTCTGGGGACACCCAGAGTCTGTCTCTGTCTTAGTGAATGATTCACTTTTGCTTTCTTGGTGTTTTCTGGTGAGAAGTGGGGGTGAAACTCCTCCCCCTTTTGATGAGGCTGTTAAATGCTTCCACACCCATCCATTTAAAGCTTCTCAAGTAGCTGCTTTCAGCATGATGAATATACCGGGAATTGACTAACAACTATGAATAACAAGAAAATTCACTTGTATTCCAAGAAATAAAACTCATGGTGTCAGGAGCCTTTTGCCATAAATTCAGTTTCAGATGAGCTGCATCAGCTACTATCTCTTTTTCTCCCCCCCTCCTACCGGGCAGAATATTTATTCCATTATGCTTTTAGTTGTTTTCTTTGTTTATACAAGAAGTCTGATGCTTTCTTTCAATTTCCCCCTTTTCTTGTTTTGGCTTGTTTGAGAGTAAGTTGGAAACAAAACTTTCCCTTTCTATGCTGTTGCTCTCCCTGCCCTCAAAGAAAAGTTGTCTGTTTCCTTTGTATGACTACAGCTAGCGAAAAATAATCCTACCTACAGGTAAGACTTTTTAAAACCAGAGACAACTCATGTTATGGCAACTAAGAATTGGTCTTGTTATGTGTCAGCAAGTGAGAGCTGACACAGAGCATCCTAATAGGGATTTCAAAGTACAGTAAGTGAGAAATTCAAGGAAGGGACTTTACCACTTCTCCACATTCATGGCTGAGTGGGAATTTGAATCCAAGCCACTTTAGTTCTAGTTCTTCATTCTATCTATTACACCACACTAATAATTATGTGCTGTCAAATTATGGGGAGCTTTTTAATGATTTTCTAGGTATAATAATACAGTTGTACCTCGCTTAAAGAGCATAATGCGTTCCACAGGATTGCTCTTTAAGCGAGTTTGCTCTTTAAGTGAAACACCATTGTAAATGACCAAAGGGGGGGGGGGGACTGCAAACCCCAATTTATTTGTTAAGCGAGTTTTTGGTTGGTTTTATTTGTTAAGCGAAGCGAACATTCAGGGAAAATTCTGCTCTTTAAGCGAAACGCTCTTTATGTGAGGTTTGGCTGTACTCAGGTATGTGGAGTGTGGTGTATTGGAGAGTGATGAACCACACACAAAAGCTCCAGGTTTAAATCCCTGCTCAGCCATGGGAATGTGTGGAAGTGGGAGTCGAAGTAGTAAAGTCACTCCTTAAAACTTTCATTTACCTTGAAAGTGTTGCTACAAGTCATGTTTGACTTAATGGCTCACAATGTACTTAAGAATGGTTTAGCAACCCCTCCTTCTGCTGTTGTTCTGCGATTGCACAGCTTGCCCAAGGCCAGACAGGAGGTAGAGCACTTAAGGGATCTTTCAAATACCACGTGACCTAAAATAGGCCATTTTGACCCCCCTCCCTCTGTGACTTTCCGCGACTTTTGGTCGACCCCCTCCCCACTAAATCATGTGGTTTCTCTGTTCCCCCTGATTTGAAGAGACACTGCAGAAGCATGGCTGACCCGGAGCCTGAGGATGCCTGCCGCCCCACCCCCGGACTCCCACCTGGCCACGGGGTTAAAAGCCACACCGGCTCAAGCGGTAGAGGACGGTCCCGCCCAGAGCATGAGGATGCCTGCTGTCCCACCCCCGGACTTCCACCTGGTTGGAGGGCGGGGGGGTAAAAGCCACGCCGGCTCGAGCAGCGGACAGTAATTTTGAAGTAACATAACTTCACGCCATACCCCTCCCCCCGTGACTTTCTGTGACTTTTGGTTGACCCCCTCCCCCCTTAAAATGGTCACGTATTTGAACGACCTTAATCCCACCAGCCACTCAAACTTTAGGCAATTTCAGTTGTCACCTGCCTTTCTTGTCCAGATCAAACTTTGAACTACCAAAATGGAGCCACTTTCTTAGTTTTGTCTTATGTACATTGCTAAATGTTTCTGATAGCAATCAGCAGACCAGCAAATAAGCTGCATTTTTTGTCCACCACCAGCCCCCACTTGAGCACGTTTGTCTTCCATTTAGGCACTTTGACGCTCAGCCTATTTAGGGTCCTCCAAGTAACGTAGGGGAGGTTGAGTTCCTCAGTCATATCCTCCATTAATGTTATTCCTTGTTCAGTGAGCTCCTTCCTCCACCTTCTAATTTGGTTTTGTTCTTGTGTACCCTCAAGAATGTTTGCTCTAGTCTTGCCAGAAAGCTCTTCTTGGGACTTGAGGCACATATCCAGTCAGAGGATGTTGAGGGTCATTCTTTTGTTTACTTCCCTTGGAGTCTGCTGCTACCCCTCCTGATAGAAACAGTGTGAATTCAAAATCTGAACTCCTCCAAGCTGTATTAAAATTACTATGACTAAAGGGGGAATGAGTGTTCACTGGTGATCCTTTTCGTTATTTAAACAAGGGCAGGCAGGCATGGCTTTCAGAGGGTAAGGTGATTTTTTTTCCATTTCCATCTTTCCTGCTTACCTTCAACCCAGTTCTGCCAAGATAGGACATTTTATTTCCCCAGCATAATGCTTTTTTTGCAGGATACACAGGGAAGAAGACCTTTAGGTTATATTCCTAAAACTATCATATAAAACCATGCTGTAACATTGTCATCTGTACAAAAACAAAACTAATAATAATGACATGCTGTCAAGTCAATTCCAACTTATGGCAACCCTTTCTAGGGTTTTCTTGGTAGAGAATACACAGAAGTGGTTTACTATTCCCTTCAGTTTCTCCAAATGTCAACCATTTTATCTTCAGTTATTGTTATTGTATCATTTATGTATTGCCTATTTGCAAAGAGGATCCAAGGCCGCTTTCAATTTTAAAATGAATAATGGCTGGAATCCTTCTTTCATATTCAGATTAAACTTTAAAATGCCAAAATGAAACAACCTTCTTGGCTTGGTCATTAGCCAAAACTAAGTCCACATCATTAAATTTTTCTGGTAGTGATTATCAGACTAACAGATGAGCCAGATTCACCATCTCTCTACATTAATATAGTGCGTTGTTGTCTGCCAGTAGCCTCAACTTGAGTGTATTGGTCTTGCATTTAGGCACTCAGATCCTCAGCCTATACAGGGTCCTCCAAGTGACATAGGGGAGGTATAGTTCCTCAGCCATATCCTCCTTTAATGTTGTTCCTTGTCTAGTGAGCTCCAGTGTCCAGTGACCTTTCTCCATCTTCTCGATTTTGCTCTTGCATACCCTAAAAAATGTTTGTTCTTGCCATAAAGCTCTTCCTGGATCTGAGTTGGCAGACAGGCACATATCTATTCAGAGGATGTTGATGGTCATTCTCTTCCTTAGTTCTATTGGTGTCTACTGCTACATCTCTCCTTATCTTAGGTACAGTGAACCCAACAAGAAACTCAACTGGCATAGGTTTGAAGCATCCTAAAGCTATACACATTGTTTAATTAAAGATGGCAAAGGAGTGACACTGATCTACAGTTTTCTGGGTCATTTGGGTCTTTGCCAGGTTTCAATAAAACAAGAACTCTAACCTGTCTCCACAGTTTAGGAATCTTAAGTACATCTGTACAGTTGTCCATTAATTGTGGAAGCCATTCCAAAGTGTGAGGACCAAACTACTTTATCTGTACTGTTTTTATGTCATCAATACCTGTTGCTTTATTTGGTTCATATTCTGTATAGGTTCCTCCAATTCAGATGTTACAAAAGGCGTATTAAGTAACCCCCCTCTTGTTCCTCTGGTCAGATGGCTTTTCCCCACATGCAGGAATAGCTGCGTCGGGGCTGGCGGCATTAAAGAAGAGCCTGCTGCCGCCCCACCAGACTCTGGCACTTGCTCTTGACTGACCCCAGACCAGAGAGAACAGGAACAGCTGTGTGGGTCTTCTTCCCTCTACCACCGATATGGACTCTCTCTCAGCCAGTTCAGGTGAGGGGAAAAGGAGTAGCAGGAAATGAATTTAGTGAGTGGGGTTGAGTTGTGAGATTATTGTGTTCTGTTTCAAAGTGTTTTTGAAGTGTTCCTGAAATGTTTTTATGATGTCTTGATTTTGTAGTTGTGATAGGGGATTTCTTGAAATGTTTTTGATATGTGATATGTGATATTTTGTGATATGATATGTGTAGTTTGTGAGACATTGTTTCACTGTGAGCTGCCCAGAGTCGCTATAAGCGAGTTGGGGGGCATATAAGTCGAACAGTACAATACAATACAATACAATATCTTTTTGCCTTCTGTTTTTCCATTCTTCAGCAACTGACTAACTACTTGTTCAGCTGTTACTCCAGTATAGATTTGCTATAGTTGGGTTAACCTTGGATACCTTGGAATTGTTATTCAGTGAGGAGTCTGCACATTGGTAGACATCTCTATGATGACATTCTGCATGTGCAAATGGACTTGGGAAACCAAGCTCATCTGCATGCTGTTGTTTAAAAACCATATCACACCACCTGTTGGCTAGGTGGATCATGACGTGTGCCCTCCAATTTCACTTGGCCCAAAGGATCTAAGAGAGGATGCTTGGGTGAGTTTTACACTCTTTGACGTGGAAAGGCTTTGAGAGAGAGAAAGAGAAATCAAATACTGAGAAACGAATACTTGCAGATTTTTTCTTGTTGTGTTCTGCCAATTTGCCTCTAATTTACTGTATAGCAATTGTGAGACCTCCAGTAGGTCTTGTCATCAACAGCTCCTCTAGATTCTTGCAACTCAAGACTGTGGTTCTTCACTGAGTCAGTCCATCTCATAGTCGGTCTCTTTTCCTGCTTTCTTCAACCTTTCCTATAATTACTGTTCATTCTTAAAAGTTAAGGATTTAAATCCTCATGAATTCAGTTGTGACAGATTGGCATCACTCCCTCTCCCTGAAAGGCGGGTACAGACAGAGCTTAGAAAAGTTACCTTTCTGGAAGAGAAGTTATAGTATTCCCCAGACAGTCTGGGAGATTTGGAGAGTGGTCATTCTAGAAAGTGGTTTTTCCAAGCACTTTGTACAATGTGATCAGCTTCATGTTAGACATATTGCGTCTGCCAGGTGGCTGAGAATTTTGCTTCAGTTCAGTTTCAATAGGAATTTATTGAAATTCACAAATGAATTCATAGCGCCTTCAGACTGGGTTATTGGCTTTTAGAAAGGGCCTGAAAACCTGGCTGGCAGGAATGGTGTGGGGTAATCAGGGTTTACTGACACACACCCCTTGCTGGCTTATTTAACATCCTGTATCTCTCCCTCTCCCCCCCCCCCCCATTCCTACCCTCATTCCTATATTCAGTGGGTTAGTGTAGGGAATGAGAAGTTGTTTTTAAATGGGTTTTAATTTTACTTTGTTCCTTTTGTGTTTTTAGGGGTTTATTTTATGTCTGTTGTGCTCCGCCCTGAGTCGCTTGTGCGAGTAGGGTGAAATATAAATCTGACTAATAATAATAGCTGTGGTAAAAAAAAAAAACCATGAGGTTTAGCAAACCTGAACATGTAAGAAAGAAGACTATGTGGGGTCCCTCCACCACTAGGTATTCCTGTTTTTATTTTTTATTTTTTTTGGAAGAAGCTCTATATTATAAGCACACAGATATCAGTTTTGGAAAAATATCCCAGATGGGCAATGTAGAAATTTAACAAACAAGCAAACAAACAAACCTGTCGTCATCATCATTGTCGCTGCCGCCGTTATCATTGTCATCGTTGTTAATGGATATCTTTTGTTTAACAATTAGACCACCAGTTATTTGTAAAGGCTGCTCTTCTGGCTTGCTCTGTCTTTCTCTGTATTCACTGAACACAAAATTATAAATTGCCAAGATCTCAAAAGTGTTGTTGTTGTTGTTTTTGACAGGTCCTTTATAGTTCATTTCAGCACTTTAACAGTAGGTTTCACAGGTTATTAACTGCAGCAACAGCCAGAAGAAAACTTCACAGTCCATTTGCCCCATATTGATAACGCCATTATTGTTCTCCTGAGAACATAAACAGCATCTGCAACATCCAGAGTTGTACATCAGAAAGCAACTTGTTGCACTCCACAGTTCCTAACACACACACACACACACACGCATAGTTGACAATGAATAACCTTCACAAATTAGAAACGTACCTTCTAATAGTTATCAAACAAAACCAGACACCATTCTGTTTGCTATAAGGGATTATCCCACCATAAGTGACTTTAAAAAAAGAAAGTAATCTTGTGTAACAAGAAAAGAAATCTGTAGCCTCTGATCTGTATGAGTCACTTTCTGGTCCTAAGCCCTTTTGGGGCACAAAGTCCTCATCAGCTCCAGGCCAGTGTTGATGAAGCTGCTGCCCTCCATCAAGATGGATTCAAGTGGGATTTAATCCACTTGGGGCCACCACCTTTCCCTGTGGACTTTGCCACCCAAGGCCATTAGTCCTCAGGATTGTCTGATTAGTTAACCGCTGCTTGATGATCACGTTCAGTTGCAGATAGCAGTTACCATGGCAGGATAATCTGGCCAGACTTAGAGATATTCAGAAGTACTTTTTCACAATGCATACTTAAATACAGAGCTACACCTGGTGCTTGTTCCTTTTTTGAACCACAGCTCTCAGAATAGCCCATGCTGACTGGGGATTCTGCAAACTGTAGCCTTAATAGGCAATATTTCTAATTACTGTGGAGACCAACATTTTTGTTGCTCAACTCTTCCAGAGCAAAAGGCATGATGTCAGTACCCAGGTTGTTACTGGTTAAAGACTTCCCTTTTTACTTTCAGGGTTTGCATTGTTGGCATTCTTCTTCTTTCATGTCCAAATCAAACTTTAAAGTGCCAAAATGAAACTACCTTCTTGGCTTTGTCATTGGCCAAACTTAAATCCTCATCGGTACATGTGTCTGGCAATAATTGGCAGACCAGCAAATGAGCCGGATTTTGTATCTCTTCACATTCACATAGTATGTTGTCTGTCAGCAGCCCCCAATAGAGCATGTTGGTCTTACATTTATGCGCTCCAACCCTATGTCTATTGAGGGTCCTCCAAGTGACATAAGGGAGGTTGAGTTCCTCAGCCATATCCTCTTTTAATGTTATTTCTTGTTCAGTGGGCTCCTTCCTCCATCTTCTAATTTGATTTTGCTCTCACACATCCTCAAGACTGTTTTTTGTTGTCATAAAGCTCTTCCTGAATCTGAGTCTGTTGATTTGAGGCACATATTTGTTCAGAGGATGCCAAGGGTCATTCTCAACAGGTGTGAATTTTGTAAAAGATTGTTCTGGCATGCAGTGGGATGAAGCTGCATGTGCCCCAACTTTGAAAATGGATATTTTTAATCAGTGGAAATTTTGCACCGAGGATGATATAGTTCACATTGTGCAGGCAGACCTAACAAAGCAGCATTTCAACCAATAGCAATGCTATACTGCAGTTCGATCCTGAAGGGGCACAAGGTTGACTTAACCTTCCATCTTTCTGAATTTGGAAAAATGAGTACAAAACATGTTGGGAGCCTAAAATGCTAATTATCTTGTGAATCACTAAGCACCATGGGGCAGTATATAAATGTAATTGCTATTGCTATTGCTATGACTGTATAATATCTTTAGTATTAGAAGTAGTCTGCCTCTCAATATGGGCTCTTGGAGAACATGAGCACAGGGCAGTTGCACCTGTGAGCTCCTTGGGGACTTCTCATAGGCATCTTGTTTCCTACTATGGGAATGGATTGCTGCAGTCTTGGGTTCTTCGATATTATCACTTCTCACTAAGATTCAGTGGAAGCTCCGGGTTTGTATTTCTAAATGTATTTCCCATTAGCAACCTCTCAGATGTGAGAATTCAAATATTATAACAGGGAAGTCACAATGAGAAATTGTTGCCAAGGAAGTTATGGTTCTCGCAATGGAAATGTTCAAGAACATAGAAGGATGTGGGCTTGTTCCTCCTCACAGTGCAGCTGAGGGCACAGCTTAGGTCTCCCGAGTATTTTTCATTGTTCTACTGAGAATGTTTTCATGCAAGATCTCCTTTTCCCCTCTGTCTTTTTGTTGTTTTCTCCATGTTTCAAAAGACAACGAGGCACTCAAGTAAAAGTCAGTGCCAACTTTTAGACTGCTAGGAAAATCTTGGATTGTCCGTACGGTGAGGGAAATATTTGTCACTTCCTTCCTCCTCCTCCTTCTGCAGTTGGCCACAGAAGTAAAGAAAAAATATTTTAAAAGCAGGATGTTGTAGATCAGGGATAGGCAACCTATGGCCTGTGGGCCAGATCTGTCCTGTGGTGCCAAATAATCTGGACCCTGTCCTCACTAAAGCCACCACTGCCACAAGAATCGGCTGCAGACTCATTTATGGCTGTCGTAAATGTGTTTACAACAACCATAAATGGCGGGGGTGGGGTGGGGTGGGACTAACACTCTGGTCTCCTCAACTGTCTGAGGGAGCGCGACCCGGCCCTCAATTTAAAAGGTTGGCAACCACTGTTGTAGATGTATAATAGTGTGATTCAGGAACCTGTACACACACACCACTCACTTCTGTCTTCTGTTCTGTCTCTTTGGGCAGATGCTAGATCAAAACCCTTTAAGCTAATTATTATGTTGTTTACTTCATCACTGTTACCAGGATGGATGAGTTTGGGCAGGACCAGTCTGAAAATGGCACAAAAACCTACTGAAGATGAGAGAATTATTCTTAATCCTGTTGGAGTAGTTGATTGCGGGTGAATTGTTTCTGCTACTTCTGAGGTGACCTTCCCATGGGCTTAGTGGCTGGAATGATAGATAGATACATTAATTGCAAGGACAATCCACATGAGATGAATGTATTATTCACTGCAGCAAAACAGGAGTGATGTAAGCCCTATTCAAGGATTAAGAGGATTAATTTGAAAATGTGGGCAGGGTGAGAGCTCTACACCCACCCACTTCTTCTTACTGTTGAAATATGCAGCAACCCAGTCCAATGAATGAAGAGGAATTGTTACATCAGAGGCATAGTGTGGCGGTGGTGGTAGTGGTGGCTCCCTCCGGGCAGCCCTTTTTTTGGGTGGCACTTTTTTTGGGTAGCATTTTTGGGGGTGGTATTTTTGGAGCGTGACCTTCCACCACCACTGGTTTCCTGGGCCCCACCCAGGGGGCGGCAAATTTGACCTATGCCCTGTGGGGCTGAAACCCATGCTACACCACTGTGTTACATGAACTCTTGTAACATTCTCACTAATTCAACTGGTCACTTCTAGTTGACACTAACAGTATTAGGCTGTAATAAACAGTACTGTATTATGTATTTATTCATTTGTTTCATTTCTCCTGGTGAAAGGAGATACACTAGTACCCCGGATAACGTTATGACATGGTTCCACAAGTCATGACGTTGTCCGGTTTTTACGTTGTACGGGGTATACATTGAACAATGCTAAAGAAAACCTGAGAAGAGGCGCTCGCACGCACGCGAAAAGGCGCGCCAGCGGGAGCCTCTTCTACCAAACGGGTATAGCAATGGGGATCGCATGTAAAGGCAAGGGATCAAAACGGGGGGTGCCACCCCCCCTTGATCCTTTACCTTAACGTGTGATCCCCGTTTCGCGCACCTGGGCAAGGGTCGGTTTTTCCGAATTCCCCCCTCCCCGGGGGAGGGGGGAATTCGGAAAAGCCGACCCTTGTTTAGGCGAGCAAAACGGGGATTGCTATAGTGAGCCTGGGAAAGAGGCGGTTTGGTCGAAATCCTCACCCCCGCGCAGGGGGAGGGAATTTCGGCCAAGCCGCCTCTTTCCCAAGCCGGGGAGACCCCGCGGAGAGGCGCCTCTCCTCTCCCGATGTTCTGAAAGGGTAAAGATCCTTACCCTTTCAGAACATCGGGTGGCTTGCAAGCATGCGCGCGTTGGTGGGAGTTAGCGCAGGATATGGAGGTCTCCCCCGTATCCTGCGCTAACCCCCACCGACGCACGCCACTCGCCTGAAGTTTCGAAAGGGTAAAGATCTTTACCCTTTCGGAACATTGGGTGGCTTGCAGGCGTGCACGCGTTGGTGGAGGTTAGCGCAGGATACAGAGGTCTCCCCCGTATCCTGCGCTAACCCCCACCGACGCGTGCCGCTCGCCCGAAGTTTCGAAAGGGTAAGGATCCCCGTACCCTTTCCAAACATCGTGGGGGCGGGCGCTGGGGGGGTTGGATTGGGTGGATGTTCTACCCAATCCAACTCCCACCCCACGCATACGCTTGTTCCGGATAATGTTAAAAATCGTGTTATTCGATACAAGATTTTTCCAAAAATCTTGTAACATTATGCGGTTTTCGCGCTGTATGGTACTCGTGTTATCCGGGGTATTACTGTACTGTAATAGACAGCTCATAGTAGAAAAAGACAAGAGAATGGAAAGGCTGACTGGATGGGTTCCTCAAAACAGTTCGAAGGAAAAAGTATGTACAAGTACATTTCCAGGGTAAAGGTAAAGGTTTCCCTTGCTCGAAAGCCAGTCATATTCGACTCTAGGGTTCAGTGCTCGTCTCTGTTTCAAACCCAAAGAGCCAGCGCTGTCTGCTTCAACAGACATGACTAGACACCGGAGCGCATGGAACAAAATTTACTAAAATTGAACATTATAATAAAGATATCAGAATGTTGCATTTTAAAAGGAGTTTGTTGTGTTATTCAAGGATAAATGCAGGATGGTGGTGTCCCAGTTAATATTATTCCTCCTCACTATTAATAATGAAATGTGGAGACATACTTCCTCAATATTGTCTCATGAGATGAAATTTTTAGGACCAAATTCCCCAGCTACTAGGCTGATTGGCTGTTCTTTTTATTTCCAACATGCAAATTACATCATGCATAGTTGAACAAGGCAAGAATTCTATCTGATAACTCTTTGGAGCAAGGTTGTTTGTTAAAGTGGCTTTTGCTCTTAGTTTACCCAGGAGATGTTAACATTTACAGAAATCAGTGATGGCTTTTACCAAGGGACTTTCTGAAGATGGCATTGAAGCATACAGTTCTGCAAGCCATATTCGAAAGGTTCTCCAACAGGAGAACACAAATCCTACCAGTAAAGGAGGGAAATGAAGTGACCATTTATTACACCCTTGATTGACAAATTTAGATTAAAAGAGACAAAAAAGGTTGTTTCCCCCAGGTTATAATGGACTAGATGCTTAAGTGCACCAAATGGTGTTACCTTTCCCAATGAGGTGGTACTTGTTTATCTATTTGCAATTTCTTGCTTTCTAACAGCTAGGTTGGCAGGAGCAGGGACAGAGACAGAAGCTCACTCTACCTGCAGCACTCAGGTCTCAAATTGCTGACTTGCCAACCTTCTGGTTGTCAGACTCAGCATCTTAACCACAGCACATGTCAAGTATTTCAGGATATTTTTTTATAGGAAGTTCCTTTGTAGTGAGTTTGACAATTTATTTGCCCATCTCAATGCTTTCAATGCTCAGTTAAATATGTTCTCCAGGATTTCAGCCAGGATCAGATGAGAAAATTGGGGTTTTTGTTGTAGAAGGTTGTTGAAGGACACCTTCAGCTGCAGATATCAGGTCTCTGCAGCCCAACTACAGAACTGCTTTCCAAAGGAAACCTACCAAGCACCCCTTTTATGGTGAACAGCCATTCAGAGAAGCTGGACGAGTGAAACAGAAGAATCTCAGAGTGGGTTACCAGCATGGTTGTCAACATAATCCTTGTTCCTCTCCTAAACTAGATTCAGCTGGTCTTTTGGATGCCATGTCCATTGGAACAGTAGGTTGAAGATTGGCAGGGAGTGAGGAGCCAACAGAAAATAAGAGACTGAGAGAAAGAGATGGTTGCTAACACTCTTAAGAAAGAAAGAGGGTAGAACAGGTGCTCTTGATGAGGAGGGGCAACAAGTGGGTTTCCAGATGATGTCAAACTGAAATGCCCATTGTTCCTTTCCATTGGTATTACTGGCAAGAACTGACTGGAATTGTGACTCAAAAATGTTTGGATGATCTCACATAGCCCATTGGTTACGTAAGTTCTCTCTTTACTATCTCTGCCACCAATATTTTTAATTGGTTCTTGTATCATTTCTGTTAACCATATGAAGGAAAGGCAATTTATTATATTTCTACAGACTTTTAAAATTATGTTTTGTTGTCACCTTATCCACCAAATCCATCAGCATTACTTCTTCTAGCCAAAGACCATGTCACTTTACCCTAGTAGTATATCCCAACCTTTTGTTTTTGGACTTCAGTTCCCAGAGGCCTAAGTCAATTCCCCAAAGTACTGATCAACCAATGTACTGATTTGGACTTCTGGGAATTGAAGCCCTCTCTGTGGGACATGTGCCCCATGTTGGGAACCACTGCTTTACAGCTTTAAAACATTACTTTTTTCATCTATAACTCCCAGTGTTGCAGCAACAGTGTGAGTGAAGAGAAAGTCTGAGGTACATGGAGTCAATAGAAAATAGGGTCAAGTAGATTTATTTATTTATTTATTTATTTATTTATTTAATCAAACTTTTATGCTGCCCTCCTCACAAAGACCCAGGGCAGCTAACAAACTTTTAAAACACTTAAAACACAGTAAAAACATGGTATAAAACCAGTATTAAACAGGATTAAAAAGTTACAAAAATTAAAAGAGATTAAACAAGTCACACGCAGAGAGGGAGGGGTTAGATAAGCCAACAAACTAAGGCAACCGTCTGGCCCATACCCCACACATGCCCTGCCAGCCAGATTGGCAGGACATGGTTTCTTATCTCCAGCAATAATGAAGGGAGTACATGAATTAGCAAATACAATAATCCCCAGGGCCAGGGCTCATGTTAATTCTGTTCATGCTCTAGTGCATGTCAAAATAGAATCTTTCATATCCCATTTAGATAAATGGCAGCATACAGCAGCAATAAGCACTAGGAAATGAACAGATTTCCTTCCATTTAGCTATTACCAGAGGCAAAAGAGGAAGAAAAAAAATTCAATTATTGTCACAGTTGTTCAACATCTTGTTTTTTTTACAAACGAGGGTCTCTTGTTCCAGGCTTACTGATTAAATCAAATTTCATTTATTCTAGGAAAAAGACAGCAAGGCATTTGTATATGTTTAGGAGAGTTGGGTGAAGAAAATGAAAGAAATGATGACTGAGATGTCAACATGCACCCCGTCTTACCAATCATAAACCAACATAAGCTTCTGAAATAAAAATAGGAACACAGCCTGGGTTTTGGAAAAGAAGAAAGCTGGTTTGGAGAAAATGTCTAGCTATTATTTCAATGTGATGAAAGTGAGGATAAAAAGTTTAGAGATAGGTTAGAGCAGGGATTCCCCCCCCCCACTGCAAACACTGTCATAAACGCGTCTGTGGCTGTCGTAAATGCATCCACTTCCAGTGGCACTGCCGTTGTGGGCCAGATGATTTGGTGCTGTGAGCTGGGGCCAGCCCATGGGCCATAGGTTGCCCACTCCTGGGTTAGAGGGTTGCTATGGTAAAGGAAGTAAAAAACTTCCTATGGCTAAGGATGGGAGAGCATCAGAGTTTCTGTTGATTTTGGAAGTACATAGGAGTTCTATATTCTATACAGCTGGCTGGGTAGCTCAGTGGTTTAGATGTCTGGTTGTGAGATTGATTCTCCACTGTGTCTCCTAGGAGAAGATCCAACCAGTGAGGTCATAGCCAAGCTGCACAGTCACAGAGTGCCTCCAGAAGAAGGGAATGGAAAACCACTTCTGTGTATTCTTTATCTGGAAATCCCTGGAAAGGGTTGCTGGAAGTCACAACTGACTTGATGGTACACAAGTATTATTTATTATACTAGTACAGGTCCTACCTGAAACTTGGAAAAGTCCTTCCTTCCTTCCTTCCTTCCTTACTCACTCACTCACTCACTCACTCACTTATTTAACCACAAATCCCTGCAGTGCTTACAGAAATGATTACAAACCATTAAGCAAGCAACATAAGTAGAGAAAGATATAATTTCAGACCCTATCAATATTCATAAGTGTGACATCCAGGAGACTCATTAACTGGATGAGGTGATGAAGCTGATCAAGAAACTGGGAGACCACATGACTAACCTGAATGATTGTGTCCATGATGAAGACCTGGGCCAGGATGAAGACCACACTGGAACAGCATATTCTGCTGCAAAAATGCTCATGGCCAAAGCTGACGTATTCAGCATTGTTGAGTTTCCTATGTATAGTTTGTCAATTTCCTGATGATATTTTTTCAGACTAACTTTAAACTTGGTATTTAGGCAGTGCTGCTTACAAGGGAGCATCCTGTCAAATGTCAAGTGTCCTGCCTCTTGGTTTTGAAGGTGGAAAGTGCACACTTGAGTCTTGCTTGGGTTAGGCTTCAAGTGGTTGATGGTGTAATACTGTCCTAATTCTTCAAACGCTCTAGTATGTTTTCCAGATATTTCATCAAAGTTTGATCCTTGTATGGCCATTACTGTGTTGTCTGTATAGATGAACAATTTTGTATTGTCAGGAACTGGTTGATCATTCATGTATATATTGTACAGCAGGGGTTGCCAATCTTGGTGTCCCAGGTGTTCTTGGACTTCAATTCCTAGAAGCCCAAGTATGCAACACCTGCTGATTAGGGCTTCTGGGAATTGAAGTCCAAGAACACCTGGGACACCAAGGTTGGCAGCCCCAGACAATGTTGGAGAAAATACACTTCCTTGTGGCAGACCATTCTTCTGCAACCTCCATCTACTGTTCTTGCTATTCATCATCATATAGAATCTCTGGCTCTGGAGGAAGCTGCCAATGCTTCTAGTAAGCTTGCTATCTTTGGTAAGCATGCTTTTTCCTTCATCAATAGATTCAAAAATATGATTAAAGATAATCAATTCCAGTGCTTTCTTAAGAAGTCAAAGGAGTAGCACTGGTCAGTAGTTTTTCATGTCATCTGGGTCTTTCCTGGGTTTCAATAAAATGGCTCACGCCTTTCTCCACAATTTAGGAATCTTAAGCTTATCTATGGAGTTGTTCATTAATTGCAGAAGCTATTACAAAGTGCGAGGACCAAGCTGATTTATCTGCTCTGTTTCTTTATGACCCAAATATTATTCTCAGAAACTATCTGTATCTGATTTAGAGCAATCTTTTATCCAACCACACCATGAGGACTTCCCTGGTTAGAAATTGTTGTTGCATTATGTATCCTTGCAGCTGTGCTTCCAAATACGGAATTGTTTGTCATTTTGTGTGGTTTAATGAGTTAGTAAGCATGCCACTTCTAAGTGGCTTGACTAATCTGAGGGGAAAACACAAGCTAGAGATTTATTTCAATAAGTTTTGGACTGGTTACTGTAAACAGCCTACATGACAAAATGTACCACCCACCTGGAGTATTCAGAAAGCTGTGGACTCCATGAAAGGAAGGCAGGAGGAAAGTGCAGGAGTGAGGTTTTCTTCTCGAGAAATGATTTGAGCTAGTGGTTAGAAGTAGCTAATTATAATTAACAGGCAGTTTCTAGTTTGTTTGTTTGTTTGTTTGTTTATTTATTTATTTATAATTCGATTTATATATCGCCCTATTTGGTAAAACCGACTCAGGGCGGTTAACAGAACAAATATATAATTACAAGTTACACACAATTGTAATAAGCATCACAAATCATCACAATTTCAACAAACAAAATATACAATAAATACTCAATAATACAGTCAAAATAAAACACCACAAATTGTGAATTACAAAAGTATCACATCAATCCAGAACAAAAGGCATTTCAAAAACAATACATATTTCAAAAAACAATACATGTTTCAGAATAATACACAGTTCAAAGCAAAACACACTTTCCTCCAGGCTACATAGTTGAGTGAAAAAAAGTCTGTTGGCAGTGACGGCCACAGGGTTGGCATTTTATGCCTGGCCCCGGCTGAGCCGTGCAGGTGTTCTGTGGTTTCTTGAAGCTGGGTCCCGGGCGCAGGTGGAGATTGTCCTGGGACCCTTTGCCATGGCGGCCTCTCCACCCACCACAGACGGCTCC
Organism: Furcifer pardalis; assembly: GCA_030440675.1. Lineage (NCBI taxonomy): Eukaryota > Metazoa > Chordata > Lepidosauria > Squamata > Chamaeleonidae > Furcifer > Furcifer pardalis. The sequence continues at coordinate 22,019,785 of CP126894.1, forward strand.
TAGGCAGCAACACCACAATACCTAATAGCATAAAACAATTTGGTTATGTTTTCAAGTTCCCATGGATTCAATGAGCCTCCTTAGATCGGAACTGTCCACTGGATTTAGGTTGCAATGTTTTAATTAAATTGAGAACTATCAGGGTGTGGTCTGACTAAACAATAGAAGAGAAATGTTGGATGGTTCAGATGCTGCCTTGTACTGTCTTGGAATTCCCTACCATATAAGGCATATGTGGAAAGAGGAGAAAGACAAAGAACATGAGGCAGACCCAGGAGAAAGGGGAGAGAGAACATCAAAGATATATTACAAGAACACCAAACCACATGAGTGAAAGCCACTAGAAGTGCCAGAGCAAGAACCGTGTATCTCCCTGTCACGTACCAGCCGGCCCCCTCTGCTCTGGAAACCTCCTTAATCAAAGCCCCCAGAGGGCGGGCTGGCCGGCAATAAAGCTTTACAGCCCTTAGCTGCTTCTCATCTCAAGGAGGTTTAAACAGGTAGCGTGTTCAGAGGCTTGTGTGTGAATGCAATGCTTCTCTTACCCTTTTTAGTCCAATGAAGACACGTTGCTCAAGCAAACGATGGTTTATTGATCAGTTATATTGATCAGGTTCATAAACCATAAAAGTCAGTAGCATAAGTCAGTAGCATAAGTCAGTCCAGCAAACAGAGTTACAGTCCAGGTTCGTTAGGTAACCATTTTGAAAAGAAGAGAAAATCCCACACAATAGCCAGGGTCTTAAGCTATTGAGATCCAGAGACGAACTAACTAACTTCTCTGCAAAATGAAGAATCTGCGGTCAGGTGGGTTAGCTTTAGCCAATCAGGTAACAGAGAATAACTTTCTCAAAACAATGGATTGTTTACATCTATGTAGAGTCAGTGTTCTAGCGTGTAGTCAAAACATGAAGCTAGAAATAAGAAATACTGGAAAACAGGCAGTCTTGTGACATGAGTCCATGAGGCAGAGAGAAGGGGAAGGATTTTAATGAGGCCTATTTATGAGGCCTAGCTGAAAAATTGCAATTTCAAGTCTTGGGAGCATTAGGAAATATGTCAACACCAGAAGGAGTAAATGAGGAGTAAAAGTAAAGAAAAACCATCCTTTCTGTTGTTGCCTTGTCTTCTGTCATAAGTTTTGATAGAGCACGAGAGCAGAAAAGGGAACTGCGTTTCTGAACATGTACAGTAATCTGCTTAGCAGTTAAGACACTCAACCTGATGACTGGAAGGTTGGCAGGTCAGCAGTTTGAGACCTGAGTGCTACATGATGGAATGAGCTCCTGTCTCTGTCCCAACTCTTGCTAACCTAGCAGAAATTGCAAATAGATAAATAGGTACCACTTTGGTGAGAAGGTAAAGAGCCTTCAGTGCCTGCCACATGTCCACAGAAATGACTGCAAACACAGACAGCACTGGCTCTTTGGCTATACACAGAGATGAGCACTGAACCCTACAGTTGGATACGACTGGCTTTCAAACAAGGGAGACCTTACATTAATTTGCAGTAGTATGGTCTCTTTAAGATAAAGCACTTCCCCCTTCTGCTGCTTAGAATAGAAGTGCAACGTTTACCAGAACTAGCAGCCAAACTCCTCTTTAAAAACCTACTTCTCTTCTGGTTAAGAAAGTTGCTTTTCTTTAAGAACTCTTTTAAGTAATTTTTTTTTGTGCCAGAGTTTCTTTGTTAATTTATTTTTCATTATATTTGAGCATAAATTAGACAATTCCAAGCAGAAAGTTCTTATTGCAGGCACTGACTTCAGACGGGAAGTGTCATAGAGCTTTATTTCTAGTAAAAATGATATTTAAAAAACAAACATGCTTTCAGGAGAGATTAAGAGAGTGAAAAGTCACAGAGAAAAGCACTTTATTCCGAGGATAAGAAGAACATTACATGGATGGTAGAGCAAATACTAATAATATTTGTGTGTGGCTCTGATACATTGAGGAAAATAGATGTTCTGCCCAGACAAGCCATTTGTGTTATAATGGCAATCAAAAACTCTTTGTAGAGAAATGTAAAGGATTCTTTAAAATTATTGCAACGGTAAGTGGAAGTAGCTGCAATTCTTCTGGTGTAACTTCCCAAGCAAGGTTGACGTCATCAGTAATGACAATTTTGGGGGAACTGAACAATTACACCTGTGTAATTCCTTTCATCAATGGAAAGCCAAGGGAGTCACAAAACAGGAGGAGAAAGTCTTTAATTAAGAAAACTTGCCACAAGGATCATTTTCTGACACTGGCAATTTTTTTCTTCAGGTACTGTATCCGTTCCGGATATTGGCTATCATCATGGCAATAGCCAATATCTGCAATATCTGTTCTTAACTCCTCAGAACAGTTCTTTCGAGTACATTCCACGCCAGTCTCTCAGGTTCTTCAGCCATGAAGTCTGCTTACGTCCAGGGCCCCTCTTCCCAGGGATCTTTCCTTGCAGAGTAAGTTGGAATAGTCTGTATTTCATGTTGTTCCTCATGATATGCCCAAGGTAAAACTGGCAATTTTAGAGAAATAAAAACTTTGCCCTCCTGTCTTACACCTTCCATTGCTTCCTTATGATGAAAAGGATTACACAGAAGCCTGGAGCCTGAAATGTTTAATTTCTGAGAACCTGGAGCTGTCAGCAATGTCATCAGCCTTGCTAAGTGTAAGAGACTCCTGCCACTGTTCACTGGATTCAGGGAGTCCAAATATGGACACTCAGCTGCATTACCTTATTTGCCCTGGAGTGAATATGTCCAGGAGAATCACATGTGTTGGTGCCTGGTGAACCTATCTGGCCCTGATACCTCCCAATACCCTCAGTGCTTCTGGGAGGTTAAAAAATCCACCAGGTTGATTGCTTAAGATCAACCTGCCAACTCTGCAAGTAGAACTACCACCACATTCACAAATTTATTAAGACTCCCGGTATCTGGTCAGGGGAAGATCTGATCTTTGTATCATAAACTCTCTTTAGAAAAAAACCCTCACACAATTATATAGAGAATTTCTAAAACAATTTATTAAAGATAATATAACAGACAAAAAGTTCCAAATATTTCAAAAAGGCTTGGGAACAAATAGTCTGAGACAAAGGCTACAGCAATCAAAAGAAACACACCAAAAATAATAAAACTAGCTAATCTACAGAATACTCACACATTAGTATTGAATCAGCTTGATTGTGGAGCATCGATAGAGTGCATCCTTCCCAGCACAGTATCTTTTAAGAGGCAAGCTAAGTCAACTAGTTTAATTTCTGAAACCCTTTTTATACATTAAGCCTCACATTCTAGACCCTTTAAAATTGCCTGCCAATCAGACTTCAAGTTCCTTTCAATGTCCACAAAGGCAAGAACATTTTCTGCCCCCTCCCTTCACACAACTGAAGTCAACTTGCAATTTAACTTAGTGCCAGGCTTTCAACTTGGCCTTGACAGCTGCAGGAGTTACTTCCTTCTTATTACAGTCAGAATTGCCCTCCTCACTCTCAGGCAGCCATTCCAAGGTACACTAGTACCCCAGATAATGATGAGACTTGGTTCCACAAGTCTCGTCGTTACCCCTTTTTTAACGTTGTGCGATGCATTGATTGCACAACGTTAAAAAAAGCCCTGTTCCCCTGGAGGCTGCAGCAAGCCAAAATGTCGGGATTCAAATGTCGGGAGGTGGGGGAACTTTGGAAACAGCTGGGATCGAGTCCCTCAACCCCCCTGGAGCCGGGGGGGGGGGTTAAGAGAGCCAGAAATTGGTGAAAAAATGTCAGTTTTTTAAACCCATTTTGGGCTCTCTGCTATCTCTGGGCAGGTCGGAGAACCTGATCCAAGCTGTTTCTGGGCTTCTCTGACATCCCCGGCCAGTGGAGCAAGCCAAAGCATCAGGGATCAGGTCTTCTGATCTCCCTGGAGCAGGCAGGGGGGGGGGGCAGAGAGCCCGAAATGGGTAAAAAACAAGTCCAGTTTTTTTACCCATTTCGGGCTCTCTGACCTCCCTGCTGGCTTTGGGGAGATCAGAGAACCCGATTGAAGCTGTTTCTGGGCTTTTCCCATCTCCCTGGCCAGTGCAACGAGCCAAAACATCAGGGTTTGAACCCTGACGTTTTGGCTTGCTTCACTGGTCGGAGACGTCGGGGAAGCCCAGAAACAGCTTCAATCAGGTCCTCTGATCTCCCCGGAGCAGGCAGGGGGGTCAGAGAGCCCAAAATAGGTTAAAAAAAACCCAGACACTTTTTTACCTATTTCGGTCACTCTGATCCCCCTGCCTGCTCCAAGTAAATCAGAGGACCCGATCTGCAGCTGCAAGGTGGCTGGGGAAGCTGACGGGGACTCCCTGTCGGCTTCCCTAGCCACCCGCCCATGCCTCCGCAGCTGTGGGGTGGCTGGGGAAGCCGACAGGGGAGCCCCCGGTCAGCTTTCGAGCCACCCCACCCCTGCCTCCGCAGCTGCAGGGTGGCTGGGAAGCTGAACGGAGAACCCCCTTCAGCTTTCCAGCCACCCTGCTGCTACGAAATGACTGCATCGGGTAACGCTAACATATCCAATACAGTCGTTATCTGAGGTATTACTGTACTAACTGTTGTTGTTGTTGCTGCTGCTGCTGCTGCTGCTGCTGCTGTTCAGTCGCACAGTCGATTCTAACCCTTTGCGACCCCATAGATCATTGCTCTCCAGGCACCTTTGTCCTCCATCATCCTCCTCAACCCACCCAGCTGTGTGCCCATTGCATCTGCAATACCATCTAGCCATTTCATTTTTGGCCACAAAAGCCTGAATTTTCCAGAAGAGCACCAAGTTCAATGTCTCACAATTTCTAAATTTCTTTACCTCTCCAACATGGTATCACCCAGTTTAGTACTTTGGGGCTTGGATTTATAGCTGTAACCATTTATTTTTTGAAAGTAACTTTCAAAACTATGCCTTGACATCAGTCTGACCTTCTCCTTTGCTTTCTCAGTAAAGCTGACAGACTATATAGTATGGACAAGGAACTGTGTTGACTGGTAAGAGAGGCAGCCAGTGCTGGAAAGGAAATTATATTTGGCAGGCAAAGCATTCATTGTTCCTCATTACATTTTATATACTGCTCTGGCTCAACAGTAAAGAAATGACGCTTCCTTGTATATAGAATCTGATCTTTTAATGCCATGTTGATGTCCCTTTCTGTCTGTTAGAGCAGATGACCTAGGTCAATTTTCTTAGTAAGGACTGCTTTCTTTGTAATTGTTGGTTTTAATAAATGAATCTGAACTGTAGGATTTTTATTTTCCATTGTAAGGGTAAGTTTTAAACAAAACATGAGGTCATATGTCCAATAAGTGGCAGGATGGCAAAAACCGCTTGGATTTGGTTTGAGATGCAAAATTGAAAAAGATGCAGGAAGTCATAGAGAGCTAGTTTTTTAAGCTTCATTTTTCACTTCATGATGACAGATAGTCTGCATCTAATTCAGGAGTTCTCATCTGGTCTGCGGGCTGCAGGTTGAGAATCCCTGATCTGGTTCAATCAGGTTTCAACTGAATAATAGGATATAAATGTTTTTATTACCATTATGGGTTCTTAATAGCTTTCATTGCCAACATGGTGAACTGAGTAGGAAAGAGGAGTGCAGCCCTCTTGGTTTAGAGCTCTCAGTGACTTTCAACATCAGCCATGTTTCCTTCTGGATTGCCTGCCAAGGATAGGGCTTGGGGTTGAAAATAAGTAGCTCTCATCCTTTTTGGAAGATGATCCTTGAGGATGTCTGTTGGGTACTGTCTCTGTCTGGTTTCCATTTTGTATTTCCATTGTTAACATCTTAGCATCTACATGAAACTGGATAGATGGACTGATGATTTCAAGTTTGATATCATTAATACACAAACATATAGTGTAGGTAACTTATGATGCTTAAATTCTTTGGCAGTCTTCTTCTTTAATGTCCTGATCAAACTTTGGATTGCCAAAATGAAGCCATTTGCTTGGCTTTGTCATTGGGTAGACTTAAGTTCTCATAAGTACATGTTTCTGGAAGTAATTGGCAGACCAGTAAATGAGCCGGGTTCTGTATGTCTCCACATTCAAACAGAGTGCTGCTGTCCGCAAGCAGCCCACATTTGAGCATGTTGGTCTTTCATTTAGAAACTCCAACCTCAGCCTAGTCAGGGTCCTCCAAGTGCTGTAGGGGAGTTTGAGTTCCTCAGTTACTGGTATATCCTCCTTTAAAATTATTCCTTGTCCAGTGAGCCCCTTCCTCCATCTTCTAATTTGGATTTACTCTAGCATATCCTCAAGAATTTTTGTTCTTGTTATAAAGCTCTTCCTAGATTTGAGTTGGAGGACTTGAGGCTCATATCCATTCAGAGGGTCTTGAGGGTCTTGCTTAGTTCTCTCAGCATCCACTGCTACTTCTCTCCTTATCTTAGGTGGAGTGATACCATCAAGAGGATATATTTTCTCAACTGCTGTAAGTTTGAGGCATCCTGTCATTATATGCATCATTTCATTAACAACAGCTTAATAGTTATTGTGTGATCAGGACCAGCAAGATCTTAGGCATCGTGTGTTCAGGACCACTTATTTTCTTGAGTATTGAGAAAATTAAGTCTGACCTTCTTTTGTGTATCAAATACACGGCTCAGCAGCATAAAAGTTAGCAGATGAGAAACCCAGGCAAGCTATTTACCTGTCCAGTTATATTCTTTAACTCTTAGTAGAAACAATGGTGCCCATTAGACAAACCCAATCTAGATAGAACTTTCTGGCAAACTGGTGAAGTTGCACATCACCCAGAAGATGTGCTAGAACTAATTTGTGATTAGGCTCCAGTCACAGTAATCCTTTGCTGCTGCATGAAAAGATAATGCTAGTGTACTTTTCATGAAAATAACTATCTTCCAGCTGGTACAGCAACACCACATCACAGGCTCCTGGCCAATTTCTGAAACTCATCAAAATGATGCTTTTAGCATCACTGTATATAGAAATTGTGTTATATTTGAACAGTGTATTTCGGTTTATGGGATTGGAAAATGCCCATATTTTAGCAGACTACTGCTTGTCTCACCACAGTCAGAGGTTTGGTTTACCAACCCTTGGATATACTGTACCTGTATTCTGACAGAGGAGGCCTTGCCTTCTCATGTTCTGGGTAGACTGGTCATAAACCTGGCTTCTAATCTCTTGCTTCCACACAACTGGACCTCATACCTTGTCTATCTAATTTCATTCAGACCTGCCCTACAACAGGAGCATATAGTCTAAACACAATTCAGGTAGACTAGACATCCCTCTGAACACTGATGCCACTATCTGTCACTCTGATGAGGAAGGCTGGTCTACAGAGCATTGGATTCAGCTGTCTTCTATTGCATCCGCAAGTCCTGGTTGCATAGGGAAAAGGTTAAAATAGGATTTTCTGATTTCTGGGATTACAAATTGCATAATTCTTCATCTTGGGAGTTCTACCTGATTTACAGATACCTGAATATAGCTAACCTGGGTGAGGCTTAGCTAAGCCTACCTCTGCCTAGCTTTCTGTTCTGAAAGAAGACTCCTAGTCAGCACAAAAGTAGGAATAGGAAGTAGGATCTAAGTCTAGCTAAGTGTCAAAGCCTTCTAGTTAGGTCCTTCTCCCAGGTGAACCACATTTAGGTGTCTATGAAGTGCCTGTAAGTGAGGTAGAACTACCCAAAAGAAGAATTATAGCGTCTGTAGTATAGAAAAACCTCCATTCTTAAAAAATGAGATTGAGTTTCTGTGGAAGCCACATTGTGGAAAGATGACTCTTTGCCCAAGATACTGATATCAGAAACCGATCTATTGTTCAGCCCAGAAAATTCTTAACAAGGCATGGTTGTTAACAGTCTGATTTTCCTCCCCAATGAATAAATTTAAACTATTTGCACTTGACATAATTTAGATGCATTCCACTGTGTTGCATAGTGTAATGGACCGTGGAGTATCTGGCCCAAAGCCATTTGAACAAGTTTAGTGCTATTTCTTTCACTTGTAGCTAATAAAATTAGTAAGATTTAAATCTGTGTCAGGAGAAAATTTTTCATGCAAAGAATGCTGATTGATGTTCAGTATTGTATTAATGGTTGTTCGGTCGTACCCAATAAGGAAATTTTGCTGGTTTAGACGATGCCATTATTTCTGAGTTATAGTGAAAAGTGAAGCTTGGCCTAGTACAGAGGTGAGCATGACTTGGTGGGATGCCCATTGTACATACATCTTAGTTAACTAACTACTACAAGAAGCTGCTCACAGCATCTTATGAAAGAGGTGCTTCTGGTGCATTCTCAGATGGAACAATGGGTTGTCTTTTTGTATGTGATTTTATTACTCAAAAATAACACGAGTTCGAGAAAGATAAAGAATCTAAGAGACAAGCCACATTCACTATTTTTCACTTAGGAAATGATTGGCATGATAAGGTTTAATGCATACTATTATGTATACATACAACTGGTACATGCCTCTGTTTGCTAAGATACATGAAATGTAAAGGTAATGGCCGTCTTTGCTCAAAGCCAAATGTTTATGACTCTAAGTGGTGGTGCTCATCTCCATTTACAGCCAAAGAGCCAGGGCTATCTGCACCTGCAGACATTTCTGTGGTCACATGGCAGGCATGACTAGGCATCGGAGTGCACAGAATGCTGTTGCCTTCCCACTGAAGTGGTGACTATTTATCTATTTGCAATTTCTTGCTTTTGAACTGTGAAGTTGGCAGAAGATGGGACAGCGAGTTTGCTCTTTAAGCGAAACACCATTATAAGTGACCAATTGTGGGGGGGGATTGCGAACCCCGATTTATTTGTTAAGTGAGTTTTTGGTTGGTTTTATTTGTCGAGCAAGGTCATGGAAAAAATTAACATTTTGACAGTCAAACATGCTTAGTTTACAGATGTAGATATCAAGAAGGCAGTACAAAACCAAGAGTACATTCTATTTGGTGATTGCAATATTTCACAATGATTTAGTGCAGCGGTTCGCAACCTATGGCCTGTGGGCTGGATTCGTCCCATGGTGCCAAATAATCTGGCCCCTGACTTCACTCCAGGTTCCCCCACAGCCACCATCACCAGAATCAGCTGCGGACTCATTTACAGCTGCATAATTGCATTTACGACAGCTGTAAATTAGTCCACGGCCATTGTAAATGTGTTTACAATGGTCATGGACATGTTTTATGGCACCAGTCCAGACTGCTCAGCTGTATGAGGGTGTATGGTCTGGCCCACAGCTGAAAACACTGAGAGCCCCTGATTTAGTGTTACAAAATTCTAGTGTGCCAGAATCTTTGAATCACATAGCTCTGATGCAACAAGGATTATAACTATAGACTGGGATGGCCTGACCACCCCCCCTGGACAGCTGATCAGACCAGTCACGTGGTTCCTCCTGTCAAAAGTGGAAGTAAAACATGCCTACGGCTGCACCTGTGCAAACGCTGCCATAAACGCTACATCCATGTCTGTTGTAAATGCGTTTATGACAGCTGCAGGTGCATTTATGGCAGCGTCTTTGCATTTGTGCATTTGTGCATGCACATTTGCGCATTTGCTTCTGGCCCATGGGCCATAGTTTAGCCACTCCTGCCATTCCATCTGGCCCACACCCCTGCTATAGACTGTTGTCGCTCTCAGCATTGCAGAGTGATCGCCAAAACAAATATTCAAATAATAGATCACAATCTATGACTATGATGAAAATATGTATTCTTGGGCAGCGTAGATGTCATACTAGCCAGCAAATGAGACAAGAACTTTATTTTATTGTTTTTCTCCAGTAGGTCCATTAGATACAAGTATGTATAGTGCCATCTATTGCTCAAAGCACATTATAACAATATCCACACAGTTTCCAACTACAGTAAAACCTTGCATAAAGAGTGCCTCACTTAGGGAGTAACTCGCTTAAAGAGCAGAATTTTCTCTTAATATTCACTTCACTTAACAAGTAAAACCAACCAAAAAACTCACTTAACAAATAAATTGGGGTTCGCAATCCCCTCTGCCAGAAGTCACAATTGGTCACTTACAATGGTGTTTCACTTAAAGAGCAAACTCGCTTAAAGAGCAATCTTGTGGAACACATTATGCTCTTTAAGTGAGGTACAACTGTACAGTGTATTAAAGATGCCCAAGTTTCTGACTAATGTTTCAATGATGATCTAAGTGTATACATATCTGTTGCATGTGCATTGCATACTTGCTTGAACTTTTTATGGTGTTCTCTGATTTCGTTAGCCACCCTGGGTTGCTCCTGCAAGGAGGACGGCATATAAATCTAATAAATAAATAAATCTCTTTTTTCATATATACATCTTCATTTAAGAATTAATGAAATTGGTGGCTATACCAAAAAGAAAGGAGTTTGTGCAAGTATTTTTCACACATGAGGATTCATGCAACAATGTGCATAAACTGGATTGGTAGAGATTGTTCATGGCCTGAGCTGTTGGGCTCCTTCACACATGTCAGAGGGCCTTTAAGGTCATCCCTCCATATCCATGAGGGAATATATTCCTATATTTTCAGTGGATACATGAAACAATGGAAAACAGTGAATCCTATATTTAAAAAACATACCTCAGTCATATTTATCATTTATTATTTATTAGTTCAAATTTATATTGCTGCCCACTCGCCGTGGCGACTCAGGGCAGTGTTTGTGTGCAAATGCCTCCCCCATTCTACAGGTGTGATAACAAAATGGCTTCCTTCATTCTTTCTAAACATTACATTATATATAGTGACCTCTAATGGACAGATCTGGTAATGCAGTGAGTTTTATTGAATATTTATAGACCAGCAGAAAACTGAAATCATGGAAATGGTACCTACAGATATGGGGGAAACCTGTATGAGAATCATGAAAATAAGAGAGGAAACGTGGCAACATGTGAGTCCTCACTTATAGAACACTTTTTTTTACTTGTCTGTGGGATTTGCACAAGATAAATTGCTAATAAATTGTTCCTATTCTGAATTTTTTAAACAACATAAAATTGTCAAGTAACTTTCTCTTATTAAGGTGAGAAGTCAGGAACTTTTGTACTTCGTCCCTGGTCACCCTGTAAAAGCTCTCTTCTTGTTTCCACCAATGGTCTTGTTACAGGAATTTACACTGTGAACATGTTCCTTGGACTTGGTGGATGTGAAAGACAACTTTGTGTCAAATGACACAAAGTCCTGAAGATTCAATTGTAAGTGTATGCTCGCATTCCAAAATATCTCTGTGGCTGGATGCCCTATGTAGCTTGCATCTGTACAGCATTAGACATTTCAAGAAAAAAATACACAAAGAGAACATAAAACATCCATTAAGGGGAAAATCTCAAAGATTCTAACTTTGTATCAGTACTAAGCACATGGGCATCACATTAAAATTCATGTGACTGTGAGCTTAAGAGAATGAAGGCAGTGTGCTGTCAGGGGAGGTAATTGTCTGCAAATAGGCTTAACTGTGAATGAGCCAAATGATATGTCCAAGATTAATTGAATTGTTATATTATGGTTCATTCCTTTTTCTGGCAATTGGATGACCTGATTGCTAGAGTGGACATGTTTGCCCCCAAAGAACCCTACCCACACCTTTATGAGTCCCTGACAGGGGCTTCTACTTTTATCGTGTGGGTAGGTGTGCTCTAGTTTAGTCTGAAATAAAAGTGGTTCTTCAGTTCCATAAATTGCCCATCACATTTCTAAGAGATTAATCAGGATAGGAATCTGCAACTTTTACTAATCTTAGGCTGGCAGGCTGGCCAGCCAGCCAGCCAGCCAGCCAGCCAGTCAACCAACCAAACAACCTCTCAACACACCCACTTATTTTACAATGGTCAAAATCCTATTGCATAATATATGCCAGTACAAGCTGATGATGTCACCAATTGTTGGGTTTTTATTACTCAGTAAAAGTTTCCTATGTCACCTCCTCCTTTCTTTTGTCTTGGGGAGGTTTTTGGGAGCCTGAGGATGGTGCAGAGGAAAACCTTTAATGCCTGAACATTCCCACCAGTGGTCCTAATACTAGGACTAGAACCATCAACAGCAATTGAGGGGTATAAAAATCTGCTTCACTGCCATCCTGAGGATCCCACAGCCTCCCTCAAGTCAAAAGGGATCTCGAGAGAGAGTTGGAGCTTGGAGAGGGGAATAGAGAACAGGAAACTTTGACAGAGCAATAAAAGCCTGAGGCTGGTGACAACATCAGTTTGTACTGACATAAATCCAGTCATTATAAGAATTTGAGCAATGTAATTTTCTGAAGTATCAGTTATGGCAGGTTAAATTATGCTGTAGCAAGAGACAAGACCTGGGGTACACAGAAAGACCCTCCTCAAGAATTGTGGTATTTTGGAACCACAATTGGGCATACCCTGGTAATGGCAACCTTGTGTTGCCAACTAATCTTTCTTACATTAGGTCAGACGAAAGGAACTTCAAAATGAACTTAACAATAGGTGCCTTCATTTTGGCAGTTTTCACCTCTGGTCTAGACATGGAAGAAGAAGAAGAATTTCCCAAGGTGCACACATCTGTTTGTAAGAAGAACAACCTAGATGACATACTTTTATTATTTTGTTCAAGAGAGAATAGTTACCTGAATGAACATGGACAGACAATCCAACCTCTTCAGAGAAAAACAAAGAAAAGGCCAGCACTGAATTTAAGACTTTAATTTGCAGGACAAAGGCTTTCTGTTGTTTTACTGTATTTGCCATCCAGTGGTTTTTGACTTATGGTATTAATATTTATGTATTAAAGATCCACAAAAGACATATCTCACACCAGATCTTTCTCTTTTCCTACCACCTTCAGTTTTTCCTAGTATTACTCTGTTTTCCAGCGAGTTGCTTCCGTAAGAATGTGTTGTTATAAGGAAATGTGGAATTTGGCACCAAATGATAAATTAACATGGGGGTTGAATGTTAGAAAAGACATAGTCCATGAAAATAGATTTTGGAAAATCTGGCAGCAATTTGTAGAACATTCAATTGTTAGAAATAAAGATATTATTCCTGTATCTGATCAAAAGAGTTTTTGGAAGGTATGAAAATTTATGTTGACATTGTATATAGCACAGTGCTGATTTGTAATAGAATAAGGATATTAAAAATTTGTAGAAATGCAAAGAGAATGTAGAAATGCTATATATATATATATAAATTTGTCGAATTTTAATGTGAAAAATACTTGCAATAAGTGTTATTTTATTTTTATTTCCTCTTTTTTTCTTTCTTTGATATGTTGTATTTGTTGTAATGTATATTTTTATTTGAATTGTATTTTGTTTGAAAATTTAATAAAAATGATTTTGAAAAAAAGAATGTGTTGTTATGTGCCATAACATAGCAACCTTAAGTGGGTTTTCAAGGGAAATGAGAGATTTAAAGGTGTGGTTTTTCCAGGTCTGCAAACCAATGAGTTGCCATGGCAAAGTGGGGATTTGAGTCTTAATTCATTGCTCTGTCCCTCTCACCACACTGAGTATCTCTCATTAAGAATACAGTTGTACCTCGCTTAAAGAGCATAATGCATTCTACAGGATTGCTCTTTAAGCGAGTTTGCTCTTTAAGCGAAACACCATTGTAAGTGACCAATTGTGACTTCTATTGGGGGTGGGGGTGGGGGTTGCAAACCCCGATTTATTTGTTAAGCGAGTTTTTGGTTGGTTTTACTTGTTAAGTGAAGTGAACATTCAGAGAAAATTCTGCTCTTTAAGCGAGTTACTCATTAAGCGAGATGCTCTTTATGCGAGGTTTGGCTGTAGTGTCATTATTATTTACCCTTTGAATATTTACCCATTCCAGTAGTTGATTGAGTGTCTTCTGATCTGTTGGGGCGTGTGAGTCTTAGCTTCCAGCCATATATCTTGTTTTATTTTGGATTGGGTCATTCCATGTTTATCATAGTAATACTGGATCTTGTGAGAACCATTAATATTGCCTTCACAAAGGACTGACTGCATGTTGATGACACACCTCTGTTGGGAAGTTCTATGTCTGGCCTTTTCTACTTTCCATCTGTTTGTTAATTGAGGACAGGCCTTGTTTTTTATTTTATTTTAATTGCTAACAATGTTTACTAGGTGACTGGAACTGATAAAGGCCACAGTAGAGTTGCTGCAACCTTTAACACAACTGTCTTTCCTGCAGACATTTCTGCTGGTACCTAATTAGATTCTGTTGTCAAGGGACAATTAAAAAAGGAAATCCAAATGTGGTAGATCTGATCTTATAGCTTCTGGATCAGTTGTATAACATTGTGGTGCGACTGTATATATGTAAAAGGCAGCTGCTGGCTGAGGTTACCATATTCTGGTCTTCTAAATCCTGGCCAGGTTATCCTGCTACGGCAATAGAGTAGACCATACTGCCAGTGACTCAATGCCTTGTGTCAGGCGGCAGTTAACTAACCTGTCAAACCTGAGGACTAACGGCCTTGGTGAATTCCACAAGGAAGTATGATGGTCTCCAAGAGGATTAAATCCCACTTGAAGCCATCTTGATGGAGAGCAACAGCTTCATCAATACTGGCCTGGGGCTGAGGAGGACTTTGCATGCCAAAAGGACTCAGGACCAGAAAGTGACTAGTGGAACTGGATCAGTGGTACAGGGGTCATTCTGCAAAGCAGAAGGCAGATGAAAGGCCACAGAATTATATTCGCAGGACAGTCCATGGCTGATCACCACGATGACTGCCAATATTCAGAATTGGATATGGCACAACAACAACAACAAGAAATCCTGGCAGCTTTATGAAGTACCTAGAGAACCCTGAAAAGCATTGCCAACATAAATCAGAATTGATTTGATGGCACACAATTATTGTCAGTGAATTGTTCATAGGAGATTGATAACATATGCACACACAGAGGAAATAGCAAAAGCACTACTGCCAACAACACATCTTTGCTTTCTTTCTCCTTCTTCTCACTTTGGATGATTGTTTTACAAGTATAAACTCAATGACACAAAGGCAACATGACTTTAAATTGATTTATTTGGTTTTGAAGTAAAACACTGACCGTTTCTGTTAGTCTATGACCTTTAGGAAGGGGTAAAAGCTTTTTGAGTAGCAATTGATGGGAAACAGTGCCATATTCTGGTGTACAATAAACAAATGTTGTTCTAGCTATTTTATTTGTTTTGAAACAATTTTATATATTTTGGATTGGATTTAAGATTTGAGCTGTACAGCTCTTGCCAGTTCTAAAGCCTGTTTATTCTGGAATTAGACGAGGTTAAATTTAAGGGTTTGTTCAAACACTTTGTATGTGGCATGGTTGGAAAACTCATCTGTACTTTTGATATCTTCTAGTTCTTTGCCTGGTTTCAGTATAGCAATTACTTTCTTCTACCATAATACAGGGATTTGTTTGGTCATCAAGCAGTTATCAAAGAGCTGAAAAAACCATTTTTGCCCAAGATGTTTAATTTTCAACTAGAAAGTGAGTATCTATCTATCCAATTAATGAGCCTGGCAAAACAATAGTTTAAAGTCAACCAGTTGACATCATGATTCAATAAAGATTATAAATTCCATGTCCCAAGTTCCAGTCTAGCACTCTAAATATATACAAACTGGCACCAGTATTCAAGCAAAATTCAGTATTTGTTTGAGTGGGGTATGTTTGCCAGTTCATTTATCCATTTAAAGATCTGGCTTCAGTCCTCTCTTATGGCTGTATATAATGCAAGCTTTAAACAAAATAGAACAAACTTCTGCATCTTTAAAAAAACAGAATGCTCTTCATTTCCCTAAATTTTCATGATTTATTAAGAGAAACTTATTTGGCACCTATCTTAATGTATTTTGGGTGCCAAGCCTTTAAAAGGTTTTTTATTTTCTCAAACCTTTAAAAGAATTCTTTTTAATAGCTTAATCTCTGCATGCTATGGCTTTAAACATATTTGCTTTTAACTTTGTAGAACTCATGTCATGGATCTGGATAGAAGAAGGCAACAAAGATGGTAAAGGGGAAAACAATCAAGGAAACCTGGATAATAGGCAACTGAGAGTGATTTGACAAGTATCTCCAAACGTTGTTGGGTAGAAGATGGAAGAAGTTTTTGGTTTGTTTCTTCAGAGAGTAGAACTCAAACTAAGGGGAGCTCAAAAAAGTATTCAGAAGTTATTTCTGATGGCAAGAGCTGTTTTTAGTGGAATTGATTAATTTTCACTGGAAGTGATTGGCTTTATTTCATTGGAAGTTTTTAATAATTAGTTGAATGCCTGTCTATCGGGAGTGACTTAGCTATGGATACTCTCTACTGACAGGGGATTGTAAATTGGTGTAAACTTCCAGTTCTACAATTATGTGATTCTGGGACTCAGGAAAGTCCTATTCGAACACTCTGGTTTTGGCTAAAATAAATGTATTGGCATGGAGCAACACATAATCATTTCTGTCACTTTTCACATATACAGTACAGGTATGTGGATTTTTTTGTAGACTACAACCATGTTTTTTTTGGCGTTCCAACCACAAGCTAACTTCTGGAAATAGAAGAGGCACTTTGTTCAATGTATAGACAACAACACTTTAGATACATCACATGGGGGTATCAATTTCTGGTCCTTCACCTCTACTACAGTTTAATAATGTTCATGTGATGAAATATTAGACATAGAAGTGCATGTGCTAATTATCATATTCTCCAAGCCCAACTTGACCAAACAAGGTCCCAAAGTGCAGGTAGCTGAACTGATTTTTATCAGGTTAATGTCTCTTAATTATATGCTGAAGACCACCAATCATACATTTAACATTACAACAAAAATAGTTTACAATTATCCCTCAGAGGTCTATTTCTCCCCTAGTTACAGTTAGGTTTGCAGCTAAACTTAGGGGGATGAGAAACCTCAGTAACCTGGTGGATGATATCATGATATCATAGCCAGGGCAGGATGAGGACCTTGCCGACCCTCCCCCTGTGCCTATACCAACTGCCAGGGGAAGAAGAAGCCAGGGCAGGATGAGGACCTTGCTGCCCCTACACCTGTGCCCACCCCAACATATTGTATTGTAATGTAATGTATTGTCTGTAAGCCGCCCTGAGTCGCCACGGCGAGTGGGCGGCAATATAAATTTGAACTAATAAATAATAATAATAAATAATAATAGTCCTTGCTGCTCAAAAGAATTGGGGTTTTCAACCCTGTGAATCCTGGCTCCACTTTGTTGTTATCACATATAGTCAAGTTGCCTCTGACTTATGATGACCCTATAAGTCTTCTATTCCACTGAATTTCACTGAATAGTTCTTCTTTCATGTCCAAGTCAAAATTTAAATGGCCAAAATGAAGCAACCTTCTTGGCTTTGTCATTGGTCAAACTTAAATCCTCATCAGTACATGTGTCTGGTTGTAATTGGCAGACCAGCAAATGAGATGGATTCTGTACTTCTCCACATTCACACACTATGTTATTGTCTGCAAACAGTCCCCACTTGAACATGTTGGTTTTACATTTAGGCACTCTGACCCTCAGCCTGTTCAGGGTCCTCCAAGTGCTGAAGGAGTGGTCGAAATCCTCAGCCTTATCTTCCTTTAAGGTTGTTCCTTGTCTAGTGAGCTCCTTCTTTCATCTAATTTGCTTTAGTTCTTGTGTACTCTCAAGAATGTTTGTTCTTGCCATAAAGTTCTTCCTGGGTCTGAGTCGGCAGACTTGAGGCTCATATCTGTTCAGAGGATGTCAAGGGTCATTTTCTTGCTTAGTTCTCTAGTGTCTGCTGCTATTTCTCCCCTTATCTTAGGTGGAGTGATACCAACAAGAGGGTATACTTTCTCAACTGGTGTAGGTTTGAGGCATCCTGTCACTATATGCATTGCTTCATTAACAGCGATGTCAACTTGTTTCATGTATGTGAATGTGCTCTTTACTGGAGCAGCATACTCTGTTTCAGAGACACTCAAGGTGAACACTGCTATATGCAGCATGGATGGTTGAGATCCCCATTTATAGTTTGTGAGTTTCCTGATGATGTTCCTTGTACTAACTTTGGCTTTGATATACCGAACAGTGAGGTTAGCTGAATTAGGGCCGTGAGAAGAGACAACCTTCCCAACAGCCTCTCTCAGTGCCTTCTTCTCCAGTTCCTTGATTCAAACTAGTTTGTGCAGGCACGTAGCACATGCATACTCAGTTCCTCCCCCGCCCCAGTTTTTAAGGGCAAAGTCTGTTTAAGAGCAAAGCAGAGAGTTAGTACACAAAGAAGCATGATAATGAATTTCATTCTGCTACTAAATGATTTTTGTGGCATTATTACTGATATAGGTAGTAAAGGGAATCATGCAGGTGTGGTCCATTTGCTTAAGCACTCTAGCCATCTCTGTTCAGTTGGGGGAAAAAGGAAAAAAAATATGAGGGAAGACGGGGCAAGCAGCCTATATGAGGAGTTGTTTTCTCTGTATCTTCTCCATCCTCTATAACCCAGCAGCTTTTAGTTCTTGATTACATCTTTAAAAATAAGGAGATTGTTATTTAGGCATGGCACATCTTGGGCCACCACAGCACCATGGTGGGTGGGGGATCAATAACGGGTCAAACTACACATTACATAGGATGTCCATGCCTAAATCTTTCCTTCCTTCAAACACAGCAGTAGAATTTCCAGTTTAAGGTGGATATGTAACTTCTGAATTTTGGACTTGTTGGCCATGAGACTGAGAATTGTAGTCTGAAAAACCAAAATTTCCTATTTGTTGTTGTTCAGTCGCACAGTCGATTCCGACCCTCTGCGACCCCATAGACCACTGTCCGCCAGGCACTCCTGTCCTCCACCATCCCCCTCAAGTCGCTCAGCTCTGTGCCCATTGTCTCTACAATGCCATCTAGCCATTTCATCTTGGGCCGTCCCCTTCTTCTTTTGCCCTCGACCCTTCCAAGCATCAAGGCTTTCTCAAGTGAATCCTCTCTTCTCATTTGATGTCCAAAGTACTTTAGCTTCATCTTTATTATTTGAACTTCTAAGGAGCAGTCAGGGTTGATTTCCTCTAAGATTGACCTATTTGTTCTCCTTGCTGTCTAGGGGACTCTCAAAACCCTTCTCCAACACCACATCTCAAAGGCGTCTATTTTTCTGCGCTCAGCTTTCCTAATGGTCCAGCTCTCACAACCATACATTGCCACAGGGAATACCATTGCTTTGACTATGCGAATCTTTGTTTGCAATGTGATGTCTCTACTTTTCACTATGCTCCCCAGGTTTCTCATCGCTTGCCTCCCAAGAATCAGCCACCTTTTTATTTCCTATGCCTTAGAGTTATTATAGTCATTTGGCATTTGGTCTCCCCTTTTTTCAATCACCGACTGCAACTTGTATCCGAGACTGCATTTTTTCCTGAAGCAGGAAAAATGTCACTGGCATGAATTTGTTTAAGGTGGATCTCAGTTCACAACGTTGAGCGTCAGGCAGCGGTTAACTAATCTGACTCCCTAAAGGGGCCAACAGCTATGGGTGGATGAGTCCCTTTAGGTGGGGCGATGGTCCCCTCAGTATTGGAAATGCCACTGGAAACCATCATATTGTGCCCAATGGCAAAATGAGTGGAGAAGGAAGTCTGATTCCCAATGGGTCATGGAGGTGGAAGAGGTCATGCCTGATAGACTGGCTGTGAAGATGCACCTTGATAATATCCTCAAGGCTGTGGCAGTCCATTGTAGTCCCGGTGTCAAATCCTGCATGTTTCATTTCATGTGTGCCACAGTAGATGGCTCCATGATCATAGTGTGTGGGTCACTTCATTGCAAGCTAGGATCCACCTTAAACAAATTCATGCCAATGACATTTTTCCTGCTTCAGGAAAAAATCCATTTTTGGATATGAGTTGCAGTCATCAACAATGATAAATGAAGAAGGAAGCAATGACAAGTGAAGAACAAAGTGCATGCAACCTGGGGATTCATTGCTGTACATGAATGAAAACCCTGATGTTCCTATCCAGACATAGATGTGTGGCTACTTAAACAGTGCTGGATTCTTCCAGAGGATATTTCCAGAGGATTCTTGGGAAGCATGCCTAGAGGACTGCCCTCTCTATGTGAGGATGTGTGGTAATGGTGCTGCCTAGAGCAGGGGTTCCCAACCTAAGCTCTGCAGGGCAGATCTGGCCTATGGTGCCATTTCATGTGGCCCCTCCAAGAGGATTTGAGAAACAAAATGGTCACCCCGTGAAGCTGTCGGGATAAAATGGCCACACACACACACACCCCATCATGCAGGCAGGGCAAAATGGCCATCCAGTCCTCAAAGCAGACTGAGATAGCATGACCTGGCCCCCATCTTGAAAAGTTTAGGAATCCCTGACCTAGAGAATATGTCAGTCAATACAACAGGGATGGACAATAGTTTGTTTGTTTGAAATATTATTGCTCTTCGTGCCCATACTGGTCATAACATATGGGTTTTCTATCTCTCTGGAAAGAGGCCCTTGGCAAGTGTTACTGCATCTAGTGTTGTGAATGTGGTTAGAGATCAATATCTAGCTCTGCTCCTTCACTCACCTCCATGTGAGCAGGGAGGGGTTGAAAGAGGAGAGATTTCTGAATGCATGTATGAGCTCAGACAGATGGAGGAGAATGAGGGTAGGCAATGTGCTTGTACCATATTGATACCAGTGGGTACAATAATACTGCGTTGGAGCTACAGAAACCAAAACTGACAGATTTATCCAGACAGTGGAAAGCCTTGAGCTTTGTTTATGCAGGTTTGCCTTCTGCCATGTTTGTGCTGTTGAACTGTATTTACCCCCTCTTTTTTAAAGGACACACTAGGCACAACATTGTGTTTTCCATGCCGGAATAGCTATGTTGGATTTCTGGAAAGAACACTGGCCAAGTTTATCCATTCCCCTTTAAAAAGAAATATTCAAACATGAGACAGCTTTCTGTATTCACTGCTGCCTCTTTGCCAGTCCAGAGATCACACGGACATCTGCAGGAGGCAGACATAACTGGCAGAGATGCCCCTAGGTGCCAGTTCCCATGGCTCCTCTACTTGATTTGCAGATGTTCTTTCAATTTTCTTTTATGTGGTAACTGCCAGCCAAAACACAGCTCCTTTCTTCATTCTCCAGGATGGTGACTAACATAAAATGCAGAAACACATACCGTAGTTCCAGGGAGGGGAAAAACAACAACCCAAAACCGGAAGCAAATGAAAATGATTACCGAGTACTCATGCGCACCCTGAGACCACTGTGCAAGAATGTACATTTGTTTCTTAATGTTTGGATTGCCCTATGTCAGGGAGCAAACATCTACTAAGTGACTGCTGTTGATGTGTCCTCAATGTCAGCTACACAAAAAGAACATCAAGTATATACTGACTAGTTCAGTCTGATTTACCACAGAGGTGATGTATCCTGAAGGTAAATAATTGGAAAGTCAGCCAAGTATATGAGAAGGAGTAATGGTTAGGAACAGTCTCTGGACACAGCAGCTAAGCTGCTGCTTATCTTCTTGCCATGTAAGGCACATTGAATGGGATTCTGCCCATTTTATACTGACTTCACTGTTTTTATCATGTTCATAGCTCCAAAGTCTGTTATAGGTGTTGACATCTCCAACTAGAAAGTGAGTGTTTTGGTTTGCCACAGTAGACAGCTTCTTAAAGCACAATGGTATATTAGGTAAAGGTAAAGGTCGCCCTTGCTAGAAAGCCAGTTGTATCTGACTCTAGGGTTCAGTGCTCAGCTCTGTTTATAGCCAAAGAGCCAGTGCTGTCTGTATTTGCAGAGATTTCTGTGGACATGTGGCAAGCATGCCTCAACACCGGATGCACAGGACACTGTTTACCTTCTCACCAAAGTTCCCTATTTATCCACTTGCAATTTCTTGCTTTCAAACTGCTAGGTTGGCAGGAGCTGGGACAAAGACAGGAGCTGGCTTAAAAATTGATATTGCTATACATACAGCCAGGATGACCCTCAGGATTTCTATGCTGTCCTCTTCAGTATAGTCCATAGCACCTTAATTCCTGGTCTTACAAAAATAAAATAAAAATAAAAAATAAAAATGGCACTTCCAGATTTTTGTGGGGCCTCTCAGCAACTAGGTAGATCTCAGGAACTTGGGGTTGATGCCAACAAGTTCTTCTGTGAATTTCTTGGTCACAAAGGTGTCACATTTCCATTCACTGTAAAGTGAAGCCAAAAGTTCCTCTTTGGATGAAGAGACACCCTCCATATTAATAGAAATTAATAGAAATTGTCATTTGTGATCCTTAGAAAGGATCATTGGGTCATTTTGCTCATCAGAAGGTTACGGTGCAATGTTAGGGGGTATGAAAAAGCAGTATACAATTGCCAGGTGCAGCCCCCTCTCCCAATGTATAGCCTACTGTTAGCTGTTGAAATGGGAAACATAGACGGAGCTTCTCAGAAGAGTTGGAAGCTTTGCAGGTACACTCAGACATCCCAGAGGTAATGGCTTTCAAGCAGCTAATCTTTCCTATCCAAAGTGTTGCACTGTAAACTTGATGATGAGCAGAAAGATTTACTCAGATGACCTATTATGAGCCGCAAGTTTACTGGCAGAAGAGCTTTATGGCGAAAACAAACATTCTTGAGGGTACACAAGAGCAAAACCAAATTAAAAGATGGTGGGAGGAACTCACTGGACAAGGAACATTAAAGGAGGATATACAAGTTACTTGGAGGACCCTGAATAGATTGAAGGTTTGAGTCCCTAAATGTAAGACCAATATACTCAAGTGGGGGCTGCTGGTGGACAACAACATGTGGTGTGAATGTGAAGAGATACAGAATCTGGCTCATTTACTGTTCTGTCTATTACTGCCAGAAATATGCACCAGTGAGTACTTAATTTTGGCCAATGACAAAGCCAAGAAAGTGGCTTTATTTTGGCAGACCAGGGTTTGATTGGGACATGAAGAAGAAGACCACCTATTAATCAATAAAGCATTAGATATTCCACAAGACTCTCGTATTAGTGTCTGAGATATTTATCTAGAAATACTGAGTGTTGAACCTGATTTTTTTTTGCAGGCAAAGATTGTGTTCTGCAACTGTACTAAAATATTTTCCATAGCTTAAAAAATGCAGATATTTACATTGGATCATGGAGAAAACAAAGGAATATCAGAAACAAGTCTACTTCTGTTTCATTGACTACACCAAGACCTTTGACTGTGTGGACCACAACAAAATGTGGCAAGTAATTAAAGAGATGGGAATACCAGAACACCTTATATGTCTCATGAGAAATTTGTACATGAGTCAAGAAGCACCAGTTAGGATAGAATATGGAGTGGTTTGCAATAGGAAAAGGAGTAAGACAAGGCTGTGTTTTGTCACCCTGCTTATTTAACTTATACACAGAGCACATAATGCGCAATGCAGGGCTGGATGAATCAAAAGTTGGAATTAAAATTGCTGGGAGAAACATCAACAATGTGAGATATGCAGATGATACTACCCTAATGGTAGACAGTGAGGAAGACCTAAAGAAGCTCTTGCTTAGGTTGAAAGAGGAAAATGCAAAAGCTGGCTTGAGACTCAACACCAAGATAATGGCAACAGGCCCTATCAGTCCCTGGAAAATAGATGGGGAAGAAGTAGAAGCAGTGACAGATTTTACTTTCTTAGGATCCAAGATCACTGCAGATGGTGATTGCAACCATGAAATAAAAAGGTGACTGATGCTTGGGAGACAAGCTATGAGAAACCTGGGGAACATAGTTAAAAGTTGAGACATCACCTTGCAAACAAAAGTCTGCATAGTCAAAGCAATGGTATTTCCGGTAGTGATGTATGGTTGTGAGAGCTTGACCATAAGGAAGGCTGAGCGCAGTAGAATAGACACCTTTGAGATGTGGTGCTGGAGAATTTTGAGAGTACCCTGGACAGCAAAGAGAACAAATAGGTTGATCTTAAAAGAAATCAACCCCGACTGCTCCTTGGAAGGTCAAATATTGAAGATGAAGTACTTTGGACATCAAATGAGAAGAGAGGATTCACTTGAGAAAGCCTTGGTGCTGGGAAAGGTGGAGGACAAAATAAGAAGGGGTTGGCAGAAAATGAGATGGCTAAATGGCATTGTTGACGCAATGGGTATAAAGCTGGGTGGGCTGAGGAGGATGGGCTTTCAATACCATCAACCACAGTATCCTTCTGTAAAGGCTCTGAGGATTGGGGATCCAGGGCACTGTGTGGTCCTGGTTTTCCTCATTTCTGAAGGGCCAGACACAGTCGGTCTGTTTGGAGAGTGAGAAATCCAGCCCTAGGCCCCTTCAATACGGGGTGCCTCAAGGCTCGGTGCTTTCACCTCTCCTATTTAATATCTACATGAAACCGCTGAGTGAGGTCATCTGTTCCCACAAGGTGAGGTATCATCAATATGCAGATGATACCCAGTTGTATATCTCGGCCTGTGGGGACCCAAGCGATGCAGTGGAAGTCCTTTCCAGGTGCCTGGAGGCTGTGAGGGTCTGGATGGGGGACAACGGACTACAACTGAATCCCGACAAGATTGAGTAGTTGTGGGTCAGGGGTCCTGCGTTAATTCGGGAGCTACCATCTTTGGTTCTGAATGGGGCAGTTTTGCCCCAAGCAGACCTGGTGCATAATCTGGGGGTCCTCTTGGACTCATGACTACTGCTCGAAGAACAGGTGGCAGTCGTGGCCAGGAGGGCTTTTGCACAACTTAATGTAACACACCAGTTACACCTGCTGCTAGACCGAGACTCCTTGCTCATGATCACATACGCTTTGATCACCTCCAGACTTGATTATTGTAATGCACTCTACATGGGGCTGCCCTTGGTGACCATTTGGAGGCTGCAACTAGTCTAGAATGCGGCTGCCTGGGTCGTGATGGGGTGCGGGTGTTATGCTTGCGCCTCACCATTGCTGTGGGAGCTGCACCCGTTGCCAGTGTGCCTCTGGGTGCAATTCAAGGTGCTGGTCATTACCTTTAAAGCCCTATATGGTAGTTGGCCAGGATACTTAAGAGACCACATCGTCCTAAGGACATCTGTCCGTCCCACCAGAGCAGACCGGAGAGGCTCTCTGGCTGTACCATCAGCTAGAGAGGTGCACCTATCTAGCACTAGAAGGAGGGCCTTCTCTGTGTCTTCTCCGGCCCTATGGAACCTCCTGCCAATTGAGTTGCGTCTCCAGATGGAGCTGCTGCCCTTTAGGAAGGGGGTTAAGACCTGGCTGGCAGGGCATGTGTGGGGTATGGGCCAGATGGTTGCCTCAGTTTGTTGGCTCATCTAACCCCTCCCTCTCCGTGTGTGACTTGTTTAATTTTTGTTAATTTTTGTAACCTTTTAATCCTGTTTGATTCTGTTTTATGCCATGTTTTTACTCTATTTTAAGTATTTTTAAAGTTTGTTAGCTGCCCTGGGTCTTTGTGAGGAGGACAGCATAAAAATTTGGTTAAATAACTAAATAAATAAATGGTGGAGAATAGGGGTGCCTGGCATGCAGTGGTCTATGTGGTCGCGAAGGGTTGGAATCTACTGTGCAACTGAACAACAATAAAAAATCTTCCCTTTTCCTGCCTTAATCCCTGGATCCATCAATAAATCATATTATCCATTCAATTTTCAGCACTTAACTAAGTGGAACACTTCCAACATTCCTGATGAAACTTTTCTTCCAAATTCTTCATTATTTGGGTTTCTCAGCTCTGAAATTTTTCCAGTTTGGATTGTTCATCTTTAAGGATGTAGAGATGCTTGAGGAATAGTTTATATGGCTTGGGCACAATATTGTTAATGGCTTTACATAACAATCCTTTTAATGTCTACTTTGGAACCTAATCTTTCATTTCCTCTTGTATCCATAAAAGTATCAGATTTCTTCAAGCTTCACCCTTGTTGACTAGGACAGAGGTGTCCAAACTGTTTGGGCCGTGGGCTAGTCATGTGGTTCAGTGGGCCAGTCACATAGTTCAGTGGGCCTCCCACCAAAAGTGGAAGTAAATGTGCCTTGCAATTTGTTTTGCAACATGAGATAGATTTTTAGACTACCATTTTCTCTGCTTAAACCAAGGGTGCCCAAACTATGGCCCATGGTCCAGATTCAGCCCCTGACACAAATTCATCTGGCCCATGCTGCCCTTGGCCCTCCTGGAAGTAGATGTAAAACGGGCATGTTTTACATTTGCTTCCAGGAGCGGCAAGGTTGGTGTGGTGTGGGCTGGATGAATTGGTGTAGGGGGCCAGATCCGGCCCACAAGCTATAGTTTAGGCATCCCTGGACTAGGACATCTCTAGAAATCCTGAGTTGATCCATCTTGAACCCATTATTTTTTATTTGATCTTCTATTATATAAAATAAGGATTGGTAATAGGAGGAATAAAACTTCAAATTTTGACTCAAAATGGCTCCAAAAATTTAGAATGGGGATAAAAAATGTTTAATATTATGGAACCTTGAAGATGGATAGCTTTATTGCAATGCTTTTGTAGATTAAGTTCTACTTCCTTAGATATAAGAAGTGAAATATACTCTTTGTAGTTTGTTGTTACATGCCATCAAATCAGAGCCAAATTACAGTAACCCTAATAAGGCTTCCAAGGTAAAGGAGATATTTAAGGATTAATTTTACCAGTGATTTTCCAGGGCTGAGTGAGGATAAGAACCCAGGCCACCTGAGTCCTAATCCATCCAAAAATCACTTGATCTACAACACCATGCTAGGAATTGGTAGGAAAGTATTTAGCCACAGATTTATATACAGATGTACATTGTAGACAGAGAAATTTTGACACTAAATATAAACATTTATATACTATTTCTGTAGCTGTGGTCACTTACTGGTTAAGACACTAAACTTTACAACCAGAATGTTTGCAGGTCAGCAGTTCGAGGCCCCAGCACTGCATGACAGAGTGAGCTTCTGTAATCTGCCCCAGCTCCTGCCAACCTAGCAGTTTGAAAGCAAGAAATTGCAAGTAGATAAAGAGGTACCACTTCAGTGAGAAAGGTAACAGTGTTCTGTGGACTTTGATGTCTGGTCATGCCTGCCACATGACCACTCAGACACCTGCAGATGCAGACAGCCCTGGCTCATTGGCTGTAAATGGAGATGAGCATCGCCTCCTAGAGTCAGATACGACTGGATTTTGAGCAAGTGAGACCTTTGCCTTTATACTATTTATACTGGCTGAAAAACTGGCAAGTCACACATCAAGGGACACATCAAGGGACACACATCAGTACATCAAGGGAACAGCAGTAATAAGAACATGAGGATACATTGATAACATTCAACATAATGAAACAGCTGGCTTCTTCTAAAGCTGCAGCAGTCAACACTATGGAATTTCCTCTGTAGATTACAGGAGGAAATCATTTCTCTACTGTATGTTATTTTTAATACTTAAGTGTTTCAAGGCATAAAGGTTTAATACTTTCCTTTTAAACTTCTAGGTTGCAGAGCACTCTTTGACACACCCAGACATAGCACATTGTTACAAGAAATAAAGAGCTTGAAATACTGTAGACCTATAAGAGAATAAAATTAGAATTTGAATGAATCATTCATAAATCTTCTAAACTCAAAGTTTATCAAAGAAAATGGAAAGCAAGTGACTGACTGGTTTGAAGAAAGGTGACAAGACAAGTTCCCTTCTTCTCAGTCAAACGGAGACATTTGGCACTTTATTTTAAAAACTTATTTGCTGGTTGATTCAAAAAGTCTGCCTGATACTGAGTCATCTACTGAATAGATGAGTAAAACAGTGGAAATGCATCAATTTGGCCCTTGTCGCTTCTGGAAGCAGAAGTAAAATGTGCCCGTATGGGTCATAGTGACCAGCTCCCTGAACCACGTGATCAGCCCACAGCCTGAAAAGTTTGGGTTCCCCTGCTCTATAAATTACTTCAGAATGACCAATGCAGAAAAAAAACCCTACAAGAAGAGATTGGACAGAGAAATAATTTCCAGTGTGTCACTTAGATCCCCTCTTACTATGTAGCATATCAGGCAGCAAGGGATCTCCAGCAGTTTTGGTCTTGGGTGAGTTCTTTTAGTGTGTACTTTGGGATCTGGCTCCTGGGCCGTAGTTTGGGCACCCCTGTTATAGAGTGATCTTGAAGACTGACATGTTTGGACACAAATTTTTATGTGTTGCCATTTCTGATGTCAGATGGACATCCATTAATTACCTTGCATAGAGATTGTCCTGTTTGTCCTACTTAGGATACAGAAAGGCTACACTGGTGAAGGATGACATAGATGACAATGGTAGATAAAGAACACAGGCTTGGGCACAACAGAACATCTTTGTTTAAGTTGCTGCCTCCAGGGTCATCAAAGTCATTCTGACTTCTAGCATCTTCAAGGAAAAGATTTGTAACATTAAATCTCTTGGGAGCTGGGAGATACTGTCTTCTTGAATGTGGCTAAATGTGGTTTTGGCTGCATTTGGATTGCCATTTGGACAACTTGGCTATACTGGAGCCAAGCATGGGATGGTGTTGGCTAAATAGGGTCATTGGGAGGTGTGGTATGCCATTTGACACAATCCTCAAATCCAAATGACATAGTGAATCCAAGCAATCCTATTTGGTCTTCAGCAGCTTGCTATCAATTTGTCAGTAACATGAAGTAACTTCAGAAGAGAGTGGCTTTAGGATATGGACAGACTGGGTGGGGTTGAGTTTGGGAGGTTTTTGTGCATTATTTATGAAGTATTTTTGAACTGTTTTATAATGACTTGAACTGTGATTGGGGATGCTTTGAAATGCCTTTGAATTTTTTTTTGTGTGATGCCATATCTTGTAACTGTGATATATTGTTTTTTTGTTATTGCATACTTTGTAACTTTGTTAGCCGCCCAGAGTCGCTTGGCGAGTGGGGCGGCATACAAGTCTAACAATAATAATAATAACAAGAAAATTAAACACTTCCTTGTCTTTTGGAGGGGTTGAGAAAGTTAATTTTTCAAACTTTATTTGGGTGGCACATATGAGCTGCATCACTTAAAAATAAATATACCCGTATATGCCGACGTATAAGACAACTGGGCGTATAAGACGACCCCCCAAAATTTCCACTCAAAATACAGAGTTTGTTATATACTCGCCGTATAAGACTACCCCTTCTTCTGCACACCTTCCACACACCAAATAAAACATGAAAGAACATCAGATTTGATTTCAACATCTCCCTGTGGCTGGCACTAGTGCGCAAGTGTGCATGTGTGAGCTCTGCGTAGACAAGGGGTGGGGCGGAGCACCACTGCTTCCCACCAAGCAGAACAGGCCGGTCACGCCGAAAATGCTGGCACCCCTGTCTCGCTGCTGATACTCGCTGCAGCCACGCTGGATACTGCGTGATACTGGATGGTATGTAGTAGAATGAGGTGGGTGGGCATCGGGAGGCCACTATGGGCACCAGGAGGGCATCGGGAGGCCACTATGGGCACCCGGCGAGCATTGGGAGGCCACTATGGGCAGCTATGTCTATCCTAACTGAAGTGCACCCAGTGTATAAGACACCCCACACATACTTGGGAGGCATGTTTTTCAGGGGGGAAAAGTAGTCTTATACACCAGCATATACAGTATTAGAACTGGAAACCTTCTTCCTCAAAATGAGAAGAGTCAGGCGGGAGGGAGCAATGAGAGGGATTTATGTTTGTATTTCTCCCCCTTTTATTGACTACAGCATTGTTTGTAGCCCTCCAGGTCCCAAAGATTCATGACAGGGAGACTTCTCCCTTCCTGGTGCTCCTGAATCTCATGGTGGCTTTTGTTACATTTGACCATTGTATCCTTATGGAGAGGCTGATGGGTTTAGGAACTGGAAGCACTGTGTTACAGGGTTCCAATCCTTCCTTGAATTGAATCCTGATAAGAAAGATGTCCTGTTGTTAGACTGTCTGCCTGACTAGGAGGCCTGGTCCCAACAATGGATGGAATTTCCTTTCCTTTGAGGTTAGGGGTCATCCTAGATCCAGACCTCAATTTGGAATTACAGATTGTGGTGGTGTGTAAAGCCACTTTCTACCAATTACATCAAATTGCTCAGTTTTGCCCCTACTTGGACCGATGGTCCATGACAATGCTGCTCCATGCATTGGTGATCTCAAGAATTGACTACTGTAATGTTCTCTACATGGGGCTACCCTAGATACATGTAAAAAATATCTAAAGACTATGTTGTTCAAGGAGACCTTCCAAAATGTCATATCTGCAACTAATCAGCTCTCAATTTGTTTATTGTTGGTTTATTTAAAGTATTTACATGTATCTAAGTTAGTTGATTTAAGTGGCTTTTGTTTAATGCACTGCCATCTAAATGGGGGTTGGAAATTGTAGAATCTTGATTTTGTAGTGTTTTATTTTAATTATGTGAACCACACAGAGTAGGAGTATATCCCAGATGGGCAGTGTACAAGTGTGACTGAAAAACAAACAAATTTAGCAATAGCAATAACACTTATATACTGGACCATAGCACTTGTGCATTCTCTGGATGGTTCACAAGGTAATTAGCATTTTGCCCCCAAGATGCTGGGTCCTTATTTTACAGACCTCAGAAGGATGGAAGGCTGAGTCAGCCTTCGGCCCCATCAGTATTGAACTTACAACATCAGCAGCTTGGGCTGCAGTACAACAGTTTAATTACTCCAGGTCTCAATGTGTGTGGGCTCCAGATCCCCAAAGATTGCTTGGCTCTGTTTTATGATACTGGTAATAAAAATCAAAGCCCACTATTCCTAGAACTGGAGCGATTGATATGGTGGTCCCACTGAAGGACTGATATTCCAATCAGTTGGTCCAGAACTTGTCAAGATTTTTTTAAATCACAGAGCTGTGCAACTGTAAAAAAATAAATAGTAACCTTTCTAAGCTATGGATGAGCCTTAAGATGACATCTAGAGTGAGGAAGAGACTCAGCTAGTCTTCAGTTCTACATCTGTGGATAAATGTATAAACAAGTGATTCATATGGCACAGACTGGAGAAGATGTTCAGGACAATCACTCATTTCTGGCCTCAGTCCAGGGCACTCATCAAATTTAATGGATACTTTAAGTGAGCATAGATAAAATGCTTTCTTAAATGTTCCAATTGGCACCTTTCAGTGAGTTTTTTTTTTATCTTCAGAAAAAATGTGAACCCATTTCATTTGCTTTTAATCTTGTTTTATTTTATTTTTGGCAATTCTAATTTGATTATGGATAAAGGATAGATTGTTTTTCAGGGACAAGAAGAAAAGCTTAGTTCTGTTTTGACAATGAAGTGATTTTTCTTTCCAGTTTGCCTTTCTGTCAGTTTTGATCTCCCCTAAATATGCACAGAAAAACCTTTGTATGAATTTTTTTATTAAAAAAAATCGATGGATGCATTGATTGTACCCTTCTTCCTAGTCTTAGCCAAACTATGTAATAAGCAAAGTGTTTTGCGTGTAGCAATATTAGGTTTGCCACATTACTCTGTTGACCAGGTTTTCTCTGAGTTTTAGACATGACACCCAGTGCCTATTTAGACCACCAGTTAATCCAGATTGAACGTTTTTATTTTTCTTTAAAATAAGTGGCTCAGTGGTTAAGAAGCTTGCATTGTCAGCTGGAAGGGAGCCAAGTCGGCATTTCAAGACCTGGGTACTGCATGACGGTTTGAGCACTTGTCTCTGTCCTAGTTCTTGGGGACATGAAAGGAGGCTCATTTGGGCATTTCCTAAGCAGAGTTTCTTTCTGAAAAATCCTTTCAACCCAGAAAAATTTCTGAAACGAACTTATTATTATAGTCAATTGCTCTTATGAACCGAAACAAAATAAGACAAAACATACGGTTGTTGTTTTGGACAATTGTCTGACAAGAAGCAAGCTTTCATCGTGCAATTAGCCAATGACTGCAACCATCAAAAATTTGACAGCAATTCATAGATGTGTAAACTGCAACACAATGCAATCACACTTATATACCACCCGATAGCGCTTAGTGTACTCTCTGTGTGGTTCACAAGTAAATTAGTATTTTGCCCTAAACATGACATTTTGGGAAGTCCTTTACAGAAAATCAGTACTTTTGAGGAAGTTTTCTTTCCAAAATCTGGTTCTTATAAATTTATTTTTTTAAAAAATATTCCACTCTCAAGAAACCTTTCCGAGAAGAGTAATGTATTTTTAGCAAATGCCGCAGGAGACTTCCTTGGGTGTTAATATTTTTGTACCAGTTTCATTGTTTCAATAAATAGTCCCTTTCTGTTGCAACTTTTCTAAGATCACTATCTGAATATAAATTTGTTTTCAGGCATTGTCTGCGGTGGCTTAACATTTTATTGTATGGCATTATCAACCACAAAGTAAATAGATTGCCAAGTACCCAAAGATCTATTTTAGCAGTAGGATATGGTGATGGCAGTATTAACAATTTCCTTTCCCAGAAAAAAGGATATACTGTACAGTATTACTTGGAATTCCCAAGCCAAAAGGATGATTCATAGGTTGCCACAGGGAACGGAACCATGAGAATGCCACATCTGAGTAACTGAATTCCTATGACATGCTGATGGCACAAACTGGGATTTCCAACAATAAATCTACCTTTGTTGTTGGCAAAATAGTATCATTTTAATAAAATGCTGGGTTAGATAACATACACACAAACTGTATCGAAGCAGTAAACTGGAGTAGCCCTAAACCAGCTTCTATAATATTTATTACAACCATAAAGACTACAGATTCTGTTCATGAAGCCAATATAATTTGTTCTATCACTAGGAATCTTGGCTGGTGTCTGACTTGTATCTCATCTATTTTAGAAAAATGTAATACAGATTGGCTAAACCAGGGGTGGCCAAGCTTGGTGCTCCTGCTGTTCTTGGCCTTCAATTGGTTCTTCTTAAACCAATTGAAACCCAAGAGCAGCAGGAGTACCAAGCTTGGCCACCCCTGTTTTAGCCAATCTTCATTACATTTTTCTAAAACAGATGAGATACAGGTCAGACACCAGCCAAGATTCCTAGTGATGGAACAAATTATATTGGCTTCATGAATAGAATCTGTAGTCTTGATGGTTGTGATAAAAATATTATAGAAGCTGGTTTAGGGCTATTCTAATTCACTGTATTGATACAGTTTGTGTGCATGTTATCTAACTCAGAATTTAAGAAGAGAGCCACAAGACTGCAGTGACTTAGTGGTTAAGACGTTGAGCTTGGAGACCGGAAGGTCAGGGTTTGATACGTGAATGCTGCATGACGGAGCTTGGGGACATGAAAGGAGCCTCATTTGGGTGTCCCCTGAGCAGAATTTCTCCAGCAAAAATCTTTTCAACCCAGAATAATTTCTGACACAAATTTTTAAAGAAGAGAGTTGTCAGAAAAAGACCTATTTCCTAATGCTTCCCAAGGCTTGAAATTGCTATATTTCAGCTAGGCCTCAGAAATCCTTTGTCTTCTCTCTGTCTCATGGACTCATATCACAAGACTGCCTGTTTTGTTGTATTTATCTTTCTAGCTAGCTGAGATCCATGTTTTGTCTACATGCCAGAACACTGATTGCACACGTGTAAAAACAATCCATTGTTTTGAGAAAGTTATTCTCTGTTACCTGATTGGCCAAGGTTAAATCACCAGACCAGGAATTCTCCATTTTGGAGAACAGTTAGTTAGTTCGTCTCTGTTTCTCAATGGACTAAGACCTCAGTTTGGCTTATGGGATTTTCTCTCCTTTTCACTATGATTACCTAAAGATACTTGGACTGTTCTTATTGGACTGATTCCTTGTTATGACCTTCTAATCTACAGTTTTTCCATGGACTTTGTTATCAATGAACCTGAAGAATAAAACAGCTGTTTCTCTTTGAAGATTGTTTTCCTTATCACACACACACACAAAGCAACCTACGCTACGCTACTAAGAAGCAGCCTCCCTTGTTCTGGTCTACTGCTAGAGCTCAGCAAGTTCTTTTTAAAAGTGGCTCAGGTCTCTCAAAGTTGAAAGGTAAGGGTTATATATGTTCCAGAAATGAGCATATGCTTAGGAGCATGAGTGGGAGGGCCCTTACAGAGACGCCTGAAGTCTGACAAGAGTCACTTCAGGATAGTGGCAAATAAAACACTCCCATACTTACTAGGAGGGGCCAAGGAATTGATTTTTTTTAAAAAATTAGGGTGTTATATTTGCACTGTGTTACTTAAAAAATTGAAGGAGGAATGCAAAACCTCCTCCCAAAATCAAGAGGGGACAAGAGGGAGCAACAAGGGGGAATTTGGGTTTGCTCTTCTTTTTCTCTAAGTCAATTTATGTGGCAGTCATTGTTCCCAACCTTCCTCCCTTCCTTCCTTTTCCCACCTATGCCAATCTCATGAGATGCAAGCTTAATCAGCAAGACAGAAAAGCCCCAGTGCATTTTACTTCCGCTTCTGGGAGCGATGAGGCCGGATGAATCGCAGTAAACCCATTCGTATGTATTCACAGGGTGCTTGGGCCTCTGGAAATTGAAGTCCAAGAACATCTGGAGTGCCAAGTTTCGCCATCACGGGCCTATCCTTTTTAAATGGTCTATCTATCTCTTGGGTTAATGTATACCAGACACCTTAGTACACAACCCCAAGCCACACTACCTACACTTCTGGATAAAAGGCTGCATCTTTAGGAAGCACAGTTTGTGCAGAAGACTGATCTAGATTTTCTCACTATTGGATCACTATATTTATTTGTTTGTTTGTTTATACACTGTCAATCTGGGTTTTTGAACATAAAATTACCTAAAAACCTGCCCCACTTTGTTGAGTTGCTGCTACAAATAACTTAATACTTACAATGAGCTCAAGGCGGCATACAGGGCTCCCCTCTTCCTCACACACTTGTGAGGCAGGTCATCATGTGAAAGAGGGAAGGACTCCCATATGAACTATTTTAACAAGTTCAAAAAGAAAAGAAAAGAAAAAAGAATTGATAATTATTGGAATTTCTGATTATCTTCTCTCCTTCCAGAGTTCATTTTGCTGGAAGGAACAGAGTGTAATATAGTTAGGATCTGTCCACCCCTCCTTTGGCACTATAATGGGTAAATAATTGCACTTATTGTTGAAAAGCACTGCAAAATGTGGACAGGTTGGCTTCTATGAGCCATCTGTTAGAAGCTTCTGTTTTCTATCTTTTCTCTGGCATGAGATCCATTGTTTACACCTTCTTCCATTAGCCATCCTTATGAGAAATAGAGACCAGAGGGCCAATCAGGGGATCATGGCTTTTAATTTCTAAAAGCAACAGTTCAGACTGGCAGATGAGTGAAAACATTCAGCCAAATTCACAGCCCACTGATTTCAGTGAAAACCTTTTAAGCAATTGCAGTAAAACCCTGGGTTACGATGGAGGTCCGTTCCAACAACCTCTGTTGTAACCCGAAAAAATTGTAAACTGAAACATCCATAGGGATGCATTGAAAAGTTTTAAAAAAGTTGCATGTAGAGTCTAAGGACACACCGTCAGGGATTTAGTGTGTGAATTTGATTTCATTAGTTAAGGGTGATGTTTCAAATGGGGAAAAATAAAGACATTATGTTCATAAAATTAAGGTTTTCATAAAATGTTCATAAAATCTAAGGTTTTCTGAGCTAAGGTAAAGCCAGTCATATCTGACTCTAGGTTTCAGTGCTCATCTATTTATAGCCAAAGAGCCAGCGCCGTCTGTGTCTGCAGACATTTCCATGGACACGTGGCAGGCATGGAACGCTGTTTACCTTCCCACCAAAGTGGACCCTATTTATCTTCTTGCAATTTCTTGCTTTTGAACTGCTATGTTGTGTTAACCCAAAACCATAAAACCCAATTTCATTTTTTTATATTTTATTTTTCAATAAAGATGCTTTTAACCTTTATTTTCCATTCTCCCCAACTCTACCCACTATGCACACATGTCCATAATCATCCCATTGTACACACAACAATTCACCACGGTGAATATCTGCAAAAGACCTATTTTAAATAAATATTTCAATAGTCACACTGCAAAGAAAAATAGTTTTTTCTTCCCAATTCCTTGAAAGCAGTTTTTCAATAAGAAGGAAAGTGGTTATGACTTCAAAGGAAAATCTTGCTACAGTGTATCCATTCTCGCACCAATTTATCTATTCTGTTGTGGAGAGATACTTTTTTTTGAAGAAAAGGTTAGAAAGAGTGACTTTTTGTTTTACACCTTCATAGAAAATGTTTCTGAAGTTCGATCCAAATTGTATAAGTGTCAAAAGAAAGGTTATTCTGTCCTTTTTCAAGCGCACTTTGGATCACTTCGATCGGTTTTTTTGCTGGATCACAGCCAAACAACCCCCCCACCCCCAAAATGTCATTTTTACAAGTCACGTTTTTCCTCAGTATCTTTTTTGTGGATCCCTATTTCGGCGTCATTTTTCTCCACATGTTGTATGCAAACTGTATCCACCTCAGGAAGTTGTCATATTCAATTTCTAAATTGGTTTCCCCTCCATTTATTGGGTTTTTGTGACCTCATCTGAGTGGTTTTTTGTAAAAAACGTCATAGATTTTTCCGAAGTCCAAATCCAAATCTGAAAATGTCCCCCCAAAGGTTAATATTTTCTCTTTCAAAAGCACTTTGGATCATCTGAATTGGTTGGGTAGTTTTTTCGCTGCTCCCCGACAACCGACCCCCCCCCAGCAAAACTGTCACTTTTCCGATGCTATTTCCGAAAGCGATGACGTCATCACTTTTCATTTTCAGCTTTTGTGTTCTACCAATTCTTAAAGTTGCCAAGACAGTCATTCAAATGACATAACCCTTATTTTCGTGGGGACCTTAGTTTTGGTGTTGCAGCTTCTCAAAAGTACATGATTTTTGTTACACTGCAAAAGTTGTCAGACCACCCAACCGAAACATAAGATGTTAATAGAATTCATGTCAAAATGGTCCTGAATTGATCGTTGTAAACTGAAAAATATATATTAAAAATGTGTAAACCGGGATGACATTTCCATAGGATATACCATTGTAAGCCGCAGGAGATTTAAACTAAGGTGGTTGTAACCTGGGTTTTACCATATTTAAATGTTTTCTTTCAAGTGGCCAGATTAGCACAACTCTAGACAAGGCTGTTATCACAACAACGCTCTGCCTTCTTCACTTAAGGCATTCCCAGATGGAACCTTTGTATTCTGTTAAGTACTGTTTCAGCATTGGTTTTATTCAACAGTTCCCCTACTATAGAATCATAAAATCATAGAATAGCTGAGTTGAAATGGACCTATGAGGCCATTGAGTCCAAACCCTGCTCAAGGCAGGAATCTAAATCAAAGTAGATCTGATAGATAGTTGTCCACTTCTCACTAGAATGCCTCCAGAATTGTGGTGCACACCACCTCCTGAGATGATTGGTTCCATTGTTGTACTGCTCTTACAGTTAAGAAGTTTTTTTCCTGCTATTCAGCACATATTTGGCTTCCTGTAGTTTGGACCCATTATTACACATTCTGCACTCTGGGATGACCAATATCAGATCCTGCCCCTCTTCTTTATGACTATCTTCAGTTTTTATTGTTGGAGAATGAGAAAGGAAGGGTTCAACTGCAGTCACAACTTGTTGGTGGAGGTTCTGCAGGTTGCCCTGTGGCAATAGCATGCTGGACTAGAAGAGTCTTTTCAACATGTTACTTTCTTAACTCCTTAAAGAAGTTAGAAGTCAGAAAATTTATCATGGTGATCCACTCAACTTGTTTTGAAAATTCATGAATAATCATGAATTATTGGTAGGGTTTGCTGATTTATTGGGATACCATCTTTGTTACTATTATATTTTGCTCATATGTTTCTGTCTCTCTTGTTTTGGCTTATTCACCATTGTGAGCTGCTCGCACCAATCGAGTGGGATACAAATTAATTAAATTAAATTAAATCTGATCATCCTCATTATATTATCTGCCTTCTAGGTTGCATGGGCTAGGCTAGTTCTCAACCTTTTTTAAGCTGGGGGCTGGGTCACACTCCCTCAGACAGCTTTGGGGCCCAGATGGCCATTTTGCCCTTCCTCTACCACACAACACTTCTGGATACAGTGGGCCACATGAAATGGTGCCATGGGCCGCAGCCAGTCCACGGGCCACAGGTTGAGAATCCCTGGGCTAAACATATACCTATATGATAGTACTGATATATTCCCCACCCCTACAAACTGCAGTTTTGAGGTGTGAAATTTAGACTGAGACAATATGGAGAAAAGTGTGAATTCCTCTTCTGGTCTCCCAGAGTGCTCCTTCCCTCTGTCTACATTTAACTTTCCATAAAAAGTGTGGAATCTGATTACAGATATATTCTGACATTGTGTCTACTTTAGCCCATAGTCCATTGACCAAACTGAAAGGTTGGCAAAATCCTAGTTAACAACCATGGACAACCAAACAAAAACAAAAGAAGGATGTTATCTCATATTATCTCCTCGATGGTGAAAAGTAATGGAGACAATAAGCAGTTTCTTGTGTTTGATTTGGAGGCTGTTTCGTGTGCTTTGCTGTGATTTTTATGAAAACAACTGAGGCTGTGGAATACTTTGATGTCATCTCATGAAGATCAAATAAGTCAATTCTGAAGGAAATCAACCCCTGGAAGGACAAATACTGAAGCTGAAGCTCAAGTACTTTGGCTACCAAATGAAAAGAGAGGACTCACTGGAGAAGGCCCGGATGCTAGGAAAGATTGAAGGCAAAAGGAGAAGGGGGCGGCAGAGGATGAGATGGTTAGATAGCGTTGTTGATGTAGTGGGCATATTTATTTATTACATTTATATACCGCCCAATTGGCGTAGATCTGGCCAGACTCCGGAGGATAGCAGATAACAGAGGAGGCTGGCATGCAGTTCTCCAAGGGGTCACAAAGAGTTGAACTTGACTGTGAGACTCAACAACAACAACAACAACAACAACAGCAATGGTAAACAAACCTTATGTAAAAAGATGACAAGATTTTACAGAGAAAATATAACCCTTTTCTAAACACCGATATCATTATTTCTAATGAATCCTCCAGGGTGTGGAATGACATTTTTGGGAAGTCAGACTGGATGGTAGGACAGATGAGGGTTCTGAATATTTGATTTGGACAACACCAGAGCTCTACAGAAAGAAAAGAGAGGGAAATTTTAATACTCTGATGCATTCTTCAAAGGGTTATGCACAGGAGACTTATTTGCATTATTCATATTCGGTCTTGGCAAATGTCTCAATTCAGTTTATTTTGAAAACAGTCATGGTCTCATTTGTGGAAGAAGCTCAGATCAGTAAAACATTTTTTTTTATTTTGTGCGATGAATATTTAATAATAATTACGTTACGTGCCACCAAGCTTTTCTTGTTCTTGTTCTCCCAGGGTTTTCTATGTCCAAAGTACTGAGATGTGGTTTACTAGTTGTTCCTTCTGGTGGCACTTGGGGATAATTCAGCTGCCAAAAACCAGAGATGGCAGATAACATGTAACTTCATCAACCACACACATACTCCAAGTGATATTGACAGGTCCTTCTCCCAAAAGGAACAGTGGGGATTTGAACTCCCTGCCCCTGATTCACAGCTAGGTGCTCCAAAAATACTTAAATAATAGTTGAAAATAGATCATGTTTCTAACTGGGAGCAATGTTTGTAGTTTCAGCCAGAGGAAATAAGGACATAATTGGAGACACATTAAATCAGACCAAGGGACTATCTTCTGTTTAGCTTTGGCTTTTGGTACTGGTGAAAAAGTCAATCAATCAAACACAGATTTTCAAAGAAAAGCAAGGGGAGATAAGGAAACCTTCTTAAAAGAACAGTGCAAAGAAATAATGGAAAACAACAGAAGGGGAAAGACTAGAGATCTTTTTAAAAAAACCTGGGAAAATCAAGGGAACATTTAAAGCAAAAATGACCATGATAAGGGACAAAAATGGCAGGGATTTAGCTGATGCAGAAGAGATTTTAAAAAATGATAGCAAGAAGAACTTTACAAAAAGGACGTCAACACCCATGACAATCACAGTGATGAAAGCTTTGAACTGGAACCGGACATCCTGGAGAGTGAAGTCAGAAAAGCCCTAAAAAGTGCTGCTAATAACAAAGCTAGTGGAGGTGACAGTATTCCAGTTGAATTATTCAAAGCCCTGAAAGATGATGGAATTAAAGCATTGCATTCTATATGCCAGCAGAGTTGGAAAACACAACATTGGCCACAGAATTGGAAAAGATCAGTATACGTTCGAATCCCAAAAAAGGGCAATGCCAAAGAATGCTCAAACGATTGAACAATTGCGCTCATCCCACACGCTAGCAAGGTCATGCTCAAGATAATACAGGACAGGCTTCAGCAGCACTCAGAGAGAGAATTACCAGAAATGTAGGCTGGATTCAAGAAGAGGCAGGGGAACTAGAGACCAAATTGCCAACATATGTTGTGGGATCATGGAGAAAACAAAGGAATACCAGAAACAAGTCTACTTCTGTTTCATTGACAACACCAAGGCCTTTGACTGTGTGGACCACAAGTAATTAAAGAGATGGGAATAGCAGAACATCTTATATGCTCCATGAGAAATCTGTACATGAATCAAGAAGCATCGGTTAGGACAGAATACAGAATGACAGAGTGGTTTGGAATAGGAAAAGGAGTAAGACAAGGCTGCATTTTGTTACCCTGCTTATTTAACTTATACACAGAGCACATAATGCGCAATTCAGGGCTGGATGAATCAAAAGTTGGAATTAAAAATGCTGGAAGAAACATCAACAATTTGAGATATGCAGATGATACTATCCTAATGGCAGAAGGAAGAGAGTGTTTAGGTTGAAGGAAGAGAGTGCAAAAGCTGGCTTGAGACTCAACATCAAGGAAATCAAGATAATGGCAACAGGCTTTATCACTCACTGGAAAATAGATGGGGACAAAGTAGAAGCAGTGACAGACTTTACATTCTTAGGATCCAAGATCACTACAGATGGAGATTGCAGCCATGTAATAAAAAGGTGACTAATTCTTCGGAAGCAAGTGATGAGAAATTTGGGGAACATAGTCAAAAGTAGAGACATCACCTTGCAAACAAAAGTCCGCATAGTCAAAGCAATGGTATTTCCAGTAGTAATGTATGGTAGTGGCAGCTAGACCATAAGGAAGGCTGAGGGCAGAATAGATGCTTTTGAAATGTAGTATTGGAGGAGAATTTTGAGAGTACCCTGGACAGCAAAGAGAACAAATAGGTTGATCTTAAAAGAAATCCACCCTGACTCATCCTTAGAAAGTCAAATATTGAAGATGAAGTTGAAGTACTTTGGACATCAAATGAGAAGAGAGGATTCACTTGAGAAAGCCTTGATGCTGGGAAAAGTGGAGGGGAAAAGAAAAAGGGGGCGACAGAGTCTGACATGGCTAGATGGCATTGTTGATGCAATGGGCACAAAGTTGGGCAGCAAGGCTGCTTAGCTCAGAGAGCCCCTACTGTTTACGTAATTCATTACTGATTATTAGGGAATTTATTGTTACTACAGTTTATTGTCAGAGCTTAAATTATTCTGCTCATTGACACATATAAGAAGGCATTGTTTGGTATTGGATAGAAGCTCATCTTGTTAGTTGGAAGGCCAGCAAGTCGGCAGTTTGAGACCTGGGTACTGCATGATGGATTGAGCACCTGTCTCTGTCCCAGCTCTTGGGGACATGAAATTAGCCTCATTTGGGTGTTCCCTGAATGGAGTTTTTTCCACAAAAATCCTTTCAACCCAGAATCCTTTCTGACATGAAATAATAACAATAAAAATAACATATCATCATCATCATCATCATCATCATCATCATCATCATCATCATCATCATAATTGAATAGTACTTGTGTTACTTCCCAATGCTAGTAAATTATTTGATATTGATCTGCTATTTTTTTACACACACACACCAGAAAGAACACTTCTTTTGAAAAGTTGTGAGTGATCTTTTGAATGTTTGTCTGATGGATGGACATGGACCAAGTCTTGTGACAATTGGTGGTTGAATAACTGAAAGGTGATTGATTGGCATGATTGAAATGTTGTGGAAGTGGCATCTGGAGAAAAAGTTTGAGACTTGTACATCTAAGGAGAGACAGAAAAGTAGTGATATGACAGTTCAGAGGGAGACATTGGAAAGTTGGAGCAGAGCTGATGGAAGTTTCTCATCTTAGAACTTAAGACGACACCCTTACCTATAGTAGTTAGTAAGGTTGAGAATCTGTAATATAATTGTTTGCATTTTAAATTTTAAACAAATATATTTAGATCTTATGTGGCTTTAACTCTCATTTCCAAAAATCCATCTTTCCTTCATACTATTACCTATAATTCCTAAATGAAAATTCTGTTTGAACTAATTTTCTCATTGTTTGATTAAGAACCCATACTACTAGTGCACAAAAACACATCCATGTTACATAAAGATATGCTGTACCACTAGGATTTTAAGTACTGTATTAGAAATTTGTGGAAAGATGTACAACTAGTGCTCACAGGAGTCTGATGAGTGTGTGTTCCATGCTGGACCACTAGGTCTGGTGTGATGGGCATGTGAGATAGATAAGGAACTCCTGGTCATAACAGGGATTGTTGAATGGGCCTCTGTAGGGTGGTGGAAGCGCAGTTGGCTTTGTAGGATTTTGTCTTACTTGGCCAACTGGCTTTGCAATAACTACACTGGCTTTGCAATAACTACAAGATTCCCACCAGAAAATGCTATTGGAGAGAGAAAGCTGCTGTTTGTCTGCCATACTGCAATAAAGACAGCTGTTACCGTTTTAAAAGGGGTCTCCTTCTTTTTGTGAAATAAGGTGCCAGCTGGTTGAAACAAACAGTAACTTTCATCTGTTGATCTAACTTTAACACATAATTTCTGTTTATCATTTTGGCACCAGCATACCAAAATGAACAGATGTTTATGATGCATTTACAGAAGAACAAATTAAGCCTAATTAGGCCTTTATAGAAACAGACAACCCCAAAGAACAGAATGTGCTTGCGTTGACATTTATTATTTCCATGTATTTTTATTCCATGAGATAGCAGGGTGAAATACAGATTTATAGGCATGTGGTTAGGGCTGGCAGAAAGATTTTTGTGATCTCCTTTTCTACCCTCTCCCTAGACATGGGAGATATTCCCTAGGGAGTGGGGGGAGGGTGTTGAATGGAATGAGCAGTAGCACCAGGAAATGGTGATTTCTGAAGTTTGAATGAAGGCATCTCCCATTAATGAAAGTGGAGGATACATTTTAAATCCAGCTCAGTAAGCAGCAATCAAGGTGAATTATTGAAAAAACTGTACACTTGTAGAACAAAGCCATTCTTCTTTATATGTCAGCATCTAAACATTGATGCACAAATGATGACCACAAAACATCTTGGTGGGAAACAGAATGCTGGGTTACACATATGTTTGGTCCAAAGTCACATGACAGACAGACAATTATTCAAGCATCACTGTGACTCCTATGTAAAGAGCCAGGTTGTGTAACCTTGGGCAAGCTGGGCAGTCCAAGAGAGCTCCCAGAAGAAGGCTTTGTTATACCATTTCTGAGCATTCTGTACTTGGAAAACCCTGCACAGGATTGCCATAAATCAGAATCAACCAAAGGGTATGTGATTATTAATTATTAAAAGGATCTGACTCATAAATGTTTCATCTCTGCAACGTTGTGCTGAGGATTAAGAAAGCCTTAAAACTGAAGTGAATATCACTACCATGACATTCTTCTGTTAATAATAAAGCATTAATTCTTTGATAAAGTATGAGCCTTATATCAAAAGCCTAAGCTCATAAGACAGAGCTAGGAAACTAGGGTCCAGGGGACAAACCTAGACTTCCAATGAACATCCAATCACCCAACCTATCCTCTTTCCCATATCTAGAAGAAACTGGAATATTACTTCTCGGGTATGT
This sequence comes from Furcifer pardalis, assembly GCA_030440675.1. Taxonomy (NCBI): domain Eukaryota; kingdom Metazoa; phylum Chordata; class Lepidosauria; order Squamata; family Chamaeleonidae; genus Furcifer; species Furcifer pardalis. The sequence goes on from CP126894.1 coordinate 22,063,632, forward strand.
GTGTGTGTGTGTGTGTGTGTGTGTGTGTGTGTCAAGGGGAAGTCTATTTGGAGCCTTTAAAAAGTTGAGTTGTTGTTCAGTTGCACAGTAAAGTCCGACCCCTTATGACCCCATAGACCACTGCACGCCAGGCTCTTATGTCATCTGCCATCCTCCAGAGTCCGCACAGATCTATACCCACCATGTCTATGATGCCATCTAGCCATCTCATCCTTTGTCACCCCTGTCTCCTTTTGCCTTCAATATTTCCTAGCATCAGGGCCTTCTCCAGTGAGTCCTCTCTTCTCATTTGATGGCCAAAGTACTTGATCTTTGATATTTGTCCTTCCAAGAAGCAGTCAGGATTTATTTCCTTTAGGATTGACTGATTTAAACTCTTTGCAGTCCAGGGGACTCTCAAGAGCTTCCTCTAGCACCACAGTTCAAAGGTATCTATTCTTCTGTGCTCAACCTTCCTTATGGTCCAGCTCTTACAGCCATACCACTGGGAAGACTATTGCTTTGACTATGTGGACTTTTGTTGGCAGAGTAATGTCTCTACTTTTTATTATGCTGCCTAGGTTTGCCATAGCTTGCCTCCCAAGAAGTAAGGATCTGTTTATTTCATGGCTGCAGTCACTATCTGCGGTGATCTTAGATCCCAATAAGGTGAAGTCTGTCACTTCTTCTATTTCTTTTCCTTCTATTTGCCAGGGAGTGATGAGGCCATATGCCATGATCTTGGTTTTTTATGTTAAGATTCAGGCCAGTTTTTGCACTCTCCTCTTTCACCCTCATCAAAAGGCTCTTTAGGTCTTCTTCACTTTCTGCCATTAGAGTAGTATCATCTGCGTATCTCAGGTTGTTGATGTTTCTCCCAGGAGTCTTAATTCCAGCTTCTGCTTCCTCCAGCCTTGCATTGTGCATGATGTACTCTGCATTTAAGTTAAATAAGCAGGGTGACAATATGCAACCTTGTTGTACTCCTTTTCCTATTCTAAACCAATCAGTTGTTCTGTATCATGTCCTAACTGTTGCTTCTTGACTCATGTACAGATTTCTCATAAGACAGATGAGGTGGTCTGGTATTCCCATCTCTTTAAGTATTTACCACAGTTTATTGTGGTCCACACAATCAAAGGCCTTGGTGTAGTCAATGAAACAGACTTTTCCTTGGTGCAGTCAATGAAACATGCTTTCTCCATGATCCAGCGAATGTTGGCAATTTGGTCTATTCAGTTGTAGCAATTAAAATGTTAGGGCACTGTATGAGACCGTTTGATTTGTACATGATAAAAAGAATAAACATACAGTATAGGCATTTGAAAACATTAATAACTTTAATATTTGATTTTCTTTTTAAAAAAAATCACAAATATAACTTTACTTCAAACAAAGGCATTTTCACTCCTATCCAAGTAATATCAATAGTTACACATATAGTGAGGCCAATAAATAACAAGGAGCATAGTAGTCGTAAAAAAAAAGAATATAACTTTTTGTTCAGTTGCTTAATCCAGTCATGATCAGTACAAGATGCTATGCAAACTTCACGGTAAATGCAGAATTCTCTTCCACCCCATCCTTTGCTTTGTTCAGTAACCCTACCCATTGAGAACAATTTACTACAATAAAGGTTCAGTAGAACAATTGGTACAAGGTAAAAACAGTACAATTGGAGGCGCTTCCAAAGAGAGGTAATATAAATGGGGGTAAGTATCAAAGAAGAAGTGTAGAAAGAAGTATTCTTTGACAAGACTCTGGATGGGCTGTACAGTGCAGGTTCTTCTGCCCTGTGCGCAAGATCAGTGCTGCTGTCAGAAGTGGTTTTGTCACTACATCTCATGACAGGGCCAGCCCTACTGACCATGTGATTTTCCCCTAGTGCTATATGGCCCTATTCAACCTGCTTTCATGAGGACTTTGTTGGTGGTGGTGAAAGGGGTGTCCCAAACCATACACACATTTCACCTCTGTTTGCCCCTTCTCATTCCATTCCTGCCATGTTAAGCCAGGCAGTTTAAAAGGCCTTCTATCTGAATTCAACGGAATGCGATTCCATTTCTCCATGCGACTGGAATTCTTCTGTCACCTCATGTTTTAATTCTGATTCCTTTTTCCCAAGCATGCAGGAAGAAATGCCTGCTTTCCCAGGTCCCCAGTTTCTCATCACTGAGCTCCCTTGCCTCACATACCATTTCTCCTAGGTCTACCTATCTGGTCTGCCAGCACAACCAGCATGAGTCTTGGAGAAGGAAGTACATATTGGTGGGTTCATTCCACCAATACTATCAAGCTTACCTAGCAAAGCCAGCAGCAGCAGTACATTGTTCCAGTGTGTAACATGTAGGCAGGAGCTGGTGCCACCAGTTCAGTATTTTGCAATGGTTTGACAAGGGTGGTAAGGGAAGCTAAAACAATGGCTCCTTCACTCAGTTTCTTGACCTACTGGACAATATCATGGATGGCCCAAAACATTTTGCTGTCTGAGGCTAGGGACAACAACTGTTGAATCTTAAGCATGGGCTGTGTCTGTTCTTGTATACCAGGACAACAGGCCTGTGCCAATTTCAAGATTCAGAACAACTCAACTGCTCTTATATGGAGTGTTTTAATGCTTCTGTCTTCTTAATAATGTAAGGGCATGCCAACAATTGCTGCTACAACTTTTATCTCATGGAACACAAGATTCCATATTTTAGGATTTCTTGGCATTGCAGAATAGCTGTTCACCTTTAAAACACTTAAGATGAAAAAAGGAGAGCAATGCTTAGCAAATGACTGAGTGTTGTGCAAAGCCTTGTCAAAATATGAGTTTCCTGTAGCTTGCAAAAAAGCAGCAACAGAGAACCCATATAATTAATTATTTCAAAACAGCCAAATAGAAATAAATAAACAACCTACCTATCATGGAAGTATCCACATTAAAAATGCCTTGATTCAGAACCTGACAATGTTGCAGCAGGAGTGCATTATCTTGAGTAAGCTTTGGTTTGAAAGCTTCAAGCCCTGAAGTAACATACAGTAGTTGAAAATGGCAAAGAGACAACCAGTTTGCTTCATAACACTCTTGTTCACAGCTATCAAAACAACTTGGTCTCATTTAGCTTGGAAAAGTTTTAAAAACAAAATACAACTAGAATTCTTGAATATTTATTATTTTAAAAACACACGGTACAGAGCAGACTTATCTGCATGACAATACTTTGGACCCATGTAAATTCTGTTAGTTCATCTGCTTGTTCACCAAACTGATCCACCCTGAATGGGTGGAGAATCTATATATGATTTTAGTTGCTTTCACCAGACACAGAAAATACGACAGCCTGTGATCTGTTGAAGTTTTATAGCCAAATGACACTCTTAGTCATGCAAGCCATTAAGAATCATCATAAAGCAAGGGACCTACAATATAAGTATCAAATTTGATTAGTACACACAGCAACAAGGAAGAAAAACAAGTAGCTTGTATCTCATCTTTCATAGTTCTGGAAAATGCTTGCAAGTTATGGACTGAAGATAACTTTTAACCTTTTGGTGGTTCTTTGGGACATATGAACAGAATGTCCAAGCATTTTATTTTATAGCCTTCTGTTTATAGCAGGGGTAGTCAGCAAACACCTCATGGTGTCCTTTGGGCATTTTTGTGCTCTACAATATCCCCCATTCCTTCCAAAATGTAAATTAAATATTTTTTTCTGGGGAAAATGCTCAGAAAGTCCTCTCCTTGCTCTGTAGGGTTATTCTGCCCTATTTTGAGGGGCTCTGTACACATCTAAGATTCCAAAAATATTTATATTTTTATAAAAAGAATTGGCCAGTAGAAGACATAAGGATGCTATTTCAGTCACAACTCTCCTTTATTAGTTGAATGACATTTCCAGGTAACCAAACTTAAAATCTACTGCCTCAACTTTCTGTAAAAAATATTTCAGATTAGTCTTTTTTGGCCATGCTCCACATTCTTTACCCCCTTTGCCTTGAGGTTCTTGGGCTGATGACAAGTCTGAAGAATGACCTATAGTCCCCGCAGAGAACCCCGATTCTGGTAGATGGGCTGTACAGTCTAAACCTGGTAGATAAGGAAGCCTTTATGATAATGAATTACTTAAAAAATAATATTTCAAAGTTTGCTTCCTTTTTAAAAAATATTCTTTTTTAAAATATGCCCTCAGTTGGCTCCTGGATGCCCTTGTTCCAAGGCAAAATGTTCTTTTAAACTCGTATTTTTCTGGCAGAAACACTGCTAATTGCATTTAGATTGTAAACACAAATTAGTTGAAGTAAAGCATTGGCTCATTCATCAAGCAACCCCAACAGTCTACAGGGTAAAAATAAACACAACCAGATCCTGATTGCTTATTGTTGAACATGCATGGATAGTTTTCGCAAGAAGAGGTGGCATGGCCACAGACAGAAACTCCTCCAAATACCTAATTGATCTCATTATGAACCTAGCAATACTCTTGAAAAACACTCAGAGGCATGAAATGAACTCATTTACTTTTCATTAGTATTCTAAAATGGGAAGGAAAGAGGAAACCAGAAAATCTAGGTCTGTATAATAGGCACAAGCCTCAAGATTGAAAAGCTTTAGGAAGGTATTGAAACCTGGGGGTGTCTATGAGTTCCACATTACAGCAGAGAATCCTCATCTCAGGAATGTCAACATATAGTCCTTCTAATGTTCTTGTATTGTCATTCCAGTGATCCTTCACATTATGTTGGTGAGAATTGATAGGAGTTGTAGGTCAACACCATTGGAAAGGATGCACGTTGCCCACATCTACTCTCTTTGAAGAGTAGGGCAGTTTTCAGAGAGGCAATCCCTTATTTGATGGCACCCTCTGTTTAAAGTTCAACCATTGTAAAATAGATTTATAAAGATACAATAAAAGAAAGGAGATACTTTCATTTCAGGGTATGCGTTTTTAATTTTTAAAACCTAAAATTTGACCATTTCTTCATTTTCAGACTGAAACAAGTTTAAATTTTTTGCAAATGCAAATCTAGAAAAACAATAGTTTTGTCTATACAGTATATATATCCAGAGTTCTGACTGTACTTAAAAAAACAAAAACCTGGCTTTGAATTTTTGTATTCTGTGTTGAAATCAAGGCTGTTCCCTGCATTTCCAAAGATTTTCTTCAGCATTTAAACCTACTTGGGAGGCAATTTCAACAATTTCCCCCGGGGGGGGGGGAACTGTACTTATTTCACTTGGATATTGTAGATGGGTATTCATTATTATTAAATTTGAATCAATTTCTGAAAAAATTACTAGTATTTTTAAGCGTCCTTCTTTGTATCCCTTGGACAAGGTGGAAGTGGAGGGCACACATCATGGTCCGCCCACCCACCGGGTGTCATGGCTAAAAAATCACATGCAAATGGACTTGATTTCTCAAGTCCATTTGCATGTGTGGATTTCAGAGATGTCTGCCAATGCACAGACTCCTCACTGAATAATGACTCCAAGGTATCCACAATATTTATAACATTTCATCATAATCAATATTTGGAATAAGTTTTAAAGATGTACATTTTCATTCAGGGAAATGTCCTCAGGATTGCAAATCCCACCTCCTTTTTCCTCATGCAGCCACTGCAGAGTAGTCTATAGGATCAGATCATGGATAATGGATTGCCACATGCACAGACTGTGCTGTGGAAGATTGCCAAGATATCAAGGACCTCTTTCAGATATATGTGACAGTTCACTGCAAAATCAGAGTAGAGTCTTTGGAAGAGGTTTCATAGATTCTATAAAAAAAGAAACGCTGAACCAATAGATTTCTTGCAAAGGGTGTAATATGGGGACTAGCGACCCAGTAATTTTAATTTTATTAGTGCAAAGAGGCATAAACAACAGGCGCTCAATTGCACAAAAAGCAGTGAACTGACAAGAAAATACATAGGCCTAAATTCAACTTTTAAGTCTCAACTAGAATAAAGCCAATGAACCATTTGCTGAATGATAAATTGATGCTTATGTAAACCTCATGATTCACTGGGACTAAGCAATTGGATTTAGGCCATAAATGCCTGAGAAATAATTACACATGTAGTCTGAAATGAAGCCTGGAAATGTTGCTTTTTTCAATTAATATATACAGAATCCATGAGACAGCATTTAAGAAGAGATTCTAGGATCTATAGCTCTTTAAAGTAGCTTTCCCAAGCTCTGTTCAACAATGACGTCTGGTCTGAAACATGGAAGAGAATGAAGGCAGGGGGAAAGGGGGGAAACTGTTTTTGCCCCTTGCTCCAAAATCCCTATGTTATAAATAAGGACAGATGCTCTTCAAAACTATCAGGGTGCTTCCAGGTTGTTCATTTTGGAATATTATTATGATGTGTGTGTGTGTGTGTGTGTATGTTTCCAGATGCCAGTATCTCCAGGGTGTAATTGTATTATGTTTTCCCACTTCCTTCTCCTCCTTCCTTACCATGAACAAATATAAGACAGTGATGCCGAACCTTTTAGAGACTGAGTGCCCAAACTGCAACCCAAAACCCACTTATTTATCGCAAAGTGCCAACACAGCAACAGGGAAGGAAGGAAACACTCCCATTGGGCTGGGCAGAGGGGTGGGGCAAACTCTGTGCTGGGATGACTGCATGGGTGCCCACAGAAAGGGTTCCAAGTGCCACCTTTGGCACACGTGCCATATGTTTGCCATCACTGTTATAAGAGGAGAAGATTAAAGAGTAGTATAGTACCTTTCGGCTGGAAGTTACACAGGAAGCCATCTTACACTGATTCAAGACAGTTGGTTCATTTAGTCCACTACTTTACACTGGCTGTCCATATCTGTCCAAGCTTTCAGGTGGGATCCTTTTTCTAGCCTACCCATTCCCCTGGAGATCCCTGGTGGTTTTTCATCCAACTGTTAATAAGGCCAGAATCTGGTTAACTCCTGAAATCAGAGAAGCTCTGTGTGACCCAAGTGATATAGCAGTCCTCCATCTGGAAACATTCTTGTGACAGAGATTTTTTTTTTTTTTGGGGGGGGGGAGAGTTCATTCCTTTGACATGAGGTTTTATACAAACATCACCATACAACTTATTGAATTTGAGCCCCTTCCTCCCAGGAGGAATTCCCATTCTGTTGTACACCACCAGAAACGTTGGTATGCAAAATGGAGATGGGAAGACACCAGAACCAAGTGTGTGTAATTCTTGTCAGAGGGGAGTCACTACTCTAGATCAGTGGTGGGGAGCCTGGGCTTCTGGGAATTGAAGTCCATGTACACCTGGAGGCCCAAGGTTAAGAAGCCCTGGCCTAGAGGAAACAGGCTAGTCCTCCACATGTTTTGGAACTTTAATTCCCAGAAGCCCAGGCTCCCCTCAAGGCTGTAGTTCCACACCCCTGCTCTAGATCAACAGAAGAGTCTATCAATGACATTTCTGAAAACCTCTGCAGTATTTCCTCCATGCCAAGCTTCCATAACTAATGAGTCTTGGAAGTCACATATTTTATGGCAGTTTCTAGAAATCTAAACCACCTTCTTTTGCCCAAAGACAAAGCAATGAACCTTCTGTCACTCTTGATAAAACCAGTCAGAACACTTCTGCAAATAATGCATTTTTCACTTTGCAGGGTTTTAGGATGAACAAGCAAAGGTCCACTCTGCACATGCCAGTTTGCCATAAAAGCAGTGAACTAGCCAGAAAATACATAATATTCGATTTCAGAAGTTCTAGACAATTACTCACCCTGCAACTCTGGACAACAAAAGACTAAGATAGTCTGCAGGCAGTAAGAGGTACATCTATACAAACCCAAGTTCATAATTCAAAGTTAGTAGTAGATTAGATACAAAAGTCTCTCTGAATAAGAAATAAATGTTAAGCAACAGGTTCATCAACCCAGGAAAACAACAGAGTCCTTGCTGAACAAACCTGCTTTGCTCTTTTGTGTGAATGACAGTTCCTTCTGGCCTCATTACACTGAATTTACATTTAGTTAGTTATGCTGAATTGGACATTTGATTCCCAGATGATTCACAAAGGTCTCTCAAGATGTTGTTACTGGTCTTAAGGAAATAAACAGCATCTACATACATCTATGTATAAAGATATACATTTTGAAATGCGTATGTGTGCATCTCTATCCACACACACACACACACAGATACACACATACATTAGCACTCAAGCAATGTTATTTTCCACCTCCTCAGGCCATCTTCCTTTCTTTTCAGAATGTAAAGGCATACACAACTCCAACAACCACAATGTTCCCAATGGTGGCTATAATTGCAATCCATAACAAAATGGCATCATTTGAGGAACGGGAGGTCTCTTCCAGTTGGTTTGGCAGGGAGGTGGCGGCATGGACATTGGCAGATGAGTTAAACAAGGAATATTCCGTACTAAAGTCATCGTTGGGAGAGTCCATAAAGGCTCCTCCCATCACTGGAATCTGCAAAAGAAAAAGAGAGGTTTAATTTGGTTGATGTTTGAATGGAAGAGTTTCATAGATGAATAAAGCCAGATACCCTCTGCAAAATCACCTACAGATGTAGGCAGATGCTTAGTTCTTCTCTATTACCTTCACACCAATTTCAAACACAAACATTGATAACTCAGACAGGCCACCTGATATCCTCCAGAGAATTTCATCTAAGTCAATTTTAATCCCTGAGCAATGCTTGCTGGGAGTAATGAGTGTTGTAGTCCAAACTACCTAGCGAGTATCAGTTTCCATCTCCCTTGTTCTAAAGCCCTGTATGAATTTGGTAACTTCAAGGACCGATTCACAGGAAAATATATGTAAAAGAAACAACAGTTTTCATTTTTTTAAATTATAACATTTATTTTTAACAGCAAACAAAAAGCAAAGAAAAAAGATATAGTAATAATACAATAGCAAATTAACCAACTTTATATACATCCTGTATGTAAATTAAATTGAATAACACAAGTAATACCTAGTAATACTAAAAAAGGGGGGAAAGAAAAAAGATGTAAAAAAGAAAATATTTATACTTTTAAAAATATCTAATTTATTAACAAAAGAAAATAGAAAAAAAATAAAAAGACCACCCTGAACACACCCTCTCTCATCTGATCTTGAAAACAAACAGTTTTCAAATGAGCCATCGGGCAAGCTGAGACTCCACTTCCTTTTAGGAAAAATGGGTTAAACATAAATAATGGGGGAAGGGAACTATTCTTCATTGTCCTTATTAATCAATGTCACAGAAAATTGTTAATAGTCCAGTGGAAAGGGGACCTTCATAAGTGGAGAAAACATCAGCCAACAGCCCCTAAATACAGGCTACCAAACAGCCACGGGGACCTAATTAGTTAGTAAAGTGTCTTGAAGTAGGAAACCTTTGGAGAAGATTATTATTTTAATTAAGTGATGCACTATTCGTAGCAAAGTCCCACAGGACATCATCTTGCCACTTAAATTGAACCCTAAATGTTTCACTTTCCTCAGGATTGGTATTATTATTATTATTATTATTATTATTATTATTATTATTATTATTATTATTATTATTATTATTATTATTATTATTATTATTATTATTATTATTAATAATAATTAAATTTAATACCCCGCCCCAATCGGGAGGACCCGACTCTGGGCGGCCCACAACCAGAATAAAACAAGAATAAAACCATCACTAAAACGTCAAAGTTAAAACAATCGGAAGATTAAAACAACACAGGGATATATACCAATAAATCCTATTTTAAGAGATCAGTGTCAAACTCCTTAAAAGACTTAATTCCATTCTGTGAGTATAGGAGTGAGTCACCCTGCCTGTAGGAAAGGTTTCCCTGCCTTCTCCATTCTCATGGGAATCCAGGTGGCCATGGGAGGGGGAGGAAGGTTGGAGATCCACCCTGGTCTGCCCAAGATTATCGGGAAGAGATTCCATTGGTAGGGGCAGGCGAGAGAGAGAGTGGGAAAGATGGGCCGAGATGTGGTAGGATGAGTAAGGCAACTAATTAGCCCTAAAGGGGTTAGGGATTGGGTGACAACTGTTGGAGGGAGGTGGAGAATGGGTTGTGGAGTGAAGTAACAGTATATATTCAATGTAATACGTTGGGCTTTTGCTGGTTTGGTGTTCTTTTTCTTTTCTTTTTCTATGGGGGAAAGGAGCTCCTATCCAACCATGCTTGGTGGGTACAGGAGTTCTATGGGTTAGGGCGAAAGCCCTCCTGGCTTTCTAGTTAGGTTTCTTATTTTGGCACTATTTGTTTATGAATGCTCTGTATGGCTTTACATCCTCAATAAAACATTTGGACTACTGAAGATGCTGTCTCTTGCTTGGTTCCGTGTCTGTTGAGATCGAAAGATTGGGGAAGGGCAGCCAGCCCTTTGCAACGCTACCACCCCGCAACCTCAGTCTTACACATTCTCTCTCTTTCTTTCCTCCAAACAACTCTCCAGATTTGAGAGAGAAACTGGCTTTATTTATTTATTTATGAATCAATCAATCAAATTTATATTCCACCCTCATCAAAAGATTCAGGGTGGCTTACAAGCCACTAAAAACACAATTGAAACACAGTAGTTACACCAAAAGGTTAAAAATGTTAAAAGATTAAAAATTAACAAGGAGATTCCATGCATGGTCAAAAGAGCCAGCCAGCCAAGGTGACCGTCTGGCCTGCACCCCAACTGTATACAGCTGGTTGGATATCTCAGCGGTTTAGGTATCAGTCTGCCAAGCAAATGGTTGGAAGTCTAATTCCCTATTGTGACTCCTGAGAGAAGAACCAGCTTCTGTACCCATGGGCAAGCAGCACAGAGAAACTCCCAGAAGCAGAAAATGGTGAGCCACCTCTGAGGATTCTCCATGTAGAAAACCCTGAAAAGGGTACTACAAGTCAGAATCATTAGTTATTACTAACTGTACAGTGGTACCTCGGATAACGAGTGCTTTGGATAACGCTAAAATAATGTTGGAGAATTTGAGACAAAGATTTGCATCACACAACGGTATCTTAACGTTGTGCGATGCAAATGTTTGCCTCAAATTCCCCAATGTTGCTCTCTGCCCCAAAGCCTGCAGGGCTGGAGACCAGCCCTGTGGGCTTTGGGGCAGAGAACTCCGAAACGATCAGCACTTGGGTTGGGGATTGAATTGGCATGCGGCACATTCTTCCCCCCAACCCAAGCACCAATTGCAGTGCCCACGCTTTTTCCAATGTCACCTGACCTGCCCGGGTGTTGCTACAAGGCAAAACGCTGGGGAAAACTCCTTTGCTGGCTGCGGGTTTTGCCTTGTAGCAGCACCTAGGTAGGTCAGGAAACATTGGAATCAGCACGGACCGGTTTCCCTGACCTCCCCAGAGGCAGCAGGGGCAGCGGAGAGCCTGAAATCAGCGAGAGAGAAAAACTCCATCGCAATTGAGTTTTTCCACCCATTTCAGGCTCTCCACTGCCCCTGCCGCCTCTATGAGGGTTGGGGGACTGTTCCTGATGTCTGCACTGTTTCTGATGTCCTGCAACCTACGTAGGCACTGCTACAAGGTAAAACCTGAAGCTGATGAACCCGGCGTTATCAGCAGCATGTTAGGTCTCTTGCCTTTCTGCTACATTTAGTCTATTTCCATTTCACCATTTTGCTTACTGAGGCAACACTCCCTGTATCTAAAGAAGTGGGCTTTATGTGTCAAACAAACAGTAGACTTAATGGTGTCAAGGACCTCTTACCACTGTCAACCTAAGAAAAGAGACAGAAATGATGGCATTATGAGGCAGGTCTACTTTCTTGCCTCCCTTGTGTATCTTATTACAGTAGATTGTTCAATGACCTAATTGTGCTTGTATTTCTAAACCCATTTAGCCTCCATTATTAAACTATGTGTTAATCTTTTGGGAGATTAACTGACTTTTATATGGACAGCAAGGGATTAAATTGAATAATTTCATTTTCCAATGGATATTTGGTCAGTACAAAGCTTTGCAGATAGAATTCATATGTTTTCAGATAAATGAGAAAATAACTGAAAAGTAAGATGAAATATACTCTTAAATGCTAGATGTCAACAAACAAACATGCTGGCACTCTTGTAGAAGACTCGATCAAGATATGTTTAAAGCTAAAGGTCACTCTTGCTTGAAAGCCAGTCGTATCTGACTCTAGGGTTCAGTGCTAATTTCTGTTTATAGCTGAAGAGCCAATGCTGTCTGCATTTGCAGACATTTCCGTGGAGATGTGGCAGGCATGTTTAGACACCAAAGTAAGGAACCTTTAAGCCAGAATCCATTTACCAATTATACTTTGAAAGCAGAATCATGCAAATATCTGTGGAAAATTGGCATACTGCGGTGGCTTAGTGGCTAAGATGCTGAGCTTGAAGACTGGAAGGTCAGGGTTTGATACCCGAGTGCTGCACGACGGATCTTGGGGACATGAAAGGAGCCTCATTTGGGCATCCCCTGAGTGGAATTTCTTCAGCAAAAATCCTTTCAACCCAGAGTAATTTGTGACATGAAATTGTTTTTTATGGACAAGGTGGTAGATGAATATACTGTACGTATATATGGGTACACACTCAGGAACTCAAACAGCACCTCAAAAATGAATGGCAACTTGACCTCAAGTTACATCTAAACTCCCTTACACAAAAATAGATCATATTATTGAAGTGGATTAAATTTTCAAGAGAAGATAGGCTGCCATAAAGCATTTTAACAAGGAATGAGAAAGGTACAGTATTCTGATTTAAGGCTTGCTTGTCTAGAAGAAAGAACTATTGACTACTCAAACAAGTTCTAAGGCTGCAAAATCAATTGTTTTAAATGAACCATGAACTGAAGACATCTTCTTCCAGCCTGTTAATTTTGCGGCAACTGGCTCACCAAGTGTGTAGATTAAATTTTATTTCAATTTCTCCAACATGGGATTGACCATACGGTATTTCTTATATTAGTTGCAATTTCTTGCTTTCAAACTGCTAGGTTGGCAAGAGCTAGGGCAGAGTCAGAAGCTCAGTCTGTCATGCAGCACTTAGGTTTTGAACTGCTGACCTGCCAACCTTCCAGTCATCAAGTTCAGCATCTTAACCACTAAGAGGTCAATCCCTTTTTCTCTGCCTGATTTATCTCACAAGAAAACAATTGTAGTAAAGTGAACAGAAAAGATACATACACTATATTGAGTTCACTCAGTGATCGGCAGCAGCCAGTTTGCCAGAACCGGTAGTAGCTTTTCCCAGTGTCCCAGAGAACCGGTAGCAGCTTTTAGGGGTAACCACATTGGGGCCTTACCTTTTCACCAGTTCCCCCACTGTGCACACTACAGTGCTCGGTGTGCATGCTTGCCTACAGCACTCTGCCTGCTGAGCCAAGCAGCCATTCACTGCTTGGAGTGTGGCAAGCGCAGAGCGTTGGGTGGCCACACACAGCCATGGAGGAACCGGTGGCTGCTGCTGAGGCCCTTGGCGGCCTCCTTGCTGTCCTCCCAAGCAGGGAGGAGGAAGAACAGCTGCTAGCCTGAAGCTCCCTACAGCCTGTTCCCCAGGATAAGTTACTCGCCTTTGGGTGTGGGGTGGGTGGGTATATTTTAATGTACATTTAATATGTATTTATTTTTAATGTGTATTTTATGTGTTTTATGTGTATTTAATTTGTATTTTTAGGTATTTTATTTACTTAATTTGTATTTTATGTGTTTTTATGTCTATTTAATGTGTATTTAATGTGTATTTATTTTTAATGTGTATTTTTATGTGTTTTGTGTATTGTGATGTGTTTTTATGTCTATTTAATTTGTATTTTTATGTGTACTTATTTTTATGTTTTTTTACTTTGGCTCCACCCATGTCGTTGGCTCTGCCCATGACATCATGATGTTGGCTGCACCCATGACATTGGCTCCACCCACAGTATGGTAGTAAAATTTTTGGCTGCCCATCACTGGGCTCACTGGATGAAGGAACTCTTCACGTATATCTATCTACCTACCTATCTAAAAAAGAAAAGAATGGTCACCAAGGGCATATCCAGACTGCACTACTGGGTCACCATTCAGGCGGAGGAGAGATGTGCCATTCAGCACTCATCTCCCATCTGAATGGGAACCAAAACTTTGAACTGAACACTTCTTCTGATCTGTGAATTGTCAAGGGAAATGAAATTACTTTTCTCAATGTTTGGAAAATCATCACTGAAGCAATGCATCAGGTGGTTTAAATTTAAAAATTCCCTGTTTTTGTCTGAATATTGCTGATTGGAACCGTGGTTTTGGATGGCAATACACAGACATGCAAATACAAATATTTGTTGATTTAAATGAAGTGATGCATTGTTTCAGTGATGTTAAAAAAATCACCTCCCCAGACTGTTCACAGACAAAAAGTAGAAGCATTCAGTTTCCAATACACTGAAGTAGGTCATATTGACAGCTGCAGGACTCATTTCTAGTCTGTCCTCATCAACTATAGGTAAGGGTAAAGGTTGGGCTCGGTGCTCATCTCCACTTATAGCCAAAGAGTCAGTGCAGAAATTTCCATGGGCATGTGGCAAGCATGATTAGAGTGCACGGAGCACTGTTTGCTTTCCCACCAAAGTGGTATCTATTTATCTACTTGTATTTTTTTTGCTTTCAAACTGCTAGATTGGCAGGAGCTGCGGCAGAGACAGGTGCTCACTCCATTGTGTAGCACTTGGGTCTTGAACTGCTGACCTTCCAATCATCAAGTTCAGTGTCTTAATCACTAAACTATTGCAGTCCCTCTCATCATCCATATTTGCTGGCAATAGGCTAAAAGTGACCACCACAAAATAGTAGAACCCTCTGACAGAGGCTCAGAAAGCAGTGCTCGGAAAGTTGGAATATTCCAGCACCCATAACACACGTATGGCATAACTTTGAGCAACTCCCAAGAACCTCAAATAATGAGCTATATTCCTTGACTGGAGATGCTCTAAGTTGTATTTTTCCAAGCATGTTGACAGTTTATGGTTTTCCAGAAATGCATCTTAGCAATTAGAGGCAATATGAAAGCGTGGGTAGAAGTATGTTCATCCATGTTTGCCACTGATCTGTCTCCTCATCCATTTTGATGGGTGAGTTAACATGTAACAAAATAGTTTCAAGGACAACAAATTATGTGGAAAAAGTTATACTTTCTCATGTAATGGCAGCAAATGGTTTCAACTCTGCAAGATTTGACTGCAAAAGGATAATTTTAACGTATCTAACTTAATACCATTCAGAAAGGAGTTGAAAACATTGCTAGCTCACCAGGTGTGGGGTGCTGCTGGTGGGGAAGCAACCCTCCCCCTTCAGTTGGCTGATATAAGGCTGTATGGAGGGTTTTTTAGAAGCTTTTTTTAAAAAACTGATTTTAAGCTTAGGGGTTTTATGATGTTTTTATTGTGGGGATGTTTTTATGTTGGGTTCTGTAACATTTGGTGTGAGCTGCCTGCAGTTGCCCTTGGTGAGGGGGTGGTGGTATAAATCAAATCAAATCAAATAAATAATACTCTTAAAATGTATTTGGGAAAGTCCCCCAAAACCGCAAAAACAATATCTCAATCTACGTTCTATTTTCATAGCAGTTGTAAATGTTTGATCTTACAAAGATAAATTTAGGAAGTTAATTAGTAGGCAAAGTAACTAGTTTCAATAATTCAAGATATACAATGGAAAATTCACTCAGATGTCAGAATCCCTTTTTCTACTCATAGGAGTAGGTACAGAATGCACTTTGGCACATCCAAAATATGTTATATGTCATCAAGTCATTTTCAACATTCTACTAACTACATCACACAGTGGTGCAATGCTTCTTTCAGTTCAGAAGTACATCAAGAGGTGGTAGAAATAATGAACAAAATAAGGTAATACAGCACCAACTTGGTTCTCCAGATGTTCCCGGGCTTCAACTTTCAGAAGCCCAAGTCAGCACACCTGTTGATCAAGGCATCTGGCAACTGAAGTCCAAGAACACCTGGAGCGCCACATTTGCTGACTCTTGCCCCAAACTAGGGCTACAATCAAAAAGTTTTCTGCACAACCCTCAATCTAAATGTCCATTTGTACTGAATATTGTTACGGACTGTATTTTGATTATATTATGTTCATATTTATTTTGTTGCGCTGTATTTTGGGATGCTGTGATTTTGTACTGTTGATCTGTTATATTGTATTGTATTCAATTTTATGTTGTAAGCCGCCCTGAGTTGGTTTTCGCTAAGTAGGGCGGCATATAAATCGAAATAAATAAATAAATAAAATAAATAAGGAAAGGCTAAGCTAGATCTATATAGAGCAAACACAACACACCATGCCAAATGGATGACTGCCATCAGGTCAAGATTCTGGCTGGCCCATCTGGAAATAACTTAATAGACTCAAAACCAAGGTAGGAAGAGAAAATAATAAATAAGCAAAATGGGCCTATGTGGATACAAGATAATTTTTCTGCAAATGGGGAGAAATTCAATCAATGTAACATTTATGTGTATGCAATTTATGCCCTTCCACTGGGGTCAGCAAACTTGGCTCTCCAGATGTTCTTGGACTTCAGTTCCCAGAAGCCCTGATCACCAGGTGTACTGACTTGGGCTTCTGGTAACTGAAGTACAAGAACACCTGGAGAGCCAGGTTTGCTGACCCCTGCCCTACTATCTCTATCTTTCTATCTATCATCTAATAAATGGCCAAGGTAGCACCATGGAAGAAACCCACCTCTGGTCAACATTCTGATACAATCAAAGAAAGACTACACAGGTGTTTACAACACAAGATATATTACAATATTATATATTAACTTTGAAGACAAAGTGTGTCTATTTAGAAGAAACAACTGACAAATCAATCTATTTCTAGAATATGTATTAATTTCATATCTGTTCAATTATAAATCTGCTCCATCCTCCCTATCTTTTAATTAATTTGTAAAAGACCAGTACAAACATTTCCATTTAAAATTGCATTCAATACAATTTATTCGCGCAACAAATATGAATATGTAAATCTTTTAATTTAAAAATTCAGAATTACATGTATTATACAGTTCAAAGGATATTCGATTCTGTTTCACTTAATAGTTTCAGACTGGCAATGTACAACATGCGGACAGAATATAATTCTGCCACGTCCTTACTCATAAGGAAAGCCTGTGGAGTCCAACGGAGTTTGCTTCCTAGGTAAGTATGTGTAAGGTTACAGCATGAATCCATTAAATGTATGAATTTTAAGTGACTAAATCTATATGTACCATTTGCACATGGATAAAACAATCATTTTAAGAAAATATCCTATCATTCTTTAAAGATGTTAAATGGCTATGTTGTAGCAGGCAGCATTTCAGTGGCCTGTGGTGCCATTTCATGTGCTCCCCCTGCCTCCACCACACCAGGAAGTGCCATGTGGTGGAAGAAGGGCAAAATGGCCGCCTGGCCCCCAAAGCTGTCTGAGGGAGCGAGACCCAGCCCCCAGCTTTAAAAGGTTGAGAACTCTTGGTCTATATATATATCTTCTTTTTGTTATACGTTGACTCAATGTGTAAAAGTGCCATACGTTAAATAAATAAATTTCAGAAAAAGCAAATAAAGTGTTAAATTGTGCTTTTTAATAATAATAATAAAAAACCAAACCAACTCTAACTCATGTTACAGAAACAATATGAAAACCTTCCCCTCAGAGGAGAAATAATCACAACCAATTTATTTCATTTAGTCTGAATGCGATATGACAAACTCATGCTCAAGTTGTCTTAACTGAGTCAATGGAACCTTTTTAATGGATATTTACATTTTTTCTGTGTGTGCAGTTAATGTTTCACACACATACACACAAAGGAACATCTAACTTATTGTACTTCTAATTCTCACTTTTCAAAGTTCATAACAATAAATGGCTAATCTGACATTTAACTCCATCCGTGCTTTCCAGTAATCTTCTCTGAAAGTATCCTACAAACCACTGTTATGTCACTAACATAGATACAACTGCAGTAGAGCCAATTAATTTTAGTCTACTTCAATATGCATGCATATTCAATATGTGATTTAATTTCTCAACATGTAAGTTCTTGAGTCTTGGTTAAATGAGCAATTAAACTGATTCAAACATCGCCAGGATGGTTGCCATGCAACCTCTTTCAAAACTGGTTAAGAGCACTGTGTATGCCATAGGAAATGTATGTTGTGAGATCAATCACAGAGTCATGAGAAGTATGAATACGTATTTTGAAGACTCCTGATCCAATGTGAACATTCACTGGTTTCAAACAACACAAGAAAGAAAGAATTAAAGAGAGAAAGAAGAAAGGAGGAAAAGAAATGGACAGACCTAATATTTTGTATATTCCTCTTGTCTTAATATTTTGTTTAAAAAGTTGCACTCTAAGGCTAATGAAATCAATAGGAATTTGGTCATTGAATCAAACGGGGTCACTCAGAAAATCAAATACAGTGGTACCTCATACAACTATTTTAATCCGTTCGACGGGCTTATTGTTGCACAAAACAATGGGATGCATTGTAGGATGATCCCCCCCCCAAGTGGTTTTTCCCACTGAAAAATTGTTGTACGATTTTTTCCACAGGGAAAATTGTTATGTGGGACACCATTTCCCCCAAAAACCTAATTGTTATGCAATTTTGATGCTATACAGGGCAATTGTTGTATGAGGTTCCACTTTACATATACAGTATCTGGAGAATAGTGCATGAACACACATTTTCATGTGGTCTTTTACAAATAAATACACAGGGACATCATAATGGGATGGGGAGGGGAGCCCCTAAGATTAGAAACAAATAGAAGGGAAACAGAGACATTGAATAAGACTGATTGGCCAATCCCTGTGCAGTAGACTAACATTTGATGTGATCCAGCAAAGCTCCCCTAGTATTATAACAGTGTAGCATGGTGGTTTACATTGGGTATTATAGTGATCTGAACATGGGCACAATATCATTCTGACTGAAGTACTGATCTATGTATAGAGGCAACTATAACTACAAATACTGTATACGTTTTCTTGACCATTTGTTATGTGACAGACTCCCCTTCTTCACTGGAAGATGTTAGCAACAGTAATTGCTTTCTATTGGCTGCGTCACTCATGATTGATTCAAGAATAATACTACTTCTAAGATGTAACACAATAGCCCCTTTTAAAAGGTGCTTTTCTATTAGCCTTGTGACCCACTTAATTGAGTTTCAGTACTTTTAAAATGGTGATTCGTTATGTGATAGGACGAACTGTATCCTGTATTTTACTATGCTTTCAATATATTTCTTGAAGAAACTTGGAGTGGTTATTTGGCCTAATGCAGTGATGGGCAGCCAACAATTTTACTATCACACTGTGGGCGGAGCTGATGTCATGGGTGGAGCCAAAGTAAAAATAAAAATAAAAATAAGTACACATAAAAATACAAATTAAATAAGACATAAAAACACATAAAATACACATTAAAAATAAATACACATTAAGTAGACATAAAAGCACATAAAAATACAAATTAAATACACATAAAACACATAAAAATACACATTAAAAATAAATACACTTTAAATGTACATTAAAAAATACCCACCCACCCCACACCCAAAGGCGAGTCATTTATCCTGGGAAGCAGGCTGTAGGGAGCTTCAGGCTAGCAGCTGCTCTTCCTCCTCTCCGCTTGGGAGGACAGCAAGGAGGCTGCCAAGGGCCTCAGCAGCAGCCACTGGTTCCTCCATGGCTGTGCATGGCTGCCCAATGCTCTGCGCTGCCACACTCCAAGCAGTGAACGGGTGCTTGGCTTGTCAGGCAGAGCACTGTAAGTGCTGTAGGTGCGTATGTGTGCCAAGCGCTGTAGGCACGCATGTATGGCGAACACTGTAGGAGCACATGTGCAGTGGGGGAACTGGCAAAAACGTAAGCCCCCCAGGGGGTTCCCCCCAAAAGTTGCTGCCGGTTCTCTGATACACTGGGGAAAGCTACTACCGGTTCTGGCAAATCGATGCAAAACTGGCTGCTGCCCATCACTGGCCTAATGCTACCTTTTCTACACACATCTGAGGCCTGGGTTGTCTAGCCAGGGAGCTGCAACACAGAAGAACATTGGGGCCTACTAGAGGCAGGTCCCTTCTGTTACATAAGATGTTATGATTAAGATATTAGAGCTACATTCATGTACTTGCAATGAAAACATTAATAACTTTTCAAAAGCTTATTTAAACAGCAGTGATACAACTGCATAGCCTTGAAGAACTCCATCCACTTAATAGCACTTCTGTTGAAGAGGTGTGGGAGGATAGAGAATTTTACTTCTTCAGTTGCTCTCATCATGTTTACATACATACATAAACCTAGCATTGACAAAGAAGAGAGTCTGTTACTTCTAACCTCTGCCCCACAAATGTTATGTTAAATGTAATGTATAACATCTTCTGTGTCTAGACACATCTAGACAGTAGGCTTCTGTTTGGATTCTTTGCACATTAGAAGCAGACAAGCTAGGCAAAAATCACAGGATGTTTCGCTAGCTTTAGTGATTCAATGAGTCATTGATCATGTCTTGCATCTGGAATTATGCCTAGATAAAGGTTACTGATGACAGAGGAGCCTGGCGTGCTGTGGTCCATGGGGTCACAAAGGGTCAGACCTGACTGTGTGACTGAGGAACAAATCTACTGCATGTTCAAATTGCACTAGACCAATTGCATTAGGCTAAGATGCTGACTGGAAGGCGGCAGGTCAGCAGTTCGATTCGATGACCACGGAAATGTCTGCAGAAACAGACAGCACTGCCTCTTCGGCTATGAAACAAGAGATGAGCACTGATCCCTAGAGTTGGATACAACTGGCTTTTGAGCAAGGGTGACTTTTACCTTTATAATTGCCTCAGTGGGTTGTTATAAGTACTGTATGAGCAACTGATTCAGTGGTCTACATTGAATTAGTGACATACCAACCTGTTGCTGTTCTTTTTAATGAAGCAAAGCAATCACACTTATGTACTGGACCATAGCGCTTAGTGAATTCTCTGGGCAGTTCACAAGTTAATTAGCATTTTGCCCCAAACATGCTGGGTACTCACTTTACCAACTTTGGAAGGATGGAAGGCTGAGTCAGTCTTGAGTCCTGGCCAGGATCAAACTCACAACCTTTTGGTTGCAGTACAACAGCTTAACCATTGTGCCACCAGGGCTCCTGTCAGGAAAAGACCTACAGTATTTCCTAATGCTTCCCAAGGCTTGAAATTGCTATTTTTCAGCTAGGCCTCATAAAAATCCATTTTTCTCTCTGTATGCCTCACAAGACTGGCACGAGTGGCTTGTTGACATTACAGTGTTCCTGTGCTATTATCTTTCTAGCTGGCTTAGCTAGCAGAGCTTAGTGTTATGTCTTCACTGGATGTAAACAATCCATTGTTTTGAGAAAGTTTTCTCTGTTACCTGATTGGCCAAGGTTGCATGATCTCTTAAGTATGACATGTTCATCTTCAGGCATTGTAACAGTTTTTAACCCTGATGTACCAGAACAGGGTATTTTAGCACCCCAGAGTCAAGTTGTATTGTAGCACCCATACAGAACTAGACTTATAGCATATGTATTCTGTGCCATCTCTACAAGGTGAGTTCTAAAAAATATCCCCAAGTTTCAGTTGTGGAGTCTGTATATTTTATTTACTTACTGATGAAACCTGAGTACTGCATGACAGAAAGAGCACCCGTCTCTGTCCCAGCTCCTGCCAACCTAGCAGTTTGAAAGCAAGAAATAGATATAGGTACCACTTTGGTGGGAAGGCAGTGATGGGATGCAACAGGCTTGCGCCAGTTCGCCAGAACTGGTAGTAACCTTTCCCAGTGTCCTGGAGAACTGGAGAATGGTGGGGTAGTAAAAATTGTGACACCCCACCACTGTGAGAAGGTAAACAGTGCTCTGTGCACTCCGGCGTCAAGGCATGCCTGTCACATGTCCACAGAAACGTCTGCAGATGTAGACAGCAGATATGACTGGCTTTTGAGCAAGGGTGACCTTTAGCTTACTGATGAAATCCAGGGAAAACAGAAATTATCCCAATAAATATATTAATGCTTTTGCCACTCAGACACATTTAAAAAAAAATCTGGTCCATGATTACTGGCTGTCAAGGCAATTCTAACCTTTCCAGGGTTTCCGAGGTAGAGAATACGTAGAAGTGGTTTATCATTCCCCTTGGCAGCAGGACTTTGCAGCATGTCCTGGGACTTTGTAGCATGTCCAAAGCAACACAGGCTGACTCTTCCCCTGGGATGCACAGTGAGGAATCAAAATCCCAACCTCTGGCTCTGCAGACAGGTATCTAGCTAACTTCTCCTCCTCCTCCTGCCAAAATTGAAATCTGAAGACTGGCAATCATCATGGTGATCGGTGATGAAGACTGTGCTGAGAATATAATGCAGTGGCCTTTCATCTGTCTTCCACATCGCAACATGACACCCATATCACTGATCCAGTTCTGTAAGTCACTTTCTGGTCCTGAGCTCCAACTGCTGAGAAATAGAAGTTGCATCCTGTGGCTATCAACAGTTGTTTTGAGTGTGTAATTTTATGCGTATAATTCTCCTTGGGTTCCAAAGCTGCAAGATGTAAATGTTATGTTAAAGGCTAACCCTAGCTATGTGGCTAGCCCTCCATACTGAAGCTACTCAATGCAACAAAATTTTCAAGAGGTTAGGAAACATCACACAATCTACTCAATACAGGTTTCTTTCTTTTAAATACTCTTTCTCAGGGGTGGCCAACTGGTCGAACGCGATCGACCGGTCGATCGCGGCTAGTAGTCCAGTCGATCGGGAGTCAACTTTTGAGGCGCCTCACTGAAAGAATTTTTTTTTTAAAATCAGAATTTAAAAATCGGAGCAAAAATTGCTCCAATTGACTGCACATGCGCAAAAACTCAATCTGACGCATGTGCAGAAACTCAATCAGATTGAGTTTCTGTGCATGCGCAGTCAACTGGAGCCATTTTTGCTCCGATTTTAATTTTTTTTATTTTGGAGCTTTCAGGGGGGCGGCGGCACCACCAGCCCTCAGAGGAGGGCACCTCCCCCAGGCCACGTTGAGGCTTGCCTGGGCCGTCTGCTGCCGACAAGCCCCCATGCCCTGGGGACACCCGGCGAGGCGCGCCGCCGCCACCGCCACCTCCGCTGGGCGCCTGTGGCCTCCGGCGGGGGCCGGTGCCTTTTTGGCCCGGCTCCGGCACCCGGCGGAGGAGGCTGCAGGCGGTGGTGCGCCCCGCCGGGCGTCCCCTGGGCATGGGGGCTTGTCTGCCACAGGGGTGCAGGCAGTGGAGAAGGAGGAATAAAATGAGGAGGGGGCCGCAGAGGCAGGCGAGGCCTGTGCGCCACCGGAAGTCAGCATGGTTGGAGCTGACTGAAGACTCCAGGGGCGGGGAGAGCCCGTCCGGCTGGCATAGGTGGCTGGCGCTTGCCGGGGCTGCAGCTGGCCGAGTCGGGAATGCCAGGAGAGGGGAAAGGAGGAAGCCCAAGACATTGGCCACCCCGAGGAGCCAAGGCGTGGAAGAAGCAGAGCAGGCAGGCAGGCAGCAGCAGGAGGAGGAACCGGAGCCGCCGCCCTCATAGCCAGCACCGGAGGGAAGCAGTCGTTTTCCTAGCGGCGGCCCTACCCTACATGATTGCGGGGGCGGGGGCGGCGGTCAAAGGTCACGGAAAGTCACAGAGGGGGAGTCAAAAAGTGGCCTATTTTAGGTCACGTGGTATTTGAAAGAGCTCTAATATCTGACTACAGACTTATTTTAAAAACATATTCATTAGGTTTTTCTCTAAGGAAAACTGAGACCTTAAGAGCAAAACATTGTTTGCTCAAACAATCATTCCATTATTGCACTACCTAAAAGAAAACACATTTGTATTGTTCAGGAACAGATTTTGTCAGAGAATCTTACTATTTAAGAATTATCTCATTGTCCCTGGCTTCTGGTGCCCCCAGAAAAAACATAGTGAATTTTCTATCACAAATGACTGCAACCTGGTTCAACGTCCCAGCAAATGTACAAATCAGCACTCAGGAAAGCAGCCGTAACCACCACTGCCACCACCACAACTTTCAGCTAATAGGATTCTTGAAACTGATTTTTAATTGTTAAATGGGAAATGAATCGAAAGAGAAAAACACATCACACAACTAGAGAATCCATTGATATTTTCCACCTTCCTATATCAGCAAGTTGCTGGACTAGATTACTTTTGAGGTAGCTTCTAAATCTAGCAATATCAGTGATGGGATGTAACAGGTTCTCACCAGTTCTCCAGAACCGGTAGTAACTTTTCCCAGTGTCCAGGAGAACCGGCAGCACCTTTTGGGGGGAACCACTTTCAGGGCTTACCGTTTCACTGATTCCCCCACTGTGCATGCGCGCCAAGCACTTGGTGTGCATGCATACCTACAGTGCTTGGCGCGTATGCATGGCCTCCTTGCTGTCCTCCTTGCTGTCCTTGTGTTGTGGGTGGGTGAGTGGGTTGAGGTGTGTGTGCGTGTGCTTGTTGTTGTTGTTGTTGTTATTATTATTATTTCTTTGGCTCCGCCCATAATGTCATGACATCATGATGTTGGCTCCACCCACACTGTGATGACATCACGGTGGGGTAGTAAAATTTTTGACATCCCACCACTGATCTAGGTCAATGCTTCCTATAACGAGAGAGGATCCTATGTAGTACATATGACCTCGTTATTCAAGCAATGATCCTTCTAAAATGGAAATAAACCATTCATGCCCATGAAAGAGGGATAGATGAGTCTGAGGAGACCCTGAACATTTTTGAAAAAAGAAATAAGAAAAAAGTTGAAGGTTAACCTCTCCAGGACAAAAGACACACAAGGTTGATGGGAGTAGAAGGACAGCTGCCAAGCCAATAGAAAATGGGTTTGAGCACTAAACCAGAGCACTTTACTTGGCAACCTTATGTATGCAGAAAGCAATGGAGAAAAAGCCTTTCAAATAGCACTCCATGAATGACCAAAAGTCAATCTAAAATAAAATAAAATCCATCATCCAGCAAAAATGATATTTGTGGGAATGTAGACTTTCATGTAAAGCAGGGGTACCCAACCTTTTCAAGCAGGGGGCCAGGTCACTCTCCCAGTCAGCTTCAAGGGGCAGATGGCCATTTTGCCCCACCTGCATGATGGGGGTGGCCATTTTGCTCCAACAGCTTCAAAGGGGTAGCCAAATGCCCTTGAAGGGGTGGAGGGACACATGAAATGGCACCCTGGGCTGGATCTGACCCACAGGCCTTAGGTTGGGGACCCCTGATGCAGAGATTCTATCATTGCACCATGATCAAAACATAATATTGCGCATGTGACTGCATAGACCAGAGGTGCGGAACCTGCGGCCTGAAGGAATCCATGCTTCTTAAAAAACACTCTTCTCCTGCCCAGTTAAGTGAACTGGCCATATTAATGAATCCTAGCTATGAGGATCTTTTAGTCAGTGTTTCCAGGGGTGGTTTTCTGTAAGGACACAAGATAAACAGACTTTTCTCTTGGCTCATTTTGTGTTGTATGAACAAACCTTGCCAATTCCACTTTAGGGAATTAGAATACAGTACTGTGGATAGCAACAGGCCTGACAAGCCAGTCTTCTGAGATTTTCCAGCCGTTTTACATAGGGCCTTAAGAGAGAAATAGATCCACATAATTTGATGGGGTAGGGAGTCTGTCTTACTTCAAATGCAGCAGAGTTGAGATGTAACAGCACTGGGCTTCCTCAAACAGATGCTATCAGGGAGACTCTTGATTCACTGAGCTAATGACTGTCATACATAATTAGGTCACTGAATTCGAAGGGTTATGGAGATTAGTTCCTGAGCAGGCAAGCACAACCTTTAAAGAAAGCAAAGTGTTAAAATGTACTAAAAATCCTGCACTCTGGTTAGTCCTGCAGAAAGGATTTGGGAAATTCCGGAGTGATTTAAGCTTCAAATGACAAGATGCAGATATTATGCGGCTAGGAGCTAAAAGTGCATTAGTGTCATTCCTGGCAAAATTCCCTCTGATTTCTGTGCTGAACTAATGAGATTTGTAATCAAAGGTCAAGTGCACCTCCCTCTGGAGGGTCAAATCAGAAAACAAGTAAATTCATCTGCATTTTACCGGAGATATGAAAAATGCATCCCTTAGGTTTTATTCAGGAATTGGAGGCATCAAGTGATATCCCTCCCCACTCCTGGCAAAAGATTTGGGGGGTGGGGAAGGAATCCTAACTGAGGTCATGGGGGCCTGAAAATAAACCTGGAGGGCAATTTATAGCCATTTGACTCTGCTTCGCTCATCCCTGTTCCAGAATAAGAGATTGTGATCTTTCTGTTCTTACTTATCTTGAAATATGTCCATGTACATAACGGGGAATTATAGTTTTTAACAGATGCATCTCCACAGTTTATTCTTTGGGCTTGATCATATACATCTTTGCACAGACAGGGTTTTACATTTCTTTCTCATTTTGTAAATAAAATCCCAACAAATGTTTAGCCCACCTCAGGGTTTGTCCCAAACATTTTGCTCTCTGACCATAGCTATAAAAAGATCATATGTTGTCCTTTTGAAATTAGAGCTTAGGAATTTTACAGGCTTGGGCTATGATAGCCACCATGGTCATCTGACATTAGGGAAAATGTCTTTCTATTGGAAAAGAAAAAGGCCATTCAGATTATCTCACTTATATACCCAAGATTCTCACTGCTACTACAGACAGAAATCATCCTGGGCTTTTGTTTTTATAGTAATAGTTCTCTGTGTTCCTTATATCACTGTAAATTGTGGAGACCTACGCAATTAATTTAAGGAAGTTTTTGTTCTACATATTCAGTACAAACAGTATTGTGCAAAACTCTTCTTTTTCTTGTGCCATATCCAATTCTGAATATTGTCGATCACTAGTCAAAGCAATGGTATTTTCAGTGGCAATGTATGGTTGTGAGAGCTGGACCATTAGGAAAGCTGAGCGCAGAAGACTACAGTAAAACACCGGATAACGCTAAAACTTGGTTCCACAAGTCTTGGTGTTATCTGATTTTTAGTGTTATCCGATCCATGTTAAAATCCTATGGGATGGATTGGATAACGTTAAAGCTCCATAGAGATACATTGTAACCGCACAGGCTTTAGCGGTTGTTATCCGATCCATCCCATAGGACCTTAACGTTATTCAATCCAATTCTCCTCCCCAGATTACTTAACATTATGCGATTTTAGCATTATCCGATTCAATCGTTATCCGGTGTTTTACTGTAGATTCCTTTGAGATGTGGTGCTGGAGGAGAGTTTTGAGAGTCCACTGGACAGCGAGGAGAACAACAGGTCAATCTTAGAAGAAATCAACTCTGACTATTCCCTTGAAGGTCAAATAGTAAAGATGAAGCTAAAGTACTTTGGACATCAAATGAGAAGAGAGGATTCACTTGAGAAAGCCTTGATGCTAAGAAAGGTGGAGGGCAAAAGAAAAAGGGGGCGGCCAAAAATGAGATGGCTAGATGGTATTGTAGAGACAATGGGCACAGAACTGAGCGAGTCGATGTGGATGGTGGAGGGCAGAAGTGCCTGGCGGACAGTGGTCCATGGGGTCGCAAAGGGTCGGAATCGACTATGCGACTGAACAACAACAAAAAATGGTGATCAGCTATGAAGAATGTCCTGAAAATATAATGCAGTGGTCTTCCATTTACCTTCTGCATCGCAGCGTGATATTCATACCACTAATCCAGTTGTGTGAGTCACTTTCTGGTCCTGAGCCCTTTTGGCATGCAAAGTCCTTATCAGCCCCAGACCAATATTGATGAAGCAGTTCTCCATCAAGATAGGTTCAAGTGGGATTTAATCCATTTGGGAACCATTAACCTTCCCTGTGGACTTTGGCATCCAAAGCCGTTAGTCCTTGGGGAGGGGAAGGGGGATAATTCGAACATCCAAACTCCAAACTTAATCAAACTTGGAGAGGGTTGAGATGAGGCTCAAGGTGGTTTGGGGGCTTAGTTATGCCCACCCAGATCACTCATTTTTCCCCAAACCAGCTGTGGTGGCCTAAGACATTTGCACAGTCCTGTATGTAAATCTTAACTTAG
Organism: Furcifer pardalis; assembly: GCA_030440675.1. Classification (NCBI taxonomy): domain Eukaryota; kingdom Metazoa; phylum Chordata; class Lepidosauria; order Squamata; family Chamaeleonidae; genus Furcifer; species Furcifer pardalis. Next base: position 22,091,667 of record CP126894.1, read on the forward strand.
TGCAGCTCCCTTGTGGCTCAGTGGGTAAAAGCTTGATTTTTGATTACCTGAGAGCTGCATGATAGGGAACATGAAAGGAGCCTCATTTGGGCATCCCCTACAAAAATCCTTTCAACCCAGAGTAATCTCTGACACAAAAATACACACATAACTTAGTAACCACAGCCTTGCCTTTAATTGGGAATTTGAGAGGGTGGGAATAGCAGACAGCAGGAGTGACGCATTGGGAAAATAACAAGGCTAGACACTTATCCTGTTTCATAATTAGCCAAGATGTTTGTCTTTATAATCATAAAATAATAAACAGACCCAAGGCTAAATACATATATTCTTGTCTGATCCACCCTGTTTGTAAAGACTACCTAATTGGAACTCATCGATAACCACAGGTATGAAAGGAACAATTTGAGAACCTCTGCTCTACACTCATCTTCAAAAATCTTAACAAGATCTGTTCCAAATAGCAATAATAATCATCTTCTTCTTCTACTAGACTATGGACATCATCACAGTTAGCCTGACTTTAGATGCAACAGCTGTATACAAGATTGTTGTGTACATCCAAACAATTCTTTCTCAGCAAAGACGTTCTTCTCCATCTCCCATTTTTCCTTCTTTATTTTAATATTGAAAGATTAACAGACAACCATCTGTACTTTTGATTGCCATGACTCAAGTTGTGTGGAACAGACAACATTAAACAAACCAGTTTTCAAATTTGGAACTATATGCTATAGCCAATCTCTTCAAACAAAACACATTTGTGATGTATCAATGCTGTACTCATTTTTATGACTGAAAAACAAATCTTTTTTAAAAAAAATTCAGGAAAATTGATTGTAGCTATTCCTGCTTCTTCTTAGCATGGACAACTAGTGCATTTCTACCAGTCTGCAAATCTTCATAAGGCATGGTCACAGCTCCCTCTCCTGGTTTAATATATATTCATTTTAAGCATTACCATAACAAAAAGAATACTTCTCTTGTAATCTCCTGGAAAGGGTTGTAATCTATAGTTCTGATTTATGGTGTGCAATTATTATATAATCTCCTTGCTAGGATAGAGCACAATAGAAGAGAACAAGTAGGATAATATGTTTTATTCAGTAGATTGTAATGAAATACTATGTACAGTATGTAGAATTTCCAGGACATAATGTGATAAAAATTCAAATTAATGAATAAGATTAAAGATTTGTTTGCCATCAAACAAAAAACACCACCACCAGATGTTTTCTGGGGTACTTTAAGAGAGTGAATTCAACTCTTAAGGGCCACAGCAAGGCGTTAGGTATTCCTAATGCAAAACCCTTGATACTACGTGCCAGACCAATCCAGCATGAAAGTAGGTATAATTTAAGCATAAGGTAACATAAGGCATCTCCTAATGTTGCATAATAGCAGTGCTAACCCTGGTGGCACAGTGGTTACACTACTGTACTGCAGCAAAATGTTATGAGTTCGTTCCTGACTTAGCCTTCCGTGCTTCTAAGGTTGGTAAAATGAATACCCAGCATGTTGGGGGCAAAATGCTAATTACCTTGTGAACCATCCAAAGAGTGTATTAAATGCTATGGGGTGGTATATAACTGTAATTGCTTTTGCAAGTCAATTATTCTGAATTATCTGGTCCTTTTCAGTTTTGGAGGAGATGCCTATCATGTGCTACAGAAACCTGTTCTGTCTCCCCAAAACCCAATTCTAAGTCTCTGTTGGCCTCTGTAGTAGGGAACACTGCACAGTTGTCAGTGTTGAAATGATGGCTGTCCCAACTCACTGTCTACTTCGCCCAAGGCACAATTCTGATACCGATACTATTGGTTTCATTTGCAACATCTAAACACTGTTCCCTTTCTTCAGGTTCCTTTTGTGTGAATCTCAGGGAAATTTCAAAGCTTTGGCTTTTCACAGTTTTTAAATTCCAGTAATGTTCACACTTAATTACTCGGATTTTATTTCCCAGTCTGTATCAGTATATTCCATAAGGTTGAGGCAGAGTAAAGGTTTCAACTGATTTGTCAACCAGTGTGTTTAAATGTTATTTCAAGCTACAGTAATACCCCAGATAACGATTGCACCGGATAACGCTAAAACCGCATAACGACGACAAATTTGGGGGGAAGATTTGCACCGGAGAACGTTCTTTTTAGCGTTATCTGATACAGTCGTTCTTAGCAGCAGGGTGGCTGGAAAGCTGAACGGGGTTCTCCGTTCAGCTTCCCAGCCACCCTGCAGCTACAGAGGCAGGAGTGGGGTGGCTGGAAAGCTGACGGGGGGCTCCCCCGTTGGCTTCCCCAGCCACCCCACAGCTGTGGAGGCAATGGTGGGTGGCTAGGGAAGCCGACAGGGAGTCCCAGTCAGCTTCCCCAGCCACCCTGCAGCTGTAGATCGGGTCCTCTGATCTCTCTGGAGCAGGCAGGGGACCCGATCTACAGCTGTTACTGGGCTTCCCCGACGTCCCCAGCCAGTGGCAGGGGGGGGGGTCAGGGAGCCCAAAATTGGTTTTAAAAACTGACTTTTTAAAACCAATTTTGGGCTCCCTGACACCCCTGCCGGGCCCAGGGAGGTGGGAAGACCCGATCCAAGCTGTTTCCAAAGTTCCCCCACCCTCCTGGAGGCTGTAACAAGCCAAAATGTCAGGATTTGAATCCTGACGTTTTGGTTTGTTGCAGCCTCCAAGAGGGTGGGGGAACTTCAAAATTAGCGCGCATCAGGTCTCCCGACCTCCCTAGAGCCGATGTGTGCTATTTTTGAAGTTCCCCTACCTTCCTGGAGGCTGCAACAAACCAAAATGTCACAGGGCATTTCCTCCAACTCCACCTCTTCGACTCCGACTCCACAGCCCTGGAGGATATCTGGATATAAACTGTTTGATCTCCTTCTCTCTGGATGACATTATAGGGCAGTGATGGTGAACCTTTGTCACTCCAGATGTTCTTGAACTTCAAATCCCAGAAGTCCTGATCAGTAGGAGTGCTGACTTGGGTTTCTAGTATTTGAAGTCCAAGAACACGTGGAGTGCCAAGGTTCGCCATCACTGTTATTGGATATTGCACACTAAAACAACTGGATTTAGAGATAGTTTTTAAAACCCATACTATCTTTCAATTGAACATTTAAGTATATTATTTGATAGGATATAGGAATAACTCTTTGTATATATAAATTATGTTGTTGCCATATTTTTATGTGTCAATTTTTGATCAGTCAATGCACTGTGAGCTTTGATACTGGAGTTAAATTCCTTGTGTGTTTGTTACACTTGGCCAATAAAGAATCTAATCTGAGATTGCTGTGTTAATTTGCATGAGGCTCCAAATAAGAAAAACCTGTACACAAGTTACATTAATTCATCTCTTTGGGTTTCATTAAGCAAAAGCAAGAACATTGAGCTACCTAAAAACAGACCAGCTGAGAACTCAAAATATGTCACCTCCATTCTTTTCAAACCACTTGACAAGGTATGTTATGAATCATGTAAAGGTAAAGGTCATCCTTGCTTGAAAGCCAGTTGTTTCTGGGGAGGTACACATCTCTTTTTACAGCCAAAGAGCCAGCACAGCCTACATCTACAGATGCTTCAGTGGCCATGCCGCAGGAATGAATAGATACCAAAGCACATAGAATGCCATTATCTTTTCCAACAAAGCAGTACCTATTTATCTACTTGCAATTTATTGCTTTTAAACTGCTATGTTGTATAGCACCTGAGTGAGTCTCAAAATACTGACCTGCTGCATTTCTGGTCAACAAACTCAGTGTCTTAGTATAGAGTACTAAAATACTTACAGAGGGTATAGAAGAAATCAGCATCAAAATTGTATGTTTCACTTCAAATTGAAGCATGAATCATACTATTTATAGATTATTTTTGTTATATCTATGAATATTTTGTGACCGCTGAACGTGTCTTGTCTCTCTTTAGTTAAATGAACACTTTTGTATGTTGTTAATGTATGGAAGATTAAAATGCCTTATGTGCATTAACTCTTTAAATGCTGAAGATGGTTTGGAAAAAAAGTGTTCTTGACTTTACCTTTACCGATAAATTGTCAGCCAATTTGAGTTCCTATGCCATCAGACATCAATTACATTATTTTATTTTAGTTCAGTTTGTGACGTATTTGTCAGTTGTTTGTTTGATCTCAGTGTTGTTGTTATTTGTTATCTGTTTGTTCACCACCCAGAGTGGGATACCACCCAAATGGGCAGTATAGAAATACAATAAGTTATAAATAATTAAAACAATGCTCGGGAATTGAGAACTGCAGTACAGTGGAACCCTGTATAATAAACGCCTCTTATAATGAAAAATTTGTACAACAAAGGATTTGCACTAACCGCTATATCCTGTATAACAATTTTTTTCATTATACGAAGCAATGCATCTCTATGGGGGGGATCACATAACGAAAATCCCTATGGGATGTATTGTACAACAAAACTTTTTCGTTTGTACGATTTTTCCCATGGAGATTTTCGTTGTACGATGCATCCCACAGGGATTTTCGTTATACGAGGCATGCTTCGTATAATGAAAAAAAAAACCCTGTATAACGAAGTGTCTTGCAGAATGGATGTTTTTTGTTATGCAGGGTTCTACTGTATACACCACGTTCCCTTTGAAGCCCTTCTGGAGAGAACACCTTGGAGCCTGCAGTCCTTGGTTCTACCAAGAATAGCAAATTATTAGACAAAATGATTAAATGGCTAAATGCCAGCTCCTTCTTTGGCCAGGCTAGAAGTGAAAACTTGAGCAAAGCCTATGGGAAAATATATTGCAGCAACATCTAAGCCAGTGGTTCCCAACAAGGGGTACACAGCCCACTAGTGGACTTCAATCCCCAGAAGCCTAAGTCAGTACATTGGCTGATCAGTGCTTTAGGGAAATGACTTAGGCTTCTGGGAATTGAAGTCCAAAAAACAGCATTTGGGAAACACTGCTGTTATGGTAATAGAATAGACCAGTGGTTCCCAACAAGGGGTACACAGCCCACTAGTGGACTTCAATTCCCAGAAGCCTAAGTCAGTACATTGGCTGATCAGTGCTTTGGGGAAATGACTTAGGCTTCTGGGAATTGAAGTCCAAAAATCAGCATTTGGGAAACACTGATCTAAGCAATCTAAAAAGTTGATACTAGAAAAGAAGAAAAAACATTTATAGTTAGATAAGATCAATTAAGTGGCCTGAAAGATGCCATGTTCCAGATATCAACAAACTCTGGAGATGTGTAGTAGCCAACGTGGGAGGCTTCTTTTTCAAAAGCCCATAATGGAATTTCCCCCATAGAGTCAAGCAGGTGTGGCAAGGATGAGAATATTAAAATAATTATCTGTGCATTACTTTTTAATAAGCTTAAGGGCTATAATGCTTTTTACTTTTAAGAAATACTTTTCCTCTCTATATATTTTACTTTTGAGACCTTAAATATTTGGGAGTTGTAATCTCTATTTTTGTTCTATTTTCTGGGCACCTATGTTAGAATATATTTAAAACATTCTTTTCTTTTCTTTTTTTGCAATCTTATTGTACTCGTCATGCCCCTGCATTTTTAGAAAGTAGGCAAGACTTTCTTTTTAATATTTTATTATACAGAAGTCTCTGTTCCTGACATTTTATGGCAAGCCATTAGAATTTCATAAAGCTGCAAGAATGGATATCTACTTTAGGCATTTTTTTTTCTGTTCTTAGGTTTTAAACTGTAGTCTGACTGAAGTCTTTGTATCTGGAGTTTCCATAGCTGTTAAAGACTTTTTGATATTTTCTGACATATTCTGTAGATATGAAGTACAGTGGTACCTTGCTTAAAGAGCATAATGTGTTCCACAGGATTGTTCTTTAAGTGAGTTTGCTCTTTAAGTGAAACACCATTGTAAGTGAACAATTGTGACTTCTGGGGGGAGGGGGAATTGTGAACCTCAATTTAGTTGTTAAGCAAGTTTTTGGTTGGTTTTAGTTGTTAAGCGAGGCGACCATTCAGAGAAAATTCTGCTCTTTAAGTGAGTTAGTCTCTAAGGGAGGCACTCTTTATGCGAGGTTTTACTGTATTTGTACATATAAAACATAGAAACAATGTAGATAAATACGGCTCATAAACCAGGGGTTCGCAAATTTTCCACGCCACAGGCTGGTCACATGGTTGAGCAGGCTGGTCACATGGTTCCTCCCACCATAAAACCTGTCTACTGCTGTCATAAACGTGTTTATAACAGCTGCAGTTGCATTTACAGCAGTGTTTATGCATGCATAGGCATGTTTTACTTTAACCCTTTTTTGCAATAAATATCAGTTTGACAGAACACAGGCTTCTGATATTTTCCATGGGCATCTATAAATTTTGTAGGACTCCTTGGGCAATGATCAGGTGTCAGGGATCTGACCTTGGTACACTCATTATCTCAGCTCCTGTAGCTGGATCCACTTTTCATCTCTTAATTTCATTTCATTTATTTCATTTTATTTATTCGATTTATATGCCGCCCTACTCTGTGAAAACTGACTCAGGGCGGCTCACAACATACAATCAAATACAATGTAACAGTTCAATAGAGCAATACAATGTCATAGCATAATGAAGTATCATACATCAGTAATTCAAAACAGTAGAATATCATAAAATACAGTACAATACAATAAATATATACATAATATAATCAGAATACAATCCATAAATAATACTCAGTACAGAATAAACTATAAAATCACAATACAATCAATGCCCAATACCCAATACAAAAATTATACAGTAATCGATTCAACAATGTAGATTATAGACTACAGAATACCATTCCAATGTTAATCTACATCCTCTCTACCAAAACCGCAATTAAGTCCAGGCGCGGCTGTGGCAAAATCCTTCCCTCTATCCCCAGGTGGTCCTCAGGCAGCAGCGGGATGAATTCCTGCTATCCCAGGATGCCTTTTCAAACGCTGACCAGGGGCGGAGTCCCGGGAGCCAGGAGACGAAGGTGCTCCTGGCGCAGTTGTTGAGGTGGCCCCCACCCTATCCCCAGGTGGTCCTTGGGCAGCAGCAGGGCAAAGTAGAAAGCAATGAGAAAACAATGAGTCTGAAGAGGAGAGTTCAGTGGGTGCCCTCTACATGACTTAGGACAGTGATGGCAAACTTTGGCACTTCAGGTGTTCTTGGACTTCAATTACCAGAAGCCCATGTCAGCACTCTTGCTGATCAGGTCTTTTGGGTATTCAAGTTCAAGAGCACCTGGAGTGCCAAGGTTCACCATCACTGACCTAGGACATGACTTAGGATACTGATCATCCAAGGTCTTGACTCACATGGAGACCACATAAGTACTGGATGCTGTTCTCTTCATTCTTGATGGTCTCCCTTTTTGGTGGGAAGGTAACGGTGTTCCATGCACTCCGGTGTTTAGTCATGCCTGCTGTATGTTCACGGAAACATCTGCAGATACAGACAGCGCTGGCTCTTTGGCTGTAAACAGAGATGAGCACTGCCCCCTAGTCAGATATGACTGGCTTGCAAAGGCAACCTGACTCATAAAAGTGGAGGGTCCTGCAAATGCCTCCATTGCTCTTTCATGGGTGCTGGTGAAATGGCTCCCTTGGAAGCACAATCCATTCCTTTCCAACATTACATTGTAGAAGTAAAGCTATGCTACTTCTTCAATCAAACCCTAGACTGCCAAAATGAAGTCACCTTCCTGGCTTTGTATTTGGCCAAACTCAAGCTTTCATCGGTGCATGTTTCTGACAGCAATCAGCAGACCAGCAAATGAGCCAGACTCTGCATTTCTCCACATTCACACAGTGTGTTGTTGTCTGCCAGTAGTCCTCACTTGAGCATGTTGGCCTTACATTTAGGCATTCCAACCATCAGCCTATTCAGAGTCCTCCATGTGACATAGGGGAGGTTGAGTTCCTTAGCTGTGTCCTCCTTTAATGTTATTCCTTATCCAATGTCAGGAAAAAGACCTATTTCCTAATGCCTCCCAAGGCTTGAAATTGCTATTTTTCAGCTAGGCCTCATTATTGGCCTCATAGAAATCCTTTGTCTTCTCTCTGCCTCATGAACTCATGTCACAAGTTTGCCTGTTTTCCAGTAATTCTTATCTTTCTAGCTAGCAGAGCTGATGTTATGTCTTCACATGAATGTAAACAACTATTGTTTTGAGAAAGTTTTCTCTGTTACCTGATTGGCTAAGAGTAACCCACCTGACGGCAGATTCTCCATGTTTGCAGAGAAGTTCGTTCATTCGTTTCTGTTTCCCAATGGCTTAAGACCCTGGACTGTAACTCTGTTTGCTGGTATGGGATTACTCTTTTCACTATGATTACCTAAAAGATCCTGGACTGTTTACTGGACTGAACTCATGGTTATGACCCTCTAATCTGCGTTTTTTTATGGACTTTACTATTAATGAACCTGGAGAATAAAACAGCTGTTTCTCTTTGAAGATTGTTGTTTTTCTTATCACACACACACAAGGCAATTCGGCTGCATGCTACCAGAAGAAGAAGTCTCCCTTGTTCTGCTCTACTGCTAGAGCTCACTAAGTTCCTTTTAAACACGGCCCAGGTCTCTCAGAGTTGGAAGGTATGGGTTAAATATGTTCCAGAAATGAGGACATGCTCAGGAGCATGAGTGGGGGGACCCCTTACAGAGACGCCTGAAGTCCGACATCCAATGAGCACCTTCCTCCATCTTCTAATTTGGTTTTGCTCTTGTGTACCCTCAAGAATGTTTGTTCTTGCCATAAAGTTCTTCCTGGATCTGAGCTAGCAGACCTGAGGCTCATATATCCATTCAGAGGGTGTTGAACTTGCTTAGTTCTTTCAGCACCTGCTGCTACCTATCTCCTGATTTTAGATGGAGCGATACCAACAAGAGGGTATATTTTCTCAACTGATGTAGGTTTGAGGCATCTTGTCACTCTATACCCATGGCTTCATTAACAGAAATGTCAGCTTGTTTTGCATGTGTGGATGTGCTCCATACTGGATCAGCATACTCTGCTATGGTGATGCTCAGGGCCAAAGCTGGATGGTTGAGTTCCTCAGTGATTTCCTCCTTTAATGATGTTTCTTGCCCAGTGAGCACTTTCCTACATCTAATTTGCTTTAGCGTACCCTCAAGAATGTCTGTTCTTGCCACACAGCTCTTCCTGGATCTGAGCTGGAGGACTTGAGGCTCATATCTGTTCAGAGGGTGTTATGTTTGTTAGTTTCCTGATGATATTGTTCCTTGTCCTAACTTTGACTTTGGTATTCAGGAAGCACTGCTTAAAAGAGTGTCCTGTCAAGCATCACACCAAAGTATTTTGGTGTTGAACAATGCTGTAATTGATTCCTTTGCCATGTAACATCCAACTCAACCCTTGCCTCTAGGTTTCGAGGGTGGAAAGAACGTACTTGAGTCTTGCTTGGATTGGCTATGATACTTAAGTAGCTCCTCATCTTGTTGTACTCATTAAAAACCAAGCCAATTAAAATCATCTTACAAGATTCAAAAACCGAAGGCAGATGGAGACAGACATGGTGGCACCAACCACTCTATCTCAAACTTTACCTGCTGACTAGAAATATCTGACAATTAGAAGACTCAATTGTAAGTAAGAGGCTAAAGGTTTACCTAGGAAGGCAAAGTTGTTCAAAGGTTGTGACTTTTCCTTTGGTCATCTGCCAAATATACTTTAGCAGTGAATTAGTGCATTGTCTGGAGGTTGGCCTAAATAAACCTCAAATTTTCTTGCAGCATGTAAGAATAACGTTATCTCACCACCATAAGACTTGTTACACCGACAGAGGCTTGCACCTGCTTCAGAGTACATGAGGTCCTTCTCCAAGCTAGAGAAATCTATGATAGGTTTCGATCACTGGCTGTTTATGCTTGCAAACCAGCCAGTTCAGGTAAAAAAGCAATGTAGATTAGGTAGCAATATGTAGCATTGCCAATAAAGGAAATGGAATTCTTCTACCAGCTTATGCTCTCTATAAAAAGGAGAATCATCTTCTGTTTAAAAAAAAAGAATCAGCTTTGGTATATGAAGGAAAAGTACCGTAGATTTAAAAAATCAGGCTCACAAAAAAGTTATAAAAATAAAAAGGAACATTTTTACCTTTTCCACTTTCCTTGGTAAAAAAAGAAACGTATGTCTATTTATCTAATCTATTTAATGTTTAATCTATCTACTTACCTACCTGCCTACCTATCTATCTATCCTGGAATAATCAGAATTATGTTTTATCTACTGTTCTACTCACAAGCAAGCATAGGTAAACCTCTCTTTCCTCCCGCTTTCAACATGCTTAACAATAATGGCATTTCTTCTCTAACATTCTAAGATAACCAAACCCATTCTTTTTTCATCCTTTGTCCCTCCTTTTCCTGTATCCTAACCAACAACACTGCACATTCAATATTCATCTCCTGCACTTCTGTTCCCACAGTCTCAGTTTATTTTGAATTCCAGTAACAAAGGAATCCCCACCTAGCTTGGAGGCCGCATTCCAAGACTTTCTTCACCCCTCTCAGGAAGCAAAGAAACATCAGAAACCATTGCTAAAGTCCATAAAATAAAGTCCCCTTTTCATTTCATTACACAGCACTACAGTTCAGTGGCTGAAATCCTGTTGCATAAAGCAGTAAATCACAGTAGACTAAACCTGTTAAATCAGGGGAGTTTGGTCTGTCAGCTCCTCCATACGTACCACTGTTTAGTTGTGACTAACTTTAGCAAGTTGCAACTAAGGTAGGCCCATATGACTCAAGAGAACCGATGCAAGAGTTGACTCACCAACACAATGAGTTAATGGGACTACTCTCTAGTTCATCTTACTGTGTTGTGCAACAGGATTTCAGCTGCTGTTTCTATGAAAAACAATAAAGAGCATTGTGGCTCTTTGAGTAACATGTTTTATTTGGCATCACATTTGTGGACTGTATTTGCAGCTCCCAAAAGTTTATGCCAAATAAAATGCTTGTACTTAAAGTGGCACCAGACTTTTTGTAGTTTTTTCTGCCACAGATTGGCATGACTCTGACAGAAAAATAATAGCAGAATACATTTCTTAAATCTGTTCTGAGAAGAAGCACTATAAACAATAGTATTCTTGCATTAAAGAGACTACCAAAAAAGAGTTTCAAATATTTCCAGTTCTCTGTCTTAAAAATTACTATGACCCCCATGTAAGAAAAGACATCAAGGTGTCTCAATTCACCTTCCTCTCTCAGTGCTGATTGTGCAAAAAGCAGATCTACAGAGGATGCACAGGTTTTCATCAGAAGTTTCATCTGGCTCATTTTCATCTCTCCAATTGTGCATACATTTGCCAGGACAGTATGCCATCTGTCTTACCTTCATCATGAATCTGTCATTAAAAAAAATTCTGATTTCAGTGCCCCAACCATCTGTCAACATTCATGGCCTACTGAATCTAGTGGTGTGAAATTTATATTTGCAAAATGGCTGTTTTCTTTTTCTTTTGGCAAAAGCGATTCCAATAATAGGTCTTTTCACAGGTGCTAGCATGGCTTAAAACACCTGTAAAGTCATGGCCTTGTGTGTCCATTTTAAACTTATTACAATTTAGTAAAAGGAAGGTTAAACTATCAGCAGAGAAATGAAAGGGATAGTTAACTTATGGAGATGAGGCTAAATTAGAAAGGTTTTTTTTTAAACCATAATATAGTCTGTAAAGCCCTGTTCCTAGTTAACTTCTCAAGATAGCTGATTGTGTTACTGGTTGCACAGTAGCTATCTCTAAGGTGATTTAAAAATAATAATTTTAAAACAAAAGGAAAATCTCAAAATGTCACAAAATTTTTAAATGTTTATAGCTGTCTGGCTAGCTCAGTGGTTAACTAGGGATGAGAGTTTGATTTCCCACTGTGCCTCATGAGAGAAGAGCCAACCTATGCACCTATAGACAAGCTGCACAGTCCCAAGACTCCCTCAGAAGAAAAGAATGGTAAATCACTTCTGCAGATTCTCAACAAGGGCATAGACAACAAGGGCATAGAGAGAGAGTTCACATTGTCCTGCGAATACAGGTCACACATGAAGACCTATCACCAGTGGTGTGCTGGACCCGGTGTGCCCCAATCCAGGCGTACTGGTAGCAGAAAACCTGAGAGGCCACACCCACTTGGCTGGCCACTTTCTTCTGCTCAGTGCGCATGCACTACTTTATAGTTTAACGCATGTGCACTAAGCCAAGCGACAATTTTCTGTGCCTGGACTGGATGTAGAGCAGAGGTGGTAGCGGTGTCAGAGATGACAGCGGAAGAAGCGGCAGTGGAAGCGGCAGTGGCAGGCGGAGCAATGGCAGCGGCTAGAGTGGTGCTCGGGTTGTGGGGAGGAACGGGCGTGCACACCAATTCCTGGCCCCAACCCAAGCGCCGATGGCAGCACAGGGGCAGTGTGGCTGGGAAGCCAACCAGGGACTTACCATTGAGCTTCCCAGCCACGCCGCTCCTGTGCCTGCAGCAAGGCTGGGAAACCGAACGGGGAATCCCCGGTTGGCTCCCCAGCCATGCCGCCTCTGTGCCACACCGCCACTGCCTCTGCTCTGCGTCTGGTCCAGAAGCAGAAAATGGTTGCTTGGCTTGGCGTGCATGTGCTAAAATATAAAGTAGTGCATGCGTGCTGAACAGAAGGAAGTGGCTGGCCACACCCACCCAGTCACCTGCCTACACCCAGTTTGCCATGCCCACAGTGTGGTAGTAATTTTTTTTGGACCCCACCACTGCCTATCACAGATACAGTGGAACGCTGCTTTATGATGCTTCGCGTAAAAGAAAACTCGCTATATGGAAGGAAATCCCAAGAAAATGACACCTCAGCTTATGGGGTTTTTTGCCATATGAAAAGTTTATACGGGGCTTCTGACACTTCCCACGGTGGTGCGAGGGTGTTTGGAGCACTCTGTTTTTGCAATTTTTTGTCACATTCTGGTATCGCCAGAACTACTCCTGGCAACCAGAAACCAGCTGATTGGTGGGTACTTTTCCTGCAATTACCAGAGGTGGCCACTAGATGGCATTGTTAGAAATATGCTGAATATGCATTGAAAACCATGCATTGGCTTTGGAACAGATTCTTTTGGTTTTCAATGCATTCCTATGGGAAACCGTGCTTCGCTTTAAGGAATTTTGCTATAAGAAAAACGTCGTAGACTGGATTAACTCTGGAAAGGGGGGGGTGTTCACTGTATCTAAAACCACTGATAACAGTGGACTTTATACAGTATTTAATATTACAAACAGTGGCCTCTAGTGGCCAGTTCCGGTAAGGCACCATAGAAATACACATGTTATGTACAGTATTTCATTATTTTTATTGAATATTTTTAGACCTGTGGATAACAGAAATTGTGATACTGAACCTATGGATCCTGGTGTGTGTGTGACCTGTATATATTTACCACCAACCAACCCCAAAACAAAGCAAACAAATTTGGAAAATATGAAAAAAGCTGATGTTAGTCAGAATTTTTTTTTGTTAATTAAAGGGACTCGGATTCTATATGTGGTGGTCTTCATCCTGTAGTTTGCCCCAAAAACAGAAGCTGAAGAACACAGCCATGTCTATGGAGCACTGTGTAAGAAAAGATATTTATCTGAATTGCTATTGATGCAGCTCAAGAGGATTTGAATCACTACACCACAACTCTTAGAAAATAGGGAACTGATTTACTATGATTAAAATCTTCTGAGTATGCACTTACAATGATAAAAGAAACAGTATTGAATTTTTCAGACCCAACTTCAGGCCGTATGGTGTTTTGATGGACTCCTGGAGTTTTTGCTGTCAAACTGCCTGACAGCTGAAACCCCAGCAAATGCCGACCTATGCAGATACATATTAAAAATTTCATTATTTTGTGCCAATTGAAGAACCAGTGCAAAATAAACAATTCCTAGCAAGTGATTTAAAATAAGCCACATTTTTACCAAATAATGCAGGGCTAGCTGAGCCTTTCAGAATCATCAATCTTTAAATCGATTTCACCTGTAGCAACTCCAACACAAATGTATGAATTTTAAGAGCCTAACCAGTGATGGTGAACTTTTTAGAGACCGAGGAGGTGGTGTGGGTCAGGTACCATGCATGCCAATGCACCCATGTGATGTCACTGGTCCACCTCCGGCGATGCCATAGGGGTGCATGCGCATGCCCACGTCGGTTCTCTTTGCAGGTCTGCACACATCCTGTAGGTTCCCCCACCCCTGCGGGTGCATACCCCCCCAGGTTCCCCCACTTCCCTGTGGGTACGCATCCCTGTGGGTTTCCATTATGTGGGTGTGCATGCTTACCCCCACGTGTGTGCCACCCCTGCCTCCTAGGAGGGGTGGGTAGGAGGTGTCTGGTCACCTCACTTCTTCCCTGCCGTCACCTCCTGGGCAGGACTTCAGTCTCCCTTCTCACCTCCTCATTGGTTGAGGGCTGGGTGGGGAAGCGGTGCTGCCATTGGCACTGGCTGGGTGGGGCTTGCTTGGGACAGCACACATGCCCACAGAAAGGCCTCTGCATGCCACCTCTGGTACGCATGCCATAGTTTTGCCACCACTGGTCTAACCAAACCCTGAAGTGTAGCCCAGAACTGTCTCTCTAGCACCAGATAGAGGGCCTTCTCAAGTTCTGCTCTGGCCCTATGGAACCTCCTGCCAATTTAGTTGCATCTCCAGCAGGAGTTGTTGTCCTTCAGGAAAGGTCTAAAAACCTGGCTGGCAAAGCTGGTGTCGGGCACCAATGATGTGGTGAACCTGTCTGCTGGCTGATCTAGGAAGAACGCACCCTCTTTTAATTGGTAAGGTGTGGGGTAATTTTTGATAGTTGTTTTTAATGGGGTTTTTATAGGTTTTAGAGTTTTTAACTGTGATGCTGGTTTTTATTCTTTGTGTGCCGCCCAGTCTTTTGAGTTGGGCGGCAATATAAATCACAAAATAAATAATTAAATATAAATAAATATAAAGTGGGCTGAAGAGCTAAATCAGACTTCCTACTTAAACAAGTAGGAAGATGGACTTGGAAAAGGGGAAGGATCATGGGCATTTATACTCATCCTCTCCAAAAAGTACAGGATGACAACTCTCTGTAGCCTGAAATGTGTTTGAACAATGAACAGAGGCAGAAACTGTACAACAGATGGCAACGCATCCCCAAGACAGTTTTCTCACATCCACATCCTAAGATTTAACCTACTTTACACCACTGCAACGATAAGTAGGTTCTCATGATGCTATAAATGGTTTAAGAGTTTTATAAATATTTTTTTTTCATAGCTATTTTGAATAAGAGTAATTACTAGAGACCAGAATGGGCTTTCTCAGACCCTTTAAGATTGAAAGGGAGACATTTAGAGCTAATCTGAATAATCTATTGTTGCTGATGGCTGTGGGAAGCTGTATTGTTCTGCTTGCTTGTCTGCCATTTTGCTTGAACACACCTTGCTCCCTTTGACCCCTGAATTTGGTGTATAAAAACCATGCCTGTAAGTTTCACTCTTTGTCTGAAGAAGTGGATTTGATCCACGAAAGCTAACAATAAAAATATAGCAGTTAGTCTTTAAAGTGCTACAGTGTTTTTCGTTTTGTTTATTTTATTTTGTTTTCTGGTATATTTCAAATGAAACACTGTCCTGTATAAAAGAGGCTACCGGGCCATCCAAATTCAAAGAAATGGCTCAACTTCAAATGATTAGTTGGATTTGAATTGAAGGAAGGGGAAAGCATTCTAAGGAAGCTAATCCACCTGCATTGTATTCATTAGATTCAAAATTCATTTTTTTTACCACCCCTGCAGTAAATCAGGTTTATGATGGGGAATCAAAGCCTTCTGTACTGATCTTGGACATTAGCATTCTATGTAGAGTCTTGCCATTTGCAAAAGCTATTTAAATGTGTGTGCATGTGTGCTTGTGTATAAATATAAGCAGAGAGGCTAACTCTCTACTAGGGAAGGAAACCTATTAGGATGTAAAAGACACACCACTATCTATACATGTCTGAAGCCTACAAAATAAGGTTGAATGGGCATGAAGAAGCACCACAGGCTTTTCAGCCACGAGTGAATTAGTCATCTCATAGAAACATTCTGTGTAGCAAAGAAGCATACCACGAATATAAAAGATAAGGGTCAATCCTACTATTCTCTCTTATGGTGCCTGCATTTGTCTGTTGTGGCAACATAGCTTTTGTCTGTCCTTCAGCAACATATGATGTATTTTGGATACTGCTTTCCATTGGGTGAATAATGTACAGTTGTACCTCAAAGAGCATAATGCGTTCCACAGGATTGCTCTTTAAGCGAGTTTGCTCTTTAAGGGAAACACCATTGTAAATGACCAATTGTAGGGGGGATTGTGAACCCCGATTTATTTGTTAAGCGAGTTTTTGGTTGGTTTTATTTGTTAAGCGAAGCGAACATTCAGAGAAAATCCTGCTCTTTAAGCGAGTTACTCTTTAAGTGAGATGCTCTTTCTGCGAGGTTTGACTGTATATTCTAAAAAAACATTTTCCATTCGAACAATGCAAATCCCTTCTCCAAAACACAGGTTGAATCAAGCAAGCTACCCAAAATGCCCCCCCCCTTTTGTGCTATTGTACATCACATTCACCAAGATAAGATCCTATCAATCATGACAGCTGAGGGTTTTGACGGATCTATCTAGTGTTGAAAGAGAATGTTACACATACCTTGAGGGGATTTCATGCCACGAAGCATTTCACATAGAAACCAAGCCTATGATAACACATTTGGTCACCGCCGAATTTACTGTGTACTGCTGGCTCAACCTTTTTGCATCACTGGGCATATGAAAATTTGGGTTCTTAAGTGACATGATGACAAGTCACACCAAGAAATGGGTAAGAGAGTATTCATACTTTTGAATGAATTACAGCTTCTATAATTGTGACTGGAGGAATGAGTGTGTCTTGCAAAGTGCTGAAAAAGAAACTGAATAAAATAATTGGCAATAACAAGAGCCTCTTGGAGACAGAGAAGAGGTGTACAGTATATTTGAGGCAAAAGTAAAATTTCTAAAGGGAGGAGAAAAGAGTGAGATGGGTCCCCCCTTCCCATCTAACACTGCTTCACAGCCAAATATTTAGCATCTGTCAAGGTATTTTCTGACCTTTGCTAGAAGCTCAGCAGGGAGTGAGCAATCAGGCTAAGCTTGCTTGCTCCTGATGGTTACCTCTTTGTGCGTGCATGAAAAGCTGCTTCCTTTGCTTCCCCCCTCCTCTCCAGTTTTGCTTCCACTTCTGTACTGAATCACTGTACCTGCTTTTCAGACTGTCGTTTGATTATATCTGCCTGAAAAAACACCGTATTGCCAAGCTTGCTCAAAAGCAAGTTGTATCCAACTCTAGGGTTCAGTGGTTATCTCTGTTTATAGCCGAAGAGCCAGTGCTGTCTGCATCTGCAGATGTTTCTGTGGACATGTGGCAGGCATGCCTAGACAACAAAGTGCATGGGACACTGTTTACATTCCCACTGAAGTGGTATCTATTTATCTATCTGCAATTTCTTGCTTTCAAACTGCTAGGTTGGCAGGAGCTGGGACAGCGACAGGAGCTCACTCTGCCATGCAGTACTCGGGTTTTGAACTGCTCTCTTGACCTTCATTGCTGAGACTGTTTCTGGAAAGAAGGGCCAGTTCTTATATAGCTAAGCCACCCACGATCTCCAAGTGGAGTCTATGAAGTGCTGAAACCCTCCCCAGGGCTCTCAGGTAGGCCTTAGCAGATGCTCCCAGACTGGGGGCTCCAGTCCTGCAGGATTTACAGCAGCTGCTCCCAGGCTGGGGGGCTTTAGTCCTGTAGGGCTTACAGGAGCAGGTGCAAATCCTGACACAGAGTCTGAATCCATCTTCAGTTAGCCAAACTGGGGGGGGGGGGGGAATCCATGACATCTCCAAGCCAACCTATTGCACAAAACCAACATCTGGTCCTACAAATACATTATTGTTTTAACATTTCACATCAGTATCATCAATTACATGTGACTCTCAGGGTGAATGTAATCAGCTTCTGCAAAGGAACAAATTGCAGATACAGGAATACCCCGGGTAACGCGAGTACCGTATAGAGTAAAAACCGCATAACGTGACAAGATTTTCGGGAAAATCTTGTATCGAATAATGTGATTTTCACGTTATTTGGAACAAGCGTATGTGTTGGGGGGGGTAGTTGGATTGGGTAGAACATCTACCCAATCCAACACCCCCCCAGCGCCTGCCCCCACGATGTTTGGAAAGAATACGGGGATCCTTATCCTTTCAAAAATTCGAGTTGCGAAAGTGTAAGGATCTTTACCCTTTCACAACTTCGGACGGCTTGGAGGCTTGTGCGCCTCGGCGGCGGTTAGGCAAGGATGCAGGGGTCTTCCCTGTATCCTCGTCTAACCGCTGCCGTGGCGCACGTGCAAGCCTGCGGTTCCGAAGGGGTACCCTCTCGGAACTTCAGGCGGCTTGAAGGCTTGCGCGCCGCGGCGGCGGTTAGGTGCGCAAGCCTCCAAGCCGCCCGAAGTTCCGAGAGGGTACCCCTTCGGAACCGCGGGCGTCCACACGCGCCGCGGCGGTGGTTAGGCGAGGATGCAGGGGTCTTTCCCGCATCCTCGCCTAACCGCCGCAGCGGCGCGCAAGCCTCCAAGCCCCCTGAAGTTCCGAGAGGGTACCCCTTCGGGACTGCAGGCGTGCACGCGCGCCGTGGCGGCAGTTAGGCAAGGATGCGGGGGTCTTTCCCGCATCCTCGCCTAACCGCCGCCGCGGTGCGCAAGCCACCAAGCCGCCGGAAGTTCCGAGAGGGTACCCCTTCGAAACCGCGGGCGTGCACGCGCACCGCGGCGGCGGTTAGGCAAGGATGCGGGGGTCTTTCCCGCATCCTCACCTAACCGCCGCGGCGGCGCACAAGCCTCCAAGCCGCCCAAAGTTCCGAGAGGGTACCCCTTCGGAACCGTGGGCGTGCACGCACGCCGCGGCGGCAATTAGGCGAGGATGCGGGGGTCTTTTCCGCATCCTCGCCTAACCGCCGCCACGGCACGCAAGCCTCCAAGCCGCCCAAAGTTCCGAGAGGGTACCCCTTCAGAACTGCGGGTGTGCACACGCTCCACGGCGGCGGTTAGGTGAGGATGCGGGGGTCTTTTCCACATCCTCGCCTAACCGCCGCCGCGGCGCGCAAGCCTCCAAGCCGCCCGAAGTTGCAAAAGGGTAAAGATCCTTACACTTTCGCAACGTCGAGCGTGCGCGCGTGTCGTTTGGGGTTAGGACAGGATACGGGGGTCTTTCCCGTACCTTGCCCTAATCCCGAACGACACGCGATCGTGTGCCTACCCAGGGGGGGGGGGAATTTCGGACAAGCCGAGCCTTGCCTCGGCGTGGTTTGTCCCTGACGTCAGGGCTTTTTTTTTAGCATTGTTCAATCAATGTATTGAACAACGTGAAAAACCGGACAACGTCATGACTCGTGGTACCATGTCATAACGTTGTCCGGGGTTCTATTTTACTGTTCTTTATTGGTATCAGAGCATTGCACAAAATAACTATGGATGTGTACGGAATAGAGATTAAGTTCAAATTACTGACCTCCCAAAGTTTCTATTGTTTGCAACTCTTTTCTGGTCTTGCAAACTCAATGGCGTAGCTTCCTTTATGGAGTCAAACAATCTCAGGAGTTCTCAACCTTTTTATTTGCTTTATCACTAATGTTTAATTTTATATTGTTACAAGTCAAAATCTTTCACTTTGTTGCATCTCCCCCTTCCCTTTGGGGAATATCCCAGATGGGTGGGATATAAATACATTCCTTTTCCCACAGGAATGTTGCCAAGCCTTAAGGATAGCATGCATACAAAATAGGGCACTTAGTAAGATAACAGATGCTGAGCTCTAAATCAGAACAGTTTTTTAAATGCAGATTTTTCAACCACTGTTAGACATCCCATAATAAAAACAAAATCAAAAAGTAAGTTAAATACAAAACAAGTATTTTTCCTTAATCAATATCCAACACCTGTGATTTTTTTGTTCTTAACTGCTATGTATATATGTTTAATTTATGAATCTGCCTTAAAAAGTAAACAGACATAAATTAGCAATAAGGATTGAGACTTCTGATTATTTAATAAGGTCTGCTTACTTTCTCTATGTATGTGTTACATGCTATCAAGTTGGGACTGACCTACAGTGACACTAACAGGGGATTCAAGGTAAAGTGAGACACGTACTTAAGAAATGGTTTCATCAATTCTGCCCATCAATCAATTTCCTTGGCTGAGCATGGACTTGAATCCAGGACTTCTGAGTCCTAGACCAGGCATGCCCAAACTATGGTCCGTGGGCTGGATACAACCCCCAAAGGCATTCCATCAGGCCCATGATGCCCTCATGAAACCAGGAAGTAAATATGGATGATTCTGCGCATGTGCAAAAAGTGGCCATTTTACTTCCTGGTTTGGTGTGGACATTTCTGTGAAGTAAAATGGCAGCTTTCATCATGCGCATAAGCATCTACTCCAAACTAGGACATAAAATGGTCGCTTTCAAGCATGCATCCGCGTCAAACCAGGAAGTAAAATGGCCACTTTCGTGCAAGTGCAGAAACATCCATGCCAAACCAGGAAGTAAAATGGCTGTGCATGTGCAAACATGCCCTGTTCCGGGGGCATAGTCTGGCCCACTCAGCTGTTCCAGGGGCGTGGTCAGGCCCACAGTCCAAAAAGTTTGGGCACCCCTGTCCTAGACCATCTAGCGTTGATGAACTTTGAATAACTTTTTTTTAATTTTCTTGGGAAATCAGACTTCAAAACAATCCATGCTTTAAGTCATGAAGACTAAATTAAAAAAACAACAACCAAATCAATCTCATTTGCAAACTTTGGAAAAAGACTCCTTCTGTGACACTCATCGTACTACCAACCCCGGAAGGATTTCCCCCTTCTAATGATATACTATTTGGAACACGTGGTTCTTGCTTTAGTTAGACCAGAGTTATCTCATCAAACTTGCATTGTCAAAAGTTGAATCCTCTTAAATCCATTTTTCTCTCCTCTAGCTTCACAATGTGTGTGTGTGTGTGTGTGTGTCTATATGTATAGCATGTCCTCCTATTTTTCCCACTCCACATTTTACATCCAACGTCATGCCAAAACCAGCAAATGTACAGCAAAGCAACTCTTGCTGCTAAGCAGCAAATATTTCCAGCCTGTCTATGCACATTAATCTATGTATCAGAAGATTTGGCAAACAACGCAGCTAAAATGAATTGCTTATTTCCAGGATGTGAACGAGACTAAACAACATCCACAAAGCTGCTAAGCCTTGTAATCAGGACAGCCAGAATCTATAAGATGATGGGACTGGACCTTTCATCTTGCTCAGGGTTTGCTGTAAGATTTTTATATAAAC
This sequence comes from Furcifer pardalis, assembly GCA_030440675.1. Taxonomy (NCBI): domain Eukaryota; kingdom Metazoa; phylum Chordata; class Lepidosauria; order Squamata; family Chamaeleonidae; genus Furcifer; species Furcifer pardalis. Next base: position 22,113,055 of record CP126894.1, read on the forward strand.
ATTTGAAAAGGATTCCGCTTTAGGGTTTGCAATCTGGTGTGATAAAACAAAAGGCCAGGAAAAAAAGAGAAAACAGCACAGATGGATGAATCTGTCACAAAACTGGAATAAAGTAGAGACTCAAATTTGGGACTTTAATTTGAACCTCACCAAGGAACTTCACAACACAGTAAAACTTCACATATATGAAAGCTATGAGAAGATCTGCCCTTAATTTTCCCTCTTCCAGCTAAAGTAGCCTGGGCAAGAAGGGGCACTATGAGGTGCCCATGTCATTGTATGATAATGTTCTCTTCCATCTTGGGTCAACAAGGACCTTTGAGATCATGTAGTATAAACTCCTGCTGAATGCAGGACGCAGCTGCACCATACCCAATGAAGAGCCTTCTAGTCTCAATGTAAACATTTCCAATGAAGGTAAAACTACTGCAGTACAAGACAATTCCACTGCATAGCAACTTTCATTGTTTAGATCAGGGGTTCCCAACCTATAGCCCCCATGATGTCTCATCTGGCCTGCCTCTGCCTCTTCCGGACTGGGAAGTGGTGAATTACGCACCCGTTCATGCCCATACACGCTTGCAGCTGTCGTAGCCGGGGAGTAGGTGCATTTACAGCAGCTGCAAATGCTTCTGGGAGTGTGGTCCAGCCTGATCAGCTGTACAGGGGTGTGGTGAGGCCGATGTCGTAAAAAGGTTGGCCACCCCTGGTTTAGATGTTTCTTCTAATGCCAACCAGAAGTCTTCTTCCTTGCAGTCACAACATTTTAAGTGTTATTCCACCGAGTCTGGAGCAACAGAGAATGGTTCTACTCCATTTCCCCCTCTTCAACTAGCTGTTTCATGTCATTCAGTTCAGGAGATCCCCGCCCTAAGCCTCCAAAAACTCATTTGGGAAATAGGAGGGGTGGGACTTCAGTTTGCTGCAAAGAAAGGTGAAGAAGATGATGTGAAAAATTATCTTTGTAAACCTCTTTATTTTAGAGTTCGAGCCTGATTTCCTAGTTTCTATACAAGAAGAGGAAAAACCTGAAGGCTGCAAGGTTTCAGTGTTGTTTTTCTCTTGGTTGATGTGCATATGCCACAAGTAAGGAGATTTTCATGCATTTTTTAAAAAATGCTTTTCTAGGTTCATCTCCTTTCTCTGCCCTCAGGATAATATGATCTCTCTTTTAAAAGCTCATTTCCTTGGATCTGCTCCAGAAAAGAATACATTGCCAAATGTGGAAAGTACATTCAAAACTGCCATGGATACTCACTTAAGGGACTAACTAAAGTTGGAAGACCTACATTTGCAAGTAGATAATGGATTCATGTTTGAAGGCTATTAGCTTTTTGCCCCTGTCTTTTGATCTAGAAGAATAGTGACATGAACTCAATAAGCCTAAACTATCGCCTGTTAAGAATGATGTGTGCAACATAAATACAGTTTCTTCAGGAAGCGGTATAGAGTGGAGGGATATTATGTTCCATTTTACTGAGCGCCATCCTCTATTTGAAGTCATCTTCTATTTGAACACCTGTGAAGTCTACATTTTGTAAAGAGAAATAAATGTACAGTATTGAGGGAGGTTGCCAATAAAACATCAATCCCTGGAAAGGAGGCAGAGCATACATACAGACCACTTGAGTGGGAAGTCCCACTGGTATAGTAAATGTAGCATCATGCTTAGTTGTGCAAACATTGCTATGTACAAGTGTCAATCTCTATTAAGGATGAAAAAGACCTGTTTGTACAATAGCAATGCTTCAGCAAGCAGTGCAATCTCAATTTACTATGCTAGAAGGACTTTCTCCTCCTGGAAGCTCAACAGGATACTTTTCATTATTTCTAAATTTATTTCTTTACTGATAAATTAGAAAAAGCATCCTTTTTAATGATGCTGTTTTCTCCTTTGGTGATGAATGCCTAAGTGGTCATACTGAGCTGAAGCTCCTGGAAAGATATCAAGACCAAAACAAAGAGCAAAAGTTATACTAAAACAGCAGCAACCTGGAACAAGTTTCCACATTGATTTCTAGGGGACACTGTAGTTCCTTAAAAGCTTCAATATTTCCGGTGAAAAGAGTCATAATGGTGCAGAAGCTTTGTTCGGAAACATCACAACCATGACTCCTGAACCCTCCTGAAAAGGCTCGTGCAGTTATGATTTTTCTAGGATTCATAATAAAAATCATCATCATAATAATTTCTTGTTAGAAATTATTCAGGGTTGAAAGGATTTTTGCGAAAGAAACTCCGCTCAGGGAATGCACAAATGAGGTTCCTTTCATGTCCCCAAGAGCTGGGACAAAGATGGGCACTCAATCCATCATGCAGTACCAGACTTTCAAACTGCCAACTTGCTGGCCTTCCATCTAGCAAGGCAAGCTTCTTAACCATTGAGTCACTGCAGCCCTCATTGATTAGTAATGAGTCTCAGTAGGGCTTGCAATCTCTCCATACCAACTGAATACTGTACATGTCTTTTTATCTGCTTCAACACTGAAGGGGACAATACAGTAAACAGTACCAAGTACTGATTTCAATGCAGAAAATCAGAAAGCTATTAGCCTAGACAGGTATTCCACTGGCTCCACCTTCTCCAGACCCAATGCAGAAAAGCAAGACACATAATGCTCCTTCCATTATCTGAGACAACATGTTCTATCAGTCACTATGGGCCACTACTTTCCAACTTGCGGGTTTCCCACAAACAACTGTTTGGGTGTTCTGTGAACAGAATGCTGGGCAGGATCTGGTCTTTGGTATTTATTTATTTATTTATTCATTCAGATTTATATTGCTGCCCACTCGCCAAACCAAGTCAGGGTGGCTTACAGTCAAAAGAGCAACAGTACAGTAAAAATCATAAAATACAACCTCACAAAACAACAAAGGCAGAACACAGAGTAACTTCCCCCCCGCCGCCACTGTTGTGGATCCAGAGGAGGGGGCGATGTTCTCAGCTGCCTGCCAGGCCATGGAATCTTATCCCTCAGACCGTTGTTGTGGGCCCAGAGGAGGGGGCAATGTTCTCAACTGCCTGCCAGGCCATGGATTTGGTATGATCTAGTATGGCTCTTTTTATGTTCTTATAAACCAGAGTTTGAAAAAGTTACTTGTTATTTTTAGACCACACTGCCAAAAAATATCACCCAACTTTTTAAACCTTTGTTGTAAAGTCCATATTCAAGAGTTCTAACAACATTTCTAGTGAGATCCTATTTACTATGGGAGTGTGGGGCTACAAAATACTCATCTCTCTCTTAATATTTATCAGTTCAATCCAATATTTTTACTGCCTTTTGTCACAGGCCACTACAAATAGAGAAAGACAGAAGAAAATAGAATATTCGTAAGTGTAAACAGGAGCAAAGCATTTATGAATCATCATTATTAAACAATCTATTTATGAGCATTCATCTTTTAAAAACAACTAGAGACCATTATCTCTCCTGTTCTGATCATGAGTTTAATATTTTAAAATAATCATATTTCCCTTACAGGCTAGTGCCATCTGGTCCAAGATGCTTGCTCTAATTATCTTAGCTTCATGGTATGCAATGCAATTTGGCAAAAAAATATATTCCTATTTGCCACATAGCAGGCAAATTACAATGTTTTGTGCTAGTCAGCCACTACATTTTCTCACAAGATGGACTAGCAGATGGTTTCTAAGGCAGAACTACAGGGGACAGAATAAATAGTACCAAAAACATAGTACAGTAAAACCTCGCATAAAGAGTGCCTCATTTAAGACTAGATCGCTTAAAGAGCAGCATTTTCTCCAAATGGGTGCCTCATAGAACAATTAAAAACTTGTTTAACAACTAAATCGGGGTTCTCAATCGCCCCCACCAGAAGTCATGGCGGTGGTGGTGCTTTTTCCAAGTGTTTCGCCTAAAGAGCAACTTGCTTAAAAAGCAATCCCGTGGAACGCATTAGGCGTTTTAAGCAAGGTACCAATGTACTATTAATATTATACTATGCAAAAGTTAATATGAAGTCTTTTACAAAATCATTTTATAGATGTAGTCTGTTATTTATATGAATGTAAAAACATGAATTTAACAGGTATGTAAACTATGTGCCATCCAGAGAGGCACATAGATATTGGAGCTGTGATTTTGAAAAAAGCCATTTTTAAAGACAGGAAGGTGATTGTTGGAAATTCCTTGAAATTCTGTCATCTTTTTTTAATATAAGAAAATTATAATAATAATAATTATTATTATTATTTATTACACTTGATACCCCGCCCCAATCGGGAGAACCCGACTCTGAGCGGCTTACAAGACACTAAAAATAAAAGTAAAAACATAAGAACAATTTACACCAATAAAAGCATCAAAGTTAAAAGATCATCAAAATTTTACCACAAAAATTAAAAACAATACGCAGTCCCACTTCCAGACCCAGGGTGGCAATCCTTTAAATAAGCCACCTGGTAAGGGAACTCGTATTCCCGGGTCCCCAAACCTGACCTGCCAGCCAGGTTTTCAAGCCCTTTCGGAAGGGCAGGAGCTCTGTCTGAAGGCGCAGTTCGGTGGGCAGGAGGTTCCAGAGGGCCGGTGCGGACACGGAGAAGGCTCTCCTCCTGGTGCAGGCGAGATGTGTCATTCTCGCCGAAGGAACAACGAGGGAGCCTCTCCGATCCGCCCTGGTGGGACGGACAGATGTTCTTGGGGTGACGCGGTCTCTTAGGTATCCTGGCCCACTACCATATAGGGTAGTGGGCCATATAAAATCATCAGAAAGAACAGTTATATTAAAATCACAGAATAATTCAGTTGGATGGAACCTATGAGGTCACCAAGTCCAACCCCCAGCTCAGTGCAGGACTCCAAATCAAAGTACAGTACAGTAATACCTCAGATAACAATTGCATCGGATAATGCTAGAATCGGATAACGATGCAATTTTTTGCATCGGATAACGTTCAGATAGTGTTATTCGAGGTAATCTTTCGTAGCAGCAGGGGGGCTGGGAAGCTTCCCAGCCACCCTGCAGCTCCGGAGGCAGGGGCAGGGTTCCTGGGAAGATGAATGGGGGACTCCCCCGTCAGCTTCCCTGGCCACCCCACAGGTGTGGAGGCAGGGGTGGGGTAGCTAGAAAGCCAATAGGGGTTCCCCAGTCAGCTTCCCCAGCCACCCCGCAGCTGCGGATTGGGTCTGTGCTGTTTCTGAGGTTCCCCAACCTACCCGGCCAGTGCAGTAAGTCAAAATGCCAGGATTTGAATTCCGGCGTTTTGACTTACTGTATCGGCAGGGTAGGCCTGGGAACGTCAGAAACAGCGCAGATCAGGTTCCCCTAACCTCCCCAGAGGTGGTAGTGGTGCCAGAGAGCCAGAAATGGGGAGAAAATGGAAATGGGTGAAAAAAAATTCCAATCAATGCATCGCACAACGTTAAAAAATAGATAACTATGAGACTTGTGGAACCAAGTCTCATTGTTATCCGAGGTACTAGTGTAGTTCTGAGAGATGATTGTTCAGTTTTCTCTTGAATATTGGAGCACTCAACACTTCCTGAAATACTGTATTTGCTGGCATATAAGATGTACTTTCCCATCCTAAAAATACACTGGAAAAATGGAGTGTGTCTTATATTCTGATGTATCTTATACACAAGCAAATACGGTAATTGATTCCCTTGTCATACTGCTCTAACAGTTAAGAAGTTTTCTCAGCCTATACCTGGCTTCCTATTATTTGAGCCTATTACATGTCCTACAGTCTGAAATTGAGAACAGATCCTGCCCCTCCTCTTCATGACTATCATTTAAAGTACAGTAAAACACAGGATAACGCTAAAACTTGGTCCCACAAGTCTTGGTGTTATTCGATTTTTAGTATTATCCGATCCATTTTAAAATCCTATCGGATAACGTTAAAGCTCCATAGAGTTACATTGTAACCGCACAGGCTTTAGCGGTTGTTATCCGATCCATCCCATAGGACTTAACGTTATTCGATCCAATTCTCCTCCCCAGATTACTCAACGTTATGCGATTTTAGCGTTATCCGATCCAATCGTTATCCGGTCTTTTACTGTACAGTAATACCCCGGATAACGTTATGACTTGGTTCCACAAGTCATGACGTTATCCGGTTTTTAGCGTTGTCCGATACATGCATCGAACAACGCTAAAAATAAAGCCCTGACTTCAGGGACAAACTGCTTTAAAGGCAGGCAGGGAAAGAAAGAGACCTCCCTACCTTTAAAGCCACCCCCATGCGACTGCAGTATGGTCCGGGAAAGTGCCATTCCGACGCTACTGCAGGGTTCCCTCTGCTTACCTTCCTTTCCTTCTCCGACTCCCAGGTGATTGCTAAAGGCTTGGGTTTTTTTTAACTGTAGGGAAGGGGGGGGGAAGAGAAAGGAGTTTCTTTCCAAGCTGTTCTTGCTTTACTTCCTGAATTGAAAAAATATAGAGATGTGATTGGTTCTCTAAATCAGCTGATCTAGAGAACCAATCAAACAGGAAAGGGTGAAAATACAGAGATGTAATTGGTTCTCTAGATAAATTGATCTAGAGAACCAATCACATCTCTGTATTTTTTTTCAATTCAGGAAGTAAAGCAAGAACAGCGTGGAAAGAAACTCCTTTCTCTTCCCCCCCCTTCCCTGCAGTTTAAAAAAACCAAACCTTTAGCAATCACCTGGGAGTCGGAGAAGGAAAGGAAGGTAAGCAGTGAAGACATATGGATTAGACCAAGTCGCAGTGAATATTTATTTTGGTGATGCACTGAAACCATTATCTTTGGAAAACAAAACGATGACTGCATGATTGGAAAAGATTGATATACGTTCTAATCCCAAAAAAAGACTGGTATGTGTTCTAATCCCAAAAAAGAATTTTCAAATTATAGAACAATTGCGCTCATCCCACATGCTAGCAAGGTGATGCTCAAGATAATACAGGACTGCAGCAGCATGTGGAGAGAGAATTACCAGAAGTGCAGGCGGGGTTCAGAAGAGGCAGGGGAAATAGAGACCACATTGGCAACATATGTTGGATCATGGAGAAAACAAAGGAATATCAGAAACAAGTTTACTTCTGTTTCATTGACTACACCAAGTTCTTTGACTGTGTGGACCGCAACAAAATGTGGCAAGTAATTAAAGAGATGGGAATACCAGAACACCTTATATGCCTCATAAGAAATCTGTACATGAGTAAAGAAGCAACGGTTAGGACAGAATACGGAATGACTGAGTGGTTTGGAATAGGAAAAGGAGTAAGACAAGGCTGCATTTTATCACCCTGCTTTTTCAACTTAGACACAGAGCACATAAGGCACAATGCATGGAGGGAGGAATCACAATTTGGGATCAAAATTGCTGGGGGAAACAACAACAATTTGAGATACGCAGATGACACTACCCTAATGGCAGAAAGTGAGGAAGACCTAAAGAAGCTGCTGCTTAGGTTGAAAGAAGAAAGTGAAAAAGCTGTCTTGAGACTCAATATCAAGAAAACCAAGATAATGGCAACAGGCCCTATCAGTTCCTGGGAAATAGATGGAGCAAGAAGTAGAATCAATAACAGATTTTACTTTCTTAGGATCAAAGCTCACTGCAGATGATGATTGCAGCCATGAAATAAAAAAAGGCGACTGATTCTTGGGAGGCAAGCGATGAGAAACCTGGGGAACATAGTGAAAAGTAGAGACATCACATTGTAAACAAAGATCCGTCCGGTCAAAGCAATGGTATTTCTGGTGGCAATGTATGGTTGTGAGAGCTGGACCATTAGGAAAGCATTATTGACGGAATTGACCTGGTCACATCTATTTTCAAAAAAGGAAAAGATTAGCCTTAAAAGGGGCCTGAATGCAGAAAAAAATTGTTAAAGAGTACAGGAAGGAAGGACTGCAGTAGCTTAGAGGTTAAGATGCTGAGGTTGACAAGTGGAAGGTTGGCAGGTCAGCACTTCAAGACCCGAGTGCTGCATGACAGAGTGAGCTCCTGTCTCTGTCCCAGCTCCTGCCAACCTAGCAGTTCGAAAGCAAGAAATTAGGTAAAGATAAAAGTTACCCTTGCTTGAAAGCCAGTGGTATCCAGACTCTAGGGTTCAGTGCTCATCCCTGTTTGTATCCAAAGTGCCAACATTGTCTGCGTCTGCAGACATTTCCATGGACATGTAGCAGGCATGCCTCAACACTAGAGTGCACAGAATGCTGTTTACCTTCTCACCGAAGTGGTCTCCATTTATCTACTTGCAATTTCTTGCTTTTGAACTGCTAGGTTGGCAGGAGCTAGGAAGGTAAACAGTGTTCAATGCACTCCAGTGTCTAGTCACACCTGCCACATGACCACAGAAATGTCTGCAGATGCAGACAGCACTGGCTCTTTGGCTATAAATGGAGATGGGCACCGAACCCTAGAGTTGGATACCACTGGCTTTCGAGCTTACCTTTACCTTACGTACCAGAAAGGAATTTCCCTTTAAGGTCACTGCAGAAGGGAGGAGGCATTTTCTACTCTGATCTTGTGAAGTATAGAAGCCTGCACAGGGTTTTTTCAAAAATGGTGTGGGTGGGGGGTGTCAGACAGGACTCCCTTTCATGCTATATAAATGAAGCCCACACCAGCCAATTCCAGCCATGATTGGGCCTTTGGGCCTAACACATGCTCCAACAAGGGAAGTCCTGGCCATTCAGGTCATCACGCCTAGGAGTTGTTGTGCCATTCCAGAAGGATAGGTATGCTTCAGATGTAGGAACATGAGACAGTGCTTGGAATCTGATTTGCTGAGAAACAGAAACAGTGATGTTCTGCTGTACTTAAAAGATTTGTGATTCAGTTTGCCTTTTGTATTCTATAGTATTACTGTTCGTTTCCTTTGAAATTAAGCCAGATGTTTTGCTCTAAAGTTCTAAGGTCTTTTTATTTCTGATTAATTCTGATTAAAGCATGCAGCTATGCTTCAGGAGCTGCAATAAAAGCTAATCTCAGAGGCAAAACTGAAAACAAATGCCGAGATTTAAGTACTGCTCTCTCGTTAACATGATAAATCAAGTGTGTCCTGTTTGTTTCCACAAAGCGGTGAATCGTATAACTGAAGAATACAGACAAACCTAATATGTTATTGTATTTTTAATGCGTCCCAATCTAGCTCACCAGTGCAGAGACATCAGGAGTCCATTTGCTCTCAAATAGTGTATTGGTAAACCTAGTAAGTCATATTTGGTTTGAATGTTATTTTTTCCCCTGTTATTAAGAAACCATATAAATGTTTTAGTGTTATAAGTGCTTTTCATCAGTTACTTACTATCTTTGATATAAATATTTTAAGTTGCCCAGTTGCATATGGCCACTTAGGTGTTAAGTCACCATGTCATAACTATATAGAAATATTACTTTACTCAATTAGATTTTATGAAATTAGTCATTACTTTATAAAATCTTATAAAGTCCTTGCCAAACTATGTGTTACGTTTGCATTGTTCATTAATATAGGCAATAAGCTCCTTTGAGTAATCCTGCTTGTTATCTTATAAAGTCTAACTCTAAAGTAATTAAGCACCAATAGTTACTTATAATTATTCAGTTCATTGCTGATATATGTCACAAGTACCTTCTAAGACTGTTTTTGTCATTCATTTAAGATTTGTATGTCACTATTTTTATAAAGCAGGAGTTTTCAACATATGGCCTGGGGCACCAAATAATCCAGCCCCCACCCTCCCTCCAGCGGCAGTGACAGTGGAATCATCAGTGGAATCATTTACAGCTGTCGTAAATTAGTCTGCAGCCATCATAAATGTGTTTGACAGCGGTGGACTCATTTACAGCAGCCATAAACGGCAGGGGGACAACTAGTCTGGCCCCCTCAACTGTTTGAGGGAGCGTGACCCAGTCCCTGACTTGAAAAGGATGAGAACCCCTGTTATAAAGTCTTGTATTGATCAACCATATATGGTTGCATTTACTCATACACTAGTACGTACCTTGGATAACGTTATGATTGGTTCCACAAGTCATAATGTTATCCAATTTTTAGTGTTGTGCGATGCATTGATCGCACAACTCTGTATAATTTCAGAGTTCTATAATCTTGTAGCTAAACTAACATCTAATTTAAAGCCAGAAACTTGTGAAGATTATACAATATGAATATAGTATGACCATGCAACCTGTTAGTACCGTTAGATTGTATAACCTTCTCAAAGAGATGTGGGAGATAGCAGGAATATTAAGATGAGTCTGAGTACAATTCTCTTTACTTATTTAGTGTGTCATTTCTCCATTTAGCATATAGGACAGCCACAGGAAAGGGAATACCAAACTCTTGGGCAGATGATAGAAAAATACAAAATGCAGAATTAGAAATGAAACTGCATTTACAGCATGAGAAGAGGCATCTTCACAGACAGACAATCTGGGTAAAAAGATTGGGTTCTTTCTACTCTCATTCTTAGCTGAAATACACTAGGCAAAATGAAACCACATTACTGGATAGTTATTTGTGTCATCTCTTAAAATCTATTTCTAATAAGATATATCTCCCTCTCCTGGAGTGATGCTTGACTGCAAGACACATTTTTCATTTCTCCTTAATGCAAGCTAATTCAATTTATCATAAAGTCACCTGACATAAACTTGAAGCTTTGCAAAGTAGAAACACTCTGATGGCCAGAGAGCAATCAATAGGTAGCCTTCTATTGGCTTCTCTCTTAATTCTGATGTTAATAATGCTGTTAAAAAGAAAAACAATGCCATGCTAGGAATGGCCAATGATGACACTGCTGTTCTTTGCAATTTCAAACCAGCTAAATAAAGGATGGATAGATGGAGAATGCTGGTGTCTCTTTCTCCAGAGGGAAAACATCTTTGATTAATTCTATTAAGGTTAAGCTATTCTGCCCCACCCCACCATCATAAGGGACACTGCATGAGTTCCATCATGATGGATGGGAATAAAGCAAGAAGGCATCTGTGTTCTTCTTCACCTATTAATCTTTCACATGCCATATACAGTACATGTTGTTCAGTCCCACAGTCGATTCCGACCCTTTGTGACCCCATGATCCATTGCCCGCCAGGCACCCCTATCCTCCACCATCCTCCTCAACTTGCCCAGCTCTTTGCCCATTGCATCTACAATACCATCTAGCCATCTCATTTTCAGCCACTCCTTCTTTTTTTGCCCTCCATCTTTCCCAGCATCAAGGCTTTCTCAAATGAATCCTCTCTTTTTATTTGATGTCCAAAGTACTTTAGCTTCATCTTTACTATCTGAGCTTCTAAGGAGCAGTCAGGGTTGCTTTCTTCTAAGATCTACCTATTTGTTCTCGCTGTCCAGGGTAATCTCAAAACTATGTGAATAAAGCAGAGCAAGGAATCACACTTATATACACTTGTTACATTTCTTGTAATTTCAGTGAGACAGCAGGGGTACACAGAAAGAGCCTCCTTGAAGATTGTGGTATTTTTGAAATACAATCGGGTATACCCTGTAGCTGCAACCTTGTGTTGTCTGCTCATCTTTCACACACTAGGGTCAGGCAAAAGGGAACTGCAGAATGAACTCCCCAAAAAGTGGGTTCATTTTGGCAGTTTCTCATTTTGGCAGTTTCACATCTGGTCTAGACATGGAAGAAGAAGTGAGACGGCATCCATACATGTTATTACTCTGTGAACTAGCTAGTGTATTTCTCTTCTTAAATGTAACTGTAATCCTTCATTTAGGTCTTACTCTCTTCTTCATAAGAATTCACAAAGATTCATGCTGGATCAGATGGAAAGTCAACCTAATCCAGCATTCTGTTCACACAACAGCTAATCAGATGCTTAAAGGAAGGCTGCAAAAGACATTCCTAGTAGGCATTGATAGTCTAATGAATCGTTCATGAAGCTGTCTACTCTCTTTTTAAAACTTTCCCTCTGGCAGATATTACTACAATCCTGCAGCAGTAAATGGACTATGTGAAGGTAGAATTTCTATTACTTTATCCATCTTAAATCTCTCAGCTTAGGGATATAGCAAGACACCTTCCTTGACTCATTGTCTCTTTTTTGTTGTTACAGTTATACAGTCGATTCCGACCCTTTACGACCCCACAGACCACTGTCTGCCAGGCACTCCTGTCCTCCACCATCGCCCTCAACTCGTTCAGCTCTGTGCCCATTGTGTCCACAATACCATCTAGCCATCTCATCTTTGGCTGGCCCCTTCTTCTTTTGCCCTCAACCTTTCCAAGCATCAAGGCTTTCTCAGGTGAGTCTTCTCTTTTGATTTGATGTCCAAAGTACTTTAGCTTCATCTTTACTATCTGCCCCTCCAAGGAGCAGTCAGGGTTGATTTCTTCTAAGACCGACCTATTTCTCCTTGCTGTCCAGGGGACTCTCAAAACTCTCCTCCAACACCAGATCTCAAAGGCATCTATTCTTCTGCGCTCAGCTTTCCTAATGGTCCAGCTCTCGCAACCATACATTGCCACAGGGAGTACCATTGCTTTGACTATACAAATTTTTGTTTGCAATTTGATGTCTCTGCTTTTCACTATGCTCCCCAGGTTTCTCATAGCTTGTCTCCCAAGAATCAGTCGCCTTTTTATTTCATGGCTGCAATCTCTATCTGCAGTGAGCTTTGCTCCTAAGAAAGTAAAATCTGTCACTGCTTCTACTTCTTCCCCATCTATTTTCCAGGGACTGATAGGGCCTGTTGCCCTATCAGTCCCTTTTGTTTTCTTGATATTGAGTCTCAAATCAGCTTTTGCACTTTCTTCTTTCAACCTAATCAGGAGCTTTTTAAAATTCCTCCTCACTTTCTGCCATTAGGGTGGTATCATCTGCATATCTCAAATTATTGATGTTTCTTTCAGCAATTTTGATCCCAAATTTTGATTCATCCATCCCTGTATTGCGCATTTTGTGCTCTGTGTATAAGTTGAAAAAGCAGGGTGACAAAATGCAGCCTTGTCTTACTCCTTTTCCTATTCCAAACCACTCAGTCATTCCATATTCTGTCCTAACTGTTGCTTCTTGATTCATGTACAGATTTCTTATGAGGTATATAAGGTTTTCTGGTATTCCCATATCTTTAAATACTTGCCACATTTTGTTGTGGTCCACACAGTCAAAGGCATTAGTGTAGTCAATAAAATAGAAGTAGACTTGTTTCTGATATTCCTTTGTTTTCTCCATGATCCAACGTATGTTGGCAATGTGGTTTGTAGTCCCCCTGCCTCTTCTGAACCCTGCCTGCACTTCTGGTAATTCTCTCTCCACATGCTGTTGCAGTCTATCCTGTATTATCTTGAGCATCACCTTGCTAGCATGTGGGATAAGCACAACTGTTCAATAATTTGAACATTCTTTGGCATTACCCTTTTTGGGGATTGGAATGTATACTGATTTTTTTCCAATCCTGTGGCCATTGTTGTGTTTTCCAAATCTGCTGGCATATAGAATGTAATAATTTGATTCCATCATCTTTTAGGGCTTTGAAAAGTTCAACTTGGATACCATCATCTCCACTGGCTTTGTTGTTTGCAGTGCTTTTTAGGGCCTTTCTGACATCATTCTCTAGGATGTCTGGCTCAAGTTCAATTTCCTCATCATTGAAATTATCATGGGTGTTGAGGTCCTTTTTGTAGAGTTCCTCTGTGTACTCTTTCCATCTTTTCTTAATCTCTTCTGCATCAGCTAACTCCTTACCATCTTTGTCCTTTATCATGGTCATTTTTGCTTTAAACGTCTCCTTGATTTCCCTAATTTTTTGAAAAAATCTCTAGTTCTGCCTCTTAAGTTGTTTTTCTCTATTTCTTTGCACTGTTTATTTAGGTAGGTTTCTTTATCCAATACTTTACTGTAGTCTATAGAGCATAAACTGATCATCAGAAATGCTTCAGTAGCCAGCAGATATTTGCAATGTGATCTCTAGTGCCTCTTCCATTTCAGAATCTAGCTTGAACATCTGCCATTCTTGTTCCTTCTGTAAAAACCTCAAAACCTGGCCGATCCAGCAGGTGTGTGTGTGTGTGGGGGGGTGGCGGCTGGGGAGAAAGCCACTCCAGGCTGGCTTATCTGAGTGCCACCTGGGCTTCCAAGTTTTAGTGTTAGTTTTAGCAATTTGAGGATGTGCCACTGGGGAGGGCACTTTAATTTTTCAAATTTTAACAATTTAATATTTTAACACTTACTGTATTTCCTATTGTTTTATAGAGTTTTTAGCTGCGCTGTTTTTATATGTGTAAGCCACCTTGAGTCGCCTCGGCAAGAGGGCGGCAGTAAAAATGTGATTAAATAAATAAATAAAATGAAGACCTCTATTGCAACACCTTGAGCATCACCTTAGTAATTGTCTTATAGTTACTGCAATTTCTGACATCTCCTTTTTTGGGGTACTGGCATGCACATTGAACATTGCCAATTTGTGGACCATTGCTTTATTTTTTTATATTTGCTGGCATTTACAGGAATTAGTCTTATAGATTTCAGGGCTTCTATATACTGGACCTCTCAGCCTGGTGTAGAATGGCTTTTTAAAAAGCCATCTGAGCTCATAACGAAGACTAAAATGCTGTTTGATGGAATCCCCATGTCCAGACAGCATTTTGCTCCCTGATGTGGCTACAGCAGCCATGTCAGTTATTTGTTGTTATTCAATCGCACAGTCGATTCCGACCCTTTGCGACCCCATGGACCACTGTCCGTCAGGCACTCCTGTCCTCCACCATCCCCTTCAACTCGCTCAGCTCTGTGCCCATTGTGTCCACAATACCATCTAGCCATCTCATCCTTGACCGCCCCCTTCTTCTTTTGCCTTCAACCTTTCCAAGCATCAAGGCCTTCTCAAGTGAGTCTTCTCATTTGATGTCCAAAGTACTTTAGCTTCATCTTTACTATTTGCCCTTCTAAGGAGCAGTCAGGGTTGATTTCTTCCAAGAGTGACCTATTTGTCCTCCTTGCTGTCCAGGGGACTCTCAAAACTCTCCTCCAACACCACATCTCAAAGGCATCTATTCTTCTGCGCTCAGCTTTCCTAATGGTCCAGCTATAGCTGGTCACTTATAGCCACTGCATACATGTTCCAGCTGGTGGTGGAGTTTCCTCCAACAGTTATAAACTGGGCCCCCAAGGCCTGGCATAGATCTAACCATCCAGTCAGAGGCAGGCACAGGGTAAAAGCCATTTTCCAGCTGATCCTTCATCGGTTGGGAAGTGGACCTTGTTGTATTTCATCCCATCCCCAAAGTGCAAATACAGTAGGAATGGGATAAAGTACTGTGGGGTGATTTCTTTGAAACCCTAACAGGTCTCAAAACAGGGCAGGTTGGGGCAGGTTGGTCAATGTGTGTATGTGATTGGACAAAAGAGTGAGTTATATGCCTGTGTCTTCAATGCATCCTACTTCTAAGGAAACATCTGTTGGACTGCACTATTGATATGTTGATACCACTGGGCATTTCTATGAATATACAGTCAAACCTTTTAAGTTGCCCAGTTGCATATGGCCACTTAGGTGTTTCGCTTAGTGAAAAACTCACATAACGAGCAAGTTTTTCGCTAAGCGGTCTGACTCGCATAACGAATTTTTCGCTATGTGAGTCAGACTTTTCCCTATGGAAAAACTTGCATAGCAAGCATTTCTATGGGGAAAACTTGCATAGCGATAAAAATTCGCTATGCGAGTTTTCCCCATAGAAACGCTCGTTATGCGAGTTTTTCCATAGGGAAAAGTCCAACTCGTATAGCGAATTTTTTGCATAGTGAGCAACCTCACAGAACGAATTAAATTCGTTGTGAGGTATGACTGTATACAATATGATCTCTAGTACCTTTTCCTTTTCAGAATTAAAGTTATTTTCTCTACTGTATACGAGGAAGGGTGTTCAACAGGGCCAGCCCAAGATATTTGGCTGTCTGAGGATAGGACAAGCTGGTGCCTGCTTGCTACTCCATTTACAAAAAACAACTGGACTAAAAGTTGAATTTTACTTCAGCACTGATGAAGGGGTAGAAACCACCACATGTCAAGCAGCAGAATGGATTTGGGGGCCCAAAACTAACTGCACTGTTCCAAAAGCATCTGCCCTAGTCCAGCCAAGGTTGGCATCACCTCTCAAACTCTGCAACTGCCTCCTTTTTTCTGACAACAGCGTTGGCATTGATGGGTGAAAAATTATTCCATATTTCTTCAAAATGTAACAAACTACAGTTCTACAATCATGCCATCTTGTGTATCCAATCCAATATCGATTTGTCATCGCTTTTAGCGCAAGTCAACTGAACTCCAAAATATTGTATCCTTTGTCTTCTGTTTCCATCTCTGGCCGAACAGCTTTACCATCGGCTCATCCCATCGTTTTTGGGGTCTGCCTAGTGGTCTTTTGTGGGTTCTGTTAGCCTACAGGTAACAAATGGGGAAAATACTTCCCTTTCTTTAGGAAAGATGTACTGGTAACATTGGAACAAAATCAGCACAGAAGACTATTGCAGCAGGCTGTTTCCTCCCATCCCAATGTTGCACACCTCAAATGCAGAAGAGAAAACTGCACGAAACTAAATCGCACCCACCTGCTTACACTCCACTCCAAATCGTCTTACTCCGACTGCACAAAAACCTACAGATGCACTTCAAAAGAAGCCTGTTTATATTCACCCATCCCGCTGAGAAATCTTTCCCTCCGATTCAGTTTCAACCCAAGCTCAAATAAATACATAAATAATCCACAATGGATGCTTTTCCCCACCCAAAGGCCGCTGTGTCTTTCCTCGCTCTTCCAATCTTCACCATTAAAAAAAGAGAGAAGGAACAGACAAAGGAACGACGATCCGAAAATCTAGACAGGAATCGAAACAGAACCTCTTTCCTTTGCATCCATCTAGATTTATTCGTGATATAGAAAGCAATCCCCACCACAAAAAGAAAACATGGAGATGAAGACTGAATGACCGCCTTCGCCCCCTCGCCCATTTGAGCCTAACTCCCACCTAGGTACATTTGTCCAATAATTGGGGGGGGGGGCCGCAAGGTTTGGAGTGGACTGACCACATTTGGGGCTTGAGATCACGGGAAAGAAGGGAGATTAAGAACCCCCGCCGTCACCCACCATCAACCCCTACCTGCGCGGCCATAAAGGACAGGTCCATGGTGCTGATGGATCCGGAGCTGCTGGTGGTGGTACTGGTGCCGCTGGTGGTGGTGGTGCCGATGCTACTCTCGGTCAAGCTGGTGGCCAAGCGGGCGCCGAGGCTGCTGTTGCCCCCGCCGCCGCCGCCGCCGCCCCCCGACGTGGAAGCGCCTCGGGGGGGCTGAGGAGCAAGAGCCTCCCCCAGCGGCAACTTGGGGCGCGTCACCAATTCCAGCTCCTCCGGAGGGTGGCGGAGCCGGCGCGGCTGCCCGGCCGTCCCCAGGGTGCTCCCCACATGGTCTGCCCAGGAAGCGCGTCGGGAAAGGCAGGCGATGGCGGCGGCAACCACCCCACCCGGGCCAGACTACTAGGAGGGCAGCAGCCGCTCTGTCTCCCGGAGCTCCATGCCGCGCCGGGAGCCTCTTTGGCGGCCGCCCAGGCACACGCCTCCTGTCCCGCCCCCGCGGGGGCTCGGGCGGAACAGACCCAAGGAGGGAAGCGCCCCTCCTCCTCCTCCTCCTCCTCCTTCCCCCTCCCGTGGCGGGGATGGTTTAGGGGGGAGGCGGTGTTGCCCCTCGTGTGAGGGGCAAAAGCAGGCGCTCACCCCCACGGTCTCTCTCCCCCCCCCCACTAACCCTCAGCCCTTCCTCCCCACGAAGGAAGGAGTCGTTAATTAAATTGATTAATCAGTGGCCTCCTCCCTAACAAATGGGGCCTTGGCGTCTCATATCTGGATTGTCTTGGCTTGTTTTCAAGATGGTTGTGTGTTTTTGTGTATATAAATGGGTTGCAGCCTCGTGTGTGTGTAAATGGGAAGCAGCCTTGTGTGTGTAAATGGGTTGCAACTGTGTGTGCGCAGCCTCCTCAACCCCAGATTTCACAAAAAAATAAAAATAAAGTAGAAGTAGACTTGCAGCTTGGATTTTTTCCTATATTTTTCTTCTGCTTTTAATCTTTTTGTGTGAAATTTTCCTATAGGAAAATTTCAAGCTTCAGGTCTACTCCAGCTTTTAATTTATATATTTATATAGATATAGATAGGACTGTAATGGTTCAAGGGGGTAAGATGCTGACTGTAAGGCAGGAGGTCAGCAGTTCGATTCCAGAGTACTGCAGGACAGAATGAGCGCTCGTCTTTGTCCCAGCTCCCCCCCATCCTAGCAGTTCAAAAGCAAAAAATTGCAAGTAGATAAATGGGGACCACTTCATTGGGAAGGTAAACAGTATTCTGTGTGCTGTGGTGTCTAGTCATGCCTGCCACATGACCATGGAAACATCTGCAGAAGAAGACAGAGATTGTTGCCTGAATTTCAGACTCCATCCATCAGAGGTACTGTACAAGCATCCGGGCTAAGGAATGGGGAAATTATTTTATTTATTTATTCAAATTTCTATCCCACCCTACTCATGAGGGCAACTCAGGGTGGATTACAGACATGTCATATAAAACATGTAAAATCACAAATTCAATACAGTTTAAAAATCTAAAAACAATTTAAAACCACTATATTGTTGTTATATTAAAGAACCGTTTCACAGGCAGAAGCTTTATAAATGAGCCATAGACAAATTGTTTGATACAAACTAAAGAAGTTTACTTAGAAATCAAATAAGACAACAATAACATTGCAGACGTTTGCTCCCCTGGATGGCACCATTTCCAACAAGGCAAAGAACCTGTGGTCTTGATCTACCGTAGGCAGATGGAAAAACCAGGAATGGGGAGATACTGACTTAGCAGTTCTGGATGACTTCCTTTTAATATTGTATTCTGCATTGATTTAATATCAAAATTATCCTTTAGTTATAAGACTTAAATTGACTTCCTTGGGATGAGAAGACATAAATAAAACCAATGTTAATATCATAGACAGACAGAAACAGACACTATTCAATAGAAGTTACCTATACATTGCTAGCTTAAAAGAAATCAACTTTATACTTGAATGAAAGAGATGAGCCTCAAGTTTTGGCCAGCAGAAAAGATTGGCATTTAGTTTATTTCCTGGGGTTAACACATTAGCATTTTGACGAAAGTGACTCCAAGATCACCCACCTGGTCAAATTCCACTAATTTCCAGGCTCCATTTAGTGTATTGTGTGATCCTTAAGTTTACAATGGTCTATGAAAGGGGGGGGGGGTCCAAAGGAAATATTTTATTGATTAAGACATGAAGCAAGGTTAAGATGTTACCAGAATATTGTTCTCTGGGCATTTTCCCCACCCAGCGCTTGTGTACTTACTGTATGTTAATTTCCAATCTAGCTTTGGCCCAGAAGACAACAGGAGTAGGCTGTAAGGCAAGCAGCCCCTCAGGCGTCTTGATAACTTTTAGTGATGAACAGGGCTTCCTGCTTGCCCAATATGGTCTGATAGGAAATAAAGGGATTCTAAATCGATTCATGAGTACGTACTGCAGGACAGAATGAGCTGCAGGTTGGCAACCCCTGGCTTAGAGCATTCCTAACCTGGCACTTTCCAGTACAGTAATACCTCATATAACATTAGTATCGAATAACACTAAAATCGCATAACATTAAGCAATCTGTGGGGGAGAATTGCATCGGATAACATTAAGATCCTATGGGATGCATCGGATAACAACAGCTAAAGCCTGTGTGGTTACAATGTATCTCTATGGATCCCATAGGATTTTAACATGCATCAGATAACACTAAAAATCGGATAACACCAAGACTTGTGGAACCAGGTTTTAACGTTATCCAAGGTTTTACTGTATACTGTATCTTGGACTGCAAATGACACAAGTCAGTTAGAGTTTAACTGACTTGTGGTTAAACAGGTCAGTTTAACCACAAACCCTGGTGGTGCAGTGGTTAAAACTGCAGTACTGCAACCCAAAAGGTTGTGAGTTCACTCCTGACCAGGGCTCAAGGTTGACTCAGCCTTCCATCCTTCTGAGGTTTGTAAAATTAGTACTCAGCATGTTGGGGGCAAAATGCTAATTAACTTGTGAACCACCCAGAGAGTTCACTAAGCACTTTGGGGTAGTATATAAATGTGATTACATTGTTTTGCTTATGGGTGGTAAATTTTGTAATCCAACATATCTAGAAGGCACCAGAATGGAGAATGCTGCCCTAAGGCAAGGATCTGTATTGTTCTTCCCTCACCTCAGCACAGACCCATGGATAGTTTATCTGGATCAAAAAAGATGCTACAGGATTATGCTTTTGTTCCAATTGAGGGGCACTCATCCAGTTCAGTAAACTAAGACTGGAGAATTTTCATTTAGAATTGCTTAAGTTCTCTGAGCATATCAGATTTCTGCACTGATGAAACATTGTTAAAAATGAAAACCTGGTGCCGTCATGCAGAGAGAGAGAGAAAGAAAGAAATAGTCTAGCATCACTTGAATTATCACAATGTTGCCTTGTAAAGGCTGAGAAACTTGTTATGATATTGTCTTAATTTTTCTGGTTGAAGGTCTTGGCTTTCTCTGCTTTTTAATATTCTATAATCTTTATAAAGGCAGATCCAGCACCTTTTCTGTCACATATACCCCTCGCATGCTGTGCTGTTTCTGGCTACATTCTTGCAACAATACCAATTTCATGCTTTAGCCAGGGAATCTGAACTTTTCATATACGGTACTCTTAACTCTGGGGTTCCCAAACTTTTCACACCGTGGGTTGGTTACATGGTTGAGTGGGCCAGTCATACTTGCAATAGTGGTGAGGGTGGCGCTGAATGGATAACTTGGTACCACAGGTCGAGTCTGGCCCACGGGCCATAGTTTGGCTACCCCTGCTTTTACTGCTGTCATAATGATCCCTTCTCTTTATACGGATCATGGCTTATTGACTGTTGCTTAAAGCCCCACCACAACAGATCAACTGAGACTATTTAAGCTATTAATGTTTTGGGTAAATATTACAAGGATTAGAGCCTAATTAAGTGAAATCATGATGTCAGCTGTGGCTTGTTAATCACTTAGACTAATTAAAATAATGAGATTCTTCCAAAATAAAAATATTTAGCTCTATTCAAAAGTCTGAATAAATGTATTACATTTGTATTGACTCAAGTCATGGTAATTGATTCAGTGAGTGTACCCTTCCTGGGATTAGCAACTGAGAGTTTATTGTATAGTGTTTATTATATTTGTATATGACAAGATTTAGTTATGGACACTACTCAGTGGTTTACAAGAAATATATAAAAATTGCAATAGACAAATGAGCACACAGCAGTGCAATACATATAACGCAACTAGGAAAATCTTCAGCACAACACAACACAAATAGGAAAATCTTCAGCATATCAGTGGCTGTCAACACATCTTATATAAGCATCTACCCTATCAATCGGGGGGAAGCAAAACCATAAAATATATGCTTTCAGGGAGTAACTCCAGGAAGGTGTCACAGCCCAGAGTGTGGCTGGCAGGCAACATGAATGCCAAGACCCAGAACAACCAGATAACAAGTTGAACAGTAACCAAATCTCAGTCCAAGTGAAACCAGAGATGCAGGATTAGTCCAGACAACAAGAGTGTAGTCCAAACAAGCCAGAAGTCAGGTGACCAGGAGAACAGATACAACAGAAAATCCTCAGCCTGGAGCAAGGATCCAGGCAAGGTACAACAATAGCCCACAGGAACCAAGAACTGGACAGACATCTTCAGAAACAGGAATCAGAAACAAGGCAGAAGATCATCTAGAGCAAGAATCAAGAGCAAGGCAAAGATCTTCAACACCATAAATTAGGAACATGGCAAGAGACCCAGAAGCCAAGCAACTGCAAGTCTCCTCATCTTCATTGCTGAAGGTCAAGTAACTTCAGGGGCTGGAGCAGGGCAAGAATGGGAGATCATGGCACAACACTAGACCACAGGAACTAGCAACCAGGCAGAGAGTCATCAGAAGTAAGAACAAGCTAGACCTACAGGAGTTAGGGCAGCTGCTTCCAGACAGGGGGCTCCAGTCCCACACAACTTAGCGCAGCAGCTGAAAAACCTGACAAAAGGCTTCTTGGTATAAATATATTTTTTAGCAGTTTCTTGAAGATCTGGAAGGAAGAAGGCTAATGAATCTCTGTTGGGGAGGTCATTCTACCCAAAGAATGGCACCATTGAGAAGGATCTCCTCCAGTTATCAATTTTTACCTCTCTCAGGGTGAATGTCTTCACTCAGAGACTGGGAGGTATTGCTGTGGGAGAGTTACTAACATTTTGCCAGAGTCAACAACATTTTAAAGGAATGGTGGTTGTTTCAATGTTCTTTTCTCAAATGATTACATTTGAGGGTCTGTCTGACTGGACACCATACTATGGTAATAGAGTAGACGGTACAGCCAGCGACTCAACCCCAAGGGTTGGGTGGTGGTAAATAACCTGACTTCCTAAAGGGGCCAATGGCTATGGCCATATGAACCCCTTTAGATGGGGCGATGGCACCCCTCAGTGGAGGAAATGCCACTGGAAACCATCATATTGGTCCCAACAGCAAAATGAGTGGAGGAGGAACCACTTCACTATTCTGATTCCCAATCATCATGGAGGCAGAAGAGGCCATACCAGATGGACTGGCTGTGAAGGCGCACCTTGTTAATATCCTCAAGGCTGTGGCAGTCCATTGCAGCCCCAGTGTCAAATCCTGCATGTCTCATTTCATACATGCCACAGGAGATGGCTCCATGATCACAGTGTGTGGGTCACTTCAAGGCAAGCTGGGGTCCACCTTAAACAAATTCACACCAATGGCATTTTTCCTGATTTGCAGGGGGGGGGGAAATGTATATTCGGATATGAGTAGTGGCCAACAATGATGACATTTGAGGGCATACACAAACATTTATGTGTGTCATGCTCTCCACTTACAGTAGTCTCCATTTTGAATATAAGAGGCCATATAGTATGAGAAGCATCTAAGCTCTTCTGAGCTACAATACATGCACAAATTTCAGTGTACAAATGTTAGTTGCATTCTATCTGCATCTTTCATTGTAAAAATATTGTTGTATACTTGTGGGATTGGCAAAATCACTTACTGGGTCTACTTTAACACATGATTATTATTAGATCAGTTACAAGAACTACAATAATATGGGAGCTAATAGTTTTGGTATTGTTTTTTCACTCAACATTATTTGAAGAAAATTAGCACGTGTGCCTCCACCTAAAATCAATCAATAGTACTAAAATTAATAATTGCATGCTGTCAAGTCAAGTTATGGCTGCTCTTCCCACACTTTTCTAGAAACTAAGTACTCAAAAATAATTTATCATTCCCTTCTTCTGGGGGTACTCTGGGACAATACACAGTGAATCTCTTTCTAGGGGTAGGTACCCTGGGTAACTGAACTTGCTCCTAGCTATTTAGTGAAGTACTACAACTCAGTAAGTTAACCAGTCATCTATTACATTGCATTTGTAGAGATGAGCACTACCTCCTAGAGTCAGATATGACTGGCTTTCGAGCAAGGGTGACATTTTTATTGCACATATAGCAGAATATGCCACTCTGGGCAGTTTATAACCAAACAAGGTTAAAAGAGGCAAATCATAAAAATAAAATATACCAAATGATTTTAAACAATATAAACAGACAGCAATAAATGATAGATAGTGGAATGATCAAGAGCACTAAAACATAGCATAGTACATTTCAAGTGGAAAGGCTTCTCTGCAGATGAAAGTTTTTAATGACCTCTTGAAGACTGAAAGAGAGCTGAGTGTATCACCAACAGTGGCGTAGCATGGGTTTCAGCTGCCCGGGGCGGTGTGAAATTTTGCCGCCCCCACAAAAAAACTGCTCCCCCCCCATGATGCAGTGTGTGTTAAGGAGCACAGGAGTTGGGGGGGGGGGAACAGTGTCACGTAGGTGACAGAATAGGGGATGAAGACGCAGGTGTCCAAATGGTTTAAGAAGTAAACCTACAAATGTCTGGGGCTTACCTCCTTGCCAAGTTCACAAACAAGGGGCACCCCTTTTTGGGCCTATTTAGGCACCTCTTGCAGCTCTTTTCCCCCACAAATTTCTTCTCTCTTCCTAGCCATGCAGTGCCTGCGCCAATTTTGAGGCCAGGAACCACACCAACAGCAACCAGCTGACACAGTCCCAACGCTCAGGGTGTAGGCACACTTTGCCAACCCACCCCACACCCCATGAGGTGAGAGGGAACTCGTGAGAAAAATAGCACCTATTCCTTCAAAGATGGGGCAAGGTTAAAGGAAGAAAGGAGGGCATAGTAACCATTCCCACCCTTGAGCCCACCTGAAACCGTGGCTGCTGATAATAATTTCATGTCAGAAATTATTCTGGGTTAAAAAGATTTTGCTGCAGAAATTCCCCTCAGGGGATGCCCGAATGAGGCTCCTTTCTCATCCCCAAGATCTTTTATCACCAAGTCAATCCTTAATTATGTGAAGTTGTCTAATAAAACCACTTTCCCATCAGCTAAGTTACCCCAACACCTCCAAATGACCTCCTGCTTCCAAAGTTCTGTGAAGCTGACATGATTTGGCCACCCCTGACACTCACACATATATAAACCTCTCAGTACATAAAACATGTCACCTTTGTTTTGTGTTTAGCAAATTAGACCTTGTATTTCTAAGCCACTGCAGCCCTCAAATTGTTAGATGGGTACATACAAAATAAACATTGTGCATTATACATTTGCTAATTAGTTTACCACACTTAACAACTAAAACCAACCAAAAACTCACTTAACAAATAAATCAGGGTTTGCAATCTCCCCCCCCCACCAGAAGTCACAATTGGTTACTTAAAGTGGTGTTTCACTTAAAAAGCAAACTTACTTAAAGAGCAATCCCATGGAACACATTCGAAAGCAAGGAATTTAAAGTACTGTACAGCTCCTATCTCTGTTCCAGCTCCTGCCAACTGTACAGTACTTTAAATTTCTTGCTTTCAAATGGCTAGGTTGGCAGGAGCTGGGACAAAGTTAGCTCACTCCATCATCCAGTACCTAGAAATTGCAAGATCAGTGTCTTAACCACTTCAGCCACCGCAGTCCTTGAGTAGTCACCAGTGACTAAATACATAATTACCCCGGGGTGGTGGGGGTGGTATTATTATAGATTTCAAATAGTCTTATGTTTTGCCGTTACAAATGATAACAACCTAAAAAGAAGACTTCTGGCTTTACTCTTACAAAAACTCAACTCTATTTTTTTTGTATAATAAAAAAGTACAAAGCTAGGATACCAAAGTCATGAATGTTTATTTTTATTGAAAAATTAATAAAATTAAATAATTAATAGAATTAAATAATTAACAGAATTAGAAATAAAACTTCTGTCTATAACTAAAACTTTATTCGTCTAGTTTTCCTAAGGGCAAAGTCTTTTATTGCACTATCAATGTCTATCATATCACATACTTCTTGCTCAATAGACAAGATAGCCAGATTGGTTAGCCTTAAAGTACTCATTGTTGATCTCAAATAATTTTTGATCAACTTCAGTTTTGAAAAGCTTCTCTCACAGGTGGCATTGCTTATGGCAATTGTGAGGAATATTCGGAGCATTATTACAATATTGGGCAGACTATCTTCCATCTTGTATTTCACAATAAATTGTAATAATCCAAGTGGGCCCAAATCATTTAATTTATTTGCATTGCCTGTGGCAGCTACAAAAGTCCGTAGTCGAGCTCGTTCGAGCTTGAACTCCTGTTCATCAATTTCGGCAGATGCATACTCAAGATTACAGTCAATGTCCTCCGAATCTAGTAAACTAGCTGGCATTAGATAGGCAAACCTTTCCACCAAATTCCATAGCTTCTGAAACCTCTCATTAATTTCTACAATCATTCTATCTAACAAAGAAAACAGCTTTTGTCTCAACTCATTTTCAGGGGATAAGTTGGCATCTCTACTTCCGTCGTCAAAAATGTGCCTTTTCGTTATGTGCCTCTGAGGTTCCATGGCAAAGCCCAGGTCTTCACATATGTTTTTTGCATAACTTATAGCACCATCTGCCAATTCTTCTCGTTTCTCAATCAGTAATATTTTCAAAGCACTTACTTTCTGAGCGCACAGTTTTATGTCAAGTCCCTTCGTTTGTAAGTATTTTTGGGCATCATTCACTTCATGTAGCACAGGTTGCCAGAGGCCCAAGAAACAAAGAAAGGAAAATGACTTCATTGAAGGTAGCAACTGCCCTGCGTCTGCTCTCGTGTGGAAGTTTTCTTCTGTCTCTGTCAGTTTTTCCAGAGTTACCAAAATGTCTTTGTAATGATGCCATGTCATATTTACGGCATCACCTCTTGCACTCCACCGTGTATCCTGAACCCTTTTTAAACTTTTGCCTGTAGCCTTCATCAGAACTTCCCAACGATGTGTCGACATGGAAAAAAATGAATAACAGCGTTCTAATGCACCGAAAAAAGTTACTGAACTAGCTTCAGCTGAGGCAGCATGTAAACAAGCCAGGTTTAATGAATGGTTTGAGCAAGATACAAATTCAACGTTGGGATTTATTTCTTTTATTCTTTGCTGAACTCCTGAATGCCTTCCAGCCATAACAGCAGCATTATCATATGATTGGCCTCTACAGTTCATTATATCGAGACCATCAGCTTTAAGCTTGCTCAAAATCATGTTTGAAATTCCTTCAGCAGTTTTAGTTTTTGTTTCAATGAAATCTATAAAAGATTCTACTACTTTGACTTCCTGATTTTCAATGACTACATATCTTAATACCTGGCTTGTTTGGTCTTTGTGAGAAACATCCGGAGTGCTGTCAAATATAATTGAATAATATTTGGCCTTTTTTACTTGTCTGATGATATGTTGACGAACTTTATCTCCCAAAATTTCAATAAATTCATTTTGAATTTCTGGTGACATATAAGTGGTTGAAATTTTTCTATCCATTTTAGATCTTACCAGATGTTCACGAAGTACAGGATCGTACTTTGCGATTAAATGCACCACTTCTAAAAAGTTGCCTCTATTAGTGCTGGTATCATTTTCTCTGTGACCATGTAATGCCAAATTTTGTTTTGCAAGGACTCTTATAATGTCAAACATTCTGGTAAGAATTTCTTCCCATTTTTTTGCTTCCTTTGCCACAAGATTTTGCTGTCAATAGTCTGTCCTTTTTTAAGTCTGGCCTCTAATTCCTTCCATTTGCAATAATTTTGGTTATGTAGTGGACTTGATTCGTGACTTGAAACCTTAGGATTCAGTTTCTTCCAAGTATTAAAACCATCAGATGAGCAAAACCTTGATCCATTTGGTGTGTTTACGTTCTCAAACAAACGACAGCAAAAGCAAAATAATGATGCTTTGGAAGGAGAATAAGCCATCCAAGTACGTAAAACCTTTTCACCGTTAGTCAATGTGCGGTAAAACCATTCCCGGGTAAGCCGCCTTGTCTCTCTTTTTGATGTTAAAGGACATGACTCTGAATGTGTTACTGGTGGCGCTTCGGTAAAGTTGGTATTGATATGCTGAACAACTTCATGGCCTTGCTGAATGAGCAACAAACGCATTTTTTCATTTATATGCTCAGGCCATTTCCCGATATCATCTAAGTTTTGGTATTGGGCAGCAGACGATACAGATGCTATATCAGGCTCTGCCTCTAAGCTATCATGATCCATGTCTATACATGCAGATGCAGACTCTGCAGATGTTGTTGGGATTTGATCTTCAGGAACAATGTCAGCATTTGTAACAGGTACCAGATCAGCAGTATCAGGTTCTTGTATTTTTTCAGCATATTCTGGGTTTGAAGCAACAGTAGCCTCTAATGAATTTAAGTCCAATGTAGAATCTAACATCTCAGGAACAGGACCTTTCACATATTTCAAAATAGCCCCCTTATTTCTTCTAATATCTTCTTCCTTAGCTCTTCTTTTATTACGGTAAGCTGCCCCACTTTCTTTTACTCTTTTCATTTTTGATGCTAAAACAAAACAATATAATATTGAGTTACAACTATAATTGGCTAAGTACAAGTTGGATTCTTGCACCAAAGGTTTCCTATTGTAAAATTGTTATACAATAAGTGATATATTTTTTTAAAAATGTACTTACTGAAATTTACCTCTTTTGATTTCTTTACTTTACTTTAATTAAGTAAAGCTTGGGCTTTAAAGTAATTGGGTTTTAAGTATACAGTTGTACCACAGGATTCCTCTTTAAGCAAATTTACTCTTTAAGTGAAACACCATTGTAAGTGACAAACGGTGACTTCTGGTGGTGGTGGTGGTGAGGATTGAGAATCCCCATTTTTTTTTGTTAAGCGAAGCAAACATTCAGAGAAAACCCTGCTCTTTAATCGAGTTAATCTTTAAGCGAGGCACTCTTTATGCAAGGTTTGACTGTATAACATAATACACGTTAGTTTACCCATGTTAGCATATATAAAGGTAAAGGTTTCCCTTGCTCGAAAGCCAGTCGTATCCAACTCTAGGGGTCAGTGCTCATCTCTGTTTCTAAGCCGAAGAGCCAGCGTTGTCTACTTCTGCAGACATTTCCGTGGTCATGTGGCAGGCATGACTAGACACCAGAGCGCACGGAACACTGTTACCTTCCCACCAAAGTGGTCCCTATTTATCTACTTGCAATTTCTTGCTTTCAAACTGCTAGGTTGGCAGGAGCTGGGATAAAGACAGGAGCTAATTCCATCCTGCATATATACTTAAGCACAAAGAAGCTACATTATTCTCATGTGTAATTCCACTGACATTAACCTTTAATTCTTTATTTCTTTTATTCTTATGTTTTACTTAGCACAGTCACATAATGGTAACCATGTTTATTCACTCACTCACTATTAGTATAATTTTATACCGGTAGCCTTAGAGACGGTTATAAAAAGACATTTTATACTTTTATATTTCATATACCTGTACTTGTATAATGTAGAATAGTGAAATGTAGGAACATAGACAACCCTTGAAAGCATTTTTTAAAGTTAAAAATCAAAGAGCCCTTTTTAAAGTACTTTTTTAATTAATAGATTAAGGAAGTTGGCAAAATGTTTTTCTAAAGACAGTTAACTATCTTTCATTCAAATTCACAAATCACCTAACAGCTTTGTTTTTAAAAAGGCTTTATGAAAGGGAAGAAGGGAATAGGATACTTCAAAGCAGGAGTGCCCAAACTACAGCATGGGGGCCGGATGCAGCCCCCCCATGCCAATTCATCCAGCCCATGAACCCCTCATCACTCCTGAAAGCTGAAGTAAAACGTGCCCGTACGGGCGTGTTTTACTTCTGCTTCCAGGAGTGACAAGGGCTTCGTGGGCCGGATGAATTGGCATCAGGGGCTGCATCTGGCCTCCAGGTTGTAGTGACCAGCTCCCTGAACCACGTGACCGGCCCATGGCGTGAAAAGTTTGGGCACCTCTGCTTCAGTGGATGACTGCCAGAAACATGTACTGATGAGGATTTAAGTTTGGCCAAGGACAAAGATAGAGAGAAGGTAGTAAAGGGAGACCTGCTAAGCCCCTCTTTGGCCTCCAGAGCCCCCACTTACCAGGATCAGCTTAATGGACACTTCCAGGACCTCCTCCCGCCTTGTGCCTTGTCTACGCCGTCCAGTAGTAGTTGGCAAAAAAAGGTGTTGAAGCTCTTCGTTGGCCTCCAGGAGCCCTGGGGAGAGGATTTGGGGTTTAGAAGGGAGGCAGGAAAGAGAGACTTTCACAAGTGCTACACGGGAGTGAACAAGAAATTGCAAGTAGATAAATAGGGACAACTTTGGTGGGAAGGTAAACAGTGCTCCACTCCATGCACTCTGGTATGTATTCATGCTGCCACATGATTAGTGTCCCTATTTATCTACTTGCTATTTCTTACTTTCGAACTGCTAAGTTGGCGGGAGCTCACTCCATCATGTAGCATTTAGGTCTGGAACTGCAGATGTTTCCATGATTATGTGGCAGGTGAGTGCAGAGAAAGCTCCCAAATGGGTATCACATCCCCAATATTCTCTGTTTCACTTTCAGGAATCTAAGACATGAACAAAGCTCACATTTGAACAAATACTCTTTGCTTTTTCTTTGCATGCCACTCACATCACAGTTTTGGAGCAGTCTTGTAGGGTGTCTAGCCCAATCTTTTCCTAGATTTACAAATCCAGAAAGAATCTAACCCATTTTGAACAGGCTACTGCCCTGAATCTGCTGAAGATCTTTGGCAAAGGACAGTCATCACCCTCTAAGTAATTACTTCCATTTTTAAAATCTTGTCCACAACAACCTTCTCTTAATGCTCAGCTCAAATCTACCCTTTTGTAATGCAAGCCCATTAGATTCTATTCCTGCCCTCAAGACTACAAAGAAAAAGGCCACACCTTTTCCAGTGTAAACAGCCTGTAGGATATCTAAAGAAGGTTGTTAAATTCTTGCTCAGCCTTCTGCCCCCCAGGACAAACATTTATAGTTTATTTTTCTTCACGCTTACCACATTGGCAACCATCTTTTTGAACTTATTCCAGTTTGTATCATTTGTAAAATTGTGAAATATAAATCTGGATGGAGATCTTCAATATGACCAGTGCACAATAAAGCAAAATCTCTCCTGTGACCTACAACCCAAACTATTTTTCTTTTAATGCACCTTAAAACCATATTAAACATTTTTTGCAGCCATGTACAGCTGCTGATTCTTCACCAACCCTTTCTTTTCTTTAGGTTACTGCTGGGATTCCTCATTCCTAGGATGCTTGCATAATCAAAATGTACAAAGTAATATGAGTTGGAAAAAATGTGCTGTGATGAAAGTTTGAAAAATCAGTAAATGAAACCTTTTACCATACAAAAACAGTTTTATTCATAAAACTGAAGGGAGGAAGGAGCTTGATCAAGCAACAACATTAAAGGAGGATATAGCTGAAGATCCCAACCTCCCCTACATCACATAGGGCAGGTGTGCTCAAACTTTTTGGGCCATGGGCCGGTTATGTGACTCAGGGAGCTGGTCATTATGGCCCAGGGGGCGGATGCAGCCCCCATATGGGCACATTTTACTTCCGCTTCCAGGAGCAATGAGGGCTTCATGGGCCAGATGAATTGGCATTGGGGGTTGCATCTAGCCCCCGGGCCATAGTTTGGGCACCCCTGACTTAGAGGGACCCCGAATAGGCTGAGGGTCCCTAGAGTCGGATACGCTGGCTTTTGAGCAAGGGGCAACCTTTCCTTTTCCCTTCCTGCCCCCACCAGCCCCGCAGGAATGCAGCAAACCAGACCCCAAGCCTCGCTCTAGGGAAGCTGGAGAGGCAGCAAAAAGATTTTCTCCTCCCCCCCTCTCAGCAACTCTAAGCCTCATGCCTATAGCCATGCAAAAAACTGGAAATAGAAGCAGTAAAGTTTTTCTCCTCTCTCTCCCCCCCCCTTTACCAAACTGAATGGCTGGAGCAGAGAGTTTTGGAGCAAACTCTAAGCCTCATGCCTATAGCCATGCAAAAAACTGGAAATAGAAGCAGTAAAGCTTTTCTCCTCTCTCTCCCCCCCCCCCTTTACCAAACTGAATGGCTGGAGCAGAGAGTTTTGGAGCAAACTCTAAGCCTCATGCCTATAGCCATGCAAAAAACTGGAAATAGAAGCAGTAAAGCTTTTCTCCTCTCTCTCCCCCCCCCCCCCTTTACCAAACTGAATGGCTGGAGCAGAGAGTTTTGGAGCAAACTCTAAGCCTCATGCCTATAGCCATGCAAAAAACTGGAAATAGAAGCAGTAAAGTTTTTCTCCTCTCTCCCCCCCCCCCCTTTACCAAACTGAATGGCTGGAGCAGAGAGTTTTGGAGCAAACTCTAAGCCTCATGCCTATAGCCATGCAAAAAACTGGAAATAGAAGCAGTAAAGCTTTTCTCCTCTCCCCCCCCCCCCCTTTACCAAACTGAATGGCTGGAGCAGAGAGTTTTGGAGCAAACTCTAAGCCTCATGCCTATAGCCATGCAAAAAACTGGAAATAGAAGCAGTAAAGCTTTTCTCCTCTCTCTCCCCCCCCCCCTTTACCAAACTGAATGGCTGGAGCAGAGAGTTTTGGAGCAAACTCTAAGCCTCATGCCTATAGCCATGCAAAAAACTGGAAATAGAAGCAGTAAAGTTTTTCTCCTCTCTCTCCCCCCCCCCCCCCCTTTACCAAACTGAATGGCTGGAGCAGAGAGTTTTGGAGCAAACTCTAAGCCTCATGCCTATAGCCATGCAAAAAACTGGAAATAGAAGCAGTAAAGCTTTTCTCCTCTCTCTCTCCCCCCCCCCTTTACCAAACTGAATGGCTGGAGCAGAGAGTTTTGGAGCAAACTCTAAGCCTCATGCCTATAGCCATGCAAAAAACTGGAAATAGAAGCAGTAAAGCTTTTCTCCTCTCTCTCCCCCCCCCCCTTTACCAAACTGAATGGCTGGAGCAGAGAGTTTTGGAGCAAACTCTAAGCCTCATGCCTATAGCCATGCAAAAAA
Source organism: Furcifer pardalis (assembly GCA_030440675.1). NCBI lineage: Eukaryota > Metazoa > Chordata > Lepidosauria > Squamata > Chamaeleonidae > Furcifer > Furcifer pardalis. The sequence goes on from CP126894.1 coordinate 22,145,523, forward strand.
CTGGAAATAGAAGCAGTAAAGCTTTTCTCCTCTCTCCCCCCCCCCCCTTTACCAAACTGAATGGCTGGAGCAGAGAGTTTTGGAGCAAACTCTAAGCCTCATGCCTATAGCCATGCAAAAAACTGGAAATAGAAGCAGTAAAGCTTTTCTCCTCTCTCCCCCCCCCCCCCTTTACCAAACTGAATGGCTGGAGCAGAGAGTTTTGGAGCAAACTCTAAGCCTCATGCCTATAGCCATGCAAAAAACTGGAAATAGAAGCAGTAAAGTTTTTCTCCTCTCTCTCCCCCCCCCCCCTTTACCAAACTGAATGGCTGGAGCAGAGAGTTTTGGAGCAAACTCTAAGCCTCATGCCTATAGCCATGCAAAAAACTGGAAATAGAAGCAGTAAAGCTTTTCTCCTCTCTCTCCCCCCCCCCCCCTTTACCAAACTGAATGGCTGGAGCAGAGAGTTTTGGAGCAAACTCTAAGCCTCATGCCTATAGCCATGCAAAAAACTGGAAATAGAAGCAGTAAAGTTTTTCTCCTCTCTCCCCCCCCCCCCTTTACCAAACTGAATGGCTGGAGCAGAGAGTTTTGGAGCAAACTCTAAGCCTCATGCCTATAGCCATGCAAAAAACTGGAAATAGAAGCAGTAAAGCTTTTCTCCTCTCCCCCCCCCCTTTACCAAACTGAATGGCTGGAGCAGAGAGTTTTGGAGCAAACTCTAAGCCTCATGCCTATAGCCATGCAAAAAACTGGAAATAGAAGCAGTAAAGCTTTTCTCCTCTCTCTCTCCCCCCCCCTTTACCAAACTGAATGGCTGGAGCAGAGAGTTTTGGAGCAAACTCTAAGCCTCATGCCTATAGCCATGCAAAAAACTGGAAATAGAAGCAGTAAAGTTTTTCTCCTCTCCCCCCCCCCCTTTACCAAACTGAATGGCTGGAGCAGAGAGTTTTGGAGCAAACTCTAAGCCTCATGCCTATAGCCATGCAAAAAACTGGAAATAGAAGCAGTAAAGCTTTTTTCCTCTCTCCCCCCCCCCCCTTTACCAATCTGAATGGCTGGAGCAGAGAGTTTTGGAGCAAACTCTAAGCCTCATACCTATAGCCATGCAAAAAACTGGAAATAGAAGCAGTAAAGCTTTTTTCCTCTCTCCCCCCCCCCCTTTACCAAACTGAATGGCTGGAGCAGATAGTTTTGGAGCAAACTCTAAGCCTCATGCCTATAGCCATGCAAAAAACTGGAAATAGAAGCAGTAAAGTTTTTCTCCTCTCTCTCCCCCCCCCCCCTTTACCAAACTGAATGGCTGGAGCAGAGAGTTTTGGAGCAAACTCTAAGCCTCATGCCTATAGCCATGCAAAAAACTGGAAATAGAAGCAGTAAAGCTTTTCTCCTCTCTCTCCCCCCCCCCTTACCAAACTGAATGGCTGGAGCAGAGAGTTTTGGAGCAAACTCTAAGCCTCATGCCTATAGCCATGCAAAAAACTGGAAATAGAAGCAGTAAAGTTTTTCTCCTCTCTCTCCCCCCCCCCCCTTTACCAAACTGAATGGCTGGAGCAGAGAGTTTTGGAGCAAACTCTAAGCCTCATGCCTATAGCCATGCAAAAAACTGGAAATAGAAGCAGTAAAGTTTTTCTCCTCTCTCTCCCCCCCCCCTTTACCAAACTGAATGGCTGGAGCAGAGAGTTTTGGAGCAAACTCTAAGCCTCATGCCTATAGCCATGCAAAAAACTGGAAATAGAAGCAGTAAAGTTTTTCTCCTCTCTCTCCCCCCCCCCTTTACCAAACTGAATGGCTGGAGCAGAGAGTTTTGGAGCAAACTCTAAGCCTCATGCCTATAGCCATGCAAAAAACTGGAAATAGAAGCAGTAAAGTTTTTCTCCTCTCTCTCCCCCCCCCCCCTTTACCAAACTGAATGGCTGGAGCAGAGAGTTTTGGAGCAAACTCTAAGCCTCATGCCTATAGCCATGCAAAAAACTGGAAATAGAAGCAGTAAAGTTTTTCTCCTCTCTCTCCCCCCCCCCCCCTTTACCAAACTGAATGGCTGGAGCAGAGAGTTTTGGAGCAAACTCTAAGCCTCATGCCTATAGCCATGCAAAAAACTGGAAATAGAAGCAGTAAAGCTTTTCTCCTCTCCCCCCCCCCTTTACCAAACTGAATGGCTGGAGCAGAGAGTTTTGGAGCAAACTCTAAGCCTCATGCCTATAGCCATGCAAAAAACTGGAAATAGAAGCAGTAAAGCTTTTCTCCTCTCCCCCCCCCCCTTTACCAAACTGAATGGCTGGAGCAGAGAGTTTTGGAGCAAACTCTAAGCCTCATGCCTATAGCCATGCAAAAAACTGGAAATAGAAGCAGTAAAGCTTTTCTCCTCTCCCCCCCCCCCCCTTTACCAAACTGAATGGCTGGAGCAGAGAGTTTTGGAGCAAACTCTAAGCCTCATGCCTATAGCCATGCAAAAAACTGGAAATAGAAGCAGTAAAGCTTTTCTCCTCTCTCCCCCCCCCCCCTTTACCAAACTGAATGGCTGGAGCAGAGAGTTTTGGAGCAAACTCTAAGCCTCATGCCTATAGCCATGCAAAAAACTGGAAATAGAAGCAGTAAAGCTTTTCTCCTCTCCCCCCCCCCCTTTACCAAACTGAATGGCTGGAGCAGAGAGTTTTGGAGCAAACTCTAAGCCTCATGCCTATAGCCATGCAAAAAACTGGAAATAGAAGCAGTAAAGCTTTTCTCCTCTCTCTCCCCCCCCCCCCTTTACCAAACTGAATGGCTGGAGCAGAGAGTTTTGGAGCAAACTCTAAGCCTCATGCCTATAGCCATGCAAATTGGCGAGATCATAGGGAAGCAGGGAGAGGGTTAAAAACAGCACCTTCAGAGCACAGATTTAGCAGCAGTAAACCTACCTCCACACTCGTGCTGGCCTCCTCTGCCTCCTTCCACGGGGATACAGCAGCTTCTCTCAACACAGGGCCACTTTTGCCGCCCCTTGGAAATTGCCTGGGCCTGGGCTGGGAGCACGTGTATATCGCAATGCTTGCTGGGAGATTATGCCAGGCCCCTAGAAAATGCTCAGGACTGGCTGGCTGGATCACGTGAGTGCTGAAATTGCCGCCCCCTAAAATATGGCGCCCGGGCCCCCCCCCCGCCCCCCCTTCCTACGCCACTGATCACCAAAAGAAGGGCATTCCATAAAGAGCGAGCCACTGCCAATAAGACCCAGTTCTTGGTTGAAAACCTATGGGCCTCCCATGGAGTAAAGACCTATAACTGCAAGAACTGGGAGGATTGGGTGGGGCTTGCAAGTTGCACTTAGAAAGAGGGGTTTCCTCTCCCCTGTGACTGTTCTTCTTACTACATTGATTCTTATAGGTCAGTGGTGGTGAATCTTGACACTCCAGATGTTCTTGGACACGTGCTGATCAGGGCTTCTAGGAATTGAGGTCCAAGAACAGCTGGAGTGCCAAGGTTCACCACCAGATTTCTAGGTTGTCTGACATCCATGCTGGGGTGTGCAGAAGAGTAAGTTGAAAATGAAAACTAACAAAAAAAGGCAAGAAAGAGACATATGATGATCATTTATAGAACCATCATCAGGAAGAAGCAATAAGGTATAACATGAGGTCACTTTGAAATTCTCCTAGTTCTTTAAAGTTCAGTAGTTTGTAGAATAGGCCAAATCTCCCAAGCAACTGTAACCACCAGCTGTTTAATCTGAACAAAGCTGTGTATACAAAGTATAGAGTGGCTTTCACAAACATAAATAAAAAGCTTGGTTTTTCATCTACTACCAAAATATAGAACATGGTACTTCTGTTGGACAAGAACAAGGGGTAAGGAGTCTTTACTTTATTAGGCTGATAAATTCAAATGAGATAGTCACATGATGACCAATCTCTCCGTGATGTTAAATGTTGTATAAATGTTCTAAAGCAGGGGTGCCCAAACTATGGCCTGTGGGCTGGATCCAGCCCCTGCTACCAATTCATCCAGCTCACACCACTCTTGTTTCTCCTGGAAGCGGAAGTAAAACATGCCTGTTGGGAGCCAACTCCAGCCCATGGGCCATAGTTTGGGCACCACCCCTGGTATAAGCAGAAAAAATGGAAGCCTAAAAATCTATCTCATCCTGTTTCAAAACAGATTGCAAGGTGTGCTTTACTTCTGTTGTTGTTGTTTTGTTTTACTAACTAATTAAATTGTGTTATCCAGAGAAACTAATGTAGGATGTAGTCCATCACAGACTTACCTGGCAAAAAGCCCTACCGAATTCTCTGGAACCGAGCAGACATCTGTTGTTGTTGTGCAGTTCATGGAACTCTCATGTTTTGAGGGCCTTCAATGTATTTTGAAAATTTGTTTAAAAATGGTTTATTTCCTCCGTTTTTTAAAGGCCACAGTTTTGCTACTGTTGTTCTCAATGCAACAGAACAGAAGTCAATTAGTGAATAGCTAGGTTTGTCAGATTTCCTCCGGCATAATAGGAAATTCTTTTTTTGCAGCAAATATGTGCATAAGCTTTCTTTTTGCTTCATAAAACAGATCTAACAAGATATGACAATCAAGTCTGGCTCTTGAAGGAGATTCTAAAATGTGCCTGTTATTTATATACATTCGATTTTTACTGTATGTCATCTGTGTCTCTTGAAAGCAATTTCCAATACTCCTTTTGTGAGTTTCATTTAAATGATAAGAACATAAGAATGCGAAGAACTGCCTTGCCAAATAAAGGTGAAGTTCCACTTTCTGCAACAATCTGTATTAAAACTAACTAGCTGAAGGGAGCTGGGAAATTCAGAAGATAGCAATAGCCAGTCACAACCTGTAGTCTCAAGCAAAACAAGGGGGTATTATCTCCCACCCACTCTCTAAAAAAAGAAGAAGAAGAGAAAGGAGAAAATCTACCCAGAATAATTAAAATGTAATCAACCACATTTAAGTACTTTATACCTAGAAAACTCTAAGAAGGGTCACCCTAAGTAGGCTTGATTTGAAAGAAGGCTATTATTATTATTATTATTATTATTATTATTATTATTATTATTATTATTATTATTATTATTATTATTATTATTATTATTATTATTATTATTATTATTATTATTATTATTATTATTATTATTATTATTATTATTATTATTAAGTTATATGTGCAGATGTAACCATGGAAATAATTCACTAAATTTAAAATAGAAATGTAATATAACTGTTCCAACAGCAGGGGAGATTTTGAGCAGGTAACCTGACCCTTTTCTGTTCCTATGGTTCTTGATCCTGTAACCAGAGCTGGAATGGACAACTCAAAACAGAAGATTATTTTCTATCAGATGGGATAGACATCCACCCAAGCAATGAAAAAATAGTATGTATCTAGACATGGGGGTTTACAGAGAGTGATAGGTTTTTCTCTTTGAGTTTGTTTGTCTTTGAAAAGCCAAGGGTGAGTTACATTTTAACTTTGAATAGAAAATGTAGGTTTATCAATTAGTGTAAGACTCTAAATTTATTAATGCTATCTAGGTCTGTATTTTATTAATGTTTATCATCTATTCTATCTTGCTTGGATTGTTCTGTTTGATATTATTATTTTGTGGAATAGTAGCCGTGTTAGTCTGTGATTCAAGAATATCAGAAAACAAAAACAAAATAATAATAAAATAAAACCAAAAACACTGCAGCAATTTAAAGACTAACTGCTATATTTTTACTGTTAGCTTTCGTGGATCAAGGCCACTTCTTCAGACAAGGACTAAAACTTCCAGACATGGTTTATATACACCAGATGCAGGGGTCAAGATGTCACAAGGACATCTTGTGGGTTCTCTATCTCATTGTGAGCCGCCCAGAGTGGAGCTTGCACCAATTGAGGAGGGGTATTGTGCTAACCTACCCCAGTGGGCAGGGTTGCCACACAGTGGTGCTACACAGACAGACCTGGCAGCAGTCTATTCAAGGAGAATCCAAATAGCAAAGTCCAAAGAGCAAGCCTTAGGGCTCTCTCCTCTCTTATTTAACATCTACAGGAAACCGCTGGGTAAGATCATCCGTTCCCACAGGGTGAGGTATCATTAATACGCAGATGATACCCAGTTATATATCTTGGCCTGTGGTGACGCTAGTGGTGCAGTGGAAGTCCTATCCAGATGTTTGGAGGCTGTCAGGGTCTGGATGGGGGACAACAGACTGCAACTGAATCCTGGCAAGACTGAGTAGCTGTGGTTCAGGGGTCCTGCATTATCTTGGAAGCTATCATCTTTGGTTCTGGACAGGACTTCTTTGCCCCAAACAGACCTCGTGCATAATCTGGGGGTCCTCCTGGACTCGCGTCTCCTGCTCAAAGAGCAGGTGGCAGTCAAGGCTAGGAGGGCTTTTGCTCAACTTTGTGTTATTCGCCAGTTACGCCCGCTCCTAGATTGGGAAAGAAAGAAAGAAAAGTAATATTACCAATCTTAGCTTTTGTGGAAGATCTCCCAGTCTCTATATTAATATCATTTCTGAATGAGTTGACTATCATACATTTTCTGGTCTTTTAATAAACACCCAGTTTAAATTCCTTTAAGCTGTTCTGGGCTTACCTGTTGCCAATGGCAGCTGGTATCTACTGTGGTTGATGTGGCACTTACACAAGTATGGAACCAGGAATAATAGGTTGAGCCAAGGACACACATGGGGCATATATGGATTCCCATATATGTACATGGAGGATATATACATATATGGAGGAGGGAGCAAACATTCATATGTACACAGAACAGGACAAGATCTATATCAAGACCTTTTATAGCCATATCTACAATTCAGATACAAATAACACAACCCTAAATCCTGAAGCCTAAATCCTTACCTTTAAGAGACATCCATGGACCAATTAATTAAGTATTATTCTTTGCACATACAATTTCTGTTCTTTGCTTTGCTCTGCCTAGTAAGTCTTGCTCTATTTAAAGAGTTGCCAGGTTTGTTGCCTTTCGTAAGTAGCATCTGTCTGAAGGGATGTGTGGATTCCTGCCTAGAGATTAAACTCATTATGCATGCAAAGCCACTCCCTTATCTTCATGGTCTGTTGTTGCCTTTCAACACAAAGCAGGCCAGGGATCCTGCATTTTTAATCATGAGTCTGATTGGTACGATTTGCCAGAAGGAAGTGCACTTAAGGAACTCTCCCCATTTTTTTCATTCATATTTCAGCTCCACTTACGGAACAGAATAAATAATTAGTAATGTGATAGGCCTTCACAACTACACAGTGCAATCTGAGAGAAACACACTGTCGTGGATATTTTAGGGAAATAATTGGACAGGACCTCTGGATAATTTTTTGCATCATCTGTTAGTGAAAACTGCGAGGGAAGAAGCATCTGGTTCCATTTGCACCTACATCATCCTGATGTATTTGCATTTTTGCTCACAGTGTTTTTATGCCACTTTTTTTTTTACCAAAATGCTTTTAGTCTGGATGAGAAGGACATTGTAGTTTAAAATCACTTAAAAAGCATAATAGAGATGCAGACAGACAGACAGACAGACAGATCGATCAATCAATAGATTAGATTAAATTAGATTAGACAGACAGACAGACAGATCAATTGATAGGGAGATAGATCAATCAATCGATAGGTTAGATTAGATTAGATTTAGTGAGAAAGAGAGAGAGATTAGATTAGGATAGATGGATGGATGGATGGATTAGATTTAAATAAAACAGATGGATTGGATTAAGGATAGATAGATAGATAGATAGATAGATAGATAGATAGATAGATAGATAGATAGATAGATAGATAGATAGATAGAAAGTATGCACAATCTCAAAGAGCAACATTGCTACTAGAAATTTGGTGAGGAAAGCTAAGAAGCATTTCAATCCAAAATCCTAACAAAATAATTAAAAATAGCCTCTGCAAATATCTGTAAAACAGGGCCACAGAAACCTCAAACAGCATGGAAAGAATACTGCATCTCAGAGTGACTATGAAAAAAGACCCAAGCCATCTCAGCAACAGGCTGTCAAAATGGCGGCACAAAATAAGGTTTTGTGTAGTGTATGGAGAGATTTGCAAGCCTGGAGACTGTCATTAAGAGTCCATCAGCAGATACAGATGTATGGAGGGGGAAGTGCCCTATGTGCTGATAGCAATAGCAGTTACATTTATTTTGCCCCATAGCGCTAAATGCACCCTCTGGGCAGTTCACAAGTTAATTAGCATTTTGCCCCAAACACCCTGGAAGAATGGTAGGCTGAGTCAACCTTGATCCCCATCAGTATTAAGGTCACAATATTTTAGCTACAGTACATCAGTTTAACCACTGTGCCACCATCTTCATTAGAAGATGAAGGGGGCACCATCTTCTGCTCCTTTGTCTCCATCCAGGTAAAAATTGGGGAGGGTTTCTGCTTTGGCAAAAAGTAGGGATGATTAGTAAGGAGGTCAAATTGAGGTGCATGTATAATCCAACCAGGGTCAATCACAGAACTGGCTAGGTTTTGCTCCCATTCCTTCAAAAGGGCTGCTCATGTGTTCAAGCCTCCCTCCTTGGAAAGCTTGTCCCATCCTTAGAAATAATTAATAGGACGTCTTCTGCAGCGCACCTTGATTTTTAAATGAAGGACTGTCCTTTTACACCCCTCGGATAAAGGACCATCCTCTGTGTAGAAGTGTGCCTTGTTTGTGTCCTGTAGTCAACGTGTGGAACAATTGTTTGGACTACAACACTCATAATTCACCAAACACCATGCAGCGGGGAAATTATTGTTCAAACTGGTGACATTTCCAGTGTTTTCTCAACTATTTGGATCATACTTACAGTCATAATCCATAATGGTTATGACATAGGGGTTATGATAGTCATAATCCATAGGGAATAGGGGTGCCTAGCGTGCAGTGGTCCATGGGGTCGCAAAGGGTCGGAATCGACTGTTCAACTGAACAGCAGCAGCAGCAGCAACAATAACCAGTCATACATTTTGCAAAAGATTTTGCATCAACTAGCCCCCCCCCCCCCAAGATTGCTGTGTGTATTGCTTCTGAATCTTAAACCCCTTTATAGTTCACATTAGGTGGTTAACAAATTTGATTCAAGTGAACTGAAAACAATCTTGTCTTCAAGAAACATTGTAGAAATATCTGTCTCCTATGAACGCTCCATCAGTTTTAATATAAGCCACAGCATGGTAGAAATGCATTTTTAATTGCATTCTTTAAATCTTGTGTATTTCCACTCTTAGGCATTCATAATAGTGTGAATTTTTTGAATTAGTCTTATGTTTCTTGTCTCAAAATCCTGGCATACAGTCAGTTCCTTACAGTATGTAGAATGGTAATCTTCTCCAGTTTAAATAGTAATAGCAATTATACTTAAATAATAACCTGTCCCATTTTAAATATTTTTTCTTGATGTCAGAACAAGTTTACAGTAATCCTAATATGGCTTTCAAGCAAACAAGGCATTTAAGGAGTAAATTTATGTGGAGGCATCGGTTGAGAGTTTAATTTCTAACAATCGTCCCTTCTCTTTTCTTTTGGATATCTTTTAATTTATTTGCTAAATGCAAATCAAACTGACTGGACAAACTGTCTAGAAATGTTTCTACTTTTCTTCCTTTTATTGAGGTGTGGAACAGATTCAATGGTTTGGACTTGATAGACAGAGTGCCAGAAGAATTATGGACAAAGGTGTGGGACATCATACAGGAGGCAGCAAGGAAAACCATACCAAAAGAAGTGTAAGAAAACAAAGTGGTTTCCTAGCAAAGGAAAGAAGGAAAACAACAGCCAAAGGAGAAAGGAAAAAATTCAATCAATTGAATACAGAATTTCAAAGAAAAGCAAGGAGAGATAAGGAAACCTACATAAATGAGCAGTTTAAAGAAAGAGGAGAACAAAATAAGGGTTAGGACCAGAGACCTTTTTTAAAAAATTGGGGAAGTCAAGGGAACTTTAAAGTGAAAAGGACCTTGATAAGGAACAAAAATGGTAAGGAGTTAGCTGATGCAGAAGAGATTAAGAAAAGATGGAAGAGTACACAGAGGAACTCTACAAAAAGGACCTCAACACCCAGGATAATCACAAAGATGAGAAAATTGATCTTGAGCCAGACATCCTAGAGAGTGAAGTCAGGAAGGCCCGAAAAAGCACTGCAAACAGCAAAGCCAGTGGAGATGATGGTATTCAAGCTAAATTTTTCAAAGCCCTAAAAGATGATGGAATCAAATTATTGCATTCTATATGCCAGCAGATTTTGAAAACACAACAATGGCCACAGGATTGGAAAAGATCAATAAAGGTTCAAATCCCAAAAAAGGGCAATGACGAAGAATGTTTGAATTATCAAACAGTTGTGCTCATCCCACAAGCTAGCAAGGTGATGATCAAGATAATACAGGATAGACTGCAGCAGCACACGGAGAGAGAACTACCAGAAGTGGAGGCAGGGTTCAGAAGAGGCAAGGGAACTAGAGACCACACTGCCAACATACGTTGGATCATGGAGAAAACAAAGGAATATCAGAAACAAGTCTACTTCTGTTTCATTGACTACACCAAGGCCTTTGACTGTGTGGACCACAACAAATGTGGCAAATAATTAAAGAGATGGGAATACCAGAGCACCTTATATACCTTGTGAGAAATCTGTACATGAGTCAAGAAGCAACAGTTAGGACACAATACGGAATGACGTCATGGTTTGGAATAGGAAAAGGAGTAAGACAAGGCTGCATTTTGTCACCCTGCTTATTAAACTTATATGCAGAGCACATAATGTGCAATGCAGGGATGGAGGAATCACAATTTGGGATCAAAATTGCTGGGAGAAACATCAATAATTTGAGATATGCAGATGATATTACCCTAAGGGTAAATCCGGCTTAGCTTGAAAGAGGAAAAATGCAAAAGCTTGCTTGACACTAAACATTAAGAAAACCAAGAACATGGCCACAGGCCCTATCAATCCCTGGAAAATAGATGGGGAAGAAGTAGAAGCAGTGACAGACTTTACTTTTCTAGGATCAAATATCACTGCAGATGGATATTGCAGCCATGAAATAAAAAGGAGACTGATTCTGGGGGAGACAAGCTACGAGAAACCTGGGGACCATAGTTGAGGCAATGGTATTCCCGGTGGTAATGTATGGTTGTGAGAACTGGACCATAAGGAAAGCTGAGGGCAAAAGAATAGATGCCTTTGAAATATGGTGTTGGAGGAGAGTTTTGAGAGTCCCCTGGACAGCGAGGAGAACAAATAGCTTGGTCTTAGAAGAAATCAACCCTGACTGCTCCTTAGAAGGTCCAATAGTAAAGATGAAGCTAAAGTAATTTGGACATCAAATGAGAAGAGAGGATTCACTTGAGAAAGACTTGAAGCTGGGAAAGGTGGACGGCAAAAGAAGAAGGGGACAACCAAAAATGAGATGGCTAGATGGTATTGTAGATGCAATGGGCACAAAGCTGGGCGTGTTGAAGAGGATGGTGGAGGTCAGGACAGGGGTGCCTGGTGGGCAGTGTTCCATGGGGCCTCATGGGTCAGAATATCCTGTGTGACTGAACAACAACAAAACAACTGAATGAATATATTTTTGTCTATCCTAAAGTATAATGGACTGTGGTTGCTTAGTGGTTAAGACACTGAATTTGATGACTGTAATGTTGACAGGTCAGCAGTTTGTGACCTGAGTATTGCGCGACATAATGAGCTCCCATCCCTGTCCCAGAAATTGCAAGTAGATAAATAGGTACCACTTCGGTGGGAAGGTAAACAGCATTCCATCTACTCCAGTGTCTAGTCATGTCTGCCACACATCCACATAAATGTCTGCAGATGAAGACCACACTGGCTCTTTCGCTATAAACAGAGATGAGCACTGAAGCCTAGAGTCAGATATGACTGGCTTTCAATCAAGGGCAACCTTTACCTTTACTATAAAGTATGTTAAAAATGAAGAAAAAACATACCGGCAACTGCAAAACTTAACTGTAAAGACTAAATAGAAGAAAATTAAATTGCAACCATGATAACTTAAATAGAAATAGAAAAGCTCTGATAATTTTTTTAAAATGCTACAATACAAATTGTTCTGATGTTTAAGATGGAAATAATAGGACTGCACTTAAGTTTTACAAAATATGATTCCCAATCCTTTCAATGTTACACAACAATGCTTACAAAGTTATAAAAATGAGTTCTGAGTTAAGTCACATTTGTAAAAATCTTAACATACTATATTGTTAAAAAATTAAACTAGACTAGGCTTGCCCGATTGGGGCGGGATAGCAAATGGGAAGAATAAATAAATAAATAAATAAATAAATAAATAAATAAAGTAAGTAAGTAAGTAAGTAAGTAAGTAAGTAAGTAAGTAAGTAAGTAAGTAAGTAAGTAAGTAAGCAAGCAAGCAAGCAAGCAATTATAATAATCTCATCAATGTAAAAACATCTATTTTTTAGCTATCTGTTATATACTTATATTTGACTTTAACTACTAACAAACTTCTCTGTAGATTGGAATTCCAAGGAAATGTTTTTTAATAGAACTCTCTATTGAATTAGCACCAGCTACTGTTCTAAGAATCTGGAATGTGAAATCTAGTAGTCTGCCATTATGATGTTAACGATTGTTTTCCTTAAAATCTGAAGAGTGACTATAGTCTCTTGTAACCTGAAACTCTTGTACAATAGCAATTACACTTACATATTACCCCGTAGTGCTTAGTGCCAACACACTGGTTACTCATTTTACACACCTCAGAAGGATGGAATGTTGAGTCAACCTCGATCTCCCTCAGGATCAAACTCACAATGTTGTGGCTGCAGCACAGCAGGTTAACACCTGTGCCAATAGAGAACATTGTAATTTCCAAAAGGAGGTGCTCTAGAATTGCTAATGCATTCTTAACATGTTCAAATGGCTTAGGGTACAAGTGGTCTTGCTCTGCAGTATGCCTGGGGATTTAAAATGACTATAGTAAACCATTTCCCAAGACACATTTTAAAAGTGCTTTCCTATACAGGGCTGCTTTCTGCTGGTGGACAGTTTTAGTTTTTTCCAATCTTTCTTTGTAAATTAGTGGGGCTTTTGTTCATTGTGCTGTATACACCTCTTTCTTATTGTGTTTTGGTTATAAGACTTGAATAGCCAAAATGAAGCTACCTTTTGATGAGTTCATTCTGCAGTTCCTTTTGCCTGATCTAGTGTGAGAAAGATTAGCCGGCACAATTATGGTTCAAAAATACCACAATCTTGGAGGAGGCTCTTTCTATGTACCACAGGTGTGGCAGGCTGGCAAAATGGTAAATGTTGACATGCAGTGCTTTTCGTGGTGGTTTCCCACAACTATGTCCTTCAAGAAGAATCTCAAAATGCAGACAGGTGTAGATCAGCTTTTCTAGCAATGTTCATCTCCAAGCAGCATCAGCCATTTTATTTTGAAATGCAAACAGGCTCTTAACTGCTAATTCTAAACCAAACCTCTGCAGAATACTTTTCTTATACCAGGAATAATTTACAGCAGTATATTGCCATTGGGGAAAAATCTATTCCTCACAAATATTCTGAGGATTGCACTAAAGCTCAGGAACACAAAGGAAGCCTGAGGGGGAGTGACAGAAGATCTCACCATCTGTGTTAATCAAAATATCCTTATGCTATGTTCTACTTTACTAATGAGTCTCCAACATTGGTCCTCCACATGTTTCTGTTTATAGATGTGAGGTCTGGCATGGATTAAGAAAATTGAAAGAAAACATTTCCTCTGTTTTGGTGGGGTTGTAGTGGGCTGATGGTGACTAGCTGTCTTAATGGCTGCCCCAATTTGAAAGGTGTGGGATACAAAGTCTTGCATTGGAAGTCTGCTCAGCTCAATGAGGTTCAGAGGTTTGCTGTGATTCAGCATCATGTTAGTGGTGTGCTGTCACCATGTCCCAAGAGAAGAACCCCCTCCCCCCATCTCCCAGTCAGGTGACACTGCATGGAGACCTTGACTATACGAACTGGGTGGGCAGGCATGATGGGCCTGAGGCAAATAATGGATTCCAAGTCTTAGATGATCACAGTCACAAGATAAAGGCACCATCCTTCTGAAAAAATTGCTCCTGTAAACAGATCTAAATGTGCTGGAAAAAGAAAGGCTAGCATGTATGCCACCCTAAACAAGGATACCTCATATGCGGACCAACATAAGGTGTTGAGCTGGTCCATTAAGGTTCATAGGATGGGAAAGGTGTTGGGATTTCTGCCATCTGGGACTTGTTTGGTGACTCTCTCCCACCCTGCTACCATCTGCCTAGTGCAGAATGGCCCACATTCTGGGGTGACTGGAACGAGTGCTGCCACCGCCACTCACCACTGCTGCCGGTTGCCGTCGATGCCAAGCCTGGCATTGGTGGCAACCACTGGCAGCGGTGAGAGGTGACAGTGGTGCACCAGCGCAACACGACTCGAGCAAGGGCTGCCACCGACACTGCCGCCCCTCTAAGGAGGCTGCTGAGGGCCTCCCCAGCTGCCCCACTCTCCAGGCCAAAGTGGCATCTGGTGAGTGCGCATGCGTGAAAAAAGCAATTGACACATGCACACTCAGTACTAAAGGTGTGCATGCGTCAATTGCTATTTTCACACATGCGCACTCACCAGATGCCATTTTGGCCTGGAGAATGGGGCAGCCGATGAGGCAACCGAACCAGTCACCTCAGAAAAAGGCCTACCACACCAGGTGGTCTCACGGGGAGGTTAGTACCCACCCCCCAGGAGATCATCTGGGATCTGGCCTACCGGTTCGACAGAACCAGGCTGAACTGGCCTATGCCCACCATTAATTTGGAGGCTGCAGCCACTCTCTGAAGATAAAAGGAATCCATATGACCGGGGTGCTTAATTTTTAAAAAAAATGGATAAAATTTCCTGGCATCTGTGTAGAGAGGACAGCGTAAAAGAACATGTTCCATTGTTTCAACTACTTCTCTGCCACATGGACACTGTTTTTGATCAAAAGGGATATTTTGATATCTCCCTCCAGTAACAGCTGTTGCAAAGACATTAAATCTAGCCAAAGATAAGGCCCTTCTATACCCACCTCTTCTCCATACCCCAGCTCACAACAACCCTATGAGTAATTTGATTGCGGGTGAAGCTCTGTTTTTCTGCTTGGGAAGGGCTTCCAGGGAACATGCTCACCATGCACCAATGCAGTGTACATCAGGATGCGCTCGGGTGGGTATTCTCACCACTCCTGGGTCGACATCAGGTGAATATAGCAATTAGACTTATCTACCACCCCATAGCGCTTAGTGCACTATGTGCCAGTTCACAAGTTAATTAGCATTTTGCCCCAAACATGCTGGTGCTCATTTTCCCAACTTTGGAAGGATGGAAGACTGAGTCAACCTTGATTCTTTCTAGTCAGGATTGAACTCACAACCTTCTGACTGCAGGGTTCTTATATGTCACTTGAGTAAAGTTGTAGCGGAAAGGATTCTAGCTTTGCAATCTGTCCACCTGCTTGTCTTTTACTGAGCCCATTTCCCTGCTTTATCAATGGCATAGGCAGGTTGTCCTGTAAAAAGCACCTTCGTTTGCCGTCTCCCTATCTTTCTCTGCTGCCTCCACTGGAACACAGAATGCATGCATGGACTTACGATGTCACTTCGCAGATGTTTTAGATAATTTTGTGTGTACCGCCTAAAGGTCAGGCGAAGGAGATTGTAAACGTGCTTGGCTGAATCTGCTTAGCAAGCAACCATGATGAGTGTTCTAGTTATGAAAGCTCTGTAAGCATTTTTAGCTATAAGGTGTCTCTGCTCTCCTCATTAGACTTTTGTAATTAAGGCACTAAGGTCAAATAGACTTCTTGGTAGTGGCGGGTGGAATGTGTATGTGGGGGTTTACATAGTTCCCCACATCCCCACTATGGATACAGACCTATTGCTGGGTATATGTTTCACTGACCTTGGAAAGCTGGAAGGCTTCGCCAACTTTGACGCATTCACCATGGTAATGAGATGTTTGGGGAAGGCTGTTGGAGTAACTAGAATGGATAAAATCAGGAATGAGATTGTAAGGGAAAGAATTGGAACAGAACCAATCTTAAGCTACATACTGAGACAACACATAAAGTGGTTTCCTCATTTGGAGAGAATGTCTTGAAATTCCATTCCACACAAGGCATATGACAACATCAAAGAAATATTACAAGAACATCAAACAGTGCCAGTGGAGGCCACTAGAAGTGCCACCCCAAGAACCTTGTATCTCCCTTGATCCCCAAAGGGATAAAAGAGGAAGTAAAGAATAAGAAAACACATTCAGACGAGTGCTTGAACAGATCTTGCAGGACCATAAGAATGTCACAATACAAATTGCTTGGACAGTCTAAAGAGCATAGAATGAAACAAACTATCTGAAAATAAATTCCTCATAGATCTCTACCTTGCTTGCATTTTAAAAAAACACCAGTAATGGAGGTTTCTTCCTATGCCTAGTTCCATATCAAATACATTTCTCAGCTTCAGGATGTGTTAAGTACAAGGAGCACAAAGCCAATTAGCTTTCATGAAAATGTCCATCATATCAATGAATGCGGACCCAGTTATATGTGCTCTTAGCTTTCCTGAGTACTGGACAATAGGCACTTTTTTGCATTATGAAGATGATGTATCCAAATAGATTAATTCATGGTGTGCTTGGTTTGACAGGTGCTTTGTATTTAAGAGGGAATGATGGATTGGTTTAGACAGATGACAAAAGACATTGGTAGGATGAACCATGTCAACACAAGGAGCCCCTTCCAATTTCATTATTCTATGATTCCATGAACACTGCTAGAAGCCACATACACCTCCTCTAGTAGGGCATATAGAGAGCCTCTTTGTCTTGGGAGCCAGTTTTCCCCAAGGCACAGTGGTTAAGCTGCAGCATTGAAGCAAAAACTGTTAATAATCTAAATTCATTCCTGATGGATTCAAGGTTCACTCAGCCTCCCAGCCTTCCAATGTCAGTAAAAGGTATACCCAACATATTGAGGGCAAAATGCTAATTACCTTGTGACCCACTCAGGGAGTGCTCTAAATGCTATGGGGTGGTATATAATTGCTGTCTGGCCAGACATGACTATGGTAATGGAGTAGACTGTACAGTCAGTGACTCAACAGCGAGTGTTGGGTGGCGGCAAATAACCTGACTCCCTAAAGGGGCCAATGGCTATGGGCAGATAAGCCCCTTTAGGTTGGGTGATAGCCCCCTCAGTGGAGGAAATGCAACTGGAAAACATCATATTGGGCCCAATGGCAAAATGAGCAGAGGAGGAACCACTTCACTATCCTGATTCCCAACAATCATGGAGGCAGAAGAGGTCATGCCAAATGGACTGGCTGTGAAGGTGCACCTTTTCATTATCCTCAAGGCTGCGGCAGTCCATTTCAGTCCAGGTGTCAAATAATGCTTGTCTCGTTTCATATGTGCCACAGGAGATGGCTCCGTGATCGTAGTGTGTGGGTCAATTCATGGCCAGCTGGGATCCACCTTAAACAAATTCAAGTCAATGGCATATTTCCTGGGAAATGATTTTCAGGAAAAAAATGTATACTTGGCCGTGAGTGGCAGCATCTGCCACTGCCACCCCAGGTATATAATATAAGAGAAGCAGCAGGGTTAGAAAGACAATAACAGGCATCAGAAATGTTATTCAGCGATGATATTGTGATGGATTTTGAAATAGATAAGTGTGCAACTTTATCAGGAAGAAAAGGCAAATTTTGTGATTCAGAAGCGTAGAGCTAGCAAAGGGAAGAACCATACAGAATTCTGGACATGATTAAAACTATAAATACTTGGGATTTTCACAAACAAATGACGTAAACTGTGGAATAATGAAAAGGAAGACTAACACAGAGTTTTTGAGGAGAATAAGAAAAATTCTGAAATCAAGACTGAAAGGTGGAAATTTATTTTTATTTATTTATTTAATTATTTACATTTATACCCCGCTCTTCTCCGAGGACTCAGGGTGGCTTACAGTTAAGAGCAATTAAAACACATTATTTACAACAACAAAAATTAAAATTAAGAGTTAAAAGATTAAAAAGTTAAAAGTTAAAAAGTTAAAACCACAAAAACAGGGAGATTGGTGGGGTTATTCACAGGAGGAATAACTACCTGGTGATACCAGTGACAAGTTATAGTGCTGGTATTGTAGACTGGATTGTGATTGAATTGAATGTTTTAGATGGGAAAATAAGGAAGGTAATGACTACAAATCTATGAAGTGATGTGGATAGTTAATATCTGCTGTGGGAGGATGGAAGACAAGGATTGCTGCAAGCAAAGCAAATGGTGGAAGAGGAAACGAGGTTTCTCAGTGAAGATGTTTGTTGTATCAATGAGAGAATGTTGAATGAAGTTTCTAGGGAAGGTACCATCAAGACTGCTGGAGTTGAAAGATGCATAAAGGGAAGAGGTGTTAGGCAATAGAATAAATCAGGGGTGACCAAACTATGGCCTGGGGCCCGGATCTGGCCCCTGACACCAATTCATCTGGCCCACGAAGCCCTCATCACTCCTGGAAGCAGAAGTAAAACGCGCCCATACCGGTGCATTTTACTTCTGTTTCCAGGAGCGACAAAGGCTTCCCTGGCTGGATGAATTGGCTTCAGGGGCCACATCTGGGCCCCGGGCCATAGTGACCAGTTCCCTGAGCCACATGACTGACCCATGACCTGAAAAATTTGGACACCCCTGGAAGAAATGCTTGGAATAATAAATCATTACATGCTCCATAAATAAAAAGTATTGAAGGTCAAGTGGATAAAGCTAAGAATTGAATATGGCTAAAATCCAATAAAGGGGATGGCAGTGGCTTAGTAGTTAAGAAGCTGAACTTGATGACTGGAAGGTTGACAGGCCAGCAGTTTGAGACCCAAGTGCTACACCATTGAGTGAGCTCACCTCTCTGTCCCATCTTCTACCAACTTAGCAGTTCAAAAGTAAGAAATTGCAAGTAGATAAATAGGTACCGCCTCAATGGAAAGGTAAACAGTGTTCCATGCACTCCGGTGTCTACTCATGCCTGCCACATGTCGACAGAAAAATATTCAGACGCAGACAGCACTGGCTCTTTGACTGTAAAAGGAGATGAGCACTGCACCCTAGAGTTGGCTATGACTGGCATTCAAGCAAGAGCAACCTTTACCTTTACCTAAAATTCAGTATCCTAAAAAGGAGACAGAAAAACTTATATTTTCTGCCCAAGAACCAACATGATAAAATTGGAACTAACAGTAAGTGTAGGCTTTTAAGGAAATGGCTAAAACAGTGGACCACATTGTTAGTGGATACAGTAAGATCACACAGACTGACTACAGAGGACACCATAACTGAGTGGCAGCAATTGGAATCTGCGCAAGAATTATAGAGTATCATCTTCAAAGTACTGGTGGGAAAACAAATCTGAAAAGATGGTTGAGGATGAGGACAGGACAGTTAAGATCTTGTGGCTCAGACACGACACTCCAGACATTACTGTGGTTGGGGGGGAAATGGTTATGTGGAATGATTTGGCGATCCAAGGTGATGGTCGGATGGAAGAAAAAGAGATTGAAAAGATAATGAGATACAGTACAGCTGAAGTACAACATCTCTGAGAAAATGAGCAATCGTGATATCAGTAGTGAAAGGACAGTAGGGAGCAATTCCAAAAGGGTTGTGGGGGGGGATCATATGGTGTGATTGGCATTGAAAATATCACAACAGAGCAGTTGAAGTGAGTAGCACTACTAGGTAAGGTAAAGGGCACCCTTGCTCAAAACCCAGTCATATCCAACTCTAGAGTTCAGGGCTTCTTCTTCTTCTTCTTCTTCTTCTTCTTCTTCTTCTTCTTCTTCTTCTTCTTCTTCTTCTTCTTCTTCTTCTTCTTCTTCTTCTTCTTCTTCTTCTTCTTCTTCTTCTTCTTCTTCTTCTTCTTCTTCTTCTTCTTCTTCTTCTTCTTCTTCTTCTTCTTCTTCTTCTTCTTCTTCTTCTTCTTCTTCTTCTTCTTCTTCTTCTTCTTCTTCTTCTTCTTCTTCTTCTTCTTCTTCTTCTTCTTCTTCTTCTTCTTCTTCTTCTTCTTCTTCTTCTTCTTCTTCTTCTTCTTCTTCTTCTTCTTCTTCTTCTTCTTCTTCTTCTTCTTCTTCTTCTTCTTCTTCTTCTTCTTCTTCTTCTTCTTCTTCTTCTTCTTCTTCTTCTTCTTCTGATGATGATGATGATGATGATGATGATGATGATGATGATGATGATGATCGACTTATATGCTGCCACACTTGCAAAGAGCAACTCTGGGTGTCTCACAACCATGTCATCACATAATTTATATCAACATAGAAAAATCATAAAATACAATATACATAGTAAAATACAATTTAAGACTAACATAGCACATCACAATTAAGATACAAAAAATCCATTTGTCGCTCAACATCCTTTGACCAATGAAGAGGACTTACAAAACAGCAACAAAGTTCCTAAAGTCTTTCTCCCTCCTCCCTGTGAGTTGAGGGCAGGCATCTGGAGCTCACAGAGATGAGATTTTGTAGCCTCCGAAGCCCCGGCAGCTGTGGCCACTTTCTTTACAGCCAAAGAACCAGTGCTGTCTGCATCTGCAGATGTTTCTGTGGACATGTGGCAGGGATGAGTAGACACTGGAGTGCATGTAATGCTATTTACCTTCCCACTGAAGTGGTACCATTTTAGCTACTTGCAATTTCTTGTTTTCAAACTACTCGGTTGGCAGGAGCTGGGAAAGAAACGGGAGTTCACTCTGTTTTGCAGCACTCAGGTCTCAAACTGCTGACCTGCCAACCTTCCAGTCATCAAGTTGTGTCTTAACCACTAAGCCACCACAGTCCCTTTTGCCATACTAGGTTCAAGCTACATTAGCAGGTGATACCTTGCTGACTCTGAGGTCCAGGGCTAGGACCCAAGTAGTGGGGTTCTAAAACACCTGTGATCTGGTGATCCATGTACACCTTTGATGACGATGATGATACAGATACATTAAACGTAAATAGCATCCTAAAGCAAAAATGACCATGATAAGGGACAAAGACGGCAAGGAGTTAGCTGATGCAAAAGAGATTAAGAAAAGATGGAAAGAGTACACAGAGGAACTCTACAAAAAGGACCTCAACACCCCTGATAATTTCAATGATGAGAACATTGAACTTGAGCAAGACATCCTAGAGAGTGAAGTCAGAAAGGCCCTAAAAAGCACTGCAAACAACAAAGCCAGTGGAGATGATGGTATCCAAGTTAAACTTTTCAAAGCCCTAAAAGATGATGGAATCAAATTATTGCATTCTATATGCCAGCAGATTTGGAAAACACAACAATGGCCACAGGATTGGAAAAGATCAGTATATGTTCCAATCCCCAAAAAGGGTGATGCCAAAGAATGTTCAAATTATCGAACAATTGTGCTCATCCCACACGCTAGCAAGGTGATGCTCAAGATAATACAGGATAGACTGCAACAGCATGTGGAGAGAGAATTACCAGAAGTGCAGGCGGGGTTCTGAAGAGGCAGGGGGACTAGAGACCACATTGGCAACATACGTTGGATCATGGAGAAAACAAAGGAATATCAGAAACAAGTCTACTTCTGTTTCATTGACTACACCAAGGCCTGTGACTGTGTGGACAACAAAATGTGGCAAGTAATTAAAGAGATGGGAATACCAGAACACCTTATATGCTGATGAGAAATCTGTATATGAGTCAAGAAGCAACAGTTAGGACAGAATATGGAATGACTGAGTGGTTTGGAATAGGAAAAGGAGTAAGACAAGGCTGCATTTTATCACCCTGCTTTTTCAACTTAGACACATAGCACATAATGCGCAATGCAGGGATGGAGGAATCACAATCTGGGATCAAAATTGCTGGGAGAAACATCAATAATTTGAGATATGCAGATGATACCACCCTAATGGCAGAAAGTGAGGAGGACCTAAAGAAGCTCCTGATTAGGTTGAAAGAAGAAAGTGCAAAAGCTGGCTTGAGACTCAATATAAAGAAAACAAAGATCATGGCACAGGCCCTATCAGTCCCTGGAAAATAGATGGGGAAGAAATAGAAGCAGTGACAGATTTTACTTTCTTAGGATCAAAGCTCACTGCAGATGGTGATTGCAGCCATGAAATAAAGAGGCAACTGATTCTTGGGAGACAAGCTATGAGAAACCTGGGGAGCATAGTGAAAAGCAGAGACATCAAATTGCAAACAAAAATTTGTATAGTCAAAGCAATGGTACTCCCTGAGGCAATGTATGGTTGCGAGAGCTGGACCATTAGGAAAGCTGAGTGCAGAAGAATAGATGCCTTTGAGATGTGGTGTTGGAGGAGAGTTTTTAGAGTCCCCTGGACAGCAAGGAGAACAAATAGGTCAATCTTGGAAGAAATCAACCCTGACTGCTCCTTAGAAGGGCAAATCGTAAAGATGAAGCTAAAGTACTTTGGACATCAAATGAGAAGACTCACTTGAGAAGGCCTTGATGCTTGGAAAGGTTGAAGGCAAAAGAAGAAGGGGGTGGCCAAGGATGAGATGGTTAGATTGTATTGTGGACACAATGGGCACAGAGCTGAGTGAGTTGAAGGGGATGATGGAGGACAGGAGTGCCTGGTGGACAGTGGTCCATGGGGTCGCAAAGGGTTGGAATCGACTGTGTGACTGAACAACAACAAAAAAGCATCCTCATATTTCATTACACTTCAAATCATCTGCTTTAAGCAACTGCCTCATTCTGTTCAAGGAATAGCTGAGCTGTTCTGTGTCTGATATATCCTAAGAGTGTTGATTTATTCATTGTCCCTGGCTATGTGGGCAGTAAGCAGTAAGGTGATAGGATGCCAACTGACCTATTTAAGGCAGCAAACCATAATTTTATTTTGTTTTGTTTATATTTTTTGGCCAGCTACTGCATAAGAAGTAAACAGACAAATGTAGCAGCTGAGTGATGCTATCCATTTCCTTGCATCCAGAGATGCCAGGAATTCTGACAGTATTGCTACAAATCAACTTTTCTAAAGTCATGTTTTTTTACAGAATTAGACATCAACTCCTGGCTTCAGGGAGGAAAGTTTGAAAGTCTAGGCCTTCCACACATCTGACAAATTTGGTTCATCAATCTTACTAGGATTCATTGTCATTCGACTCCTGGTTGCTGTCAAATCTCAACTGTAGAGGGAAAACATTCAGCCATACTGTGCCTGTTCAGTATATGGGAAAGGGCAGTAGCTAACTATATACATTCTGTTTGTCTTCCTGCCCTGTAAAAGTCAAATAACCGACTGCAGTTGTAGGACTCTCATCATAAACTACATCTCTGGGCTGGTTATTGATCTGAATAAGAAAGCTATAGCTTTTGTTAGTTCATCTGGTTGATGTTGGAGGAGCTGTCCCACTGAGGACAGTGAGTTTGTTTCAGGGCATTCTAAACAAAGTTTCTTGTTTCTTGTCTTGGGAGCCAAACTGCAAGTCACACTGAACCAGGTTTAATTTTAGTGAAAGTAAAGACTTAACAATTTGTTCAGAATCAATGTAGACATGATGAGAGACACAATTGCCTTTGTTTCCACAAAGAACACCAAATAACACTTGTGAAGACCACTAGAAGTGTCAGAACAAGAATCTTGTTCTTGGTGAAGAAGAAGAAGAAGAAGAAGAAGAAGAAGAAGAAGAAGAAGAAGAAGAAGAAGAAGAAGAAGAAGAAGAAGAAGAAGAAGAAGAAGAAGAAGAAGAAGAAGAAGAAGAATTTGTTTCTTTTGTTTTCAGGGCCTGGAATTGTTTATTTTTGCAGTGAAAAACCTTTTTTAAAAATAAATAAATAAATCTTTATTTTCACATCAGTTTGTGACATGGAAAAAAGAGTTTGAATGAGAAATTGCAGGCATTTTGTTTACACTTCTGTAAACATTTTTGGCTGACAAAGACAGTTTCTTCTTATATTCCTCTTTTTTTCCTTTTACTAATATGGATATTTTATGACACTTTGTATCTTTTTATATACTTATTTTGTACAGACAATTCCCTTGCAAAATTCCAAGAAGTGGGAATACCCAAGAGTAATGATAATCCACTTTCAAGGAGTGAACTCAATCAAGTTTGTATTGAAATGCAAAGTGAAATAAATGTTTCACCACCACAAACATTTGTTTTTTTCACAGCTTGCTAGATACATCTGGGTCTGCTTGGTACCATCACCTTTCATCTGCCCACCTGCTAATCAATCCCCCACCAACCTCCAAGTCTTGTCTGATGCATATTTTATCTCTAGATTTTTCAGTCTCAAAAGTTAACAATATACAGCATGAAGAGCTATGCCTATTTGCAGTCATCACAGCTTTATTCTTTTTTGCTAAGTCTCTTCTGCCCTCCTGTGTCTGTAAAGGGTTTTTTAGAGATACATTTCTTCTCTAGCAGTGAAATGCTCTCTGTCTAGTAGTAGATGAGAATGCTGCAGACTCTTGGATGGGGATTTGGCAAACTCTTAGGGTTTTTTTTTTTTTGGGGGGGGAAGGCTTTTCCTTGAATCCCACCTACATTTCTCTCATATTTAGTTAGGAGGTTTTGCATTTGCATCTTTTACTTAAAATGGTGCACATTTTGTATTCATTTCCCTTTTGTATACAGTAAAACCTCTATATACGATTTTTCCCATTCCACATGGTTATTTATATGTCAAAAAAAATTATATGTTGAAAACACATTGCATTATCAGAAGAGGCCTCTAGATGTTACCATATATAGTTTTGTATGTCAAATTTTTCCTATTGAACATTTGAATGTCCATTTTTTAAAGGTACGATTTCTATTTTTTGTCACTTTTTTTGTAAGTCGAACCATTTGTATGTTGGGGTTCCACTGTACATTAATTTGTTACTTTTATGATACACGTTTACTGTACATTTTTATGTGAAGTCCTGTTGACCAAGGCATGTTAGTTGCCATTTTTCCGCTGGACATTTTTTATCTGTTTGCATTTTAAAGTGTGCACACCCTTTTCTGCAAACTTTATTTCCCCAGAACACCCTGTAAACCTTGCAAATGTGCAAAATCATGAAGTGAGGTATGTTTCTTCTTGCAAAAACAACAACAACAACAACAACAACAACAACTTCCATGGGAAATATCAAACCCAATGGACTTTCAGCCCATTCCTACTCTTAGACACTATTATTTCTAAACAACAATCCCCAAAAACATAAGAATACTGCTGACACCAAATTTGTTTGCAAATTGAGTAATTGCCTCATTAACAATTAGGATGCAGGAGAATCCACCTAGGATTAGGTGAAATATTAAGAAGCTGCAGTGGCTTGGTAGTTAAGAAGCTCACCTTGTTAGCTGGAAGGCTGGCAAATCAGCAGTTCAAGACCGAGGAACTGCATGATGGAATGAGCGCCCATCTCTGTCCCAGCTCCTGCCAACCTAGCTGTTCAAAAGGAAGACATTGCAAGTAGATAAATAGGGACCATTTCTGTGGGGAAAGATCTTGGGGACATGAAAGGCGCCCCATTCAGGTGTCCCCTGAGTGGAGTTTCTCCAGCAAAAATCTTTTCAGCCCAGAATAATTTCTGACACAAAATTTATAATTATTAGGTGAAATATTTTCTTTGGAATCATGCTGAAATTCAGTCCGCAAGGCCCCTACCCAAGGTTGCAGTCCTGTAAACTGAAGAGAGGCTGCTTACTTCCCATGGAGATCACAGAAAATTGGCCTGTTGTACTTTCTTCTGAATTTGATATTTTTTTTAAAAAAAAAATATTAAGTTATTTCTATCTCAATTGTGTGAATTTTGAAACCTCTCCAGAACTCCAAAAATGAAGAATAAAATTGTATGTATTTTCACTGGCTGATTTCAATACGTGGACATTATCACATACATACATATGCATTATATATATGTTATTGAATATGTAGCAAAGCCAAGTGTTATTATATGCTTCCACCTAATGGAAACCCCTAATATTGGTTTTCATGGTCTGTAATATGAACATTTTGTAATTGTTTTGCCCATCTAGTTTTTGTGACCGAGTGATGATTTGAACCCAGTTCTCCTAACCCAGGGGTGCCCAAAATTTTTGGGCCATGGGCCGATCATGTAGTTCAGGGAGCCGGTCACTAAGGCCCTTTGTGGGCCAGATGAATTGGTATCAGGGGCCGTACCCAGCCCCTTGGTCTTAGTTTGGGCACCACTGTCCTAAACCCTAGTCCAACACTCTTCCCATTACATGACACTGGCTCCTTAATTCAAGACTGACATGTCTCATTATAAAGGGGTACAAGCTCTAGCCTGAGTAGATGAACCTGACAGGTTCATTCTCTCCCGCCCCCAATTCCAAGTATGAAGAAAGTTGCACATTTTGGAAAAAAGATTTGTGCAGACAGAAGTAGAGTCTTTTCACAGGAGTGACTTGGAAGAAGGAATAACATTTGCTCTGCTTATCATGAATCAAATGCAGAGGTTCCTACAACATTTCAGAAGGACAAAACTGTGATGTGCCAAGTAGCCAATATTTGGGATCTGAAGGATGGGTAAGGAAGGAATTTGCCACAGTCACATTGATGGCTAAGCATCTAATCTAGGGGTTCTCAACCTTTTAAAACTGGGGTCCAGATCATGCCTACTGAGACTGTTGGTGGGCCGGACTGGTATTCCACCACCACCTATGCCTTTGGTGGCAGTGGCAGTGGCGGGATCACCCCAAGCCCCCACCATTCTCCCCCGCCCCTGCCCCCACCACCTGTTTTGTTTTTTTGGAGGGAAGAGGCTTTGTAGGAGTTTCCTGCAAGCCGCTTGTGCTTTTTGCCCCTTGTTGGTATACAGAATTCAAGGCGGACATATTATGCAATGACCAGTTTGGTTGTGCTTGCCTTAATGCTGCTGTTGCTTTTGTGACCCAATTTAAAATTTCAAACCTTTGCAAAGTTCATTGTGTTTACAATGCTCCATTTAAAAGGTAGCCTCAGGGAACGGAGAGAGTGGCACAGCAGCTAATGAAAAATTACATAATAACAGGTTGCCAGGGCTTTGGCCCTGAGGATCAGGTTTTGGAGTTCAACTCAGATCTTGCTCTTGAAATCTGAGGGAAGGGGATGCTGACTCTCCAGATGTCACTGTCAATTGTCCAGAGGCCTACCAGTATGTCGAAATTTAATTTTATCACATCTTTCGTTTAGAAAAGTTACCTTTTTCCTTTTAGCCATCCACTTGTTCCTGGTGGAATTTGTAACCTTTGGTCTGAAAACATCCCCCACCAGACTCAGGGGAACATCTCTTTGGTTGAATTCATTCATTGGTATTTAACAACTGCAACAACAACAACAACAACTGCTACTACGTTTCTTATTCTTCTGGTGTTGAGAAAGCTAGAAGGTTCTTTTTCTGGCACTTCTAAGGGCCTCCACTGGCATTACTTGATGCTCTTGTAATATTTATTTGATGTTATATCTCCATCTTCCTCTGAATCTGCCTCCTGGTTTTGTCCTTCTCCTCTTCCCACAAATGCCTTGTATGGTATGGAATTCAAAGACATTGTCTCCAAATGGGCAAACCACTTTATTGGTTGTCTCTGTATGCAGTTTAAGATTGGTTCTATTCTGATTCTCTCCCTTATACTCTCGTTCCTGATTTTATCCCTTCTAGTTACTTCAGCAGCCTTCCCCAGACATCTCATTTCATGGTGGCCAACTTTCATTTATGTTTTGTTGTAGGTGTTGTCAGATTTAAAAGGATTTCTGTCGAAGTAAAAATGAAACATGACAGTGCCCATGTTTGTCAATGGTAACATAAAGTGGGAATGAATATGCTTTGCATGAGGTGTTTCTTTATACTGGTCAATATTTCCTTATATTTATTTATTTATTGGATTTCTATAACAGCCATCTGGGTGTTAACCCACTCAAGGCACTGAACAAGCAGAGAAACCAATAACAGAAATATTCACAACAAATTAAAACCCACCACCACCAAATACCTCACAAACGAAACGAAACGAAACGAAACGAAACGAAACGAAACGAAACGAAACGAAACGAAACGAAACGAAACGAAACGAAACGAAACGAAACGAAACGAAACGAAACGAAACGAAACGAAACGAAACGAAACTAAACTAAACTAAACTAAACTAAACTAAACTAAACTAAACTAAACTAAACTAAACTAAACTAAACTAAACGGCATATAGACTGGCTAATATCGATAAGGGGACAATGCCCTGAAATGCCTCCTTTAAAAAAGATTGTTTTAAGTTGTTTTTCAAAAATAGCCAGTAAAGGTGCCTGGCACAACTCCACCGGTAGCATGTTCCACAGTGTAGGTGCCACCACCGAGAAGGTTCTATTTCTAGTTAAAGACTTTCAAGCCATCCTCGGTGTTGGCACCTGAAGCTGCACCGACTGTGATCACCAGGTGATGCGGGGAGTTGTTCACGCGATCGCGTCTTTTTTCCTCCCTGTATTTAAACTACAGGGAGAGAGAGGGTTGTGTTTTAAATACAGGGAGGGGAAGAAAAAAACACAACCCTGTCTCTTCCTGTAGTTTAAATACAGGGAGGAAAAAAAGAACTGCTTCCATCTTTCTCTCCCTCCCTTTCCCTCCCTGTATTTAAACTACAGGGAGGGGGAAAGAGAGAGACGTGATTGGTTCTCTAGAGAACCAATCACATCTCTCTCTTTCCCCCTTCCCTGTAGTTTAAATACAGGGAGGGAAAGAGACAAGGAGGCTTTGCGACTGCAGTAGGGTCGGGGAAAGGCGGGTGCTTTTCCCCGACCCTACTGCAGTGGCAGAGACCGCTGCGGGTGGGGGGTGGATTGGGTAGTTCTACCCAAACCACCCCACACCCGCAGACCATTGTATCGGACAACGCTAAAAGAATCGTTATCTGATGCAAGTTTTTTCCAAAAAACTTGCATCGTTATCCGATTCTAGCGTTATCCGATGCAATCAATATCCGGGGTATTACTGTATCTGATTTGTGTCCATTAATTCTTTTGTGTAAAGATTGTCATTTTGCTTGAACACACCCTGCTCCCTTTGAACCTTGAATTTGGTGTACAAAAACCATGCCAGTAAGTTTCACTCTTTGTCTGAAGAAGTGGACTTGATCCACAAAAGCTAACAATAAAAATACAGCAGTTAGTCTTTAAAGTGCTACAATGTTTTTTATTTTATTTTGTTTTCTGATATGCCTGAACCACAGACTAACATGGCTACTATTCCCAAAAATTCCTGGAGAAGGTCATCTTGAACTTGCAAAAGCAGCGCTAACTGTCCCAAAATTTGGCTTGCTTTGACTTTAAGTTCATCACTGAATGGATTTCAGGAATAATCCATAGCCTAAAATGCATGAAATGGGATAATAATAATTACATACCATCAAGTAAATTCCAGCTAATCTTTTAAGTGTTTTCTACACATAGAGATGTCAGAAGTTGCTTACTATTCTGTGGAAGGAAATTGTATTATGGAACTGTACAGGCTGGACATACTCTTTGGAGGAACTATGAGGAATCAAACTCTCAATTTCTAGCTCTGCAGTAAGATACCTTATTCATTGTGCTATTTAACCAGGATATGAAAATTCAGTAAAACCCGGATTACAATGGAGGTTTGTTCCAACAGCCTCCATTGTAACCTGAAAAAATTGTAACCTGAAACATCCATAGGGATGCATTGGAAAATAAAGGATGGTCCTGAACTGATCGTTGTAAACCGAAACAAATACATTAAAAATTTGTAAACCAGGATGGCATTTCCATAGGATTTGGCATTGTACACTAGAACAAACCTAAACCTAGGCGGTTGTAACCCGTGGTTTTACTGTACAGAAGTACAATTGTGAATCCAGAAAAGATTGGGTCACCAAAGGAGCAGAGGGCAGGATGGACACTCAAACAGCAGGTGCTCATGCCCCAGAGCAATTCCCTCCAAGATTTCAGCAATCACAGGAAGGGTAGGTAGTTTTTTGTTCAGTCGCACAGTCGATTCCGACCCACTGCAACCCCATGGACCACTGTCCGCCAGGCACTCCTGTCCTCCACCATCCCCCTCAACTCGCTCAGCTCTGTACCCATTGTCTCCACAATACCATCTAGCCATCTCATCTTGGGCCCTTGACCTTCCTCTTTTGCCCTTGACCTTTCCAAGCATCAAGGCTTTCTCAAGTGAATCCTCTCTTCTCATCTGATGTCCAAAGTACTTTAGCTTCATTTTTATTATTTGATCTTCTAATGAGCAGTCAGGGTTGATTTCTTCTAAGATTGACCTATTTGTTCTCCTCGCTGTCCAAAACTCTCAAAACCCTTCTCCAACACCACATCTCAAAGGCGTCTATTCTTCTGCGCTCAGCTTTCCTAATGGTCCAGCTCTCACAACCATACATTGCCACAGGGAATACCACTGCTTTGACTATGCAAATTTTTGTTTGCAATGTGATGTCTCTACTTTTCACTATGCTCCCCAGGTTTCTCATTGCTTGCCTCCCAAGAATCAGTCGCCTTTTTTATTTCATGGCTGCAATCTCCATCTGCAGTGAGCTTTGATCCTAAGAAAGTAAAATCTGTCACTGCTTCTATTTCTTCCCCATCTATTTTCCATGGACTGATAGGGCCTGTTGCCATTATCTTGGTTTTCTTGATATTGAGTCTCAAGCCAGCTATTTCACTTTCTTCTTTCAACCTAAACAGGAGCTTCTTTAGGTCCTCCTCACTTTCTGCCATGAGGGTGGTATCATCTGCATATCGTAAATTGTTGATGTTTCTTCCAGCAATTTTGATCCCAAACTGTGATTCCTCCATCCCTGCATTGCGCATTATGTGTTCTGTGTATAAGTTGAAAAAGCAGGGTGACAAAATGCAGCCTTGTCTTACTCCTTTTCCTATTCCAAACCACTCCGTCATTCCGTATTCTGTCCTAACTGTTGCTTCTTGATTCATGTACAGATTTCTCATGAGGTATACAAGGTGCTCTGGTATTCCCATCTCTTTAATTACTTGCCACACTTTGTTGTGGTCGACACAGTCAAAAGCCTTAGTGTAATCAATGAAAAAAAGTAGACTTGTTTCTGATATTCCTTTGTTTTTTCCATGATCCATCTTTTGTTGGCGATGTGGTCTCTAGTCCCCCTGCCTCTTCTGAAACCCGCCTGCACTTCTGGTAATTCTCTCTCCATATGCTGTTGCAGTCTATCCTGTATTATCTTGAGCATCACCTTGCTAGCGTGAGGGATGAATTAGAAAATATAGTAACCAGCCTTACTCTGGGTGGTCTGCTTGGTCAAAAGGCTGCATTTCTCTTCTTGCACCAAGAGATGGCCTTCAGATATAAGAAATGGTTTCATCATTCACATTAAACCTCTAAAACCAAATTCTCTTTCCTTGAGTGCACAACCCAAAAATACTATCTGCTTATTATGATATTGTGGTTGGAGGACATATCAGAGAGGTGTGAATAGGAAAAAGCTGGCAAAGACAGCCAATTATTATAAACAATTATCACGTGTATTTAGAGCTTTTGAAAAAATTAACTAGAGAATAAGTGGCAATACATAGAACCAGGGACTTTGGTTAAAGCTCAAGTGGTTAAGACACTGAACTCAAAGACTGGAAGGTTGGAGTTCGATTCCCTAGTACTGCAAGATGAAGTGAGCTCCCGTCTCTGTCCCAGCTCCTGTCAACCTAGCAGCTTGAAAGCAAGAAATTGCAAGTAGATAAATAGGGACCACTTCGGTGGGAAGGTAAACAGCGTTCCGTGTTGAGGCATGCCTACCACATGTCCACGGATTATATAAACTTTATTATTGTCAATGTGTCAATGGTTTGTAATGAGGTATCATGTTGTGAAAGTCAGCATAAGAATAATATTAATTAAAGTATTAATATTTTAATTTCTTTATTAATTAAAATACAGTCAAGAGACAAAAAACAACAACAGAACAATAACAAAAACCTAAATGAAAATACAGATATGTACAATACAATATAGCTTTCTATGTGCACCCAGAACCAGTGGAATTTGTAAATCTTCTCCATTAAATATTCTTGATGTCATTAAATTTTTATAATTGCCCCTCATTCCATCTTGCTCTTGTTTTGCTTCTTTCCCTTTAACCAGTACATAATCTAAAAATTATCCCAATATCTCTCTGAAACCAATTTTGTTTGGTTTTTTACTAATCCCTTTTTTACCTTTATCTCACATGTTAATTTATCACTTATTGCCATATTCCATTTCTCTTTATGTCAACCATCCAATTCAAATTCCCAATCTACTTTCCATTTTTAACAATGTTCAATCTTAAGGCTGTCCCGAATATAACAATAATCTCTTCCCCCATATTCTATCTGCATATTTCCAAAACCCGTTAATAATCCCATTTTAGAACACATCTCCAATTTCATAGACAATATTTCATTAATTAAACCCCCTCATATTTTCTTCACATTCTTACATTCCCACCATAAATGAAAATACAGTAAAACTTCCATATCTGACCATCTCCTTACATTGGCCACCTCCCTAAATTGACCTAATTTTCATAGACCAGGCATACACCATATGTACACAATAGAAAGCCAACCGTAAGTTGTATCTTGACCACCTGGACCTTGACACATGGTATTAATTTACTCTCTATAACCTGACCAGTTGAGTCGTATCTGCACTATGGGCAAGAAAAGTGAAATGCAGAATGGGTAGCAACAAATTTCTTTCAATAAGAATATCAAGGAACACAATATTTTTTACTTTGATTTGGCAGTTTCCAGACTTTGCCAGTGGCTTGAAATTCCAACAACTTTAATGCTGATGGATGTGGACTCTTTTTAAAGGCAATGTTTGACAGAAACCTCGTTATGAAAGGTGACAAATGTAAGAGTAGAAAACTTTCTAAAGAACATTTCACAGTTCTGCTGTGCTCTAGCCTAACTGGAGAGAGGCTAAAACTTTTAGTGCTTTTTCTTCTTCCGTGTCTAGACCAGATGTGAAACTGCCAAAATGAAGGCACCTTTTTGTGAGTTAATTCTGCAGCTCTTTTTGCCTGACCTAGTATGAGAAAGATTAGCAGATAACACAAGGTTGTTGTTACCAGGGTATGCCTGATTATGGTTAAAAAATACCACAATCTTCCACAAGGCTCTTTCTGTGATTGGTAATCTTCGAGGAGGCTCTTTAGTGATTGGTAAATCACATATATGCAGAGTACATCATGCGTAATGAAGAACACAGGCTGTGATTAAGATTTCTGGGAGAAATATCAATAACCTGAGATAGGCAGATGACATTACTCTAATGGTAGAAAGTAAAGAAGACCTAAAGAGCCTTTTGATGAGGGTGAAAGAGGAGGATGAAAAAGCTGGCCTGAAACTCAAAAAAAAAAAAAAAAAAAAAAACCCCACCAAGATCATGGTCCCTGGCCCCATCACTCCCTGGCAAAGAGAAGGGGAAGAAATGGAAGCAGTGATAGATTTTACCGTCTTGGAATCTAAGATCACTGCAGATGGTGACTGCAGCCATGAAATAAAAAGACCCTTACTTTTTGGGAGGGAAACTATGGCAAACCTAGGCAGCATAATAAAAAGTACAGGCATCACCATGCCAACAAAAGTCCGCATAGTTAAAGCAATGGTCTTCCCAGTAGTAATGTGTGGCTGTGACAGCTGAACCATAAGGAAGGCTGAGCACAGAAGAATTGATACCTTTAAACTGTGGTGCTGGAGGAGACTCTTGAGAGTCCCCTGGACTGCAAGGAGATCAAATCAGTCAATCCTAAAGGAATTAAATCCTGACTGCTCCTTGGAAGGTCAAATACTCTGGCCATCAAATGAGAAGAGAGGACGGGAGAAAGCCCTGATCTTAGGAAAGATTAAAGGAGAAGGGGATGCAGAGGATGAGATGGCTAGATGGCATCATTGATGAGGTGGGCAACTGAACTGTGCAACTGAACAACAACAAATCGGTAAAGCCATGCTCATTCAAGATCCTGCAGCCTGAAGAACTTCATGGTGCCATATTTGAGGAGTGGATAATAGGCATTGACTAAGAAATGAAGAAGAAGAAGAAATGGTCTATTTTCCCTGTAGTGGACAATTCCCCCAGCCATACTCAAGTGAAACTTCTTACATATATGAAACTCAATTTTTTTGCCTCTAAACACTACATCAAAAGTTCAACCTCTCGACCAAAGCATAATCACAACATTCAAAATGCACTAGTGAGGCCAGCCTCAGCAGTGGGTCATTGCTAAAATTGAAACCTATGGTTCGTCTGCAGAAGCAAAACCCTCTGCTGAATCAATTACTGCTTTGGATGCTGTTCTCTGGATTAGTTCTGCATTTTGGTGGAATCCGAGGAAGCAGATTTTGAAGATTTTGATGCAATGGATGATGACGTGGCAATCTGCAATCAGCCTGACCCAGAAGCAATTTTCCAAACAGTATTGACTGAGGTACAATCTAGTGGAAAAGAGCTGGAAGCAACTGATGAAGGAGCAGAATTAAGTGAGGACACAGAAATTGTGGCTATTCCGAAAGAAGATGATGTCAGTCATTTGATAATGCAGTTAAAATCATTTGCTGTGGAAAAATGCCTGAAACTGCTGAGTGATATAGCCAGCGTTGTGCATGCTTTCTCTGTTTACCTTCATAAAAAGAATAAGAAATAGACTAAATTGACTCCCCCCCGAAAGAATGATCAAACCACAAGAAAACAATACATATGTACATGTATTGAGTTTGTATGAAACAGTATTGTATGAATGATTTTTCTTTGTTTTCACTATGTGTGTTTCTGTATAATAATAATTTCATGTCAGAGATTACTCTGGGTTGAAAGGATTTTTGCTGGAGAAACTCTGCTCAGGGGACCCCTGAATGAGGCTCCTTTCATGCCCCCAGTGCAGCCCTCGGGTATTGAAACTCGACCTTCCAGTCTCCAAGCTCAGCATTTTAACCACTAAGCTACTGGAGGAGCTGCCTGTGTTTCTGCATGACATTACCTAATAAAACTGTACAATAAAATGAGTCACATGTACATATCAGTACAGTTGTCCTGTTTGTTGCTCACTTTCCTTCAGTTACTTGAGTGGTCAAATTTCAGAGGTTTTACTGTATTTTCCTATTTCTTTTTTACATCTCCAACATCTTTTGAATATTTTGAGGCATATCAGAAAACAAAAGCAA
This sequence comes from Furcifer pardalis, assembly GCA_030440675.1. NCBI lineage: Eukaryota > Metazoa > Chordata > Lepidosauria > Squamata > Chamaeleonidae > Furcifer > Furcifer pardalis. The sequence continues at coordinate 22,180,693 of CP126894.1, forward strand.
AAAAGTAATAAAACAAAAACACTGTAGCACTTTAAAGACTAACTGCTATATTTTTACTGTTAGCTTTTGTGGATGAAGTCCACTTCTTCAGACAAGGCATGGTTTATATACACCAAATGCAGGGGTCAAGATGGTAAAAGGATTTACTCAAACAGAATGACAGACAAGCAAGTATAACAATACAGCTTCTTACAGCTATCAGTAACAATATATTATTCAGATTAATTTTAAATGTCTCCCTTTCAATCTCAAAGGTGTGAAGTAAAGCCCATTCTGGTTTCTGATTTAACCTCTTACTTGTTTACTGTTACTGTACTTGGTTATTTCTTGTTCTACTCAAGTTGTAGAAGAGAATTGGCAGGAAGGTTGTATAATACACCAAAATATAATACAGTCAAACCTCGCATAAAGAACGCCTCGCTTAAAGAGTAACTCGCTTAAAGAGCAGAATTTTCTCTGAATGTTCACTTCGCTTAACAAATAAAACCAACCAAAAACTTGATTAACAAAAAAATCAAGGTTCACAATCTCCCCACCAGAAGTCACAATTGGTTACTTTCAATGGTGTTTCGCTTAAAGAGCAAACTCACTTAAAGAGCAATCCTGTGGAACACATTACGCACTTTAAGCAAGGTACAACTGTATATAAAATATCTAGCAGCATATAGCAATCTGTGTATCAAATTTGATAATGTCCCAGAAACCCTTCACTATTTAATCCCCTGAGATGGGTGTGCAACAGATCAATGAATTTGATTTCTGCTGTCTCTCTTCCGATCCTAGTCTTGTAATTTCTCTGTTCCAGAATTGTAACTTTCAGGTCTTGGATAGAGTGTCCATGTAGATTGAAGTGGTTTGAGACAGGTTTCTCTGTGTTGCCATTCTAGACGTCTGATTTGTGTCCATTAATTCTTTTGCGTAAAGATTGTCCTGTTTGTCCTACATAAAGCACAGAGGGACATTTTTGGCAAGAGATGGCATAAATCACATTGGCAGAAGCACAAGTAAAACTGCCTTTAATGTTGTGTGTGGTGCTGTTGGGTCCAGTAATACTGTTTCCAGAGTGAATGTGGGGGCATAGTTGACATCTGGGTTTGCAGCAGGGTCTAGTTCTCTTCTGCAACTTGAGCAGAACAGGAAGTAACCAAGTAATAGTGAACAAGTAAGAGGTTAAATCAGAAACCAGAAAGGGCTTTGCTTCACACCTTTGAAATTGAAAGGGAGACATTTAAAACTAATCTGAATAATATATTGTTACTGATAGCTGTAGGAAGCTGTATTGTTATGCTTGCTTGACTGTCATTTTGCTTGAGTAAATCCTTCTTCTTTTAAGATCTAGACCCCTGCATTTGGTGTATATAAACTATGCCCTGTCTGAAGAAGTGGACTTCATTTACGAAAGCTAACAGTAAAAATATAGCAGTTAGTCTTTAAAGTGCTACAGTATTTTTGTTTTATTACTTTTTTGTTTTTGTTTTCTGATATGCCTGAACCACAGACTAACAAGGCTGCTATTCCAACAGATTTGAATATTTTAAATCATACCAGAATCATATACCATCTCCAGATTGTTTTGAAACAATTTCCTTCAATTCTAACTGACATATGTTCCATAATTCTTTGTTTCCCTATTCTAATCCATTCTTCCTCTTTAATATTACCTACTAAATCAATTTCCCAACTTATTCTTAAAATATTAATTTTTAATGTGCTAATATTTCCTGCAAGATCGACATTATTAAAGGAATAGATACAGGTTACTAGTTCTGTTGTGAAAGAAGCATTGACAATGCCAACTCCAACTATTTATGACTCACATTGATTTCCATAGAGGTACCAGAAGTAATCTGTTTTTGGAAAACACTTCAGAACCATCATCTCTCCTTATCTTTCTCTATAGATGCCTGGTGGAGTATTCTAGAGGCTATATTTGCCTCTCATTCTGATATCTATTGTCCTTCCTAAAGGGATAATGAGTCAACATTTCCTGTCTGTTCCTCTCAGAGCTTTCTAACCATCAAGCTGTTAACATCTCTTAAGGGTGGGCTAAGCTTCCCTCAGGGACTGTAGTGGTTTAGTGGTTAAGTCTCTGAACTTCACAACCAGAAGGTTGGTAGGTTGACAGTTCAAGACATGAGTGTTGCACGATGGAGTGAGCTTCCATCTCTTTCCCAGCTCCTGCCAACCTAGCAGTTCGAAAGCAAGAAATTGCAAGTAGATGAATAGGGACCATTTCGATGGGAAGGTAAACAGAGTTCTGTGCACGCCAGTGTTTAGTCATGCCAGCCACATGTCCATAGAAACACCTTGCAGATGCAGACAGTGCTGGCTCTTTGGTTATGAAACAGGGTGAGCACTGAACCCTAGAGTCAGATATGACAGCTTTCAAACAAGGGGGACCTTTACCTAACATACCCTCTCGGAGTTTTATGCTCAGGCCTTGAGAAATGCTCTTCTATCAGTTCAGTATAGAATTTCCTATCCAATATATTTTCTAAATAAACTTTGTAACCTTTCATTTTGAGATCAGACTTCTGCCTGACTTACTGCTCTAGGAACCAAAATGGCAAATGCATGGAGGGTGAGCTTCTCAGTGGTTTATATATGGGTATACATTCGCTTTGATAACAGAAACAACAAGCTCTGTATATCAGAGCATAATCAGCAGAAAACTGTGGGCACATTATTGGCCATTGTGTGAAAGCAAAGATGATCCAGGCAGGTTTTTTGGTCTGGTCTAACTTATGCTCCTGCAATGCTTAAGTATTCAAGATACCATAAGTCAGTGGTGTAGAGTGGCTTTCAACTGCCTGGGGCCCAGGACGTGGGTTTCATCTGCCCGGGGCATAAACCAAATTTGCTGCCCCCTGGGCAGGGCCCAAGACTTGGGTGCCCGTCCCTGCAGTGGCCTCTAGGGCTTCTGGGAACTGAAGTCCAAGAACACCCATACACCCAAGTGACATTTTGCTGCTCCCCAAAAAGTGCCAACCAGGGCAGGCCGCCCCCTGCCCTCTCATGCTACGCCACTGCCATAAGTAGAGGTGTCAGAAAAGCATGTATTTTACCTTCCCATTGGTTCAATCTATATGCAGAAGATTTCATAAGGAAAGCTGGTTTAGATCCTGAAGGAAGATCAAAAACTGGCAGAAGAAACCTCAACAATTTAAGATATGCAAGTCACACCAAAGAGCTCAGGTGGTGCAGTGGTTTAACTGCTATACTGCAGCCAAAACACTGTGTGTTTGATCCTGACAGGACCCAAAGTTGACTCATCCTTCCATCCTTCTTCTGAGGTTGGTAAAACGAGTACTCAGCATGTTGGAAGCTAAATGCAAATTACCTTGTGAACCGCCGAGAGAGTGCACTAAACACTATGGGGCATTAGACAAGTGTAAGTGCTATTGTTGTTAATGCAGAAAACACTCAAAATGACTCCCTTTGGAGTCAAAGTAGAAAGTGTAAAAGCAGGACGTCTGTCAAACGTTAGGAATACAAAAATCATGGCTACAGAAGTGCTATAATAATAATTTCATGTCAAAGATTACTCTGGGTTGGAAGGATGCCCAGAGAAACTCCGCTCAGGGGATGCCCGAATGAGGCTCCTTTCATGTCCCCATGCAGCCCTCGGGTACTGAAACCCGACCAGTCTCCGAGCTTAGCATCTTAACTACTAAGCCATCAGGGGACCTGCAGAAGTGCTACATAACTTTAACACTGATAATGAACAGACTGGAATTGTCAAAGATTTTTTCTAGCAATAGCAATTGTACTTATATACTGCCCCATAGTGCTTAAATACTCTCTAGGAAGTTGACGAGGTAATTGGCATTTTGTTGGATATTCATTTTACTGACCTTGGAAGGATGAGCCAACCTAGAGCCCCATGTATACCTTGGTTCAAGTAATTAGTCCAAATGGAGTCTGCAGCCAAGAAATGAGAAGATGACTGAGACCCAGAGGGGTAGCCATAAAAAAACCCCAAGATAAGATTCTCAGGTATAAGGAGACCAATGCTAAGATCAGCCATAGTATTGTTTTCTTATTTATTATGCACAGGTATATAAACTGGACAGTGAGAAAAGTCGACATGAAAAAGAACGATTTGTTCAAAATATAGTGCTGGAGAAGAGAGTCCCAAATGAGTCCTAGATCATAATGAGTCTAAACTTTCTTTAGAAGCAAAAATGGTGAATCTGACACATCAGAAGAAAACAAAACTCCCTTGATTTTACTTATCACATGCAGTCCAAAAACTAAATAAACATCTCGTCCATTGTGGCTTTATGTTGCAAGGGATATCAGTAAATCTGGACAAAGGATTCCGCAGACATGTCTGTCTGCATTTAAACTGCTCTTCATAATAAGGAACAAAGAGAAGGTAATAATCTCCTAGATGGGTGGGGTATAAATAAATAAATCTAAGTTCAATTGAAGGAAGTTTTTGGGTGCCACAAGTTTTGGTCTTCAGCTCCCGTGGGAGTCAGTCTGGCCAATGTCAAAGGATTATGGGGAATGCAGAAGGTCTAAGGAGAGATCCCAATGGAGATCCAGTGATGGGATGTAACAGGTTCACACCAGTTTGACAGAACCAGTAGTAACTTTTCCCAGCGTCCCTGAGAACCGGTAGCAGCTTTTGGGGGGAACCACCTTTGGGGCTTACCTTTTCACTGGTTCCCCCACTGCGCATGCACACCAAGCACTTGGTGTGCATGCACGCCTACAGTGCTTGGGGTGTATGCACGGCCTCCTTGCTGTTCTCCCAAGCAGGGAGGAGGAAGAGAAGCTGCTAGCCTGACGTTCCCTATAGCCTGCTCCCCAGGGTAAGCGACTCACCTTTGGATGTGGTGTGTCTGTGTGTATTTTAATGTGTATTTAATACCTTTGCCTATATTGATGTACTACCACAGTTCCTAAAAAGGCCTGGAGGCTGACAGGCCTGGCTTGGGGTTTTTAAGCAAAGTCTTGGAGTTACCTCATCAATAAGCTACACCTGTGCTGTTCCAATTGCTGTTCCAAATGGAGAACCTTAAGGAGGTACAGCTGTTTTACATTTACATTAAGGCATATTATCCTAGAGAACCGGTATGATGACCATATCCATCTTGCAACACGGTGCTGCCCAGGCTCTTATACTAATAGGTAAGTGACGGGTTTGTGTTTGGTGTGTGTGTGTGTGTGTATTTTAATGTAATTTTTATTTTATTTCATTTATTTATTTACGGGTTTGTGTTGTAGGTGGGTGTGTGGGTGTGGGTGTGGGTTGAGGTGTGTGTGTGTGCTTATTTTTATTTTATTTTATTATTTTATTTAAATTTTTTCTTTGGCCCCGCCCACGACATCATGATGTCATGACATCAGCTCTGCCCACGCTGTGATGACATCACAGTGGGGTAGTAAAATTTTTGACATCCCACCACTGTGGAGATCCTTTGTGGAATCCTCTACACTGCAAGGTAGAAGAGGTGGTTAAGTAAGAAAGTAAGCAGAAGGTCCCCCAACCATGTTCTGAGGAAATACAAATTTTTCTCAAACCCAGTCCAAAATCTATTAACTGAAAGTATTCATTAGGGTAAGATTTATATTCACTCTCAGGCAGTGTTTCTCAACCTTTAGTTTTTGGGCTTCAATTCCCAGAAGCCTGAGTCAATTCCCTAAAGCAAAGATCAGCAAATGTACTGACTTAGGCTTCTGGGAATTGAAGTCTCCCTATGTGGTGTGGGCCCAGTGATTGGCTGCTACTGGTTCAGACCAGTTCGCCCAAACCGGTTGCAGCTTTCCGGAGGGGATCACCGGTGTGTGTGTGTGTAGAGAACGCCCGGGTGACTGGTTTGGTCGCCTCTCCGGCCGCACTCCGGATGTGTATTTCCAGGCAGCCAAAATGGCTGCCAAGAACTGTGATTGTGTCAAACCTCCATTTGATGCATGCGCACTAAAAAATAGAAGTGTGCATGTGTCAAATTGAGGTTTGATGCATGCGCAGTTCCGGGCAGCCATTTTGGCTGCCTGGAAAGGGCGCAGGCAGTGCCTGGAGAAGCGGCGGCAGCCTTTCCTCACAATGCCGCACCGCCAGGCTGCAGCAGAGGTTTGCTGCAGCGGCAGTTTGCCGCAGCGCTTCCTGCCTGCCTGCCTGCCTAGTGCCTGCTCTTCGACCCCAGGCCAGGTAAGTGACGGGTTTGTGTTTGGGGCGGGTGGGTTGGTTGGTTGATTATTTTAATTTTAATGTGTATTTTTATTTAATTTTTATTTTTTTTTTATTTTTTTTCTTTGGCTCCACCAACGTCATGATATCATGACATTGGCTTTGCCCATGATGTCATGATGTCATGACATCATGACATCATGATGTTGGCTCCGCCCATGACGTCAGCTCCGCCCATGGTGGGGTAGCAAAATTTTTGACAGCCCATCACTGTGTGAGCCCCACAATAGGAACCACTAGTTTAGGGTCTTTTTTTTTAAATTGAAATCTCTTTGTTATATACATTATTATTTTTATAAATGGTACAGGAAGAACTTGAGATTGTGGTTCTATGGGTGAAAGCAAAACCAGAAGTATCTAACAAGTCAAGTGTAACAGAAAGCAACAGCAATTAAACTTAAATACAGTACTAGCACTCTTGCTCTCCCTGGGTGGCTTACAAGGAACTTAGCATTTTGCCCCCAACATCCAGAGTACTCAGATGCTTCACAGTTGTCCATCCCAGTTTTATCCATCAGCATCAAGCATCCCTATCTGGATTTAGGGTGAATTACTCTTGGTTTTAGGATGCAGAAGGGCTGTGGTGCAGTGATGGGATGCAACAGGTTCTCACCAGTTCTCCAAAACTGGTAGTAGCTTTCCCCAGTGTCCCGGAGAACCGGTAGCAGCTTTGGGGGGAACCACCTTCGGGGCTTACCTTTTCACTGGTGCCAACAGTGTGCATGCATGCCTACAGTGCTTGGCACGTACTCACGGCCTCCTTGCTGTCCTCCCAAGCGGGGAAGAGGAAGAGAAGCTACTAGCCTGGGTGCATTTTAATGTTTTTATTTATTTATTTAATTTATTTACAGGTTTGTGTTGTGGGTGGGTGGGTGGGTAGAGGGGAGGTGTGTGTGTGTGTGTTTATTTTTATTTTATTATTATTATTATTTATTTTTTTCCTTTGGCCCTGCCCACATCATGACATCATGATGTTAGCTCCGCCCACACTGTGATGACATCATGGTGGGGTAGTAAAATTTTTGACATCCCACCACTGCTGTGGTGGCTTAGTGGTTAAAATGCTGAGCTTGATGACCAGAAGGTCAGCATGTCAGCAGTTCAAGACCCAAGTACTGCACTCCCGTCACCTGTCCCAGCTCCTGCCAACCTAGCAGTTTGAAAGCAAGAAATTGCAAGTAGATGAATAAGTACTGCTTTGGCAGGGAAGGTAATAGCATTTCACGTGCTCGAACATCTAGTCATGCCTGCCATGTGAGCATGGAGGCATCTGAAGATGCAGACAATGCTGACTCTTTGGCTGTAAACAGAGATGAGCACTGCTCTCTAGAGTCAGTTACAACTGGGTTGTGAACAAGGAAGACCTTTACCGTTACCTTTGGGATGCAGACCCTAACTGGACAACTGTTTCATTCAGTCACGCTCCAAGTTAAATAGTAAATGCAACAAAACGAACTGAGTGAATCATCCTATAACAGAAAAGTATGAACAAGAATACAACAAACCTGTGTTGTTATCAGCTTTTCCATTGGGGACTGGGTAATGAGGAAATACTCCAGAAATTGAATATTACAATAACCCAGATCAATGCCAGATGTCTGGGACGTGTTTACTTTGTCTGATACATCACATAGCTGAGACAATTAAACTTGTAGAAATGGCTTGTCCATTAAGGCATGAAATCAATAAGATAAGACTGGTGTGCCTGAAATTCAGCATCTTATTAGAAGGTGAGAAATGCAAGGAGGAGAACTATTTTGCCTACTTGGGAAAGCTCAATGTTCATTTTTTGAACATTTAACAGAAGAGTCATTAGAATGCAGGGGCAGTGATGGGCTTTGAAGCTTTTCACAAACTTAACAAATATCTGGGAATTAAAGCTATTCAGCCTGGATCAAAGTGGAGAATTCTCAGCTCGAACATTATTTCAGCTCTTATAGATGAGAAAGCAGGAAACTGTCAAAGGAAATAGGCAGCCAAAATATAAAACATTTTATGAAATAATAAAAAAAATACCAGATTAGTTCACTGAGCAATTATGTAAGCTAAGATTTTGACCTTGCGGGCAAGACATCTAGGGTGAAGATCAGTGTCCGCTGGACTTTTTCAGCCAACTGTATGTCTCCACAAAGACTAATTAAATGGAAATCTGGAAACTGGGATGGGGCAACAAGACATCTTCTGAATCATATCCAAGGGATAATTAGCAAACCGCTAAATAGAAGATGGTGGATATTTGTATTTGTAAAACTACAAATGGAGGGAGAGAAGCTGCTCAGTACTGAGGAGAGACAAATAAGTGGAGCTTCCCCTTTTGTTTCTCCTTGTGTCCTACTTTACAGAGACCAATCCTCCACTGTAGTGGTTCTCCTTTGGCCATTGAAATGTTTCATACTTCAATTCCCACCTGGCTCATTCTGGCTAGGGATTTTCAGAGTTGAAGCTCACAACATTTGGAGGTCTTTTCTTCAAAAAGTTCAAGACAGTGTGCTTTATGCTTCTTCCTATTTTTTTCTCATCCCAACCATGTAAAGAAGGTCACACTAGAGGTGGAGAAAATACAACCCTTTCCTCTGATGCTGTTGGATTGCAGCTTCTAGTACCCCACATTGTTGATACAGCTTCAGTGAATAGTGCAGTTTACTTGTGAGTGAGGGAAAGACAACAAACACAGAACTATATACATAGGTACCAATCTGTCTCCAAGCGCCACAGTTGCAACAGAGCTTGGAATCCCCTGATGGCTCCAGTCCAAAAAGCATGTACAGAGGCCTGCTAGCAGAACACTGGCTGCAAGTTGCCAAAGTCAGTGTGCTTCTTCTCAGTAGTATGAGGTACCTGATAGTTCTCAGGGAAACAGAGCTTCACGCAGCACATCTTTCTCCTCTCAAGTCAGTGGACAGTCTGTCACAGTCCTACAGCAGTTCTTCCTTCACAATAGAACACCCTCCTCAGTATAACCTTCCCCAGTTGGCCATAGTTATACCGTGCTGTTGCTATGCTATACCACTAAAGTGGCTACAGCTGTGCTGTTGCTGAGGCACGTACGCCAGGTAGACACAGCCGTGTACTCAGTCTGTGCCTCAATCCCAAAAACCTGTGTTTAAGGCTCTGCACATTGGGCAGGAATCTTGGTACAATACCACTCAAAATGCCGTAACACTTTGTATAAAAGATTGCCACCTATCAAGGTAATCCTTTCCATTGCTGAACAGCTCTTATTGTCAGGAGGCCATGGGTAATGTTTAGTTGAAACCTTACACTACACATTGGGGGTGGCTTCGAAAGAAAACTAATTATGGGAATGGCTTTCATTGACCTAACTGCAGGATACGATATTGCCAGTCATAGGCTTCTGTTCCATAAAATAAATAATCTTGCCAGAGATAACAAGATTACTAGGTTCACTAGCAGATTCCTTCAGAACCAGAGATTCTATGTAATGATGAGTGGAAAGAACAGCAGATGAAGGCTGCAGAAGAATGGATGGCCCCATTGTTTCCAACAGTACAGTACAGTACAGTACAGTACAGTATATACTATCCTCTGAATGTATGTGAGCCTCAAGTCCACCAGTTTAGATCCTGATAAAGCTTTACTGCAAGAACAAACATTCCTTAGGGTAAGCAAGAGCAAATTAGAAGATGGAGGAAGTTGCTCACTGGTCAAGGAAAAACATTAAAAGAGGATATAGCAGAGGAACTCAACCTCTCCTACGTCACTTGTAGGCAGTGGTTGGCAATAAAAAGGTTTGCTACCACACTGTGGGCGGAGCCCACATAATGGGCAGATGGAGCCTAAGTCATGGGCGATCTAGTCATGCCTGCCATATGGCCATATATACATCGGCAAACACAGGCAGCACTGGATCTTTGGTAGTAAATGGAGATGAGTACTGCATCCTAGAGTCAGATATGACTAGCTTTTGATCAAGGGAGACCTTGAACCACTTGCAGGGATGAAACCTGACGTCAAATCTGAATACCAATGAGGGATTTTCTGTTACTAGGTAAAGGTTGCCCTTGCTCGAAAGCCAGTTGTTACCAACTCTAGGCTTCAGTGCTCATCTCTGTTTATAGCCACAGAGCCAGTGGACTTGATCCACAAAAGTTCACATTAAAATACAGCAAACAATGTTTTTGTCTTTTTCTTTTATTTACTCCCTGATATTCTTGCACAAAATAAAGCTTTTAAAATTAGTCTGTGTTAGTCTGTGTTTCAAGCATATCAGAGTAAACAAAACAAAAAGAACCACCCTTAGCCTGCTCCAGACCATCTGCCCACTACACACACGTACACACACCACACACGCACACACACACACACACACGCACGAACGCGCGCGCGCGCACACACACACACCATGTTCCATCCCTCTCCACAGCCACACCGCACAAAAGTCATTTACCCTAGGCCAGGGAGCATGTGGCAGGGCACTTGGGTGGCTGTTTTTTTCTCCTCCTCCTCCACACTCAGGCCAAGGAAGGAGAACGCCTGGGGCCACAGCCAGTGGTGGCGCAGCCATGCTGGGCCCAACTGTGTTTTCTCCTCCTCCTCCCAGCATGGCATGCAGCATGGCGTGCAGTAGGAGTGGGACCCCAGGGGAGATGGCCACACCTAGGCCAGGCCGCAGCCCCAGGGCCACCGACTCCTCTCGCTGCCCGGACTTGGAAGTGGAGATGGAGGTGGGCAGGGTGGGGCAGGGAGGTGGGCATCGCCACCCAATTTTCCTACCACCCTGCCTGAAAGCCCCCCAATGTTGCCCCCCTGCTCAAAGGCCACCCTCCAGGGGTGGTGGCGGTGCAGAGTGGTTACTGCCGAACCACTGCTTGTAGGACTCTGAAAATGCTAAAGGTTGGAATACTTAAATGTAAGACCAACATGCTCCAAAGGGGACTGCTGGCAAACAACAATGCTATGTTAATGTGGAGAGACACAGAATCCGGCTCATTTAGTGATCTCCCAGTTACTGCCAGAAACATGCACCAATGAGGACTTAGGTTTGGTCAATGACAAAGCTAAAGAGGTGGCTTCATTTTGACAGTCCAGGGTTTGATTGGAACATGAAAGAAGAAGAATTTGAAACGTCCTTTTTTGTCATTTGAGCTGGTTACTTTAGTGGACGCTACCTTCTGTTTCAGCTTCTACATGACAGTACTGCAAGTATTGGAAAACTGTTAACACATCACATCTCAATTTCTACTTCTAAGCATACCAAATACCTTCAGCCTTTTACAAGCTCCTACTGAAGCCTTCCAACTTGTTGAAATTATTCTTACACTATGTCCAGAATAGGACTGAGCGCTCCATGTAAGATATGACCAGTGATGGAATGTAACAGGCTCACACAAGTTCGCCAGAAACGGTAGTAACTTTTCCCAGTGTCCCGGAGAACTGGCAGCAGCTTTTGGGGGGGAGCCACCTTCGGGGCTTACCTTTTCACTGGTTCCCCCACTGCCCATGCGTGCCAAGCACTTGGTGTGCATGCACGCCTACAGCGCTTGCTGCGTATGCACAGTCTCCTTGCTGTCCTCCCAAGCGGGGAGGAAGAAGAGAAGCTGCTAGCCTGAAGCTCCGTATAACCTGCTCCCCAGGGTAAGTGACTCACCTTTGGATGTGGTGTGTCTGTGTGTATTTTAATGTGTATTTAATACCTTTACCTATACTGACGTACTACCACAGTTCCTAAAAAGGCCTGGCGGGCTGGCTTGGGGTTTTTAAACAAAGTCTTGGAGTTACCTCATCAATAAGCTACACCTGTTCTGTTTCAATTGCTGTTCCAATTGGAGAACCCTTAAGGAGGTACAGTTGTTTTACATTTACATTAAGGCATATTATCCTAGAGAACTGGTTAGGCAAAGACTTAGTACCTAACTTCTTTAACTGTTGAAAAGTTGAAAAGTTCCAAAATGAAGCCATCTTGTGGTGAGTTCATTCTGTAGTTCCTTCCATCTGTCCTAGTGTGAGAAAGATTAGCCAGAATAAGCTTTAAGGTCTGGTTTAAAGCTCTGGTTGATTTGTGTTTGGGGTGGTTGGGTGGATGTTTGGGTGGGTGGGTGTATTTTTATTTTATATATTTATTTAATTAATTAATTTAATTTATTTACGGGTTTGTGTTGTGGGTGGGTTGAGAGGTGTGTGTGTGTATGTGTGTGTGTGTGTGTTTATTTTTATTTTATTTTATTTTAATTAGTTTTTTTTATTTTTTTATTTGGCCCCACCCACAACGTCATGACGTTGGCTCCGCCCATGATGTCATGATGTCATGACATTAGCTCCGTCCACACTGTGATGATATCACGGTGGGGTAGTAAAATTTTTGACATCCCACCACTGGATATGACCAAAGCAGAGGAGAGTGGTACTATTACTCCCCTTAAAGTGGCTGCTATTTTTATTTTGATGCAGCATTTGCTTATTTTTGCCATTGCATCACATTATTGACTCAGTATTACCTCATGGCCTACTAAGACCCTTATCACTTGTACTGCTGTCTAGCCATATTCACCACAGGGTGTGACAATGAAAGAAGCACCTTTTGTGTATCTTTAGATAGGAAAGCATTTTTAAAAGTCAGCTTAGAATAACCAAAGTTCTGTTTTCATATTTTTACATTATAGATTTGTCAGAACAGTTTTAGGAAGATGCTACTGTTCCACTAGTATTTCCTCCTGGAGTTTCTATTGCAGATTCAGACCAGAATACACAGAAGAGATACTGTACCACCCCCTGTTCCTCCTGTTGGCATAGTACAGCAAGAAACAGGAGTTCAGAAGTGGGTACTTAAAATATACCTCACATAAAGAGCGCCTCGCTTAAAGAGTAACTCAGCAAAAGAGCAGAATTTTCTATGAATGTTTGCTTCATTTAACAAATAAAGCCAACTAAAACTCACTTAACAAATAAATCGGGGTTCCCAATCCCCCTCATAATTGGTCACTTACACCGGTGTTTCACTTAAAGAGCTAACTCGCTTAAAGAGCAATCCTGTGGAACGCATTATGCTCTTTAAGTGATGTACAACTGTATATTTAAAAGGAGCATTTCTGTTCCGAGTTAAGGAGTAATAAAATTAGTACATAAGATTAATAATGCTACAATTGCTACTAAGCCCATGTAGCACTGGTAGTTTATCCCACCTGTCAGTTCCCAAACTCCTTGTGTTATAATAATAATTTTGTGTCAGAAATTATTCTGGGTTGAAAGGATTTTAGCTGGAGGAACTCCACTCAGGGGATGCCCGAATGAGGTTCCTTTCATGTCCCCAAGATCTTTTCCCACCGATGTGGTCCCTATTTATCTACTTGCGATGTCTTGCTTTCGAACTGCTAGGTTGGCAGGAGTTGGGACAGAGACAGGCACTCAAATCATCATGCAGTACCTAGGTCTCAAACTGCCAACTTGTGGGCCTTCCAGCTACAAGGTGAGTTTACTTCCCAAACTCCTTGTGTTAAGATACCCATTACTTCTTGTCACCAGGAATTTAAATCGATGTCTCATTAGATCTACTCATTGTCACTATGCAGCTTCATGTTATTTTTTCTTATAATTTCAGGCATTCCATTTCCCTGTCCTTTATCATATGTGAGTGATACCTTAAAGTTTTGAGGTGGTTTTTCCTTTTCTGCATCCCCTCAGGTCAACATGCATCAGGTCACTAAGAATACTGGGTCCTACTGATGCAGCTCTAAAATTTTCTGCCACAGATTTTAGGGTCCAGTTTTACACAGCGAATGCATAAAAATGGTCCAGCCCCATCATCATGAGCACAAATGTTTGAGAAAGTCATATCCTTCAAGGGCAAGGCATGCTTCTCCCTCATAAATGTGGTGATTTTTAAAAATAAAGATGCAAATTGGCATTGTTTTGAGAAATCAACTCTTCAAGGTATCATTTTTTAAAAAATGGTTAAATAATAGCAATATAAATCAGAGGAGTGTAACAAATGCAGAAAGCTGGGAAGAGATAATAATAATAATAATAATAATAATAATAATAATAATAATAATAATAATAATAATAATAATAATAATAATAATAATAATAATAATAATAATAATAATAATAATAATAATAATAATAATAATAATAATAATAATAATAATTTCATGTCAGAAATTATTCTGGGTTGAAAGGATTTTTGCGGAAGAAACTCTGCTCAGGGAACATCCAAATGAGGCTCCTTTCATGTCCCCAACAGCTGGGACAGAGACAGGCCCTCAGTCTGTCATGCAGTACTCAGGTCTCAAACTGCCAACTTGCCAGCCTTCCAGCTAACAAGGTGAGCTTCTTAACCACTGAGCCATGAAGCCTAATGAATAAAACCCTTTGGAAAATGCAGATGCAACAGCAAACCCATCTGAATAGCAGTGAGTGCTGAACAGAACCACACTGAGAGACAAAATGGTGAAGCGCTTAGCATGTTGGACTGGAGTATGGAAGACCTGGGTTGAAATCCCAGCCCAACCAACGAGCACTCATGGGTTACTCATATTCTCATTTGGGCCCACTTCACTGGATTGCTGAGAGGCTAAAGTATAAAGAGGAGACCATGTGCTCAGTTTTAAGCTCATCAAAGGAAAGAAATGGGGAAAACACAGAATAAAAACATAACTAGCTTGCTGGTCAAACCGTCAGTCATTTTATGAAGGATGACAGCAAACTGGAACAAGTTAAGAGATGATGATCAGGGTTTTTGAAACCAATTCCTGTGAGGAAAGACTGACAGAACTGGGCATGTTTAGCCTGGTGAAAAGGAGACTGAGAGGGGATATGGTAGCATTTTTCAAATACTGTACTGTACTTGAAAGGTAATCAGAAAGAGGAGGGTCAAGAACTGTTCTCAATTATTCCAGAGTGGAGTACAGTATATGTAATAATGGGTTCCAGTTACGGGAAGCTAGATATAGGTTGAATATCAGGAAAACCCTTTTAACTGTTAGAGCAGTACAACAGTGGAACCAATTAACTGTGGAGGTGGTGAGCACTCCAATTCTGGAGGCATTCAAGAGAAAATTGGACAACTCTCTGTGAGATCTGCTTTGATTTGGATCCCTGCATTGAGAGGATGGTTGAACATGATGACCTCATGGACTTAAACCATTGGGTGGGTGGGTGGAGGCAAATGTTATTAAAAATAAAAAAATCATGTTATTGAAAAGCAATTAAAAAGATGACAAAGTAAAACAACAAGTGAAACAATTTCTTGGTTATACGTGCTTGGAATGAAATGCAAGAATATTGGTCACATAGACAATGCCACACTTTTTCCTGCCTCCAAGACTATAATATCACGTGGTAGTGCAAATGCTTATACAGAGGGTGCCAAATGTATACACATTTTAAGAGATGTTCTCTATGTCTTACTTTTTGAAGCTGAATTGAGTTACCGTAGCAATGTGTACCATGATCTTCACTCAGACGAATGAATGCTAGCATCACCATGTGACAGTCAAGGCAGCAAAAGAAAATGACAGAAGGACGGTTGCCATTCATGGAGCACAAGACAATTAAGAAGAGGTGTGGTTGGTTTTCTCTCAGGTTCTCCTGACTAACCCTACTTGACTTCTACTTATGGGGGACCTTAAAAGATGTGGTAATAATAAGTTTGTGTCAGAAATCATTCTGGGATGAAAGGATTTTTGTGGAAGAACTCTGCTCAGGGAACGCCCAAATGAAGCTCCTTTCATGTCCCCAAGAGTTGGGACAGAGACGGGCATTCAATCTATTATGCAGTACCCGGGTCTCGAACTGCTGACGTGCCAGCCTTCCAGCGAACAAGGCAAGCTTCTTAACCACTGAGCCACTACAAGATGTGGTGTGCCATAGGAAATCAGCTACACTGGTGGTACTTCAGGAAGGAAGTGAAGTGACATGTGCAGCAACGCAGTTGGTCGCTTTGGTCAATGTTGCTCAAGCATGAGTTTGCCGTAATCAAAAATGTCTGGATGCTGATGGTAATCACTTTGAGTACCTCTTGTAATGGCAGAAGTCAAATGTGATTTGTATCCATCTTTTGTTATTAACATATATTGAGTACTGCAGTTTTAATTCAGGTTTTCTTTTCTTAAAATGTGTATACATTTTTGATACCCTCTGTATATTCATGGGCAGCTGTGCACACACAGTGTGAAACATTTTCAGCCTAGCCAAGAAGATTGCATCTTACTCATAGCGCAGCTGTGGTAAAACTGTAATGCTGTGACTGCTTCCCTTCAAGGAGGTTGTCTACATTCCAGACAAGAAAATTCTGCCCATTTTCTATACTTCAGGCTGATTTATTATTTCAAAGGCCTTTAGATATTTAATGCTAACATATTTGGCATAAGTCTACAGAGAACAGAGCAAAACTAATGAAATAAACAGGATTACTGCTGGGCCAGCTGGGTGGCTATAGCCCTAAGAAAATTGCCAAGGAAGGTGAAAATTAATTAACTGTACCTCAGGGAGTACAGTGCATTTGAAGCAAATAGGTCACCCTGTTTCTTTCCTTGTACTCTTCACAGGCATAAAGAACTATATCACCACTGGTATGGCCTCTGGAAGAAAACACCATTTGTTAAGTGTCACACTTGAGAAACAATTCCTCTGCTCTTTTCCATGTGTAGGTGGCACATGAAGTACAAAATAAAGCTCCAGCTTCTCACAACTCTCGCCTGGAACTTTCTTTGCAGTTTCTACCTCTTAAGCTTTGACCAAACAAAAATCTGTCATATATTCATGCTCTCTCTTCAGACTTGGCCTATTTTCCCCCTTTTCTCTGAAAGGGACACACAGAAAAGCAGTCATCTGAAGATCATCTGACAAGGGAGAGCAATCACAGCTGGTCAGCCTTCCGCCACAAGCTGTGCCCTTTAAATAGTGAGACTGGGGACCCATGACTGGGTTGCACTTTCATCCATCTATTTTGGGTTATTTAAAATGTTTGTTTCCTCGTTTTCCTCAGGAGAGCCCAAGGCGACAAACAAGAAAGGCAAAATCAATGAGCGTAATCCTATTGGTGTATGTTTGAGCAACTTCCATAGGCTAATCTGGGCTACTTGATAAGGTATGGAGCATGTTTAGGTTACACAATCAACCCAGTATGTGACCAGGATGCACTTCAGCACCTCAGCAAAAATATTATCCAACTCATAATACACATCCTTGTGATATATCAAATCTTAGTAAAGATAAAGGTCTCCCTTGTTCGAAAGCCAGTCATGTATCTAGGAGATGGTGCCCATCTCCATTTACAGCCAAAGAAACAGTGCTGTCTGTGTCTGCAGACATGTTCATGGTCATGTGGAAAGCATGACTGGAGGCTAGGGTTCCACAAACGTGGCTCTCCAGATGTTCTTGGACTTCATTTCCCAGAAGCCCTGATCAGTAGGTGTGCTGACTTGGGCTTCTGGTAATTGAAGTCCAAGAACACCTTGAGAGCCAGGTTTGAGGAACCCTACAATAGAACAATTTATCTCTCTCTCTCACACACACACACAGAGAGAGAGTACAAGAGGAAATATAACAGAAAAATTAGTACAACATGGGCATAATAAATTCTTTCTTTATTCATGTCAGATGCACCATCAGCCGTTGTTGACTGCAACTCATATCCGAGAATGCATCCCCCCCCCCCCAGAAGCAGGAAAAATGACATTGGTGTGAATTTGTTAAAGGTGGAACCCAGCTTGCCATGAAGTGGCACACACACAATGATCTCGGAGCCATCCCCTGCAGCACACACAAAATGAGACATGCAGGATTCAACACTGGGACTGCAATGGACTGCTGCAGCCTTACGAATATGGACAAGGTGCGCCTTCACAGCCAGTCCATCTGGCATGACCTCTTCTGCCTCCATGACCATTGGGAATCAGAGTTCCTCCTCTGCTCATTTTGCCATTTGGCCTAATATGATGGTTTCCGGTGGCATTTCTTCCACTGAGGGGGACCATCACCCCACCTAAAGTGGTTCATCTGCCTGTAGCAATTGGCCCCTTTAGGAAATTAGGTTAGTTAACCGCCACCTGACACTAAGCATTGAGTCACTGGCTGTACAGTCTACTCCATTACCGTAGAGAGATGTCCCTCAGCATATAATAACATACAAAGCTAAAATTAACACATCTAAAACAAAAGAGAATTAAAAGGGCTAGATGACATCCACCCAATATGAGGCCACACCAACAGCATTTTCTTTTGCCAACAGAAGGTCCTTCTCAGTGCACGCTGAGGGACATCATGTACATTGTATCTTATGGGAGACAGTTTGCTCTTCTCCGCATTCACACAGGCATTCACACAGGGAAACCCAATTTTCTCAGATTAACCCTTGATCTTCCTACCCTAGTATGCAGTTTAATGCTTTCCACACAGGCCATGGTTGTTCTTAGCCAGACGGTAGAGAGTTCTGTGGTTCTGCCCAGTTATCTGGTAGCTCCTTGCTTGCCTTCCATAGTTCTACGGTGGTCTGTGGGGGCTGGATGTTCGGGGGGGGGGGGGAAGAAGTTTTGAGGAAGCTATGTCTGGATTTCAGTCTCTGCTTTGGTGGTTGATGATCAAATAGCTGGTGTGTTTCTGAGAAGCTTGCTTGACCCACTCTTTCTGAGCAGCACTTATTTGACGGAATAATAAATTGAGAGGAAATATTTTGCATTCATGAATCCTTTGATGACAAGGAAGACCTTATTCAGTGATAAAGTTCCTGCTTGATCACTGAGGTTACACCTGTGTCGATTCTGCTGTGTGAGTGGATTCTCTGATGTGAGTTCACACTGATATACCATCTGAAGCTACTTCCACTCTAAAAAAAAAGAAAAAGAAAAAGATAAGAAATGTTTATCTGATGCTGACATGAATTCTTCAAATTGTCTATGTAAATTCAAAAAATAACAAATTAATGAAATTAATATTTACTTTGTTTTTTTCTTCATGTTTTCAGTGCCGCTCCTGTCTAAGCTGTATTTGTGTGAACAAGAACACACATTTTCCAGGGCTTGTGCTCATGTCTTGAGATTACTTATGAACAGCGGTGGGCTGGCAAAAATTTTTATTACCACACTGTGGGCGGAGCTGACATCATGGGCGGAGCCAGCATCATGGCATCATGATGTCATGGGCAGAGCCAACATCATGACATCATGACATTGTGGGCGGAGCCAAAGTAAAAAAAATTAAAAATTAAAAAATAAAATAAAAATGCAGTAGACATAAAAATAGAAATAAAAAACACATAAAAATACAAATTAAATAGACATTAAATAGAAATAACAAACACATAAAAATAAAAATAAAAAAGACATTAAATAGAAATAAAAAACATAAAAATTAAAATTAAAATAGACATTAAGTACACATAAAAACACACTACATAAAACACACACACACACCTCAACCCACCCACAAATCCGTCACTTACCCTGGGGTCAAGGAGCAGCAGGCAGGCAGAGCAGGAACCGTAGTGGCGCGGCAGCGCAGTGGCACGGCCTAGCCCGGCAGCGCAGCCTGGCCCGGCCCGGCGGTCCACCGAGGAAAGGCTGCCACTGCCGCTACTGCTCCTCTAGCCACTGCACCCTTTCTGTGCAGCCCAAAATGGCTGCTCAGAAGTGCGCATGCATCAAATGGAGTTTTGACGCATGCACACTTCCGAGCAGCCATTTTGGGTTGCCCGGAAATGTCATCTGGAGGGTGGCTGGAGAGGTGACTGAACTGGTCACCTGGGGGTTTACTACGCGCGCTCCCCGGTGATCCCCTCCAGATTGTTGCTACCGGTTCGGGCGAACCAGTCCGAACTGGGAGCAGCCCACCACTGTTTATGAATAGCAACATCTACTCTACTGTCTAGGTGCTAAAAGTGTGAAGAACATGATAAGGCAGGTTTAGGTGCATCTTTTTAAATATGTCCTCCAATGACAGCTTTAGTAGTTGCTGAATAAATTAAGGGAATTGTTTCCCACATGGAAATATCCTGGCAACATTACTTCTTAACATTTAAACAAATGATCAGTTGATATTCCCATATTTTAGGAATGTCATCTATGTTGATGATCTTGCCCAGTGGTGGGCTCAATTTTTTTTTTTTACTACCACACACTGTAGGTGTGGTATAGTGGGCGTGGCCAGGGGGAAAGCCCTGTGTTGCACCCGAAAGGACTACTTTCTTTCAAAACTTGGATGGGTGTAGCCAGCCAGAATTTCTGCTACTGGTTCTGGTGAACTGGTGTGAACCTGCTGATGCCCACCACTGCCTTGACAGTCCAGGGGAGTCCATTGAGCTCCAGCTAACCTTGGCATTAGAACACCTTTCCTTATATTATTATTAAAAAGCCAGCTGAAACCAAACCCTTTAAAAACACAAGTCTGTTGCTTCCACTTAGAGAACAGTGAAGCAAAGTGGAAGTTCTGAGTTAGCTGGGAAGGCAAGATTTTGGAACAGTGCCCTACCCAAAAGTATCTAGGCATTATTTGGATTGAATATCAATCTTCAATTATTATTATTTGTCTAAACACCAAACAGAAAGTTATTCCCTGAAACAAGACACTTAGGAAACTGCTTAGGTCAGACAGGGGTTCACATCCACAAACAATAAGTACAACAGCTCTGTCCCTGTGCTGCTTCACAGTTGAATATGCTAGTATGATATGGTATGAATCAGCACATGCCAAACAAGTGGGTATAGAATAACTCTTCAGCTAGCTGGGGGCTTTTGTTTCTTTGAATTAATCACCACTCACTCACCTTTTCCATGATTTTCTGTCTGCTCCACATCTCCAGAGGGCTTGTGGACAGTTTAGAATCATTGGAAGTAGCAGTGGGGGCTACAGTGTGGAAGTCACTGAAGATCACCTATCCCCATTACCACTTTCAGGAGTGTTCTGGCTGAACTGTGGCTCAGTGCATGAACTCAGGGGAGGAAAATAAACTGTGTTTTATACATGCCTGCTGGGGATGATAGTTAAGCCAGTCATGTCTTACTCTAAGTAGCAGTGCTCATCTCTGTTTACAGCCAAAGCAGTGATGGGATGTCAAAAATTCTACTACCACGCCATGACGTCATGGACGTCATGGGCGTGGCCAATGTCATGACGTCATGACGTCATGGGCGGAGCCAACGTCATGACATCATGACGTTGTGGGCAAGGCCAAAAATAAAAAAAATAAGAAAAAATAAACATGCACACAGACCCGTAACTTAAAGAAATAAAATAAATAAATAAATAAAATAAAAATTAAATAAAAGTACACCCACCCACCCAAAACACCATAAACCACCCACCCACCCCAAACACAAAACCCTCACTTACCCTTCTTGGGGCCGACGACCCCCATGGCCCGGGGCCACACGGCAAGGCACGCCCCATCGCCGCCGGAACCGAGGAGGAGGCGGGGCGCTCCATGTTGGCTCCAATTTTTAAAAAACCGGACCCGGAGCCACTGCCTGCTGCTGCTACTGTCGCCGCTGCTGCCGCCTCCCGCCATCGCCATCGCCGGGGGGGGGGGGTGGAAGGAGGAGAGGGAGGGGACTGGAGTGCCGGACCCGGGAGCGTTTCTGTAATTGATCCGGGTAGATGCATTTGCTTTTTTCCCTCCTTCCTTTTCGTTCCGGAGCTGTCTTCCCCGCCTTGCCCGTTGATCGGCTCCCATCCCGTCTTCTTCGTTGCCGCCGCCGCTGCTGGAACCGGAGGAGGAGGAGGCGCGCTCCGCTGGCCTGGGGCGACGGCGGCAACGGCGGCGATGGCGATGGCGAGAGGCGGCAGCAGCGGCGACAGTAGCAGCAGGCAGTGGCTCCGGGTCCGGATTTTTAAAAATTGGAGCCAACATGGACATGGAGCGCCCCGCCTCCTCCTCGGTTCCGGCAGCGATGGGGACGGCAACGGCAGCAGCGATGGCAGGAGGTGGCAGTGGTGAGAGCACCAGGCAGCAGCAAACGGCGGCAAGCGGCTCCACAGGAGGCTCCAGTCAGGGGCGGCCGGATCCAATTTTTTTTAAATCGGAGAAAAAAATGGCTCCAATTTAGTGCGCATGTGTCAGATTGAGTTTCTGCGCATGCGCACTAAATTGGAGCCATTTTTGCTCCAAATTTTTTTTAAATTTTCCTCCCGGTGAGGCGTCCGATCCGGACGCCTCAAAAACGGTTTTACCCCCACGGAGAGCCCTCCGGAAATCCTTAAAACGGTTCTGTGGATCCGGTCAGAACCGGTGTCATCCCATCACTGAGCCAAAGAGCCAGCATTGTATGCATCTACAAATGTTTCCATGGGCATGTGACAGGCATGACTAAATGCCAATGTGCATTGAACACTGTTACTTCATCCGCCAAGGCAGTACCTATTTATCTACTTGCAATTGCTTGCTTTCGAACTGCTAGGTTGGCAATAGCTGGGACAAGCAATGGGAGCTCATTCAGTACTTGGGTCTCAAACTGGTGACCTATCAGCTTCCCAGTTGTCAAAGTCAGCATCTTAACTACTAAGCCACCACAGCCCTCGATGGGGAAGATACAGCCCTCCAAATATTGTTGGGACAACTATGATTCATCACCCCTGGCTATGTTGCCTCAGGTTGAAGATTGAAGATATGCAGTTTTATGTGGATTTTAAAAAAACTTAATTCCCAGAATTCCCCAGGCAGCTAGGGGTGTGTGGTACAAAATGACAAAGCCACACACATCTCTATTGATGGATTTCGCCATTCAAAAATACCCTCCCATATACTGTATATTTCCATTTTGCCTATCTCCCACTGGAAATGCTCAATAGTTTAGTACCTAATTATCATAAATAATTTAGCAAACAGCTTAAAGGATGGAAAGCAAACAAAGCACCCAATTTCCAACAGTATCTTTGATCACGCCGTACCGCTGGAGAACTCTGAGCAAATATTAAGACAATTAATCAATGTCATCATGTCAGTCACATAAAAAGCATCTTCTTTTAATTCTATGCACACTTTCCTTTTTCTTTTGGATGAGGGAACAAAACTGAATCCTGTCTTTGTGAAGGTCACCCTTTGATTTCAGGACCATTTCCCCACAGAGCCAGAGTACAAGCTTATTTTGATGTCTCCTGCTGGAGTTGCTTTTCCCACTCCAGCCACTTTTGTCAGTGAATGAACTGCTATGTTCCTATCTCAGTGGAGCACTTTAAAAATAACCTTTGAATAACCTCCAATAATTGGATTATAATTGACTTTTGTTCAAATGCTTGTAGATACCAGTAGAGGCATTGTGATTAGGACCACATGAGATTTTTCACAATGTAGCATTTTTGTTACAGAAGATTTTGCTTTCTTTCTTTCTTTTTAATATATAGATATATAGATTTATACTCTGATGTATTGAAAAAGGTGGATGAAATAACAGTATAAAACAAAATAAACAACAAAGACCCTCCCCATTTTTTGAAAAAGGAAATGAAATTTGCTTTTATTTTTATCAAAATGTCAATTTCCCCTTACTGTTGAAACCTCAAAGCCATTATGAACAATAGATACGAAAGAGAGACTCCTTTCCAAAAATAAAAATAAAAAATGAAACAAGCAAACAAATAAAGGAAAACAAACAAAACACAATTAAAGCCCTTCCAACCAAAGCTACTAGAGTAGGGGTTCTCAACTTAGGTTCCATGGGCCAGACCCAGCCTGTGGCACCATTTCATGTGGCCTGCCGCTGCCACCACTGGAAGCAGATGCATTTATGACAGCTGTAAATGCACCTGCAGCTGACATAAATGTGCTGTAAATGCATCCACAGCTGTCATAAATGTGTTTACGACAGCCGAGGATGGGTTTTATGGCAGTGTTTATGGCAAGGAGAACCCCCAGTGTGGCCTACTCAGGGGTGTGGTCCGGCCCATGGATTTAAAAGGTTGAGGACCCCTGTACTAGAGTATGGGGATATTTTTCTTCCCCCTACAAGCTGATGACTTCTTTTATCTTCATTGAGACCAGCAGCCAGCAAGTCAAGTAGACAGTAAAAAATAATCCAAGAAAGGAAAGGACCAAAACTGGACAAAAACCACAAAGAAATCAGAGGATAAGCAATCCAAAAAAGTATTCCCAAGGAAGCATGTTGGCACAGATATGTTGCCTAGTGCCAGTAACGAAAAAATAATCCTAAGAAATGAAGAAGAAATCCCTTTCTGCCTGATGGGAAAGGGGAGAAAAAAGAGAAATAATGGATCCAAGATGGAGACACAAAGGTAGGAATGCAAGGCAGCTACATAGGCCAGGAGATGATGAAGCATACCATATCCACAAGGGATGGCTGAAACAGAAGAAGAAACCTCCTTATTGAACTGTAGCCAATCCAGGACCTTATAAAAATTCAAAATTCCTACTTTGTCTCATCTCAGATGTTTTGACTGGTGGCTGACAACAGCCCTCGCAGTAAAAAGGTTCCTGAAAAAGTTAAATGAATGAAAAAAAGTTAAATGAATGAAAGAAACAGAAACAGAAAAAACTCATGAAACTTTTATGTACCTGTCTGTCAATAATACAAATAATGTGCATTTAAGAGACTCTCTGGAATTGACGGAAGAACACAAAAAATATTAAAAAGTCTTTTTTGTATGCGGGGAAGGTTACCTGAAAAGCTCATCCCTTAATGCTGTCTTCTTCGCATGGCTCCAGCATGACTCTTCTAAATGTTTCATGCAGCTTGGATACATGGGTACCAGAGTATGTACTGAGATGGCATCACCATGACCTTGTACATTTACTTGAGCAACATTTAACTAAGAAGTTAAGACATTCTACTGTAGTACACTTATGCACAAGGCCAGGCATATGCTGGGCCACCAGGACATAGGGATCCATCCTGGTGCGCCCTCCTCTCTGGTGCCTTGAGACATCCATAATAATTATATTATTTTTTTTAATGTTTTTCAAATTTTTATTTATTTACTGGCCAAGGGAACAAGGGCACAAGGCCTGAAGAGCAGCCAGGCTTAGCACCGCCTTGAGTCAGCCCTTCCCTGCCTCCATTATTCCTCATGAGGAGGTGAGTTCTTGTGCTTCTGGGAGCGATGCTGCCTTCCTCCTCCTTGTGGGGAATAAAGGAGGCAGGGAAGGGCTGGCTCTGGCCACCACTAAGCCCAGCTGCACCTTCATTCTGGGGGGAGGGAGCCGGCTGGAGAGCTGCACCCATGGGGCTTTCCCTCCTCCTAGCCGCAGCCACAGCTCCCTTCCCAAAGGCGCAGGAGTGAGAGTGAGGCCGTGGTCTCTATGGCTCTTCTGACACTGCCATCACCCTGGGAGAGGACAGGTGCGGCACCCAGTGGGGGTGGGTTGTCAAGGGGAGCCCTCTGGCCACATGCATGGGGCGGCTTTGGAGGGAGACCCTCCGGTGCCATCTGCCTGAGCCCAGAGTCCCCCCCAACCCCCCTCCATAGGCACCCTCATCACCCCTGTCCAGCACCCTTTCAATTTGGCCTGCACACCCCTGCACCAGGCTTTTACTGTACAACTGACCATGCAAGAGGGATGCCTCCACTGTCCTAGTGAATTGACTGCCCTTTCTTTAGGCCTCCAGCACACTGTCCGAAGACCCTGAAGGCAAAGAACTGGTGCAGCCTGAAGACAAAGACAACTAGTTGGGAGGAAATGAAGAAGATCCCTTTATCCCCCAGGACCCCTGGATAATCTTCACCTGGGGCCGGGGTCTGATGAGTGTTACATTGTACCCATCAGGACCAGTTGGATAGCTGTGAGGATATTCCTTTATCCTACGATAAGTCCCACCCTAATATTGCAACCAGCTGGAGACATTGCAACCAGCTTTGGTGGTTGGTGGAGATGCTCCAAAGATACAAAGAGCAGATGATGCAGGAGGGCAAGCTGTTGCACAAGTATCCTAGCCATTGTTGGAGACTAGCGATCTTAATACAGCCCAGCTATGGACTACCAAGGATTTGGGGTTGGTGACCATAAATGAGATCAAAATGGGTGGACTTCTGGGAACAGGATGGAGACTGAGTAACTTTGTGACCCGTTTTTCACCACAATAAAACCTGTTGCTGCTATTAACCAGCCTGAATCAATGGAACCCAGGATGGAAGGGAAGAGGAGAACAAATCTTAGAAGAAATCAACCCTGACTGCTCCTTAGAAGGTCAAATAATAAAGATGAAGCTAAAGTACTTTGGACATCAAATGAGAATAGAGGATTCACTTGAGAAAGGCTTGATGCTTGGAAAGGTCGAGGGCAAAAGAAGAAGGGGGTGGCCAAAAATGAGATGGCTAGATGGTATTGTGGTGACAATGGGCACAGAGCTGAGTGAGTTGAGGAGGATGGTGGAGGACAGGAGTGCCTGGCAGACAGTGGTCCATGGGGTCGCGGAGGGTCGGAATTGACTGTGCGACTGAACAACAACAAAAAAATAGTGTAGACCATACTGGTGGACAGTGAGGGCAACTGATGGAGCTTGTTTCTGGACTGTGCTATAGCATTCATGTTTCTCACAAAGAATTCCCAATAGCCCAGTTCTTAAACATATGCTGTTCTTGATTCCACAACACAATCTTACTGTGAGGCTATGTAAGGTTTTGCATATTGCCATATGTATCTTCTAATCTTTATACTGCTATGGTCATAGAGAAGACCATACTGCCAGCAACTCATCATTGAGTGTCAGGTGGTGGCTAACTAGCCCGATCACCCTAAGGACTAACAGCTCTGTGTGCCAAAGTCCACAGGGAAGGGTGATGGTCTCCAAGTGGATTAAATCCCACTTGAACCCAACTTGATAGAGGGCAGCAGCTTCATCAATACTGGCCTGGGGCTGATGAGGGTTTTATGTGCCAAAAGAGTTTAGGATTAGAAAGTGATTCGTGGAACTGAATCAGTGGTATGGATGTCACACTGTTATGTGGAAGGCAAATGGAAGACTACTGTATTATATTTTCCCCAGGATAATTTCCATGGCTGATCGCCATGAGGATAGCCAATATTTGTAATTGGATACAGAACTTGAAGGAGGAGGAGGAAGAGGAGGGCAATCTTCATGGCTGGTTCCCATCCCCAATATTTGGAATCGTACAGGGCACTTGGAGAAGAAGGGTGGAAGATAAAGCACCCAGAACAGCTACTGCAGGAATCACAGGAGTCTTCCTTTGGACACAGGTAAGAAAATGGATTGCTTTTCAGTTGTCTTTTATATTTAGGAAACAATAGAAGCAAATCAGGCAGGACCCAGTAATTTCAGTTCAGTAAAGCCTAGCAAGTTAGACACAGAAGGTTTCCACAGTTAGATCTTCCTCTTGTAATTCTAATAAAAGTTTTAAATAAAGAGAAGGTTGCCTCCCATTGGTGTGGCTGCTGCTGCTTTGCTGTCTTCTAATGAAATATTTACTGCACAGTAATTGCAGTCCGTCCCTCAGGCAGATGGAAAGCAGCAGACGCTGAACAAATATTCAACTATGTCTTAGTGGGGCATTTGGAAAGGGTGGAAAGGGAGTGAAATGGAACTCAGTAGATAACAATTGTTGGATAATAACCTCTTCTGAGTTGAGCAGGAGGGCTTCCTTCCTTAACTGGATTAATCATTGTTGGGAGGAAGGCCTTGAATTACATTTCCCCACATCAGAACATGTTAATTGTTTCCACATGCAGAATAATCTTCTCATCTAAACCATTTGAGACATAGGTGTCATCATCATACAGTATTTTGATTTCAAATTTGAACAACTGTTTAAAAAATTACTTCTTAAGAATTTCCAGGGCCAGAAACATGGATTTTTAAAAAAGGTACACAATGGCATTAGTGGTTACTTAACTTTTACAAAACAAGTTACTTGTATAGTTCTTAAACCCTTTTAAATTTTATTTTTGTTTGTAAATCCACGATCATTAATGTGTTACTTTTGTTATTCACTCTTATTTCTTACAGAAATATTCTTTTAAAAATGGCCCCAAATCTTCCAAATGACCCCTTAAAAGCAAGTTAGGAGTAACTATTTAAATATTTCTGATGTAATATTACTTATTTTAACTTAGTTTAAATTTTTTTAAAAAAAAATTGCATGTCTATTGCCAATTGGAATTGCAAAAATCACAAAATCTGGAATGGATTCACAGTACTGTATCTTTGAAACAGAAGTTGCCAGACACTCCTGCTTTTGCAGCAAAATCCCACTGTGGAATTAAAATGTACACAGTTTTGAACCACAATTGGATGTATTTGGGCCATGGCAACTTTCTGCCAGCTGAACTTTTTACAGGAAACACATAAAAAATCTGAAGATACAAATAAATTATTTCTAGAATGGACACAGACTTATGAAAAGGCCTTCGGTACCTCAAAGGCAAGAGGGGTGGGGATTTTTATTTTGAGTAGATTGGGGTTTACGATGACAAAGAGTATTAGCAACCCAGAAGGTAGATATTTGATTGTGAAAGGGACTGTAGAAGATGAAGAAATAACTTTTGTAAATATTTATGCACCAAATGAGCATCAAGATAAATTTTTGAATAAAGTGTAACAAATATTAGTAAAGAAAAAAACCAATTAAAATGATAGTAGCTGGTGATTTCAATTTAATACAGTCTAATATAGATTGTACACGTGACAAAAATAGAAGTAGGTTTAAGTGCAAATAATGGATAAATGGATTACACTTTTGGGTCTAAGAGATACTTGGAGAGAATTCAAAGGGTTAGAAAGGGTCTATATCGTACTTATTTTTCACAGGTTCATAATTCATACTCTAGAATAGACTGTATTTTAGTTACAGACAATACGATTAAAAATGTAGAGGAAGTAGGAAGTAGAAGTAGTAATTTTTAAGGAATCAGATTACGCAAAAGTGTTGTTGGAATTACAGTTAGAAGGAGAAAAGAAATATTTGGAGATATGATCCAAAATTATTTAAAGATTTAAAGAATAAAGAACAAATAGTTAAAAATTGAGAAGAAGGTTGGCAATAGAATGATACAGGAGATGTGAGTTATAATATGGTATGGGATGCCATGAAATTGGTATTTAGAGGGGAATGTATCAAATTAATAAGTAAAAAAAATAAACAATTTAGAAGTAAACAACAGGAAATTGGAAAGGAAATTAAACAGCTTCAAGAAGAACAAGAACACGCAAAGACCAAAGAGGGGAGGATTTTTGAAAGGCTGCAAAGATTGAAGAAGAAATTAGTTGGAAAAGTTATAGAAAAGGTTAAAAGGGGTTTGGTATATTTAAAGAGGGAATATTTTGAATAGAAAGGTAAAGGTAAAGGTTTCCCTTTCTCGAAAGCCAGTCGTATCCGACTCTAGGGGTCAGTGCTCATCTCTGTTTCTAAGCTGAAGAGCCAATGCTGTCTGCTTCTGCAGACGTTTCCATGGTCATGTGGCAGGCATGACTAGACACCGGAGCACATGGAACACTGTTACCTTCCCACCGAAGTGGTCCCCATTTGTCTACTTGCAATTTCTTGCTTTCGAACTGCTAGGTTGGCAGGAGCTGGGACAGAGACAGGAGCTCATTCCGTCCTGCAGTACTTGGGAATCGAACTGCTGACTTTCTCCCTCCCAGTCAGTGTCTTAGTGACTTGACGCATTGCAGTCCTTCAAAATTATTAGTGAAAGCAATTATAGAAAAAAGATGTAAAAGGGAAATAGGTATTTTGATAAATAAACAAGGAATAAGACGTAACAAGACAAAGGAAAAAATTCAAATAGTGAAAGATTTTTATCAAAAGTTATATTCTGAAAAAGAAATAAAAACAGAAAAATTAAAGGAGTATTTGGAAAGGCAGAAGGGCATAAAAATAGGTCAGGAACATAAGAATAGAATGGAAGAGCAAATAACAAGAAAGAAAGAAAGAAAGAAAGAAATTAAGGATGTTATAGTAAAATTGAAAACGAGTAAAACACTGAGGGAGGATGGATTACTAGCTGAATTTTATAAAGAATTTAAAGAAATAGTGGTTCCAAGTCTTCTGAAACTCTTTAATTATATATTAGAAGGATGGTTATTACTGACTTCATGGTATAGGTCAGTAATAGCTCTGATTCCAAAACCTGTGAAGGAACTAGAAAACTTTGACACTTATAGACCGATTTCATTAATAAATCAAGATGCCAAAATATTTACTGCAATATTGGCAAACAGGTTAAATGGCTTTATGACTAGTTATATAAATAAAGATCAAGCAGAATTTTTGAAAGGAAGATATATGTCAAATCTTACAAGGAGAGTCCTGAACCTGATGGATATAGCTGATCAAAACAAAGAGAAGATTGGATTGTTATCTTTGGATATTTTTAAAGCATTTGATTCACTTTAGTGGGTTACAATTAAAGAGATCATTAGAAATTATGGTTCTGGAGCAAAGTTTGGAAAGATAATTGAACAGCTATATCAGCAAGGTTGTGCCAGAGTGAGAGTAAATGATGCATTGACCGATGACATAAAGCCTAAAGCTGGGACAACTGATCTTTCTTACACTAGGTCAGGTACAAAGAACTATAGAGTGAATTCACCAAAAGGTGTCTTCATTTTGCCAGTTTCATGTCTGGCCTAAACATGGAAGCTGCAGCACATCTGTTCTTTGAACAATCCAGTTGGGTTCTCTATCTCCTTGGGATGACCAAAATAATTGAAGTGGGTGACCATTCTTCCCTTTTCCCCATGCAATATGGAAAATGACCCTTTGTTACTAAAAAGAAAAGAGTTTTAACACCAGAGAACTTGGAAAAGCAACTTTCTGGAGCATCAACTATAATAGACATATGTATTCAAGGAAAGCATAAACAATGCATGTTTTGAAAGGAGAAAGTCATAAATAAGATTCTAAAACAAGAGGCAGCACAAACAGAAGGCCAGAGTCCCCCTAACGAGGCCATGGGCTTAACAGATGCACCACAGAGAAAGAGCTACAGGAAGCAGCTTGCACCCACAAGCTGTCTGTGCATTGGGGCGGGCAGGCAGGCATCGCTATGTGCACCACGTTAGCATGGTTTGAATCTGACTTCATCCAGAACAATCCTGGGCTCTGTAGATGTATAGAAATATAATGCCAGAATGAGAGGAGAATCAGGTTTCTCACACTCAACCAGCTCAGCACCCCAGAAGTTAGGTAGAATGGACTGAAGCTCTTGTTCAACAATCCTCACTTGAGGCTGTGTCAAATTAAAAACTGCTCAGGTCTTACCTGCACTCTCAAGTAGATGTACAAAGTCACTCCTTGTTTAGAAGCTTTACTGTACAGGGTGGCCTGTAAGTCCTTATCTGGCTACAAAGAGAGGGCTCTGCTGGGGGAGAGAGGAACGCTCCCATTGGGCTGCCAGGCAGAGGAGCGGGGTGAACTCTGCTGGGAGGAGGGAGGAAGCACTCCCATTGGACTGCTGAGCAGATGGGCTGGGTGCATGCCCACAGAGAGGATAGGTAGGGACTTAAGGACTGGGTAGGGACTTATGGGCCATCCTCTAGTATCATATTAACTTTGCAGTACTTTGAAGAATAACTGCTATATTTTTAAAGTGAGCTTTCATGGATCAAGCCCACTTCATCAGACATCATGAGGTTGATGGATTTCCACTCCATTTGGCTAAGTATAGTGCCCTACATTGTTGAATATTTTGGAACAGTAGCTGTATTAGTCTATGTTTCAGGCATATCAGAAAACAAAAATGTTGCGACACTTTAAAGACTAACTTCTATATTTTTAATGTGAGCTTTCATGTATCAAGTCCACGATGCTTTCTGATATGCCTGAAATACAGACTAACATGGCTACTATTAGAAAAATAAGTCAACTATAAATAATTATTGTGTTTTTAGATGTGTTTCTTAATTATTTATGAGATGCTTTGGATCCTTTTGTTGTTTTGTCCCATTCAAGCTAATTTTGGATATCTGGTGATCTTATGAATTAATGACTTGAAAAAAATGACCTGCTTGTATCTTGTAAGTTGAAGGTCAAGTCTTCCTTTATTGAATTATTTCATCTTCCTTTCCATCTTCGTCTTTTCTTACTCTTTTCAACTCTTATCATTACTGTATTATATTTTCCAGGGTATCTTATATCAAGCAACATCTAAGGTACAATAGCCTCATTCTAGTCATTATTGTTTCAAACAGGAAACAGGAAAAAGGAAAAAATGTATACTTGGACACGAGTACCAGCCAACAACAATGGTGTTGGTGAGTAATTGTGAACAAAACACTTGCTCTTTATTGGTTGTGATTCTGTTGTACTGTATACACAGATGCATGACATGTAGAGTACAATACAGAAGAGTATAATGTGAAGGGCTTAATTGGCATAAAGCAAGTGCTAGAGACAGAATATGTCAGGGAGAATGGTTGAAAGTAGGCAGAGAATTGGAGTACAGTATCTGTCTAGGGGACAAAGGCTATAAATAATATGATATGAAAGAAGCAGGGGGAAAACAGTGGCTAGACTCAGTTTTATGGTTACTCACATCTCAGTAAATCTCAAAGTAAACCCAGAGCTGAGTGATGGGAAAGCAACCTGTATGTTTATTGATTGCTTCTTTAGTTAGTTTCCCATGCTGTGGAATTCTGGCACAAGGGGTTCTTTCCCCATCCGCACAAAGGCTTATAAAACTGTCAAAATGAACCAAACTTATATGAATTTCTGGAAGTAGATAAATAGCTTTTTGGAGGCGAGAGGGGCTTTGTGGAGACCTAATTGCACATGGATCGGACCATATGAGGAACTTAGAATATGGTGTTCTGAGCCATGCTATGGATAAATACCATATTATAGCAGTAACAAGTTATAAGTAACAGTTATTAGCAACTACTGAACTTGTGGAGGACAATGAAGGCAGAAAAGAATGTACATGTTATAGTTTAGGTGGGCATATGTACTAAAACTTTGTGGCCATCATGCTCTGCTCCTAAAAAGGTGTTTATGAGCATTTGTGAATGTGTGGTTTTAAATGCAGGTTTAGAACAAAGGAATCAGTCCTCCAGATATATGCATGGAAGCACAAAGGAAAAAGAAATTGAAGACACAAGAGTGTCTTCTACACAAAGAATGAGAAAACAAAAATGAAAAGCAGGGGGAAGGACCGATTAGGATCAGTGCATCTGTGTGCAACTCTAAACTCATGTCCACTCATCTTATAGTTCAGGGATTCTCAACCTGCAGCATGGGGGCTGGATGCAGCGCACAGCACCATTTCATGTGGCCCACCTCCACCACACCAGGAAGTGCCATGTGGTAGAGGAAGGGCAAAATGGCCATCCGGCCCCTGAAACTGTATGAGGGAGCGTGATCCGGCCCCTGGCTTTAAAAGGTTGAGATCCTGTTATAGTTAATAGTAATAGCATTTTAGAGGACAATTGCACACAATGTACAAATGTAACTGAACCCAAACTTTGTTTCTTTAAAAGAAAAAAAATAAGCATTGGGATGAAAGTCTAGCGAACAAACAAACAGTCTTGCATATGAGGTTTATTATTTTTCCTTGTAAGAAGTTAGCAAAATGCATATTTTTCCACCATTCAGTCCCAGAATCATCCAGTGTCACAGATTCTGGGACTTCTAACCCATGCTTCAAATCTTTTCCAAACTTTGTCCCTATCCCCAGGTTTTTTTCTCCTTCAGAAATCTCTTCTTACAGACCTAGAAAGCAAGGAGAATGCTGTGAGATTCCCATTTGCAGGCAAATGGCTGAGGAGAGGCAGGAAAAAGGATATGGTTAAACCTGACCATACCTCACAGTGGTGGAGCACCTGTATAAATAAGAAAGAGGTCCTTGATTAGGACACAAGTGGATTGGGATTTCCACCTAAAATCCTGGTGAGCTTCTGCCAGTCATTGTTAACTCTATGAAAAATCACTGAGCTGTGGCTGGTGATGGACAGAGATAGAGGTGGGAGTAGGTGATGCTAGGAGCAAAAGGGGCTCAGTCCCAATCTGTCTCTATTACCCTACTTTGCTTTCTCCAGGTTGTTTTCCCCCCACAGCTATGGGGCCTGCAGATTCGTAGGAACAGATGAAGCTTCCTTATACTGATTCAGATTGTTAGTGCATCTGGACCAGTGTTGTCAGTGTTGCCATCAATTACTCTGCTGAGTTTTGGCCAGGATCCTTTTCTCACCCACTCGGGAGATCCTTGGCACACCCTAGTAATCTTCCATCTAAGGCAGGGGTGGCCAACTTTGGTGCTCCAGGTATTATTGGACTTCAGTTACCAGAAGGCCAAGTCAGCACAACAGCTGATCAAGACTTCTAGAAATTGAAGTTGAAGAACACCTGGCACACCAAGGTTGGCTACCCCTGACCTAAGGTATCACCAGGTCCACAGGGCAACCATATGTTCTCTTTTATGGAGTACAGTCTTCTGTTTGAAGACCTGCCAGAGGAACAGTCTCCCTTTTGAAGCTGTCCGAAGGGCTCTCCGTCCAAATCTGAGAGAAGGTGAAAGAAACCAGTGACCTTGATGTTGTCTATCAATACTAGGGCTCAGGACTGCATACTCAGAAGATAGACAGGATGTCTGGTCAAAGTAAAGTAATAGAGCAGGGAGAAATACGGCATTCTAGTTTGGTTTCTTTAGAGATGTATTGGCTTTTGAAATATCTGAAGTGTGGACAAATAGAAAAGGGCAATTACTGTTATCTAAAATGGCCCCTTGAAAACCCGTTTGAGGTGAAAGGAAAGTAATAACCTACTCATACATTCAATTCATTACTAGATTTTGCAGTCACCAAGTGATGAATTTGCATGGTCATTAATTTTTGTGTGTGATAAGTAATGTTACCTTTAAGGGACTTCGGTGGCTCAAGTGGTTAATACACTGAAGTCAATGAGTGGAAGGTCGGAGTTTGAGTCCCAAGAATGGCACAATAGAGTGAGCTCCTGTCTCTGTCCCAGCTCCTGCCAACCTAGCAGTTCGAAAGCAAGAAATTGCAAGTAGATAAATAGGGACCACTTCAGTGGGAAGGTAAACAGCATTCCATGCACTCAGGTATTGAGGCATACCTGCCACAATTCAACAGAAATGTCTGCAAACTCAGACAGCACTGGCTCTTTGGCTATAAACAGAGTTGAGTACAGAACCCTAGAGTCAGATACAACTGGCTTTTGAGCAAAAGAGGCTTTTGCCTTTACGGTTACCTAATGTTACCTTTTCGGCATACTAGCTCCCAGAATTCTCTAGTCAATATGACAAAAAAGAAAAGAAAACCCAAAACTTATTTTCCACCTGTGGTCATTGGGTTGACTATGTCAGCAGATTT
The DNA here is from genome assembly GCA_030440675.1 of Furcifer pardalis. NCBI lineage: Eukaryota > Metazoa > Chordata > Lepidosauria > Squamata > Chamaeleonidae > Furcifer > Furcifer pardalis. Next base: position 22,216,078 of record CP126894.1, read on the forward strand.
AATGACAAAAACCTGAGCAAAAGTGTGGGCCCTTTTGTTGTCATGGAGGGGTACTGCAGCTGGCAAGGATTGAGAAGGGGAGAAAGTTTTCTTCTGGGTTTGTTGACTCTGAAAAATAACACAGGGTTTTCTCTAAAGGAAAGGTTCCATAATTCAAGTAAAATCTGGCAACCCAGGTGTGGTTGAGAATGGGCAAATCACAGTTCGTTTGGCTGTGGGCCCCAAAAGGAATACATGCACCAAAATTAGGGGAGAGATAAAGTCTTTATTAAAACATATTTTGCAAAATGGCCCTTTTCTCTCTACCCTCCTCCAAGAGACGGGTAGAGAAAAGAAAGATAACCAGTTTGAGAGTCCAGGAAATTTTATAAACTAAAAGTGATGGTTCACTGACCCCTCCCTGCTGGCTTATTTAACATCTTGCACCCACTCGCTCTCTCCTTTATATAAAGGAACAAGTAGCTGTTTTAAACTGTTTTTAGATTTTTAATTGTAACTTATATGTTTTACATGTTTGGATTGTAATCTGCCCTGAGTCGCCCATGCGAATAGGGCGGAATAGACATTCAAAAATTAAATTAAATTAAATTAAATTAATAAAATAAATAAATAATAAAACAAATGGAAGATTTAGAAACCATACACTCCATTTTTACCTAATACAGTAATACCCCGGATAACGATTGCATCGGATAACGCTAGAATCGGATAACGATGCAAGTTTTTTGGAAAAAACTTGCATTGGATAACGATTCTGGATAATGATTCTTAGCGTTATCCGAGGCAATGGTCTGCGGGTGTGGGGTGGTTTGGGTAGAACTACCCAATCCACCTCCCACCCGCAGCGGTCTCTGCGACTGCAGTAGGGTCAGGGAAAAGCACGCACCTTTCCCCCGACCCTACTGCAGTCACAGAGACTGCTTGTGTCTCTTTCCTTCCCTGTATTTAAACTACAGGGAGTGGGAAAGAGAGAGACGTGATTGGGTCTCTAGAGAACCAATCACGTCTCTCTCTTTCCCCCTCCATGTAGTTTAAATACAGGGAGGGAAAGAGACACAAGCAGTCTCTCTCTCCCTGTAGTTTAAATACAGGGAGGAAAAGAGTAAGACGATCGCGATCGCATCTTACTCTTTTCCTCCCTGTATTTAAACTACAGGGAGAGAGAGACTCTCTAGAGAACCAATCTCTAGAGAACCTATCATGTCTCTCTCTTTCCCCCTCCCTGTAGTTTAAATACAGGGAGGGAAAGAGACACAAGCAGTCTCTGCGACTGCAGTAGGGTCGGGGGAAAGGCGCGCCTTTCCCCGACCCTACTGCAGTTGCAAAGACTGCGGGTGGGGGGTGGCTTTAAAGGGAGGGAGGAAAAAGAGACCCGATTGGATCTCTTTCTTTCCCTGCCTGCCTTTAAAGTGGTTTGCCCCTGAAGTCAGGGCTTTTTTTTTTAGCGTTGTTCGATGCATGCATCGGACAACGCTAAAAATCGGATAACGTCATGACTTGTGGAACCAAGTCATAACGTTATCCGGGGTGTTACTGTACTCAGCTCTTCCCCTCTTTCACAGACTTAAGCCAGTTTGATGGCTGGACAATCTTAGGGCTATTTCCTTGATGACTGGGCCATTAAATACCATCTCCTGTCTTCTTGAAACAGGTGTCAATGGGAAGTAAAATAAAAAAGTGTAAGTAGGAGGGGATGAGAGTGATTCTTAACACTCCTTACACTGAGGCATGGGTGGAGCATAATATTTATTTATTTATTTATTTATTTATTTATTTATTTATTGTTCACATTTATTATCCCGCCCCAATCGGGTATACCCGACTCTGGGCGGCTTACAAGACAAAACACAATCACAAACCCAACCCCATCCAATAAATACTAATAATTAAAATTTTAAAACTGTAAAAAGGATCATAAAAACAAGAAGTAAAAACCGGGAACAAACAACCCCGCGGAATAAAACCCACAGCAAGGGAAGCTATCCCTTAAATCAACCACCCTGTGTGGGATCCCACATACCTTGGTCCCCACACTTGTCCTGCCAGCCAGGTTTTTAAGCCCTTCCGGAAGGGCAGGAGCTCTGTTTGTAGGCGCAGTTCAGTTGGGAGGAGGTTCCACAGGGCCGGGGCGAACACAGAGAAGGCCCTCTTCCTAGTGCTAGAGAGATGAGCCTCCCTAGCCGATGGAATAACAAGAGAGCCCCTCTGATCCGCCCTGGTGGGACGGACAGACGTTCTTAGGGTGACGCGGTCTCTGAGGTATCCTGGCCCACTACCATATAGGGCTTTAAAGGTAATGACCAGCACCTTGAATTGCACCCGGAGACATACTGGTAACCAGTGCAGCTCCCGGAGCAGTGGTGAGGCATGAGCATAACGCCTGCATCCCATCACTATCCGGGCCGCCGCATTTTGGACCAGCTGCAGTCTCCGAATGGTCACCAAGGGCAGCCCCATTACAGTAATCAAGTCTGGAGGTGACCAAAGCGTGTGTGACCATGAGCAAGGCGTCCCGGTCTAGGAGCGGGCGTAACTGGCGTATTACACGAAGTTGTGCAAAAGCCCTCCTGGCCACGGCTGCCACCTGTTCTTCGAACAGTAGTAGTGAGTCCAGGAGGACCCCCAGGTTACGCACCGGGTCTGTTTGGGGCAAAACTGCCCCATCCAGAACCAAAGCTGGTAACTCCCGAGATAACACAGGGCCCCTTACCCACAGTCACTCAGTCTTGCCAGGATTCAGCTGTAGCCCGTTGTCCCCCATCCAGACCTTAACAGCCTTCAGACACCTGGAAAGGACTTCCACTGCACCGCTTGGGTCCCCACGGGCGGAGATGTACAACTGGGTATCATCTGCATATTGATGATACCTTACCCCGTGGGAACGGATGATCTCACCCAGCGGCTTCATATAGATGTTAAACAGGAGAGGAGAAAGTACCGAACCCTGAGGCACCCCGTATTGCAGGGGCCTAGGGCTGGACTTCTCCTTCTCCAGGCATACCGATTGGGTCCTGCCCCTCAGGAATGAGGAAAACCAGGACAACACTGTGCCCTGGATCCCCAGACCCTGGAGCCTACCCAGAAGGATGCCATGATCGACCGTATCAAAAGCCGCTGAGAGGTCGAGAAGAGCGAGGACAGACGGCTCCCCTCCATCCCGCTCTCTCCAGAGATCATCCACCAATGCGACTAGTGCAGTTTCAGTACCATATCCGGGCCTGAATCCTGACTGAAACGGGTCCAGATAATCCGCTTCATCCAGGACTTCCTGTAACTGCTGCGCCACAGCCTTTTCCAGAACCTTACCTAAAAAAGGTAGGTTGGACACTGGACGGTAGTTGGAAATTACCGTGGGGTCGAGGGACGGTTTTTTTAAGAGGGGAAGCACTAAAGCGTGTTTAAAATGTGCAGGAAAATGCCCCTCTTTCAATGAAGTGTTAATGATCGCCTCGACCCAGCCACCTGTCACAGACCTGGAAGCTTTTATTAACCAGGCAGGGCATGGGTCCAGTGCACAGGTCGTGGCGCGAACAGATACAAGAAGCCTGTCCACTTCCTCAGGGCCAACAGGATCAAACCGATCCCAGGTAACATGGCTAGACTGCGCTATGGTCAACCCCAGCTCCGAACGTTCCACGCCGGGATTCAGCTTCGAGTGGATCTGAGCGATTTTCTCCGCCAGATAATCAGCAAAATCCTCAGCCGATCCCTGCCACCCAGGGCCCGGACCCCCTCTACCGAGGAGGGACCTGGTCACCCGGAACAAGGCCGCTGGGCGATTATCTGCGGAGGCAATAAGGGTGGTGAAGTATTGGCGCTTCGCCACCCTTATCGCCACTAGGTAGTCCTTAATAGCAGCTCTAACCAGTGTTCGGTCAAACTCGCTCCGAGTCTTCACCCAGCGGCGCTCTCGGCGTCTCTTGGCCCGTTTAAGCTCCCTTAGTTCCTCTGAAAACCAAGGGGCAGATCGATCCCCACGGACTCGGAGAGGCCGTAGTGGCGCGATTGCATCCAAGGCTGCCGTCGCTTTCTTGTCCCAAGCGTCGACACGGGCCTCGGATGAAACGCTTTGCAGGTCAAGAGGACAATCCCCCAGTTCCCTCTGGAATCCTTCTGGATCCATTAGTCGCCGGGGGCGGGCCCATTTAATCGGCCCTGCCTCCCTGCGATGGAGTCCAGCCCCTAGGAAGTCCAGAGTCACCAGATAGTGATCCGACCATGGCACTGGGGCGATATCTAATTTTTGTAATTTCAGATCACTCTGCCACAGCTCCGACACAAAGATTAAGTCCGGTGTGTAGCCACTGCTCCTGGTAGGACCCTGAATTACCTGAGTCAGGCCCACGGCTGCCATGGAAGCCATGAACTCCCGAGCCACCTCTGAGCCGGCCCCCAACGACGGCAAATTGAAGTCCCCCAGGACCATCAGCCTGGGGGTCTCCAACGCCAACATGGAGACCGTCTCGAGGAGCTCAGGCAGGGAATCTGCTACTCTGCAGGGAGGCAGGTACATGAGCAGTATTCCCAACTGAGCCTTAGGGCCCACACGCAAGAACAAGGCCTCACAGCCCGGAATTTGTGGAGCCGTGGCCCTGGTGACCCCCAGTGACTCCCTAGCTATCACGGCGATTCCACCGCCCCTTCCCCTCTCCCTAGGCTGGTGCCAAATACCGAACCCGGCCGGGCATAACTCAGACAGAGGAACCCCATCCTCCGGCCCCAGCCAGGTCTCGGTGATGCATGCCAGATCAGCCCGCTCCTCTGCGATGGTGTCTGAGAGCAGAGGAGCCTTATTGCAGACCGACCTGGCATTCATCAGCAGCAGCCTAAGGGAGGGGTCACTCTTGACCGGCTGCTCAGGACCCAGAGGTGTAGCCGGGGGGCCAGAACACGGGACAGCCACCAGACATCTGTCCCGTGTTCTCCGAGTGCGGCCCGCCCCTCGGCTCCCGCCATAATGGGGTGGGGGGAGGATTTTACTCCCCCCCCCTTAAATTTCAAAATTCCAGTCTGGCCATGTTATCTATGGTATCTATGCTATGGTAATAGAGTAGACCATATTGTCAGTGACTTAATGCCGATCTTCAGGTGGTGATTAACTAACCTGACAATCCTGAGGAGTAATGGCCATGGGTGCTGATGGAAGGCTGATGATCCCCAAGTGGATTAAATCACACTTGAATCCATCTTGATAGAGGGCAGCAGCTTCATCAATACTGTCCAAGGCTGACGAGGACTTTGCGTGTCAAAAGGGCTCCGGACTGGAAAGTGACTTGCGGAACTGGATCAGTGGTATGGGTGTCATGCTGTGATGTGGAAGACAAATGAAAGGCTTATATCTTCAGGACAATTTGGAATTGGATACGGAGGAAGAAGAAGAGGAGGAAGAGGAAAAAAGTTCAAAATAGCTTTTCTTTGGCTTCATAGGTAATATATCAATCTAAATCCAGGAGATAATTTATTGATTTCTTTGATTTAGAAAGGCATTGACAAGGAACTAGGCAGGTGGCATAGCATAGCAGTTCTTTTGGACTTCTGCCAGTGATCTGAAACCTTGCAATAGGTCAGTGGTGGTGAATCTATGGTACGTGTGCCAGACATGGCATGCAGAGGCCTTTCTGTGGGTATGCACACTGTCCTGAGCAAGCCCCAGCCTGCCCAGCCCACCCAGTGCCAGTGGCATCATTACTTCCCCAAGCAGCCCTGAACCAATGGGGGGGGGGGAGAGGGAAAGCTGAAGTCCTGCTTGGGAGGTGGCAGCAGAGAAGAGGTAAGGCGACCAGACACCCACTCATCCCTCCTAGGAGGTGGAGGCAGTGCACGCATGGGAGGAGGCATGTGCATCCATGGGGGACCCATGGGGGGAAGCATGCACATCCACATGGGGGAAACCCATGGGGGTGCATACCCACAGGGAGGTGGGGGAACCTGCAAGATGGTGCACACCCAAAGGGGGCTGGGGGAACCCATTGGAGGGCATGCATCCCCCATGACATCACAGGAGGCACACCAGCAACATCACATGGGTGCATTGGCATGTGTGGTACCTGTTAGGGCATTTTGTGTGGTATTGTACAAAGATTTCTGCCCAGTGTGTTGGTACAGCTTTGAGGCCCTGCAAGAACCTTAAACACAGGTGTTTGGGATTGAGGCACAGTCTGATTGCACGGCTGTGTCTACCTGGTTTATGTGCCTCAGCAACAGCACAGCTGTGGCTGATTAGAGGAATAGCATAGCAACACCACAGTATAACTATGGCCTACTGGGGAAGGTTATATGAAGAAGGGTTAAACGGCTGAAGGAGGTTGTGCTGCTGAAGACTGCTAAAGGAATTTCCCTGAGGAGAGTATTCTACTGAGAAGGAAGAACTGCTGAAGACTGCTGACAGACTGACCACTGACTCAAGAGGAAGAAAGACGTGCTGCTTGAAGCTCTGCTTCTCTGAGAACTGACAGGTACCTTATACCACTGAGAAGTAGCACACTGACTTTGCCAGCCTGCAGTTAGTGCTTTGCTACCAGGACTCTGTACATGCTCTTGGGACTGGAGCCATCAGAGGATTCCAAGCTCTGTTGCAACTGTGGGGCTTGGAGAGAGACTGGTACTTTGTATATAGTTCTGTGTATGTTGTCTTCCCCTCACTCACAAGTAAACTGCACCTTTCACTGAAGCTATATGTGTGTTTGTCTTTGCACCTGAAGCTTCGCTGCGCAACAGCTTAAAGTGCTGCTCTGCTACCCTGACACAATATTGCTAGGGGAAATCCCTGACAGTACCTGTCCATGCATTTCTTCCACCTCCTTGGGCATTCAGTCTCTAAAAGGTTCACCATCAGTGCAATAGGTACTTTTGTCAGTCCATTAAAAAAATAATCTGTGACTGCAGGAACTGGTAGTCCAAGGCTGGCTAAACTAGACCATCTTATTGAGTTCTATATTCTTCATCCTTTCATCGCTGACTTATCAAAACAAGAGCAAAGATAATTGTTATAAGACTGTGCTTCAACAGCTCCCCCCCCTCCCCGTCTTGGTTTTGAAAGTGCTTTTTTCAACATTAAGCCTCTTAGCACTCCATCGAGAAAGATCGAATCATTATTGCCTGAAGCAAAAAGAAGTCAATTGGTTTCCTGTGGGCACAAAGGAAGTAAAGGTAGATAGAATTCAAATTATAATCCTTTTTTTCTCTGGTTTCTCAGTCCCAAAGAAATTCTACCTGCCATGGGGCCTGGTTTCAATAGATCTAATTATCTCCTATTAGAATTGCCTTTCCCAATAAGATCAACTTCACATTTGTCTTGTATGCAGAAAATTCGTAACACCAGGCTTTATGGTAGAAATATGAACACCTTTCATTTTTAGAGCTAGTCCACATCACCCAGTTTCCCCCCTGACCATTCTGGGGTTGTTCTGGTATTTTTGTTTGCAGAATTAAATAAATCATTCAAGTACTGTACCGGTGTCTACAGATGTGGAGGGAATTTGCTGCTTAATATATTGGGACACACTGTATTGTCCTGATGCCACCTGTCTGGTCATAGGTTGCCCTTGTTTGAAAGACAGTCATGCCCAACTCTAGGGTTCAGTGCTCATCTCTGTTTACAGCCAAAGAGTTAGTGCTGTTTGCATCTGCAGATGTTTCTGTGATCATGTGGTAGGTATGACTAGACACTGGAATGCTGTCACCTTTCCTGCCAAAGTGATACTTATTTATCTACTTACAATTTCTTGCTTTTGAACTTCTAGGTTGGCAGGAGCTGGGACAGACAGCAGGAGCTCAGTATGTCATGCAGCACTCAGGTCTCAAACTGCTGAGCTGCCGAACTTCCAGTCATCAAATTCAGCATCCTAACCACTAAACTACCACTGCCCACTGTCTGGACATGCTTGGAATTGTTCTGAGAAGTCTCACTTTCAACACAACCATTGCCATTTTTTTCTTGTTCTGCTCTTCTCCCTCTCGTTGCCCCCACAGTTTGTTGGAAGCTGTGGATAGGGATCTGTTTTATTCAAAAGTACACGGTGAGCAGTGTAATTATTTCTGTTAGGACATTTTTCATTTGTGGGTATTGTACAAAGATTGCTGCCCAGTGGAATAGTATAACTTTAAGGCCCTCCATCTGTTTTGAACACAGGTGTCCATAATAGAGCCTCAAACTGATGGCCAGGCTGTGCATGCTTGGTCCATGTGCTCCTGTAATAGCCCAGCTGTGGCTGATTAGAGAATCTGCCCAGCAACACAAGGGTATAACTGTGGCCCTCTGGGAAGGGTCTACTGAGGAGGTTATTATTCTGGAGGAGATTATCATTGAGGAGGTTGTCATACTGAAGGGTCTGTTATACTGAAGACTAGGACTGAGCTACTGAAGACAGAGTCTACAGACAGAGACTACGGAAGGAGGTCCTGGACTCTATGCTTGCTCCTGGGATTGGAGCCAACAGAGGAATCCAAGCTGTCTACCTACTGTGGGGCTTGGAGAGAGAGAGACTGTTGTATATAGTCCTGTGTATGTCTGTCTTCCCCTCACTGTAAGTAAAGCGCACCTTTCCACTGAAGGCATATGTGTGTGTGTCACTGCACTAAAGGCTTTCGCTGCGTAAGAGCTTAAAAGTGCTACTCTGCTATCAAGCCACACATATCGCTAGGGGACTCCCTGATAATTTCCATGGTCTTCATTTGGCCCTATTAACCTTGGCTGACAAAAATGACCATAATAATAATTTCGTGTCAGAAATTATTCTGGGTTGAAAGGATTTTTGCTGGAGAAACTCCACTCAGGGGATGTCCGAATGAGGCTCCTTTCATGTCCCCAAGATCCTTTTCCTACCAAAGTGGTCCCTATTTACCTACTAGCAATTTCTTGCTTTCAAACTGCTAGGGTGGCAGGAGCTGGGATAGAGACAGGTGCTCAAACCATCATGCAGTATCCAAGTCTCGAACTGCTGACTTGCCGGACTTCCAACCAACAAGGCGAGCTTCTTAACTACTGAGCCACTGGAGCCCCTAAAAATGCCCATAAGGAAGTATCATCAAATGACACCCAACCATTGGGACAAATTGAAGTGAAGCAGAATAAAAACATGCCCTTAGTTGTATATATTTCTCCAAATGCTGGGGTTCTTATTTTGGCCTTTGTATTTCTTTTTGTTGTGGCTTCACATTAGTTTAGAGTGCATTGTCCTCTTCTTTAGCATAGCAAGCTGTGCATTTTTAGTTTACCTAGCTTCCTAATGCATTCATTTATGTATGTCACCTAAGTGTTTCTCTGTGGTCTCTCCCCCTTTTCTGCATTTTATTCAGTGGTATTTAAATATGTGTACATTATTTTTAACATACTTGAGTTCTCCAAAATAGCCTTCAGGACCAAAAATCTGATAATTCTGGAGGCAAGATATCTTTCTTCTTGGAATAAGTCTTGAAAAGTACCAAAATTCTTGTATTTTGCAAATGGTTTTATCCCTCCCCACAAAATGAAGATTTTCTGTGCTTTTCAATATGTCTGCAAAAATGAAGCAAATTTTGAAGAAGAGATTTCTTCCATCGTTATTTAAGAGATTACGGAACACAGTAACACATATGAAAGTTACAAGCAAATTCTAAGTCTCTTACCATTGGATTTCCCATAACCAGCTGCTAACTCTGCAGGAAAGGCTAAAAGTGCAGTCCCCGTCAACAAATGAGGAACAGTTAATGGCTACAGTTGTACAGTTAACAGCTCTTAATGTCAATCAAGAGCAAACTGCCACTTTTTGTTACAACAGTGTGCAACAAGCTACGATTGCTGAGAAAATCAATGTCTTTCCCCAGTCTTTGTGAGTATTGTAGTGGGAACAAGGGACCCTAAAATAAGTGCTTGGGGATGCCACAGTTTCCTGCTACTGAGAAATTCCTATGGCTCCAACCATGTGGACCCTGGATCAACTACCACCTCTGCCAAGGGGATAGAATCAAGGAAAGCACCCATTTCTTCCACTTTTGTCATATAGCTATGTCTGTGAAGTGAGTCATCAAAGGTCAGCCTACAAAGCTGTCATACCTTCATATTAAAGGCAGTGTTTTCCATCTGACAGTCCAGCGTCAAATCAGGCATGTAAGCACATTACATGTTTACTGCACAATGCATGGTGGCTAAAGGCAGGTTGGTTTATTTAATTGTTGGAAAAGGTAATATATGCCATTAAGATAAAGGAAAGCATGTGAAGGAAAGGATGAGAAGAGAAGAGGTTAAAATGTGTGTGTGTGTGTGTGGGGGGGGGAACAACAGAAAGAAAGAGAAGAAATCCAGGCTGAACAAACAACACAAGCGTCGCTAGAGGTTTGGCTCATGCTAAAAATATAGCACGTTTATTAAAAATATATATTATAAACATTGGTATGAAGAGACACAGATGTCAAGCCAATGAGAGAGAAAGGAATGTCATCTAACTTTACTTTGCTCAAGGTTTTATCTTTCGTTTGTTCAGGCAGCAGAGTAGAATAGATGTCCCCCCCCCTCCCCAAACTGGTGATTGTACCATATGCTCCTTTTAAACTCCAAAGCTTGCCAGGTTTGATGAAAATAAAACTCAAAAAAGAGATGATGATGAAAGTCAATGGACATGAAAGACAGCTCTGTAGCTATCTGAGAAGTCTCTCCTGGCACAGAAACGCAATGCATTTGTCACCGTTTCCAATGGTGTCCAGTCTTTGGCAGTACCAAAAATGCTTTGTCTGTAGCCAGTTATGGTTGCATTGCCCCCCTCCCCCAATGGATACTTACATATTTTGAGTCATTTATTCAGAACACATGAAAAGAGCATGAAAGACTGAGCACGGGGGGGGGGGGAGGCCTTTGTTCGTAACTGTGTGAAAAAAAAGTCTGGTTCAATTAATTGTGCTTCAACCTCCACTGCTCGCAGGCAACGGCAGGCAACGCTTTTGTGACGTCTTAATATACTACGGAGTCAATTCTCATTAAGCCACTTGTCAACAGCAAGCAACATCTGCCATCACCTCTTGTCAGGCTGTCTCCCTTGGTTTGCCTCTGCGGTTCACAACGTTGTGTAGATGTACACAAAAATGATCACAACGAGGTTTAGGATTGTCCCGATAATCCCCAGCATTGCCAAGATAGATTCCTCCTTGCTTTCCTTTTCTTGGTTCCCTTTTTCCTCTTCATTTCCACTCGTGATTACCATCTTGGTAGCCAATGTCTTCACCCTTCTCCTCAGGCTAACCTACAGTCGAAAGAGATAATAAAGTGAAAGGCGTATGTGAACTTCTACTGAGATCTTCAAATTGGTCAGGTCCCACTTTGATGATCAACACCTTAAGGCTAAGGATGGGACTTTTGGATTTTCTTGTCTTGTCTACAAATACCATACGGTAATTCTCAATTCTGGAAGTTCTACCTGCCTTCGAGACACCTTACAAATATTAAATCTTAC